>JADMNL010000030.1:18697500-19897500 GCA_016271365.2 Neoceratodus forsteri | reverse complement strand
ACCCCCAGTTAGGGTGAAGAGACCCACCCTAACTGGGTGTGAGTCTACTAGCCCTGCTCCCCATGTTAAACAAGAGGAATCTTTCTGGACTGGACACAGGTTCCCTCTCCTCTCCTGTTCCTTTACTATTCACAGAGAACCCCAAGCCACCACCAGATAGAACCTGTGTCCTTCAAGCACCTCACCCTAGCCATTCTGTCCTAGCATCCTGAATGGCTATACTGTATTTATTTATGACTTTGATAACCGGGTAAGTACACTGTTCTCAGGGACCATTTTCAGGCACAACTCAGGCCAAGACAATGGCACAGGAGCAACCAAAGCAAAATACATAGAACATGGAAGACCAGTTAACACAATGAATGTCCCAAAAAAATAGAAGAAACATATAGCAACATTCCAATAATTGAGTATAGAAGGCATAATACATGGTACTTAAGTTAAAGAACAGCTTAAAAGTACAAGGTGCAGGTAACCAGGGTAGACAAACAAGGGGAGGGTAAGTGCTAATAGAGGGAGAGAAGGCAGAGAGATGGGGAAGATAACAGGCAGACTTGAGGGCAATAACAGTGTTCTGTGGTAGGCAAAACACTACCCAGGGAAGCACCGGCAGCAGGATTCAGATATGAGCCAGTCCTTGAGGCGTGATTTGAATAGCTGGTGGGTGTTCAGAGCATGGAGCTCTTCGGGCAGCCGATTCTGTAATAGGGGGCCACAGCTGACAAGGCTCTCCTACCCAGGGTGGTAGATACTCTGAGAACATGTAGGTGGGGAATAGTGTTAGAGTGCAGACAGTGATTCATGGCTCTAGCTTTAAAGATCTCCACAAGAGGGGATTCTTGGCTGGCGCAGATGGTGCTGTCAACGAGCAGCAGAGGGTGAAGTCAAAGCAGCCCTGTAGTGGAAGCCACCCCAGAGACTGATAAAGGACACAGTGGTGGGTGGAAAAAGGGGCCAGTAAGGTGAAGCGACAGGCATTGTTGTAGGCAGTGGAGAGTTTGGCCATGAGGGTGGAGGATGACCTTGCATATGTGGTGGAACAGTAATCGAGTATAGGGAGTATGTTACCCTGGACAATGGCTAGCTGGGCCTCAGGGGTAAGGTAGTGTCTGAATCTGTAGGCTGCATCTAGCTTTTGGTGTATTCTGTGGACCACAGAGTTCATGTGCTCAGAGAAGGATAGGGAGGGGTCAAGCAGGACACCTAGATACATGAAAGTCTCGACATTTTCGAGAACCTGGCCATCAGGGGAAACTATATTGAGGGAGGAGGGGGATTTAAGTTTAGCTAGGAAGGGCTTGGATCCGAACAGCATGGACTTGGTGTTACTGACGTCAACAAGGAGGAGGTTGGCAGGAAACCAACTGTAGGCAGAACCATAGTGTTGGGTGAGGATGGAGGAAATATGGGAGAGGGATTTATCACTGAAAAAAAGGACAAGGTCATCAGCATAGAGGAGGGAGTGGCAGGTAAGACTATCAGAGGGAAGGGAATTTATGAAAAGGGAGAAAAGCAGGGGGCCCAGAATGGAGCCTTGGGGAACTCTGATGGAGACTGGCAGTGTTGAAGAGCAAGCGGGGCCTACACAGACATATTGGGAGCGGTCAGAGAGGTAGCTCCTGAACCAGTTAGTTACCAAGTGAGAGCAGCCAAGGAGATGTAGCTTTGAGAGGAGGAAGAGGAGGAGGAGGAGGATATGGTTCACCAGGTCAAAGGCCTTGGATAGGTCGACAAACACTGCACTGGTGGCTTGCCCTTTATCCATGTTCGTGAGGATGTAGTCTGTCAACAAAGCAAGAGCAGAGGAGGTACAATGGTTTTTATGAAAGCCATGTTGCTGGCTACACAGGAGGTTGTACTTAGTTATGTGCTCGGTAAGCTAGTGGTGGATGACCTTCTTGAGGAGCTTACTCAGGTGGCAGAGGATGGAGATAGGCCGGTAATTCTTGGTGGAGTGGGAGTCACCTGCCTTGAAAATGGGGATACTTTTAGCAGTTTTCCATAGGTTGGGCATGGTAGAGGTGGATAGGGCATGGTTAAAAATGAAGGTGAGGGGTTTGCCAAAGGCAGGGGAGATGAGTCTAAGGAAGGAGGCGTTTGAGGAGCTTGGTGGTTTCAAGAAGTGAGACAGCCTTAAAATAAAAAGGGGGGATGGAGGAAGGAGGGGTTAGAGAGCGAGAGAGAGGCCATCTTTAGGGCAGTAGGCCGAACCAATGGGTTGACCACTCGGAAGCTTGGAGAGCAGCGCAGAGAGGTCTGTGAATTTATCATTGAAAGCCCGAGCCACTTCCGGAGGGTCAGTCACAAGGCTTGAGGAGAAATGCAGCTGTAGAGCAGACTTCCTTGTCTGGGGATTTAGAATGGAGCTGATAGATTCCCAGAATTTTCTAATGTCACCAAGAATATCCTTCTGAAGGTTACCGAGATAGCGTTGCCTCTGGGATTTAGCCAAGTGCTTGCACTGGTTCCTCAGGCACCTAAAGGCTTCCCAGAGGGCAGGGGAGGGGGCTGCCTTGAAAGCTGACCATGCACGATCCCTAACCTTCATGTGGGTGAGTAGATCTTTGGTGATCCAGCAGGAGCACCTGCCTTTGACCCTCTGTGTGGTGATAGGGAAGTACCTATCTTGCAGAGCCAGCAAGGTCTGTGTGAAGGAAGTAACTGCTGAGGACACGTCTGTGAGTGAGTGAAGAGAGGACCAGTCCAATGACCAAGCTTCATTCAGCAGGAGGGTGGAGTCAGCAGTGCAAAAGTTTCTAAAGGATAGGTATTTGGGAAGGGGACATTTTGTTTTAGTAGATCAGAGGATAAACATGGGGGAGTGGTCGCTAATGGAATCAGCCATAATCCCACTTTGCAGTACACAGTCATCCCTGTTTGTGATGATCCAGTCCAAGAGGGTTTGTGAGGCTGTATGTCAATTTTGCCTGGTGGGTAGTAAGATTGTCTGGGTAAGGTACCGAACCTGCCACATTACCATGTCTGATAAATGTACCCCATCTCAGTGTACAACATCAAGTCACTGGTTAAAATGTTGTCGTGTTGTTTTTTTTCCCCTCCCCTGCAATGTCCTCATGAATGATCCCATCGCCATATCATTCTGATGCTGAGCTTTGTCAGTGGATCTGTGGCCTGTTCATGCCTCCAACTGAACCTCTGGATTATATGCGACCACATCAACATCATGCCAGACCACCTCTACTGCAGGAGTGGCAGGTCCTCCTTCATGGCCTGCTGGAGGCTGATTGAAGTTCTCTGCCCAAGATCATTGCCTTCTAGGTAGATCAGCAGTAAATCTAGAGGCCCTCCTTGTTTCTTCTCTTTTGCAGCCAGTCTGAGGAGCAGGTCCCTCTAGTGCATGCCTCTCCAACCAAGTCATCTGACTTTTGCCTACTGAGCCACGTGACATGCTGCCTTTCCCAGCTTCAGGAACAGGTCCCTGCACCCTGGCTGCTCTTTCACTGTCCACGCCACCCAGCGCATGTAGGAGTGCCCCTATATTCATAGCTTTGGAGCCATGTGCCTTGGACCTGCCTGGTGAAAGACAAGGAGAGATTAGTTACAGAGAATTTAACAAAACATAAAGGCCCATGATTTCAACCACCCTAATTCCTAAATCTGGCTATCTGTCATCCCCTGCACCTTTGCAATTGTTGCTGTGCCTGTCTTAAATGAATGTGTCCAAATTTTGCTGATTTGAGCCCCTTGTCATCAGGGCCATTTTAAGTGCATGGCAGACTTAGTGCTATGTAGGGGTAAATCCATCCTTGTGCCTGAAGAAAGGCTCCCCCAACAAAAGGACCAGCTGCTACATATTCTGATTCCCACTGTTCCACCCACAGCATGGCTCTTTTTGGGATTGCAATCCTACATCAGCACCCCAGACCTGACTGGTCAGCCTAGGTTTTGCCCAAACAAAAAACATCTCAGCCTTGCTTACTGCTACATTGTTTGTTTGTTTTTTGGCAACCTTATTGCCCATGGAGGGGACTTCACCTTAGCCACCTGCTTTGAAAACTAGAAGGCCACACAGAAGGTGATCAGAAAAGACTATAAAACATCAGGACTTCACAAGTTGACCAACACATGGCGGCAAGAGTTGCCTAGGCTTCTTGTAACAGGACTTAGCAGGTACCTGGCATCCATTTGTCGCTAGGCTCCCCCAACTCCAGTCTTCCAATGCCTTCCCCACCCTAAAAGCTTGTATTGCTTCCTCAATTCCCAATGCCTTAGAGAACCAGACTGTCCCTGACAAATGCTGTCTCACCACCCCTGGGGTCATACTCTGTTGCTTCATAACCACAGTGGGGACTGGGGCTGGCAGTAGAGCCTAGAGATTAGAGTAATGAGCTGTGAATGAACTTGGTACATCCAGCAGACCTGGGTTTGATTCCCACAACCTCCACATGCATACTGTGTGACTCCGAGCAAGTCACTTAACCTCCTCAGTGCTCCTGGGTCGTCCCTGAAAACAAGCACTTGTGCCTAGTGGGATTTACCTAGTTACCAAAGACTAAACAAACAAATAATTGCCACAGCTGGTCTTCAGGGCTCACCAGTGTTCCAGGCACCCCTTCTCTGTCCTGAGTCAAAGAACGTGTTCTGCTCCTCTGGGATATGCCCATATTGTGCTCAGTGCAATGGAATTCTTATCAGCTGCCAAGTCTTGAAATTACCAGGTCTCACATGTGCTGTGGCACCTGATGTGGCTGTTCCTCCATCGCTGATACCAAGGCTCTTAATTTCTGCCACTGAAAATGAGACAAGCTACAGTATCAGCAATCCCATTGTTAACCCCTGAGAAAAGTTTTACCTAGAACTGTATGTTCACTGGTTAAGTAGATGACTAAGTATGTAGTATGCTTGTGCAACATAGTAGTGCTTATGCTAATAGACTGAGTGAGGTTACTGAGTTAATCCACAGCTTAATATTGTGGTTGGTGATAGTAAAATGCTAGATATGTGTGACTTTTCACGTTCTCTGTTCCAGAGGAACTACCACCTTGTATACTTTACTGACAGCATAGAACTATCTTAATGGGGGTTCCACCTCTAGAGGTGCGAGATCCCTTGACTAAAGGTACCATAGAGAAGAAGCCCAAAAGTCTGAGTTGAATGCATAGAAAAACCATAAGGACATTGTCTTACATTATGGGTTGAAGGAAGTCATGGTGCTGAACTGAATGAAGAAGAGCCACCATCAGGGTCCCAACTCATCCAACAGACAGGAGCTAACTAACACAAGATAACCACTTACTTTTATGATTTTCAGCATGGAGGAGAGGAAAATCTCTGTGGAAGAAACCTCTGGGGATCCAAGGTTTTTGGCCGCCATCCCTCCTGAATACACATTATTATTTTAGAGCCTAGCATGAAATGGAACCTGTGACAACCATTTAACCGTAGGCATTTGGAACCACGACACACCACTGAAGCTAGGTGTGAAGAAGACACAAGAAAACTGGGCAACTGAATAGCCTGACTTTTTGTTCAATCAAAGGAAGGAAATGGAAGTAGTAAAATGTAGAGGACTTATGAACTTGCTGCATCCTCCTAACATGATGATCTTCCTCAAAAGTAGAAGGAGCATGGATCTCTTAAAAAGGATGATTAGCCTCGTGTGAGGAGCGGGACTGGGGGGTATGCCTGAACTCTGGACTTTATGAGACCTAAACCAAGATGGATGTCACAGAGTTCTGCTCAAGCAAAGGAGTCTTTGGGTGTGAAAGCCTTACCCCTAGCAATGGTTAAGGGGTGTGTGTTCCCACTAAAGAAAGGGGAAGGGGCTGAGACTGGGCAGATACATAGTCAGGTTTGGTGGACAATTTAGAGTCAAGCAAAAGTGAGCTGCCCAAACACCTCTTTGGTTCAAAAGTCCAAGGATGGCACAGAGTTGCAGTTGTATGGCTAAAACAAATCCCTACAGAGGGTTCCACCTCTGCAGATATGCTCGGGCTACTGGACAAACTAGGTTACCACTTATATTACAGGAAATCTCAGGCTAGACCTATGAACTATAGCACTGAATAAGAACTCTGTCTGTGGCTAATGGCTAATAGTCCTAGCCTTAAATCTTATCCTGAACAAATTAACTAATAAGCTAGGCTCAGGAGGAGTGGTGGTAGTGCTAGCAAAGTAAAGAATGCAGACAGAAATAAAGGACATGGTATTGTCTGGGTGTGGCAGTATGAAGTCAAATGTACAAAGTGTACTGAGCCCTTGAGGGGCTGCAGAGGGGCAAGTGCCTGATTGTTGTTAGGGCATGTGCTCAATTAAATTGGGATGTATGCCCAAATGAGAAACATCCATCAGAGCAGTAGGCTAAGTAGTATTAGAAGGTACAGAATGATAAGGTAAGAAAAAGGATTTAAATAGAGCCCCAAGCTGAGGACTGAACAACCACCTGGGCATACTGGTGGGGATGAAACAGATGAGTGAAGGTCCAAAACACCAGACTGGCATGTAGGCAGGGAGAAACCCAAGAAGCCAGAGCAAAGCCTGGCCTCAGCAATGGCTAAGCAGGTGACGCCCAGTTGGACAAAGGCCAATGGTGAATCCCACAAGCAGAGGCAGAGCAAAGGGGAGCAGAAGAGGAGGGCAGAGATGGGCTACACCAGCAACCCCTGGAAGAAGAAGAGATGTTGGGGGGACAGGCCAGAAGGAAGTACGGGACAGCAGAGCAATGGCATGGCGCAGAAAGCATCCGGCAGAGGAGCAAAGCCTGAGGGCAGGAGAACAGCCCAACAGCAGTCCATTGAGGTGAGAGAGAACAAGTGGAGGGGGGGGGATGTCTTAGAACAGCAGAGTGGCAGGCAAGCCACTAAGTGGGAGAAGTAAGCACCAGCGGATCCATGACGGATGTTCAACAACATTTTTGTCGAATGCTCCAACAGCGAAACCGGCAGATAGACCACATTTTTCAGTCGGCTGCTGGTTTCCTGTGCCACAAAGTGTTTTCTTCAGGGGGCTTCACCCCTGACCCCCCCACATGGTGGGCTGTGCCCCCACCACACCCCCACTTAGGATTGTCAACTCCAAGTTGGAGCTGACGTGGGGGGTGCAGGACCCTGACAGACAGTGCCCAGTTCCAGCGGGTCTCCTACAGTGGCATGGCGCTGTAGTCTCTGTAGGAGACCTCGCTGTTGAACTGTCACTGTCGGGTGGGTATAGAAGCACTAGCAACACACCAGTAATTGAAACTCAAAGCAGAGTGGAAAGCCCCACAGAAGAGGAGGACAGGGAAGAGAGCAACAGCACCAGCAGCCACATGGATGCAGCAAAGAAACGGGCATCCAAAAGATGCTCGGGCATGTGTGCTATTTATAGTGCTCAGTGAGTGTGTAGCAAGTACTGCCCATAGTCCCTCTGAACCCCAGTCATATCTTGATGAGTCAACAATAAGCATTTGCGTACAAATACCCAGGTCAGATCCCCATTGGGTCCTTTGGCCCAAACTGTGTTAATCAAGTGCATTATCCATATTATCTGTCCTAAGTACTACATAGAAACACAGAATCTGTTGGCAGAAAAAAGACCATTGGTTCATCATGTCTTCCCATTCCTACCTAACTAATGCTGAATGAGAAAGCCCTACAGGTTCCTCATGCCCTCTTCCCTTTCTGGTGTGGACATTGCCCAAGACTTGTATCTGCCTCACATTCTTTTGACTCCTCTCCTGTCCCAAAGCTTTTCACTCCAAATGACTAGCACTACCGTGATTGAGAGCAACTCCAAAATGGCGGTGCTTCTGGTGATTCCTGTACTGACCCAAGTCAGAGGCCAGGCTTCAGGACACCAGGCACCTGTAAAGAACACACTGAATCCTTGACATCCCCCCACCCCCACCCCAAGGCATCAGTATAGAGCACTATGCTTGTGCTGAGTGCCAATTCAGGCCACACTGACACCCTGTTGTAGTGTTCCAGAAAAGTATGCCAGAGGGCAAGGTCCTCGCTCATGCTTCTCTGTGACCCAGATACAAATAATGACGTTTCATCACTACTGACTCTGCCTTGGCTAAATGCTGCATAAATGTCCAACTCATCGGAATGATCCTGCATGCAAAGTTTGAGTGCCCAGTTAACTGCTGCAACTGTATAAGGTTACCTTCTTGGCCCCCATGGCAACTCTCTCATGGTAATTACTTTATCCTATGGCAGCCAGCACTCCACCTTCACTGAGGCAATCTCAGTATTCAAGAACAGAATTGTGACCTGGGGGCTTTCGGCCATTTCTTTTGCTAAGTGTACCCAAGCTGCCTTACACACACCCTAAAATGTTCCTAGCAGATTCCATGCAGCTCCCTGTTTTGCTGGACCAATGAATAGGAGTAATCCAAATTATGCACTGCCCCTGTTCACCAGATTCCTGGGTGAAGTGATCTCCCATTTTATGAATGTGCTAAAAACTTCATAGATGGTGCATGCTGCAGAACACCCCATAGACATGAATTTATCCACATAATATTTTCCCTCAAATTTCATATCCAAAATCTTCTAGTCCAGCTCGTAGACTAGGAGAAAGAAAAAGACGGACTCAAAGACTTAATGAAAAAAAACTCGTACCCACTGAACCAAGCCAATATAATGTCTGCTACACCACACCATAAGTCCAAGTGAAAAATATTTTATTTGCTTGATTTGGTGGGTGCGAGCCTTTTTTCATTAGGTGTTTGTCTTCTTGGTCCATATCCCTGTGGTGACCCTTCTAGCTTTTTTGAGCTCAAAGTCTGCCTTTGCCATGAGTGTCCCTGGGCCATAGCTATTAACTATGTCCCCAGCCTCATCAACGGACACATATGAAACCCATGTGTACTTAGAAGTCATTCACCAACTTCTCTGCAGCGTATGGTAAATGCTTAATCATCCTAAATTCATTCAGAAAAGTTTTGGAAACAAGATCTATTGGAGAAACCGTTAGCCCAGGCAAAGGACGACTTTCAAAAAGCCCAATAATCCTGCCTAAAGTTCTCTCATTCTGTAGTTTTGCTTGGACCACTTCCCTCCTGTATCTCACTGATTTGAGGTTGTCCACCTCAGACTGCTGCCACTTGCCTTCAAAAGGAATTCTAAACCCTTTTGTAAAACTTGCCCTCATAGCCCTAGCCATTAACTGTTCGGGATATTCCTGAAGTCAAAGCCTAAGCCAGACAAGCCTTACTGGTGTTGTCACCATTCCTGTTTAGTTTCTTCCAAAAATATTTGCTTTTTCCATGAAAAGGTTACTCAACTGCCACTATGTGGCTGGTTGGAGCTGGCTGCCAAGACATGCATTAGTGACAGCTTTGTTGCAGTGTCAGGCCCCCTTTTGTTTCACAGTCAGCATTTGAACTATTTTTAGCAGGATCACGCAACTCTAAAATACTTGAAATTTAAAACTTTTCATTTATTTTGTTTGTAGTAACTGTGCTCCCTGACTTTTAACCTCATGGCACTGAATTCCTCTTTGCACCTGCTCCCTCCAAGATTTATAGGAGTGTACATCAGATGTGTTGTTGGTTTAAAGGTCGGTGGTCATGTTTCCCTTGTAAAAAGTAAATTAAGTTTTACATGTTAAGATAAACTATGGTTGCCGGGTCATGTTAAAATTAGATTAAATTGTGATCACTAAAAAAGGTGGTTTGAGCAAAACAAAACTGGTTTGGATGTACTTCCTTGCACTGATCTTACAATAATTATACACATTTTATATGCTTTGAATTTTATCTACATTAACACAGTGATGAAAGTGAACAGGAACGCACAGGAACTCGGTTCCTGTACCTTTTTTGCAGCAGGAATGGAGTTCCTGTACTTCTTCCCACTTATACTAGAACTCAAATTCTTAAACCAGCAACATAATGACAATTTCTGAGCCTGTGACCTGAAATCAGGGTTTCCATAACAACATTTAACTTGCACAACAATGCTATTTTCCTAGAAATACTTCAATATCTTTAGTTGAATCTACTCGTGTCCAAACAGATAGATGTGTCTTGACACAGCCATCCTTCAGATTGAGGATCTTCATTCTGCATTCCATATTTGCCAATGGCAGAGCTCCTGTACTTCTTGTCTACCACTTGCACCACTGCATTGACATGGTAGAAGCCAGATGATAAACAAGTAAGGAGCTAGATTATAAACAAAATTATTTTCTGCAGTACTGTTTCTAAGTGTTTTTATTGTTTAGTAACGTTGATTTGCTGAGACTAAGACTGTATTTTTCACACTTTGTAAACCTTGAGTGCAATACTTAGGGATACATTTAAATGATTTTCACATTTTAAATAATAACTGTACAGATTCGTTTCTATATATCACACTTACCTGCAGTTCTTTGCATCCTTTTAGGTACGCCTAATCAACATCTTGCATACCCTATAATCATCTCCTGTTTGACCTGAACACCTTCATGGTACCTTACTGCCCAAGACTTCAGCTACATAGAATCCTATTATTTAGCCTGTACATTTGCTAGAGGGCCCACCACAGCCCTAAGATATCTTTAGGATAAGGTTAAATGGGGATAATCTGCACACCTAAGAAGGCGGAACTAATTTTAAAAAATAAGTGTTTCATGTGGTGCACACTGGGAAATGTCCTTCCTCTTCCTGGATGCAGTTCATTGGGATGCTAATGTTCTTTTGTTAAGGAGAGTCTCCCAACTAGACATGGAATTTAAAATCATTCACTAAGGGAAACAATTTGCATATTATATAAAGCAGCTTTGACATCAAGCAGTGAAGGCATTTACATGCAACACATTTATAGGTGCCCTAATTCCTCTGTATGAGCCCTTTGCCATGTGTAATTTCCCACAGTGAACATTGCCAGTGGTCAGCATCTATTGATATGGGGATGACAGATCTCCAGGTATAAGGTCACCTGAGGGCCAGTGACCATCACATGGTATGGTTCAATTTGGCCACTACAACTAAATCAACCCATTCCAAGGCAAAAATATGGGACTTCAGAGGAGCTGACGTTGATAAGATGGCCAACAGAGTTAAGCTAGCACTGGCAAAAAGAAATACAGGTGAGGGGGGTACAAGCAAAGTGGGCAAGCATTAAGGATGCAATACTTGAAACAACATCCCATTGTGTTAGAGAGAAAAGGAAGTGCAAAAGAAGAAGGCAACCACTTTGGTTCTCAAATACAGTAGCAGAAAAGGTCAGATCCAAAAGGCTGGCCTTCAGGAAATATAAGGGAACACAGTGGGATGAAGATAGGGGGGCATACCAAACTTCCCTAAGGGAAGCAGGGAAGGCAGTAAGGCAGGCTAAGTCCTAAACCAAGGAAACACTAGAGCAAACAGTAAAAGAAGGTGACAAGACTTTCTATAGATACATTAGTGAAAGGAGAAAGTCCAGAGGGGGTATTGCTAAGATCAAAGGAGATAAGGGGGCGTGTGAGGAGGAGGACCATGTAAAAGCATCTATCCTAAATAGATACTTCTGCTCAGTATTTACTGAGGAGAAGGTAGGGCAGGGCCCACAGCTCAGCACCATGGACACGGGGGGGAGGGAGGTGAGCACTAGTCCCTTCATAAAAGAAAGGGTCCCACAAGAGCTCGATAAGCTCAGGGTAGACAAGGCAATGGGACCTGATGGCATACATCTCAGGTTATTAAAGGACCTAAGGGTGGAACTAGCACAACCATTATCAGAACTGTTTAATGAATCTCTGAGCACAGGAGAGGTCCCAGAAGACTGGAGAAGGGCTTATGTGATCCTGCTCAACAAGAGTGGTAGCAGAGAGGAGGCAGAGAACTACAGACCAGTCAGTCTTACCTCAGTAGTGGGCAAGATTATGGAGGTACTCCTTAAGGAAAGGATAGTGCAACACCTGGAATCCGTAGGAGCACAGGATTCAAGACAGCATGGGTTTACAAAAGGAAGGTCCTGTCAAACTAATCTCATATATTTCTTTGACTGGGTAACCAGAGCGGTGGACCAAGGGGGAGCAGTTGATGTTGCCTACGTTGACTTCAGCAAAGCTTTCAATACTGTTCCACATAGAAGATTGATTAATAAGCTGGGTAGGCTCGGGATGGGTCAGAGGTTGGTCAAGTGGGTGGCAAACTGGTTGGTGGGCAGAAAACAGAGAATGGTGGCAAATGGTATTCAGTCAGATGAGATGCAAGTCACAAGTGGGGTGCCTCAGGGATCAGTACTGGGGCCAGTCCTCTTCAATATCTTCATTAGTGACATTGCAGATGGACTGGAGGGTAAGGTTTGTCTGTTTGAAGATGACACCAAGATCTGCAACAGAGTAGATGATCCAGATGGGGTGGGCAGAATGAGAAGAGATCTGGATAAACTAGCAAAATGATCGGAAGAGTGGCAACTGGGGTTTAATGGAAAGAAGTGCAAGATCATGCACATAAGGGAAGAGAAACCCTGAAGCCACCTATAGGCTGGGAGGGGAGATGCTGGCAGTCACAAGGGAAGAAAGAGACTTGGGCATCATCATGACCGATGACCTGAAATAATCCAAGCAGACCACTAATGCAGTAGGTAGGGCTAGGGGGATGTTAGGGGTGTATTAGTAGGGGTATCACAAGTTGGAAAAGGGAGGTAATAATCCCTCTTTACAAGACACTGGTTAGGCCCCATCTGGAGTACTGCATGCAGTACTGGAGGCCACACCTTTACAAGGACATTAACCAGATTGAGGCAGTCCAGAGAAGGGCATACAAAATGGTGCAGAGATTGCATCAGAAAACATATGAGGACAGATTAATGGAGCTCAATATGTATACCCTAGAGCAAAGGAAGTAGAGAGGTGTTATGATCGAAACAGTCAAACACCTTAAGGGCATTAACAAGGTGAAAGAGTCTAACATGTTTAAATATAAGAAAAATAGCAGGACCAGAGGACACAGCATGAGATTAGAGGGAGGTCAATTAAGGGGTAATGTGATAAAGTTCTTTTTCACAGAAAGGATGGTGGATGAATGGAACGCCTACCTCAGGAGGTGGTGGATATGAATACTGTGCAGAGCTTCAAACAGGCATGGGATAGGCATAAGGGAGCAATATAGATGAGTATGAATAGATAGACCATTGACAGAGCAAAGGCCGATGGCACATTTATAAGGTAGAAAAAGAAATGGGTAGACTGGATGGGCCCTGCAGTCCTTATCTGCCGTCAGCTTCTGTATTTCTATGTTACTAACTGCTAACCTGTTTCTTTTCTAACTCTACTTGGAAAACTGCTTACCTCCTGTGCCTGCTACGACTTGAGAGGCAACTTGTGCTTTTGGCATTTAGACTCAAGGCCTATACCAGTGAAAGGCATCCATACAAGTTCACAAGTGGTGCAAGCCACAGAACAGGCTCTCAACCCATTATCCTTGTGTGCACAGACTAGACTGTGCAGTCTGTTTTCCTCTGGGATGCCACCCTGTGGCAGCATACATTCCGGTTCTACAGCCTCAGAGTATAGTCCCAGATTATTTAGCAAGGATAGCCCAGCTGAGATGCAGCATCTCATCTTCAGTTGCATCTTGCTTCTACCCAATACTGTTAGGATGAATGCATATAGCAAGGACCAGATCATAAACTATTTGGATGAATAACAAACTGTTTATGGGGGATTCTGTCATTTCATTGGGGGCAGGGCAAGAGTTGTGAGTGTGGGAAGGTAGCCTTGTTCATGGTACTTTAAAATTCTGTCTCAACAGATGTGATCAGAAATAGAGTCCAGTAACCTTCAGGTCAGTCCTGTAATTGTACATTCTTGTCTGTCAAACAAAAGGGACTTGGACCAGTTTGACATCGGTATATTGCTCAAAGCACTACTAGCCTCATTATCCTTTCTGACATTTATACCATTATTCTTTAAATTAATTAACTCAGTCACGCAGCTTGTGTAGAGCATGAAAGTGCTTTTTATAATTCAGTTTTCATTAGTTTCTGTGGTAACCATGAAAATGCCTATTAAGGGACCTGAAAGCAGGAAAATGAGTGGACATTGCAGAGAAGAGCCATCACAACAGGGAAAACTGTATTGCTGTTCTGAGGTTTTTATCCTTGCCAGCAAATTCATTGGCCTAATCTCATTAAAGAGAGCACTGAGGGTGTTTCTAGAATTACAGATAGTAGCAGTTTGAAGCCTTTTTTGTCTACAATCAATCTAATTTGCCATCAGTGTATTATTACCATTGCATTACTCTTATCACGGACGACTGAGTAGACTCAGCCTTCAACATTTGAAATGCACAGAAAATTCTGGTGAGTTTCTTACCCTTTTTCAGTTTTATACGACACAGCCACCATGTTTAAGGAACTTGGCCAAGGTTCACTTTAGGGCCGTTTTGGGATGGAGGTGAAGACAAACGATTATGATGTTTCAGGAAAAGGACAGAAATTATCCATTGCAATATCATTAGTCAAAATAAATGTACCTCTTCTAAGAGTCATCATGCAACAGGGGTTTAATGCTACAGAAACAACCAGTCTCCATGGCTGCCAGAATTACTATAATTAATTTCAGCCTATTGTACAGTTTTCATCAAATATATTTTTTTGTACTTTGCAGATAAATTTTATAGGACAGTAGAACCTTGAACAACATGCTTTAGAATTCCTTATGGACCATAAAATGTAACCCTTACTTTGCTAGGTACACTATTAAAAAAAATACTTCACATTTTCAGTATTAAAGTGCTTGGTGCAGAGATAGCACTCACATCCCCCCCAGCAACAAGGTATTCACAATGTGATGTGTGTGGGTTCTTCATAATAAACAGGTTTATGGAAGATAAAGTGCCAGACACCTGCATTGAGCTACAAACAGAACAAGTACGCTATCATGGTTTTGCTCATCAGTCTATAGGTGATAGTGTTTGGTTACTGATTTTGCAACATATCCTAATTTACTGTTCTCATTTAATATATAGTGCCGTTACATTTTCTCAGCTCAGATGATCTATATCTTTACAAAACATGTTGAATGATTTGTTTCTTAAAAAGAAATGCTCAAATCAAAATTTAAATAGTGTTTATTGCCAACCACCCAAAGGGAGATTGAAGTGGGTAAATTCATTCATCCCAAACAAAATAATTAAAACACAAAATGGTATACATTTACAACTGCCGGTGACCCTTGGTTCGGGAGTGAAACTGGGAGCTGGGTTGGGTGGCTTAGGGGGTTGTGGTTGTGTTGCCACATGATAGTGCTCCCAGCCAGGATTGGTTCTGTCACTGCAGCATCCATGACGTGGGTCAAGAAGCTTGCCTCCACCACAGGGATCTCATTGCATGTGTGCAAGGTCTAAAGGTGCACCGCACATCATTAGATAGATAGGTAGATAGGTAGATAGATTGATAGATAGATAGGTAGATAGATAGCAAGATAGACAGACAGAGACAGGTAGATAGACAGACAGAGAGACAGACACACAGGCAGGCAGGCAGGTAGATAGACAGACAGACAGACAGACAGATAGGTAGATAGATACATAGATACTTTATTTCTAAAGCACCCCATTCCAAGGACTCGGGGGGGGAACTGTTTAATAAACCGCACAGTTTAAAAAACAAAACACACAGAAATAAATACATTTAGCTGGGAGTAAACAATTAATCTATTCATCCCATCTTAAAATGACATATGTTAATCAGTAAAAGCTTGTTGGAACAGATAAGTCTTTAGCCCTTTCTTAAAGGCTTCTATCGAGGGGGGGCTCTTTCACATAGCCAGAAAACGAGTTCCACAGGATAGGATGACAAAACTGAACCCTGCGGAACCCCACAGCGGGGATTTGGGTTAGATGAGGCTAACCCCATTGCCACCCTTTGCTCTCTGTCTG
The DNA here is from genome assembly GCA_016271365.2 of Neoceratodus forsteri. Classification (NCBI taxonomy): domain Eukaryota; kingdom Metazoa; phylum Chordata; order Ceratodontiformes; family Ceratodontidae; genus Neoceratodus; species Neoceratodus forsteri. Next base: position 19,881,704 of record JADMNL010000030.1, on the reverse strand, counting down.
TCATGTATGACCTGAATCAGTTGATGACATTACCAGAGAGGCCACACCAGAACCGCAGGCGGTCAAGCAGCACTTCATGGTCCACAGTGTCAAATGCTGCAGAAAGGTCCAGGAGGACCAGAATTGTACAATCACTCCTGTCCCTCGCCATCAGAAGATCATTTAGCACCATCACCAAGGCAGTCTCCATACTATGCCCGGTCAGAACCCAGACTGCAAAGACTCATAGGTGGAAGAGGAGGCAAGATGCCTCTCAAGCTGAATGGCCACCACCTTTTCTATAACCTTCCCGAAAAATGGGAGGTTAGAGACTGGCCTGTAGTTGCCGAGGCAGTCTGGGTCCAAAGAGGACTTCTTCAAAAGGGGCCTAACCAAGGCCTCTTTCAAGGCCAATGGAAAGACCCCACACCTCAAAGAACTTTGGACAGCCTCTGTAACCACAGAACTAATCAGGTCCAAACATCCAACCAAAAGGTAGGTCAGACCTGGGTTCAGATCACACTGTGTTCGTCGCAGCTTCAAGATTATTTCTACCACCTCCTCCACCCCAACTAACTAAAACCTCATCCCAGACAGGAGGAGTGTTTCGACATGGCTCAGGCCAGACCCTGCATCCCTTTTGAGAGATGCTTGACGAGATCTCAGCCCTGCACCTCAGGGAGGTGGAAGGGCTTAAAGGGACACTGTCAGCCCTTTTTGCATCATATTATTTATAGTTGAAACTGCACATTTTATGATAGCTTACCTTCTCCAAAATTCACTAATGTTGCTGCTTATTTTATCTGGATCTTTTGTTAATAGAAATGAAATGCATGCAAATGGTGTAATTATACCCAGCCTTGGTTTGTTTCTTATCCTTAATCTACCTATATTGCATTACTTTTTAAAGATTAGGAACACCCCCATACACTGTAGCCACTCATGATTCAATAGTATCCTCTCCACCTAATGCATCAAGTGGCTAGACTGTATTTCAGGTGTTCCCACGTCCAGGAAAGATGTGGTAGAAGCTGATTAGGGAATGTAAACACTTTTTGTGTAGTAACACCAGCATGGTTGGCAGTCTGTTTTTCAATTTTAAAACAAAAAAAAAAAAAAAGAAAATCAAACTACCAGCTACATCAGCAAATTCTATAGGATGTGAGCACTCATAACATGTTTTTTATACTAAGGATACTTTAGGCCCAAGCGGGTTGACAGTGTCCTTTTAAGGGGAATGGGGAAAAACACCCACCTGTATGACAGCTGCTGGCACTCATGAGCCCCACAGCATGTGGATCCGCACAACCCTGAGCAGCAGGGAGAGCAGCAGACGGGGCAGGAATGTCACTGGCATAAGAGCCGGATGGCAGGAAAAGTGGCATACAGCGGCAAACAGAAATATGGGTAAAAAAGACACAACAGGGTGTGTAATTAGGTAAGCAAAGACAGACCAGTGTGGGCAGTGTTGGGATACACCCACACTTCCAAGGGCATTGACCCTTATGCACGAACAGGCGGGAACAATGTGCCAGAACCGTATATCCCACCTGCGGAGCTCCGCACCTGCAGACAGATGCACATGGGCTGTATTCAGCAATGGCTGCCACCTGTCCATGGGCCCACTCAACTGGCATGCAGGACTCTACAGGGTGGCGGGGGGGTGGAGTCATGGACCCAGTTGGGCATCTAAACGGATGCCCAGCATGGGTCTCACAGTGGTCCCCTAGCACATGTGGGCGCAGGTCTGGGTGCGTGAATGCCCAACACTGGCACCCAGACCTGCACAGCCTAGCCCCAGGTGCAACTCACACCCATACTGTTCCCAGCAGGACCCCTGCCTTTGGCCCATATGGCCATCCCCCATTCCATCCTGGACCCCAGTGATACAGCTGATTACCCCCAACCAGCACATGTTGCCCCCGACCCGGTACCCAGCACAGTCATTGGTGACCTGTGGTGCACCCCGCAACACCACCAACCCCCCCATCCCCTGTACCCGAGCCAGTGCCCACTACCGGGATGGCCAGTGGCACATCCTTCCTCACACCACCTCGTGATGCTGGGAGCGTGCCACCTATATATGGGTGACATGCTCCCAGCATCACTTAGATGGTTGGCGGCTGAGGTGGTGAGAGGTGGGATATGCCTCTGGTTGCCCAGGGCTGCAGCACCGGCAAGCAGGTATGGGGTTGGGAGATGGTGTAGCCATTGCCATGGTGGGAGGAGTGGGCAGTGGACAGCTCTGTGGGGTACCAGGGACAGCTAAGTGTGGATGGGGGTACCTGTTTGTGTGTGTATGTGGATCATACTCCACACTAGGATGGGGACCCTAAGTTCGGGGGTTGGTGGAGGGAGTTGCTGCTGCCTATGGGGTGGGAGCAAAGCTGTGTTGAGGGGTGCTACAGCACACAGTGGGGGATGGGGTGGCTGTGTGTGTGGAGGAGGGCAGCACTACGGTGCTGGGCCGGGGTTTCAGTCCTGCGGGGGGGCCACACTTTCCTGCTGGGTCTTGGGTGGTTGTCCAGGTGTGTGTGGGATTGAGGGGGGGTTCACAACAGCTGCCAGCCCAGAAGGTGTGGCAGGGCATGGAGGGCACTTACAGCAGGGTTCTCCCTGGTGTATTCTGCTCCCTCCTCCACACCCCTGCGGTCAGTACAACACACTTTGGTGCATTGCGTGTATTGCTGGCATGCTCACCACCCATCCCCGGTGCATTGTGGTTTGTGCGGCTAGGGGATTGGTTGCATAGAGGCTGCATGTCCCCCATTAGTGCATCCCACATGGGGGGCACAATGGGTGCAGAGTGGCTACATGCCCCAGATATATGGCACATAGCCACTCCACCCATTAGTGTATAGGGCGAATAGTGCCTAACAGCCCTGGAGCTGTGGGTACAGCCCAACACCGCCCATCCTGGAGTGTCTTATAGCACTATAAAATGGCAAAACCTGATAATTTTTTTCTTAAATACTAACAAAAAATGTGTTTTCTTGTTTAAATGTTGAAAATAGTCCTTCTGCTGCAGTGTGCTTTCTTCCTTCACACACGCAGGTGACTTGGCGAGTAGCAAGCTGATTGGTACTGCTTTCATGTATGTGCACTCCTTCGTGAATCTCTTTCATTTTCTTCCAACTCACTGGTGCTTACTCTCTCTCTCTCTCTCTCTCTCTCTCTCTCTCTCTCTCTCGTTCACCTGGCTCACATCTGTTTTTCCCCAGCTCAGCTGTGCTGTCGCTCTCTTTCTCTTTTTGTCTCTCTGTTTCACTCATTCACTGGCTTAGAGTGCAAAAAGATGGCAACACCTTCAAAAATGAAGAATGACAATTTCAGAGATGAAGATTCTACTTGGGGTACATGGATATTTAAGGTTAACAAGGCAAACTGATACCGGGTCTTTTTCTCTTTACTGAGCAGTGTTGGCACATAAACACACGACTTTAAAATACCATTAGCCAATCAGAAGCAGGGATTTTTCCAACCTATTTTCAAAGGGTCAGTAATTGCATGCCCTTAGTGTATTGTGGGGTATGAGTTGCTTGCGCTGAGTACCTTTAAGCACATGAAAGTCACATGAGATTATTCGCCATCATTACACATCCTTGAAGTGTCTAATTGCACGCACACCACAGTTTCAACTTAAAATTTTTTAAATAATTTTGATAATAAAATATTGTGTTCTGTTTGAAATATGAGCAGAAGACAAAGCATAGTTCCAGCTGAGGCACAGTGATATTTTAGCTAAACCTGGTGCACAGACTTAACGAGTAGTACTTGTTAATTTTTTTTAGCCAATCAGTTGGCTGGAAAGCTCTTTCCCCTGTTATATGAGGAAATAAGTTACTTGCATGTGTAGAAGGGATTTCCTTTGTGTTTTAGAACAACTACCCAGGTAGTTGTTTCTTTTTTGGGGGTGGGGGAGTTATGGTTTTTACCATGTGATGTGATTTGTCTGCAAAGAAATTCCTTGGAGTAAGATTGTGTTACTTGTATGAGATTCATAAAAAATACATTTGCAATAACAACACTGCAGAATCACTGAAGTTTAAATATGGACAAATCTGAAAACCTGTTGTACTGTCTCCTTTTACAGTTAAGGGCACTGTGAGTTGTGGTAATGTTTTCCAGTTGCATGTTTCTGTTATTTCAGGGGAATTATGCAACATCTTCTGCTGCTTTTCAGAACTAAAGAATGTATCAGAGTCAGATATTGGCTTAAAAAGATCCCTTCTTCTACAGTACAGTTTTAAATGTTATTTCCATTTTCATTTATATGAAATGATGTTGTATTGGAAGCAAAATAATCAGAGCCATATGCATGACAGTGTTCACGATAAGGAATTGGAAACCCATACTGAGGTGAGACAGAAACAGTGCAATCACAGTAAGAATTTCTTGTACCCCCAAATAAAATACTGTCAGGTACAACATCGCCTAAACTATCAGGCCAACTCTTTTCCCTGCACTTCCACTTCCTGCAGCAATTTTACTCTTATTGAAATTGCTGTTATGTCTTTCCCTTTTATTGGACAAACATACTAACAGTTCCTGCATAGAAATAAACCTTTGAACCTGAGTTCCAAAGGCAGCAGCTGGAGACATTGAGCTAAATCTGCTTCGAAGTTTCCATTACTGTCAGCCTCTGACCACTCGAGGGCACTGCTGTTATCCTTCATAAAGCACTATAGGCAAGGCAACTGATGGCACAGTATACGTATAAATATTTCGAATGAAAGAAGCAAATTAAATGAAGCAAAATGAAAATAGTGCACTATGCAATTTACAGAAAAATGACAAGTTCGCTTGATTCACTCATCTGCCACATTCCATAAACGTCTTTGTTTTGACTGGCGTGCAGACAGTCCAGATTATAGAATTTTACTGGGTTTTCTGGTAAAAAAAATCTATGGCCTTGATTATAGTATTTAGTACAGGATCTCACATCTAGGTGGCGCTGCTCACATACAGCTTTATTCACGAACGACAGTGGTCACTCACTATGCAGCAGGGTGGTAGAGTGACTGACAGTATTACATGCTCATACTTGGTCATCCTTGCCTTTCCCACAAAAGAAAGTTGAGTTTTTTAACTAATAGTTTTAGTTTGCATATAGATAGCTTTACTGCTGTTTGTTGGTTACGTTTCCTAAATGGTTTGCTGTACACATTTCTGTTATACTGGAGCCAGACCTAATTTCACCATAAGTGATAATTACAATGATTTGGTGCTGTTTGAAGCCACTGTAGGCATGGCAGCTATTCTATGTATTTTGAAAACCACATGGATTGTACTAATTAGATTTCAGATGGTGGTGCTATGAAAACAGGTTATAGGGCTGAAAGACTTTAAAAATGGTAAATGTAACCCCCTTCTTATCCGGGGTTACTAGAATCCCAGTAAGACCTAGTGGTAGGCAGGGAAGGCAGCTTGTGAAACTCCAGTTAAATGGAATTCACACTGTCTCACTCTGTTCTCAGCTGAGACTGAGGGATGACATCACCATAGAACTATCGCAGCTGCATAAGCCACATTGGAATCTGCAGCAAGGGAGTTAGATTAGAATGTTGGGAGTTTTGAACAGTCATTTGGAGTAGTCTGTAGTTGGAGATTGGTGTGAGAGGAACACAGCAGTTCTGTGCACAGGCTCTTGGAGCCTCAGCTCTGAAATAGAGCTACATTTAGGGAAAGGTGTGTGTTTCCACCTAAAGAGGGACACAGTAAGCTGTTCTTTAAAGTGGTGGAGACCGCTGATATGGGTCTCTGTGCCCCATTCCTCAGAGGATGGGGCAGGAAGGTTTGCCTGCTATTCCAGGGGCAACTCCCTGGCTACTGCTAGAGAAGAAGTTGCCTTATTTTTCCCAAGTGTGTGGGGTACAAGAAGATTTCAAGATTCGCCTGTGGGGCACCTGCAACCAAAGGGTGAGTTCTGCTCTTTCTAAAGGGCCCATGTTTCATCCTGAACTGTGTTAAAGTGGGGATTGGACTACTGAAGTAGTGGAAGGCCTAGCGTAAGACAGCCAAAGTAAGAGTGTGTTCAAGTCCAACAATAGGGAAAGTCAAGACATGTAGAGGAGATGTGACATATGTCTACCCTGTAGTCTACATTGCCAAGCTTTCAAAAGAGTTGTTTAGTGTCCAGAGAAATGGCGGGTATGGATTGTAGGAGCTGGAGGTGGGAGACCCCCCCCATCTTTAGTAACCAGGTCCACCTCTACGGATTTGGTCTGTGGTTTCTACTTTGCCTCATGCACTTGGCCAGTGATGAGGAAGTACCCAGACATGGGATGGAAGGAAATTTCCCTTTAGGGTCAAGGCTCTAAGGTGGTTTGAGAGCCACCAACAGGAAAACTGGTTCATTCCCATATGGACCGCGGATCAAGTGGCCGGCGGGGGAGCCGGGCCATGGGAAAAACCCAAGTAGTATACAAGTTGGGCTGCATACCCAAAGTTGCATGCAAGTCCAGGCTGTGTGCCTGGTGGGTTCAGAGCCTGAGGGCTGAAATAGTGAAGGAGTGCTCTGTTGCACTAATCTACATTACCAGGAATGTAGCCTCGTGGGGGTCTGTCTATGCTTTGTTTGTTCAGTTTGGATGTGAATAAAAGCCACACTTAGAATCCCATTCCTGGTTTGGACATTACAGTTATTGCTTCCTGTGTTGGGATTTACTTGGGTGTCCCTGTGCAGAGTAGCCAAACCTAGGCCCCTTGTGCCAAGTAACCTAGTCCTCCCGGAACCCAGTCCCCACCAGGTACTGCTGTCAGCTTCAACAGCATGCCACCTGTCATTTTGCAAAAAGGCAGGGGTGAGGGTGTTACATAACTATAACGTTTCTGGAGAAAAACATCTGGTGGTTGAGGTTCCCTTTAAATGTATTGCAAATAATCTTTTATTAAATATTGTGAAAGGCTAAAACTCAACAGGAGGTAGTAAAACCAGACTCTTACTCAGAAACAGAGTGAAATGCCAGTCTGATGGGCTGTTTAGGTGCTTGTCTTATCTTTGTCTTAGTTGGTTAAGACCCCATTCACCCATTCCCTCAGAGACAATAGGCCACGCTGATTATGGATTGAATGGCCACACACATATATTTATTCAAGCCTTTTGAGATGCAGATGTGTGCCTCCTGGGCAACGGGGAGTCTCGTATGCTGAGCCCCACCCATTTGGTGGGCATTCTTACATTTCCATGGGCCCTTCCCTTGGAGGATGATTGCTTCCAGTTCTGCACCCCAGTGGAGGACTGTGAGCTGCCCCTGGGGGCCTCATGAAGAAGGAAGGAAGGAGCCAGGGTCCACTATGTAACATTGTGACTCCCTGCCCCTCTTTACCATTGTTTAGGAGTGCACCACTGCAGTCCTCCTGCCTCACCTCCTGGTATCAACTCAGGATATGCTGCACAAAGAGTGTTCGCTGAGGTTAGAAGGGTGACCAACAGGGTCCCAGAAGTTGGTTTTGTGCCCTGCAGTCTTCAGTCTGTTGATCTATGGAATTAGCAAAGGGGTCCAAGGCAAAATGCATCTGTTTGGGGAAAACACCAAGATTTGTGGAAGGGCGGACACTGAAGTACAGATTAACGACATGAAAGAGGACCTAGAGAAACTGAAATGTGGTTCAAGGTCTGGTGACTCAGATTTAATGCTAAAAAATGCAAGGTTATGCATATAGGGGAAAAGAACCCCAAACACAGCATTTGATTGGGGGGGGGGTGTCAGGTTAGACCAGACCTCTGAGGAAAGGGACCTGGGTGTTACCATAAGGCACAGCCTCAAGAACACTTCCCAATGCAATAAGGCATATGGAAAAGCCAACATAATGCTAGGGTTCATAAGCAGGGCCTTTTTTACCAGAAAGAAGGGATTGTGCCCCTCTCTAGGTCCTTGGTGAGGTCACATATAGAGCACTATGCACAGTTCTGGAACACTCACCTTAAAAAGGACACTGTATGTATCTTGGTCTAGAAGAAGGCAACCAAAATGATAAACGGGCAGCAGGGCAAGATCTATGAGGAAAGACTAGCTCAGCTGAATATGTACTTTCTGGAGGCCAGAAGAGAAAGGTGGGATATGATTGAAATTTTTAAATATCTGAAAGGAATATACAATGGGGACTGCCAGTAACTGTTCAGGCAGTGCAAAGGGTGTGCAACAAGAGGACATAATTATAAGCTGCTTGTGATGGCGGTGGGGAATTCAGGGAGATGTGAGAAAATACTTTATGGAGAAGGTGGTGGACAAGTGGAACCTGTTACCTGGAGAGTTGGTCAAAGCTGAGACAGTTACAGGTTTCAGGAGAGGGAGGGACGGACACATGGGTATGGTGAAAATAATGGGGCACAGAGGCTCAACCCTCAGACTTTTCCCACTGCAGTGATTTCTGCTGAAGACCTTTAAGTTGGGAGATGATGTCCTGCTTCACTGCAGCTGGTGCAGTGTTCACCCATGATCATGACGGGTTACATTTTTCTTGCGCTCAGATTTACGGCACCCACATTACAGGTGCACCGACATAGGTGAACTGTTTGACATAGGCCTCCTCTTATTTTCATACCCCTCTAGAGCCCTATGTCTGGCAGACCTTGTACCTTTCACGGCCAGTATACGGAAAGTCTGGACACCGCTATCACAACTCCCCCAGTTGGCATTAGTTTTTTACTTTTGCAGGGTGCTGTCCATGGATACTAAATTTCTCCCATCCCACACTGACCACACTTTCCAGCATTTGAAGCAATTGGGTCTCACATCTTTCAATTTCTCAGCACCAAAGGCCCAGCCTCTTTTAAAGAACTACAGCAAAAATGAGGTCTAGTGGACCAGAAGCACTTTCATTTTCTTCAAATAGAGCATATTTGTTACGTAAAGCCCAGGACCGGACCCACTTACCAGATCCATTACCTCAACTTCTAAGTCTCCTGAGAAGGGCATTTCAAGGAAGCACTTGGGACCACATGATAGGAAACATGTACAGTGGGTTGCAAGAACTCTTGTACAATTCCTCTCAAGCCACATTGGATAAATGGAACCGGGTATTAGGCCTCTTAAGTACTCTTTCAGTATGGTTGAAATACACTGTTTCAGCTCTGAAAGTGATCTCTTCTATGCAGTGGATAGTGTTCGTGTGGAAATGCCAGTACAGGTTCTTCAGAACCCCTGCAGTCCTTGGGATATATATATTTTTTAACCTACTACGCTTTTTATACATCCAGCAGGTTAATCCCCATCAGCCTCCTACCTCCACAGGTGGACCTGGGCCATCCGCGTACAGTGCCCTCTCAATTACCTCCCAGGGCGGATACTCTGGGGCCCCCCATTGCTAACTCCATCAGATCTAGGATGCAATGGAGACCCAGATCCTCTATGGGCCGGGGGTGTCATTGGGCATGCTGGAGGAGTTTTCTGTTTGGGTTTCTGGTGGAGGGCATGACTAACGGATGCCGTGACACAACCACATCTTGCATCTGACAAGCCCCCCAAGGAGTAGCACTCACTTGGTGCTTCAGTAATGGTATGTCCCGTGGTTACCTAGGAGCACCAAACTGGAGGCACTCAATCCCCCCCCCTGCAGAGTTGGAGAGCTTGTGATGGTTGCTTAATCCACCACCGCCCCAGGCTGACCTTCGTGTATCCCGAGTCTGTTCCTGAACCCAGGTTGCCCGTGTCACAGTGATAATTCTTTCCACTGCACTGATGGGCTGGCCCGACATATTTTGTTTTTTTAACTCAAGTTGAAGTTTATTAAGCTTACAATATCAGTCACATGACAGAAATACTTGCAAAATACAGAGTGTAATGTCAGGGATGTTCCCTAGTTTGTTGGATACACATACCCAAGTTACAGTAATAAGGCTCCCAAAACTGTTTCTCTCAACTCATATCAAGTCCTGTGGCAGCCTGTAGGAATATAAACTAAATGAGTTCTTGCTGAGTAGCAGTTTCTTTGAAAACAACTTGTTGCCAAATGAGTAGCCCCAAAAGATGTACGATATCCACAAAGTAAATTGTACAATCATTTGGTCTTGTGTAGACATATATGACTGGAGAAAAAAACAGCATGACACTGTCAAAATTGGTGCAAGTAGAAATAAAGGTGTACCCCCACCCCAAAAAAAAATCACAATTCCAAATGTGCTGTCATTGGGGCTCATAAAAAAGGTAAAAAAAAAGGAAACTGCCCAATACCAACTAAGCTTATCACTACCTAGCCCCCTTATTTCCCAAGCCCTCCAAGATTCACCTGCCTCATTTAAAAACTGAGCAGCTTTTAGACTAAAAGTAGATCCACCCTCATAATCTGGTGCCATGGTCTCCACATATCAGGAAACGTCTCCATTTCTAACCGAAGACTACTTGTAAGCCTCTCCATGCCCTCTATCTCCATCACCCTTGAACACCACTGACTAAGCAATGGCAGCTAGAGCGAAGTCCTGGGGACATTCATGTCTGTCTCCTTTTGGCAGTGCTGGTGACAATGTGTTCACTCTAAAGCAGACCGTTCGCATGTACTGTGGCAGTGCCCAGTTCAGTCAAAGTTTTGGCAAGAAGTCACCTGGCAGTTTGAAGAGTTGTCCCTTTCCAGTGATTTGGTGGCTCCAACCATGGTGTTGATGTCTGTCCCTCTCCCAGGACTTCGTCTCAGCCCACACTCATTGGCATACATTTGTATCTTAGCCACAAAGAAGGATGCCATTTGTCTATGGATGAGGACACTTCCCCCTACATTAGACTAGTGGCATGCTATTATTGCTGAAATATATGCCATGGAACATTTTATGGCTTCCTATCATGACACACTGCCCCAGTTTCAGGTGAGATGGCAGCATTGGGTGACATATATGATGACTAAAGATGTGGACTTTATCCCATAAGTGCTATAAATATATATGATCCTAGCTGTTTTCAGATTTTTTCTTCTGGGTTTCAGTCTATCTTCTCTGGGGTGCCTTCCCCCTCTTACCCTTCCCTTAGTTGGGATCAGTCAGATAGGCACAATGTTACTTCTGATGATTCATATGTACTGTTATTGCCTGTCTGTGTAATATACCCTAGGTGTTGTTTTCTGGCGGTTTTATACTGACTGTATGAAGATACCTGACATGCTGCTTGCCTTACTACTGTACTGTCTTTGCATCAATAAACATTACATTTAAAAAAATCCAGTAGCCACTAGCCACTTAAAAGTCAGTGGTGTCAACTGGATATTGTGCCATGTGGCCACTAGGTCTGGGGTGCCTACTGTGTAAAATGGGCACAATTACATGAGCTTTGATCACTAAAAATGTTTGTCTAGTAGCCACATGGCCACCAAATGTAAGATTGTTTATAGGGTTGCTTGGATTCAGAGTCATGGAATCAAATTCATCAGATTTCAACCCAATTTTAGGAATTCAGATTTTCAGAACTGCACTCTGAAAATACGAATTCCAAAATTAAAGGCTAAAACATGATTTTACACAGTAAATTAAGATTTAGGAAATAGGCTTACAAATCCAATTCCAAGGTCCTTTTTGGAACCAGAACATAAATTGGATTCAGAATTGTAAAGTCCTAAATTCCTAAAATGTCCAATCAGATTAAAATGGCTAATTCTGAGTATACCTATTTTTTTATATCTTGAAAGCCTTAAGCAGAACTTTCAAAACCTTGATGCTGACATAAAGCAAAACTGTCCAAAGTTTGGCACATTATTTGTGCATTGGGATGGGAGCTTTCAAATGGTTTATTTCACTTTGAACTGGCTGATGTCTTGTTGGACATTCACCATTGGTGGTGCTTTTCAGCCTCTGTTACGAGGCTAAAGTCATTGCATATGCAGAGATCATTTGAAAATCTGACACATGCAATCAAGGATAACAGGTTCTATGCCACGCCACGATTATTTGTGGTAGTTTGGGAGCCACTGAAGAAACATGCTCTTCATTTGTGTTTGGAGGGATGTTTTTCGTTGATGTGACCTCATTCTTTCGCAACAGCACTACACTGGTTTGGCGACTAAACTCCAGGGCTACCTAACGTGAATACATTTTACAAAATTGAGCTTTCATTTCATTTCAGTTATTTCTTACCCAAGTAAGCATTCTGGACCAAAAAGGCCCATTTTCAGCAAAGGCAAATAAGTTAACCGCATCTGATGCAATAAAACTACACAAATCAAAAGGTTAAAAATGTGCAAAAAATTAGGCATCCATAAAATGTTTTTTGAGCTTATCCTTAAACACTGTGTTACTGTGTAAACGCAGTGACTTGCCTCACTAGGTGAAAGTGGTGATAGAAGACGATATGCATGCCCCCCCCCAAAAAAAAGAAAAAGTTCAGGTCCTCAAGTTTATTAATTGTAAGGGAACCAAAATACACTTGACTTATAGAAGCCAGTCATATTTGATTACAGAAATATGTCATCTAAACCTTATGACAGAGCTGAATTATCTACCTTTTATAAACCTTTCAAGCAACACATACTGTTGGAGCAGTAGTGAGGTCAAACACAATATAATAGAATTTGAGTTTGTAGCAGGGCCTTTCATGTGTAAACATCCCAAGGCAAGAAGCAAGAAAATAAGCAAGAAAAAAACTCAATTACCACTAAGCAAAATGGAAAGAGTTATGAAAATCTGCAGAAATCGTCTAGGAGGTCTGACTGTGAATATGATTGTTTTCTTGTTATTACAAAATAATCCCTTCAACAGCCCCATCCTGACCAGGTATACAACACAACAAGAAAGTACTGAACGACCTCTATACTTTAATCCCCTTGACCAAACAGGACAAAATCCTACAGAACAATCTGCTTCTGTTGTGGGTAATTACATCCTTAGCAAAATATGTTCTTTTCTTGCTGGGGACACTTAATTAATCTCCCCCTTTTCATTACCCCCTCCTCTATAGCCCTCTGTAGCCCTCATAGAATCTTGCAGCACTGAATCTCAGCTGTGAGGAGTGCAAGTTGTGGTCTTTTCCGAGACCCTGTTGAGCGTTCCTCACTGCTTTGCCACACATGGGGTGCCGCAGAATGATGTACTGTTGCCCCCCAAAAGAATGTGCATGTATCATCCCCGTTAGTACAGTGAGGGAGAGACCTGTGGGCAGACCTGAACCTGGGTCTTTTGTGCAATGGTCCACTGAGTGTACTGTTACTGAACCATTGGACTCGTATGAGATGGACTTTCATTGCTAAAGGTGAGAAAAAGGACAGGCTTTGAAATACTTTTGGTCTTGCAACATGTAGTATTAGCTGCAGTTTTACCATTTGTCACAACTCTGAACTGTGATCCACAAGCTTAGGGTTTCGGCCACTGTCAGTTTATTGGTAACCTGATGCTGTGTTAAAGGGGAACAGTCAGCACTAAGAACTCCACACCAAAATGTGGGGCTGGTCCCAATATGCACTTTATGTGCAAAAAAAAAAAATTACATAATGTTAACTGCAGTATAGTAGATTGTATCTGGCTGATTCTGCTGAGTCCCATGCTAACATTTGCTGTAACCGGAATTCCCAGAATCCCCCTGCAGCTGATGTCAGAGCAGGGCTGCAACAATGAGAGGGTCAATAGCCTGCACTGCATGTTAGATATTTTATAAGCTCAGGTCAGATGTTTGCTGGCCCCGCTGTTCTCCTGGGGCTACGTACAGTCCTGCATGGCTGTATGTAGTCCTGGGAGGACAGCAGGACCAGCAAACAAAAGATCAGAGCTTACAAAAACTTTAACATGCACTGCAGGCTGTTGACTCTTCCCCTGCTGCAGCCCAGCTCTGATGTCAGCTACAGGGGATTCTAGGTTTCCTGGTTACAGTAAGTGTCAGGTTGTGAGTCAGATGGATCAGCCGGATACAATCTAATATACTGCCATAAAATGTTTTTCCTCACAAACTGCAGATTGGGACTGTGCTACACTCTGGTGCGGGGTTCTTATTGCTGACGGTTCCCCTTTAAGCTGGGTTGTATTAAATGACTACACACTGCAAGGGTGATGATTGGGGACCATTGTACCTTTAAGGGTTTTATTAGGAAGCTGAAGATTTTGATTTTTGATAGTGTACCTTGCAACAGTTTGGCTTTCTCAGATTTTGGGTTGGATTGTTGTCTGAGAAAAGGAAATCATTATATTGTTTTGTAGTAATAATGTATTTCTTGCAAAAACATCAATATACTTGTTCTTCTTTTCATTGTATTTATGTCTGGAACTGAGGCATGGGGGTCTGCAATGTCCAAAAGCCCACGTTCTCTGGCTGTGCCCACTATGAATATATTAAACATTTTGGTGCTATGCTGTGCTGTATACCATCAGAAATGTGTGCTAGCATGCTCCAAATACATCCACAGTGCGAATCCAGACTGTAAGGTCAAAAAGTAACCTTGAAGTAAAGGATTTTAAAACACTGCTAGTGGCGGCCATCTTTAATGACTTGAGTCATTAATTGTAAAATAAGTAATAAAAGCTGTTTTAAAAACATCTGAGAGATATAAAATATACTGATGATGAATCTAATGATGTCAGAATTATATTAATACTAAAAAACTATGCAATGACATTTAGAAACAGACACATAGAATTTGATGGCAGATAAGAACTGCTTGGCCTAGCCAGTCTGCCCATTTTCCTGCCTATTCTATCCTATTACCACCGACTCTACTTGATCTCTGGCTCCCTCTCCCCCTCACTTTCTAACTACGATTCCCTTGTGCCTATAGCATGCATGCTTGAAGCCCACCACTGTTTTCGCTCCCACCACCTCTGCTCGAAAGGCTGTTCCAGGCATGTACCACGCTTTCAGTGAAGAAGTACTTCCTCACATCTCTGCTAAATTTTCCCCCTTTCAGCTTCTTTGCATAGTCCCATGTTTTCTTGCATCTTTTCCTCTGAAAAATGCAGCTCTGCCTTATTTAACCCTGTGACATATTTATAGGTCTCTTATCATGCCCCCCCCCTTCCTGGGTGTACACGGATTGGGACCGAGTTACCTGCAAGAGCTCCTGGTTCCTTACAGCCCGGGTTGACCCCTCCACTCAACTGATGAGGGGTTGCTAGAGGTTCTCAGAGTGCGGCTAAAGGCATCTGGTGCCAGGGCCTTTATGTTCATGGCGCCATCCCTGTGGAACTCTTTACCTCTTCAGGTTAGAGAGTGTGGGACCATGGAGGGCTTTAAGACCAGTCTGGAGACTTTTTTTATTTAAACAGGTGTTCAGTATTCTTTTTTTTTAACTTTATGTTTATTCTTTTCTTAAAGACAAGCATACAGTCACTATACCTTCTTTTAACATTACAAATATTATTCAAGTTGAGGGCACCACTCCTCTTAACACTCTCATCCTAATCGTTAAAAGAGAAAAGATACATCTTTGGAGGGTATAGCCGTATGTAAAAATAGTCATAGTGTTTGTATTCCTGTAACTGTATAGAGTCCAAGAGCTGCATGGTGTTCTATTCTTATAGTCCACAGTATTAGTTGACCGAATTTCTTCCTTACAGACAGGGATCAAGGACCGTGCTTAACCACAGTAAATACACAATAGTGTAATAACATATATAGAACTTATTAGACTCTGTTCCCTATTATATTTATTTAATTAGACAGCACTGTTATTTTGTTTAAATTATTAAAGGTGCTGAAACTATGCTTAATAAGCATGCTTTAACAGTCCAACAGGGACTTATAGTAAACTTATAGATTCCTGGTATAACCAAATTGGCAGATTCACTGTTCTAGAATGAAGAAATCGAAAATAAGAGCCTGCTATACCCCCCTAGCCCATTTTATTAGATAGCCCATTTAGGCAACAAGTAAAAATTATATGAAAAATGAAATTAATGGGCAGGGAAAGGCATTACTACCAGTTTTATATATCCCCCCTCCGTGTCCCTTTCCCAGTTCAGTATAACTGTTCTCAATGATAAATCAAGGCCTTTCAGGTAGCTTCCTCAGCAGAAGACGGATCATCCTCCACGTTGTCTATCCTTCGAGATGGCAGATTCCGTTGGGCCCATTTAAGAGCCTCCACTGGGTCAGAGAAGAGAAAGACTTTGTTCCGATGTACTATCCGCATGCGAGCTGGAAAAATCAACCCATTAGGGATCCCTGCTTCCTGTAGAAGTGCCTTCACTCCATCAGATCATTTTCTTTTTTGTCTCGTGGCGTAGGAGAGATCGGGGAAAAACTTTATTTGCTGACCATCGTGCAGGAGAGTTTTTTTTCCTTCTTGTTAAGGCTAGCAGATAATCCCTCAATCCCATCCCGTCCAGCATCATCAGTACAGTGCGTGGGGCTTCTGAATTATCTTGACGGCCTCGAAAGGCAACCCGGTATGCCTTCTGGATCTTTTGGACTACCTGGGTCGCTTCTTCACCTAGTTGACTCACGATCCATTCCCGCAGGAAAAGTGCCAGATGGTCCCCCTCAGATCCTTCAGCTAGCCCCAGGATCCGTACATTGTTGGCCCTTGCCTGATTCTCTAGTGTTTTCAGCCGTGATCTCAAGTGCGTATTTTCTTTTATCACAGAGGTTACAGCCCCCATAGCTGAATTAGCAGTTTTAGTAGCTTCCGACGATACTGTGGTAACTGTTTCAAGCGTGGACTCAACAGCGGTCATTCGAGAAGTGAGGGAGTCAAATTTTGTGGATAAAGTTGCCACTGATGAAATAAGCTGATTCAATTTATTCCCCAGGATTTGCAATGTCTCCTCTCCTGTGCCCTCTTAGTAATCAGGGTCTCAGCCTGGTGTCGCCCTCATGGTGGAGGCTCCCGGAGCTGTCCTGGTTCTAGTTCCGTCGCCCTGATGCTTATCTCTACGAGGGCTCCCCATGACTTGCAGCAATGTCTCAGCTTCAAAATTAGTGTGATTCTATCGTGCTAGTCTGCGTATTTCTGGTCAAAAATATTAGGTTTTAGTCTGTTGTTTACAGAGCCTTAAAGTTCAGCAGCCATATTGCTCGGGCTCCACAGTGCCCCCAGGTGTTCAGTATTTGAACTTTTAAGTTGTCCTGTGGATTTTGAATTGAATCTGTTATTTTATGTGATTTTAAAGAATGATATGTTGATGTTTGTATGTGAAGCGTTTGACACTGGAATTGCGCTATACAGATAAAAATATTATTATTATTATATTTGGGTCCTTTAATTTCTCCTCGTACGGCTTCTGATGCAGCCCCTGCACCATTTTAGTTGCCCTCCTCTGGACAACCTCCACCCTGAGTATGTCCTTCCTGAGATGTGGTCTTCAGAACCAGACACAGTACTCCAGGTGGGGTCTCATCAGTGCTGAGGCAGGCTGTATGGACGATTTGTCATATTCTGCCATCATTGTCTATGTTTCTATAAAGTGGCAACACCACCTCCCTCTTTCTGCTGGTGATACCCCTCCCTATGTACCCCAGCATCCCACTGACCTCACCTTCTGCCTTGTCACACTGTCTTGCCACCTTGAGGTTATCAGATATGATTACCCCAGGTCCCTTTCCTGCTTGGTGATCATCTGTACCTCTTCTCCCGTTTTGTACTCTGCCTCTGGGTTTCTTTGCCCTAGGTGCATGATTTTGCACTTTTTTTCATACGGAAACAGAGCTGCCATGCCCTTGATCACTCCACGAGATTTCTCAGGTCTCTGCACATTCTTTCCACTCCGTCTGGAGTGTCTGCCCCATTGCTATTTTGGTATCATCTGCAAAGAGGCATGCCTTCCCTTCCAGTTAATCTGCAATGTCACTTATAATGACATCCGAGTCTGATCCCAGTACTGAGCCCTGTTGCATCCCATTGTTCTCCATCCCTTTCCCAGAGTGAACTCCATTTACCACTACCCTGTGTTACCTATATAACCTTTAGGCGGCGCTATTCTAAGGGCTACTACCCCTGCCTGTATGGCAATACACAGGTTGAGGGGCCTGAGTTCTGTAAAGGGGTGCCTCCACCCGGAGGAATGATATTGGGGTAGCCTAACTGCTCTGGTATAGCCCTCCAGGATGCTATAACCACCCTCCAACCCTTCTAGTGGCCTGAACAGTAACACAATGGTACATTCACATTCACTAGAGAGCAGTAATAATATGCTCATGCTACTTTCACTCGCCACCAGGGCTGGATTTGCTGCAATTGCCCTGGAGACCCCCTGGAAAATAAGATCAGCAATGTGACAATGCAATCTTACCACTGTAACCCAGCTAATAATATGCACACTAGCCAGGTTAAACATGAAAAAAGACGGAATCAGATTTATTTAGGGGCAGTGAACAAGCGAGGGGCGTGAATCTAGCAGAATGATTAGCAATCTGATTCAAATCAGGATTGTTCAGCATGCACCGTAAGTCCCTTTTAAACACTTCAACAACCCTGTTTACCCAGTATGTCATGCAGGCTAACCTGAAACATTACCCGGGGTGGCCAGCGTTGCAGCTGTTGTTGGGGCCCTTAGGAAAGAAAACAGTTAAACATGCACACAACCCACTTATTTGTATTCCAAGCCGGATGGCTCAGTCCATTACTTTAACCCAGAAAAAGAAACAATTAGATGGTACCTCAATGATTTTGGCTGTTGTTGCAGGGAGCTACCCTGGATTGTACTTGTGCTACCAGAACCTGGATACAAGACAGGTGAGATGAAGACCTTGGGGTGATGATCTGGAAGGTCAGGGCTGACACGACTCACCTCCTGGTGGTCGCTACCTGCTCGATGGTGTTGGACAGGGGGCTGAATCTCCAAGCTAGTCTTTTGCCGAGGTGGTCTCTGGAGCTGGAGTAGAGGCCTAGACCGAGGTGGCAAGGCCAGGCAGGATGAACAGTTCTGCAAAAGTTTGTGATCTTTCTGCTGGTGAAGTCTCCAGCTGGTGTAAAAGATTCTGCCATGGGGAACCAAATCGTGACCCATGAAACACATTCAGCACATTCAAATCACTACTTTCTCTGAATAACAGTTCAGATACAGTCCGGTTGCAAATGGCAGCTTCACTGCGCAAACCTTTCAATCCGAGACAAATTCTATCATCAGGCAGGCCAACCACTTCTGGAACAAGTCTTCAGTCCAAATCACAAGTCGCAATAACAAACTTCTTCTTTCTTCTGCCGCAGATTCCAAACATGGAAATCGAACCAAATCTGACTTCTGCAAAAGGCTGTTCACTGGCAGGAAAATGTGGCAGGCAGGCCAGCAAAGCCTCTTCCATCCGATTTCCCTATGCTCCTTCTAAAAGCAGCTGCTCGAAGCTCGAGCTGTTCACTCTTCAACCTCCAACTCTAACTGATCTACTGCTTCAGGCAGTTCTGACTATTTCCTTTGTAATCCAAAAGGTTCGATTGGCTTAGGGAACTGTCAGTCACAGTATGGTCTCCCCCTCCATGCCAGTTTAGGCGCCAACAGTTAAAACTACAAAAACTACAGAATTTCTTCCCATAATACCCCTGGGGACAGTCTCCATTTTAGGTCCCCAGTGGTTCGATGTCCAGAACCTAACATGGTGGCTCCCATCCAAATGTTCGAGCTGCAATAAAAGCAGGTTAGACAAACTTCTCTATCTTTACTGGAACAGCAATTAAACAGTAAATAATCACGGCCCCTAAACAAGCTCCCAATGCACAAGTAGCGACTGCAGAATGGAGCTAAATAACATACTGGTCTGGCTGGTCGTGAGCCTTAAATCACTTGGACCCAGCCCAGACTAATTTCTAAACACAACTTAGCCATTCTCTTAAAGAGACAGGCGCGGAGGCTCACTAGGGCACTCTCGCACACACAAATAGATCTACTGGAGACAGAACACCAGCCTGACAGTGGGCATTAGGGAGCCCAGGAAGACATTATAGTAAACCCCAATTTATAAGGGGGTTACACCTCTCTATTAACTAATTCCTTACCCAGTTTACAACCTTAGAACCCACCACCAAGTTGCTCTGTTTCCTTAGAAGTCTCCTGTGTGGTGTGGTGTCAAATGCCTTACTAAAATATAAGTAGACCACATCCACCGCCCCACCCTCATCTATTTCTCTGGTCACCCAGTCAAAGAAATCTATCAGATTTGTCTGACATGACTCCCGCCCCCCAATGAATCCATGTTGCCTCGGTTCCTGTAACCCGCTGGATTCAAGATACTGCACAATCTTTCCCTGTAGCCGTGACTCCAGTAACTTCCACACCACTGATTTCAGACTGACTGGCCTATAATTGCAAGCCTCTTCCCTGCTACCACTTTTATGAAGCAGGACTACAACTGCCCTCCTCTAGTCCTCTGGAACCACTCCTGTTTCCAGTGAGTTGTTGAATAGGGTTTTCAGAGGTGCAGCCAGTACCTTCCTGAGCTCCCTCAGTAACTTCAGACGTACCCTATCTGGCCCCCTAGCTTTGTCCACTTTCAGATTTGTGAGTCCCATCAGGACTCGGTCCTCTGTAAATGGACTTGTGTCTGTCTCCCTCCCACAGTGGTCCTGCTGCTTTTATTTGGCCCATCCCCTTCCCTTCGTCTGTGAAGACTGAACAGAAGCATTTGTTCAAGATATCTGCTTTTTCCTGATTCCTCTCTGCACAGCACCCCCCCCACACACACACCCTTCTTAACATCACAATCCTTCCCCGAATCTTCATCTTTTCACTTATGTGCTTAAGAAAAGCTCTTGACCCTTTAGTCACCCTTTGGGCTATTCTTTCCTCAGTTTGTGCCTTTGCGCTCCTCATGGCTTTCACTGCTTCCCTCTGCTTCTCCGGATGCACCTCCATATCATCTTCCCTCTGCAGGTCTTTATATCTCCTGAATGCTGCCCTTTTAGCCTTTAGCTTTTCAGCCACATCCTTTGAGAACCATAGCAGTCTCTTTCTTTCTCTCCCACTTTTGCTTGTCCCCTTTGAACAGAGGTTTGTTGCCTTCACTATGCTTTCCCTTAACTTAGCTCCCTCCCAAGTCATCCCCCTCCCTGCTAAGTCATCTCTGAGGCATTCGCCTATTTTTTTTTTTAAATCTGCACTCCTGAAGCCCAGGACCCTCATCCTTATGTGGTTTGCTTCCACTGCTGACTTTTTGTTGAACCACACTGTACAGTGATCGCTGGTCCCCAGATGGCCTCCCATCTTGACATCTGCAACGCTTTCCCTGCTAGTGAGCACCCAGTCCAGTATTGCCTCATCACAAGCGGGCTCCCTGACTAGCGGCTGAGAAATGCCCCCTGCAGGGAGTCTAGGATGTCCCTGCTTCCAGCTGAAGTTGTGGCTGGGAGGCTCCTAGAGTATAGCCTAGAGGTTAAAGTAACAAGCTGTGAATGAGCTTGGTACATCCGCACACAGGCCTGGGTTTGAGTTCCATAACCTCCAACTTGCATACCGTGTGACTCTGAGCAAGTCACTTAACTGCCCAGTGCTCCCAGGTTGCCCCTGAAAACAGGCACTTGTGCCTAGTGGGCCTTACCCGGTTACCAAAGACTAAAATAAATATAAATAAAAATCTGCCAGATTAAAGCCCCCCACCAGCAGCACCTCCCCTTTTTCTATCATTGTACTAGCGACTTCCAGCAGTGCTTTATCCACCTTCTCCCCCTGTGCTGAAGGTCTGTAGATCACACCAGTGTGAATAGTGACTCCAGTTCCTGTCTCCAGGGTGAACCACAGTACTTCCAACCCCTGCATTCCCCCCTGCATTCCCTGTGTCGATGTTGCCTTGATACTTCCTTACATATAGCACCCCCTCTTCCTTCCCACCCTATCTTTCCTGAACTGAGTGTAGCCTGGTATGGCTACGTCTCAGATGTGGTTTCATATGCACAACGACTCTGTAACGGCCACAATATCCAGGTCTACCTGCACCATGATGGCCTGTAGGTCCGGAGTTTTGTTTGCTAGGCTTCTTGTTTTTGTACACATGGCCTCCCACTCTCTGCTCCCCCCTCTGTTGTGATACCCCCTTCTTTCTCTTTTACCCTGCCTCCTTTTCCCCTCTCATTTTTCAGTTCTTGTTCCCATCTCTTTTGTTTCTACCACCCTGCTTTTATGTTTATTTTGCTGACTAAAAAATACTGCTGCTTTAAATACAAAATCAAAGGAAAAAGCTATTGTCATTCTGTCCCCACAGAATCCTTTCGCATGGGTCTGACATTTTGCATTCTGATTGCACATGATAGAATAAACCAGTGAACCCACTTAACTGGTATATCTGAAGAAGTCTCATTCTGCCTGAAAGACATAGTGTGTCAAATACCAGGCCTAGAGCAGCCGGAATTCTGTCTCGTGTGATCAGTCACACGCTGAGAACAAAACATAAAGCTGTGAACTATGAACTTACACTTTCTGGTAAATTGAACATAATGCTCAAGCTTTGGTTTAAATTGTATTCCTGGAATCACACAGCTGTGTGTTTAAAAAGTCTATTTGGTTTGCTCACCCAGAGGAACAGTTTGGTCGTTTGAGTGAAGGCACCAAGCCTTAATGTACTGCTGTCCCTCTACTGATTGAGTTCGGTTGAAATGGGGTTGCTTGCCCTGTAAAACCTTACTGATTGCTTATTGTGAAACACTAGTTAATCACTCTCATCAAGAACTTCTACACAACACTTGAAACTGACTGGTTTTGTAGATGGATATAGTTTTTTGTTTTGTTTTGGACTACCTGTGGCTAGTATTAAGCATTATATGTCTAATTAAATGCATGCTCTGATTGGCTGTTATACCGGACATTAATCTCGTAGAAATACCCAGTACAGCTCAGGGCAGTGTGCACATTTGAAAATGTTATTAAAAAAAGGCTCTTTCCCTCCTTACCAATGTGATTAGACCTTGGCTGCACCTTGAGCCATCATCCCCCCCCCCCGGATGGCCATTAATCTCCAGGAAATGACCATCCGTTCAGTCATTATTGCTTAAGTGGAGTTGACTAGTGATTCAGATCTTCAGCATCCTTCCAATACAAGTAAAGTAGAATTTGCCCATAACAGGTGCTCCAGGATTAGTTTAAAGCACAAACTGATCCAGCATTAGTGTATCAGCCAAACTGCTATAAACATAAAAACACAGATGCATAGATTTTGATGGAAGTCTGAGGCCCAGGTCTGCTCAGTACCTGCCTGCCTCTGCACCCTGCATAATGCTGGACCAGAGCTAGCCTACTGATGGCCCTGACTATGTTTCAACACCACCCTCCCTAATGCACTCATCCCCTTCCCTGTACATATCCCACCTGTGTTTGAAGACGGTAGCAGACTCTGCTCTGGCCACTTCTTCTGGAAACACATTCCTGTTTTCTGCAACCCTTTCTGTAAAGAGGAACTTCCTTATAGCTCTCTTGAGGCTTCCCCCTTCCAGTATCCACCTATGGCCTGTTATCTTGCCCTCGCTTGGTGTGAACCGGGTGCCGTTGTCCACTTTATATAGTACCCCTTAGATGCTTAAATGTCTCTATCATGATTTTGTATCACTTTGCATCAGAGCAGAGGTGTACGCAGAGTCAGTGAACAAGGGGGGGCCAGAATCCCCACAAAGCTACGGGGGTCTGGGGGCATATGTAAGTATATTATAATTTAGTTGGAGGATGATTTTTAGCAGGGGGGCCAGGGCCAGGTTAGCTCCCCACCCCACGCACGCCTATGCATCTGAGACGTGTCAAATCACAAGCTTACAAACCAGCAGGAAGCACACAGAGAAGTTAGTGCACATGGCTGTGACCCAGGAAATCTGTGTTTAAAACGCACCCAAATCATAGAATTTTAAATGCAAAATACTACGTCTATGTATATTTAAATAGTTTGGCAACCTGGTTTTATGGAGTCAGTTTTTGCCAAAGAAGTCAAAACTAAATCTGGGGCTGGCAGTATAGCCTAGAGCTTAGTGTAATGAGCTATGAATGAGCTTGCTACATCCAGCAGACAGACCTGGGTTTAATTCCCACAACCTCCACTTGCATACTGTGTGACTCTGAGCAAGTCACTTAACCTCCCTGGTCACCCCTGAAAACAGGCACTTGTGCCTACTGGGCCTTATCTGGTTTCCAAAGACTAAACAAACAAAACAAAAAAATAAAAATTACAATGGGCCACCATTCAGTGCAGTGGTCGGACTACCAGTCACGATGCTGGCCACATGAGTTCAGGAATGAGCTCGAGCCATTTGGGGCCAGCCGGGGTGGGGTGGTGAGGAAGTTTGAGCGTACCAGAGGATGCTCTCTTCCTCAGGGGAGGAAGGCTTCTAGGAACTGCATCAACATTGCCACTTGGGTGACCTCATGTAGCAGTGCAGTAGTGGTATAGTGGGGGGGATGCTGGCTGGGCTTTTCTCTGGCACCGGATGATCCGAGGTGGGCTCAGGCATTGACCCTCACTAGTGTTCACTCTCATCTCTACCCAGGGAACTACTAGCTCCGTATGTAGGAAGGGGCAGAAGGTTGGATCTGTAATGGCTGTACTCCACCATGGGAGGGGGGAATCAAGCCCATGGGGTTGAGACCAGCTGGGGAGGTAAGTAATAGAGATTAGGGATGGGTGGACCCGAAAAGGTTCTGACCCTTATTAACAGGATCAGGATCCAGGCCCAAGTCCTGATTAGTTCTGATTTAAATTAGAAACTTTTGCAAGACTTGAGGAAAACTGAAAATCTGCCATAAAATTACATAAATCTGTCCTGAGATTTATTGCACACACATAGAATTGTAAACAGCATTTCAGGAAATGGAAACTATGAACTTATAGCACTGTTGTGCTGGGCAATCAAATATTCCAGTCATGCAGTTGACCTCTCAGTCTGTTCCCTGCCTCCGCAGAGGTGTAACTGTACACTGACCTGTCGGACCTCAGAGGGAGAGCCAAGACCCTCCCCATCGCTGCTCTTTCACCACTGGTCCTAAATCAGGCCCTGGCGTCTAGTAGCAGTAGCATGGCACCCCCCCTTCTCTGATCACTACTGCAGTGCCTGTGCCTGCCTGTATTGTAAAAACAAACCCCCATCCCCTATTCCCTGGTGTAGTGGACTCCCCTTCCTCTAATCACTCTGGCCACAATATAAATTTCTAATCTGATCTGCTCCCCAGGTGTCTAGAAGGGTGCAGAAGACTGATTGCTTTTTGTCAGACTTCTTGTTCTGATTCCAGACTTCAATTAATGCAAAAGCTGGCACTTCCGGAATGTAGCCCCGGGTCACAATCAAGCAAGCAGCTACACGCTGAAAGACCATTAAAACAAAATGGTTTTGCAGCTTGTAGCTGTAGCTGCCGGCTTGACCGCAGCTCGGGGATGCATTCTGGAACTGCTTGCTATTGCACTGATTGAAGTTCAAACTCAGAGCAAGAAGTCTGGCAAAAATCAGTTAGTCTTCACCCTTCTACATGCCCAGAGAGTAATCAGGTTAGAAATGTATTTTGTGGCTGGCAGGATCGGGGTCCACTAGACATCAGAGAATAGGGAATGTGGATGAGGGTCAGGTACCTGGACCCAGAGCCTAATTTAGGGCTGGTGGGTGAAAGCAGGGGTTGACAAACCCAAAAATTAAGTACTTGTCTATGGACAAGTGACTGCACTTCATAGATTCACAGAAGCGTGATGGCAGAAAAGGACCGACAAGGCCCACCGAGTCTGTCCATTTGTCCAGCTATCTGCTTGGACATGTGCCCCCACCCTCAACACTCCCCTGTGGTTGTCCCATTCCCTTTTGAATCCCTCCACTGTTTCTTCTCCAACCACCACCCCCGGGTGTCTCTTCCACTTATCCACCACTCTCTCTGTGAAATGGTACTTCCTAATGTTACCCCTGAACTGCCCCCCCCACCTGCAGACCATGCCCCTTAAATTAGTCTTGTTGCTCGAGGTGGTAGTCCAGTTAGAAACAGGCATGAAATTAAACAAATTAATTTTCTTATAACATACATTTGTTCTCACTTAGCTTCTACTTCTGGAGAGATCCCTCTATTACTCTGCTTAAATTTAAGTCTCTTCATACATTTAATTCAAAGATAAGAGAAACAACTACTTTGCAAAGAATTCAGTAACAATGCTACCTGTTTTGTATTTGTGTCCTGCTCGATTTGACTAACCATAAATCTGCATTATTGCATTTGTAAATCCTCCAGATTTCTAACAGCAGTTCAACAAGACAACGTATCACAATCTATCTCCAAGTCTAAGGTTTCAGGGGTTAAATAATCTGCGACAAATGTAAACACACTGCAGAAGGCCTAGTAGGCAGCTCTTCAAAAATATCTGCTATAGAAAAAGGAGAACACAATGGGAAAAGAAAGCAATGCACTTCGACACAGTATATTTAATTGCTAAAGAGGCGGTTACCCCCAGAAAGGTGAGATTGTCAAGAAAATGACTAAGAGACTATCCCATCACTAAGCCACTCAGACACTCCTTATCAACAGTAATCGTTTTGCTAGCATTTCATAAACTAAAGCTCACAGGGTCAAGTCATAGCCAAAACAAGCAATGTTAAAAAAATATGACTCATGAGCTGTTAGCAGTAACAACTACTGTTTAAAAAGTAAAGTTATTCTTCTGTCACGGATTCTGTCCACTACTATCACCACCCATTGCCCAACCTCTACTATTCCTCCAGCTGAAAGGGTAATGTCGTATGCCAAAGGCTGATGACGATTACTGGGTCGGCTCTAATTCCTGTCCCTTCCCAGTCCCCAGCCCTCATGCAGCCTAACTGCTTGCTTTCCCTTTTCTGCCTGTCAGCTCCCACATTGCCTTCTCCAGCCCAGTACTCACCAGCATGGTGGTCAAGAAGGTACCCTGGGTACCTTGACCCATGACAGCTTCGCTATTTTGTTGTTTGCCATCCTCTTCCTAAAGCTGCTGCTGTATGCTGCACCATGGACACTCTCGGCTGCTCACTCCCACCATTTCAGCTAACTGTTCACTTTCTTCCTTGGACGTTCGCTCCCAACGCTCAGACTCCAGCCCATCTTACCTATCCCAGCAGTGTTCGCATGATGCGGCATCCCACACTATGCCTAGTGGCAGGTAGAAGAAAGACAGGCAACTGCCTTTTTTTTACATTTTGTTAATCATCTAGCCATACCCGGCCAGTGGACCCGGACTCAGTAAACTTATGCAATTGGTTCTTATTGATCTGGGTCCACCGGGCTGCATTGGATTGGGGGGGGGGGGTTCTGATTTTAGGCAGGTCGATCCACCCATCCTAGTAGAGATGCTGAAGGATGGTGATGGGCCCAACCTGAGGGGAAGGGGCCAATTTATTAGACCAGAAGCATAAAAATAAATTTAATAAAAGAACTGAATGACAATAATTTGTGTTTAGCCCACCCAATGACATATTGGCAGCATTCTGTGCTGTCTTGTGGAGGAGCTGGGATTGGGGGCAACCTACAGTTTTGGACTGATGGGATTGGATGAAAGCAGCTGTATTGCAGAGATGATATGCTCACTCTCTGCTGAGGGAGACCTAAAGCAGATTGTTCTGCAGCATCTCCTATAGTCAGATAATGACCAGACGTGGTGGTGTCTTGGAGGATGCCAAGGCCTGCACCCCTTGGGATCAATTGCAGGTACAGACATATGCTCTGTGAGACCTTGGAAGGGGGCAGTGGAATAAAAATAGGGGAAAAGTAACACCTGGGACCCCACACACAGTCACGATTTATTAGTGCAAACTGGTTGAAGTAATCACTTTGCACAACCATTTTTAACTATGCCCTTTTGTGACATACGGGTACTCAAAGGGGTCATAAACCTTTCTCCGTATTACAGCAACAGGAAAAAGAGTGCAGATGGCATGTAAATGGAACACTGTCTTTGCTGTGCATAGATACTTCCTGGCCCCTGAACAGCTAGCCTAACACTACAGCACCACTAACCCCTGTTGAACCCTTGTGGAACTATGTTTGTATTTGCACAGTCTGTTATTTCATGCCATATGGTTCTGCTGCTGGTGTGAGTATGGCAGCTCAGTGGACCAGTGATCCTGGTTGGAGCTGCCCCCAAAAAAGAACAGTGATCCTTTTTGTTTGGGTTCTGTTTATCAGGAGGACTACAAAACTGGTGCAAGAGGCCCAGATAGCATGGAGGACTATGGGAAGTAATGTTCTAGCAACAGTATCCTAGCAACAGGAATAGCAGTTGATGAGGGAGGAGCAGGGTGCATTTGTTTTGCCTACACAGCCCTGCTTGAATTTCTTAGTCGTGCCTGGAGGCAGTGAATGAAAAAGAACAGAAGTCTAACATATTTGACTCATTGTACATAAATGTGCTCTTCCTACAATAGCTTGCAGCACATTGTCCAGAATATGCTGTTTTGTTCCTGTCAAGCATTAAGTTTGAAGTCATCACAGATCCTAGTGGATTTTTATTTTATAATTCATATTTTATTGTTTTTTTAAAATTACAAATATAAATCATACAGCCAAACATTAAAGTATTAACAAAACAATAACGTAACTACATCACATTACAGTGTGTATATATGATATGAAACTATTCATTTGTTACATCAAACCTCTATTCTCACTATTGTGAACATAAAGAACTACCCACAACAAATGGTTCAAGTGAAGGTGGCAAAATACAAATTATACAATGGCAAGGACATTTCCTGCCCTCTGATTGGTCACTGGGTGCCTGGAACAGTGCTGTTATTTCACAATAACATCACTGTATGAAGTCCAGGTGCACAAATGACCGCATAACAGCGTCATTAAATTGTGGCACGCTAGTTTCCCAAACTGAGTGGCTTCACTAACCGCGTAGACAGTAACTGTCGTTGTCCTCATAACGCCTATTCACATACAACCAAATAACTGTCTTCTCCTCTTTTCACTCCTTGATTGTTAAAAAAATGTAGAGAAATTACAGAAAACTTAGAGACAGCCATAATAGTGACTTCTCAGTGCCCGGAAAGTACAGCTGTTGCAGCACGTGCATACAACAGCACCATGCTCGCTTCATGACTCATCACCCTCTCATCCCTGTGGTCCTAAACTGAATAAAAAAATATACATTTAAAATGAAATAAATGCAAAGTAAAACAAAGCCATATCTGTAATCGACTTTATCCCGCACAACAGCTCCGTGGTAGCTCCGCTCTCTGATCGGTTTGGTGGCAGCGCTACTTGGCTCACATAATAAATGGCTGTATTTTAAATATCTCAATAAAAAGCAACAAAAAAGTGAAAAACGTTACAGTAGTGGGCAGGGGCCAGCATGTATTATGCCACTGTGACACAGGGACAGACTCAGACCCGTGTGTGATGAGGAAAGGAAAGCCGTGGAGAGGGAAACGGAAGGTGGTATATACTGGCAGCACCATCTAGTGGAAAAAACAGAAACCGAGGACTTTTTTTTAAACATGTACCTTCATACACAAAAAAAAAAAAATAAAAAAAGAGCCAAAAGACATTTTTTTTTAGTCTTTTATTAAAAAAAGAGCCATTGTATAATAGCAGTAAGGCCTTCCAGGGGTGTGTGTTATTGTGTAATAACATCACTTCTTGCATTCGGACTGTGGACTCGTGCTTCAACCACCGGAGGTGTGATCATGATATTATTTACACAATAACACAAACCCTGTCGTGCCTTATTGCTTAAGTATCCCAATATTAACCTTATCTCAGTAATTAACTGAGTCTACTTCTAGTTTCATTCTGAAGTTTTAAATAGTGATAAGCTGAGACAGTGATTCCATATTTCAAAAAAATGTATCCACTGTACCTTGTGTTTTATGAGCAAATTTCTCATAAATGGCCCTGGGTGCTAGTTCCTTTGTCTACTCGGAAAGAGGGGTGCATTAGGTTGTTTCCAGTGCCTTAATAGAACATTTTTAGCTATAATACATGACATGTGCAACTATCTCTTTTGATTAGTGGAGACAGGAGAGAGGTCAGAGTCATGGCCAAGAAAATAAATTTAGTGCGGCACAGGATCATTCTACCTAGAACAAAAACTGCATGACAAGCAATGCCACAAGAGAAAGGGCATGTGCTGTAATATCGTCGGGCAAAACACCGACACGATTCAAACAGCACATGCCATTTAAAACAAAGGCTTTCCCTGTTTTTTTTGTGGGGTCTTCGAGCCCACACTCCCGAACTAATTTAACAAACTCTGTGGGGGACATCAGGGATGGGGAATAACTCAGCAGGGGGAAGTTTTTAAAAGCTGCAAAACATTGCAGCACAGGGAGACATGGAGGGAACCGAACTGTAGTCCCAGGTCTCCCATTCCGCTGTGTGCTGGTGCCTTAGCCACTCCACCATGGGAGTGGCTTGACCAGGCACCCAGCACATAGCAACTTGATCCCTTTCCACAAAAGTGTATACTGATAGGGGTAGCGGTAATTCCCTACCACTGTTATATTCATGTCGCTGTAAAGCCATGCACTCTCTAAACAGCATGGTCAATACCGCGCTGTCTTTCTTGCACGGTATTGATCTGGTACCATTTAGTGCTACTTTTAAAATCAAATTTTTTTTTACACCATTTGGCATGCTAACCAGATCTCTTCCCAGAAAGTCTGTATATCTTTACAAGACCAGACTAAGTGAGATATATTACCCCTTTCTGTTTTACACCTTCAGCAGTTGTTATCTTGTGCCCCGAGCGGCGTCTCTGGGACTCCTCAGCAGCACTACCAGCCGCCGCCTCTGATATACTGACCTCTTCCAGCTTGCCCTCCTGGTCCCACCACCTGGATCTTGCAAGCAAATCTCTCCCTGCCCCGAATGGCGCCTCTGGGTCTCCTCAATGGCACTACCAACTGCCACCTCTGACACACCGGCCTCTTCCAGCCCACCCTCCTGGTCCCGCTGCCCAGATCTTGCAAGCAGATCCCTTCCTGCCCCAAGTGGCACCTCTGGGTCTCCTTGGTGGCACTACCAGCCACCGCCTCCAACACACCGGCCTCTTCCAGCCTGCCCTCCTGGTCCCGCCACCTGGATCTTGCAAGAAGGTACTGCAGCTAGAATCTTCTAGAGCCGTCCAGCTAACGGTGGCTCTCTGATTGGTGTGTCTGCTGACTGAGCAGCTCTGACTGGTACAGCAGGTAACGACAAGCTCCTGAATGGTGCGCCTCAAGTCTGCTCTGTACCACAGCAAGAAAAGCTATTCCTATGGCTTTTTGGACTTGTACTGTCCTGCTGCAATCCTTCCCTGCCCCGAGCTACGCCTCTGGGTCTCCTCCGCGGCACTACGAGCCGCCGCCTCGGACACACCAGCCTCTTCCAGCATGCCCTCCTGGTCCCACCACCCGGATCTCACAAGCAGATCCCTCTCTACCCTGAGTAGTGCCTCTGGGTCTCCTTGGCAGCACTACTAGCCGCCGCCTCCGACACACGCCTGGATCTCGCAAGCAGGTACTGCCGCTAGAATCTCCTAGAGCCATCCAGCTAGCGACGGCTCTCTGATTGGTGCGTCTGCCAACTGAATGGCTCTAATTGGTCCGGCGGGTAGCAACAAACTCCCGATTGGTGCGTCTCAAGCCTACTCTGTACCACAGCAAGGAAAGCTATTCCTATGGCTTTTTGGACTTGGACTGTCTTGCTGCAGAGGGTTTTTATCCTGCCCCCACCCTCTCCCAGACCTCCTATTAAATCTGCTACTTGCCCCATCCCTAACACCTGCCCAATCACCATTGGTGCCTACTGCCCCAACCCCCCTTGCCCTCCCGGCCTATAGCAGCCACCCAAGTGGTCCATGTGGCTGGTCTTCCATCGTTCCTATCTACAACTGTAAACCCACTTTACTTCATCCTGTAAACAGTTAGCATGGAACTATCACTCCGGAAACTACTCAAATTCTCCCTCATCTCTTTCTGCCTACCCTCCCTCTTACCTCCGATTCCCTTCCACCCTGACCCCCCCCCTTCTTGACTAATCTAACTACTCATGTGTATTCCTTCCCCCTCTGCTACTCTATCTCTTCCAGCCACTACCTGGTCCCCCTACCCTTTTCACCCCTCCTCCCTTTACCCCTACACCCACCTTTGGTCAACCCTCCACCTAGTTACCTCCTGTCCATCTCACGCTTGCCACCCTGAAATGTCCCCTAGGCGGTGCTCACCCCTAAGCTTGGTGCTATCATATATGTTCTCACTATCTAATGCTCACCTTGCTACTCCTTGCAGTGGGTGACATTCACCCCAATCCTGGCCCTGCACCGGCCCTATATCTGCTAAGATCCACAATCAACGCCCCTAAATTAGCCACCACTGCTACTCCTTCTGGCTCCTTTCCCTGAGGGCTGCGCATCCTCCATCTTAACATTCGTAGTCTAGCCCCCAAGCTCGATCTGCTCCAGGTGCTAGCTGCCCAGCATGCTCCTGACGTTATCATCCTATCGGAGACCTGGTTAATCCCTAACTTTAAGGAAACATCCATCGCCATACCAGGCTTCAATGTCACTCGACAAGACCGCTCCACCAGAGGTGGAGGAATTGCAAACACACACAGCCTCAGACTTACATTTGTCTGTTATACTTGCTAAATCTGAGCCCCAAGCCTTTGAACTACTTATGCTCAAACTGACCCTCCCCTTCTCACTCCCTGATTTTGTTGCGGGTGTATACTGCCGCCCTGGAACCCCTGCCGCATCTGTCACCGATCTAAGCCACCTAGCCTCTCTAGCCCCTTCGGGCGAACTTTTTATCATGGGATATTTTAATCACAACTGGCCATCCCCCTCCCTTAACAAAGCTGGCTCCAAGATCACAGCCCTCAGTCTTACCCAGGTCATCTCAGAACCAACACGCACAAACCACAAGTCAGACAACCACTCCCTGATTGACTGGGCCCTCACCTCCCACCCTCACAGAGTCTTCAAAGCTGGCCTACTTCCTGACTCTATAAGCAACCACCATATCACTTACATAGTCCACAAAATCCATCGTCTTAAATCCCCTCCCAAATTCCTAGTTCAAAGGTCCTACAAATCTCTAAACATTACCCCACTTCTGGATGAATTAGCTTATGCAAACTGGGGTACTCACCACAGTAAGTATAACATAGATGATGCCCTGACACACTTCCAAAACACCTTCCTTAGCATCTGGGATAATCATACCCCTATGCTTCGGATCAGGTTCCAAGGGTCACACCTTCCGTGGATTTCCCCAGAACTAACAGCATGCCAAAATGCTCGGGACAAAGCATGGAAAACCTACAAGTCTACACTCCTCCCAGGTGATAACATCACTTACTGTATGCTCCATAACAAGTGCACCAAGGCCGCCCAGCTAGCCAAAGCTGAATACTTTAACTCCACCTTCAATGCCAACCTACATAACCCTTCTAAATTCTGGAAAATTATCCACCCCCTTTTTTGCCCCCATCGTCAAATCCCACCCCCCTTCTGTTCTCAAATGACACTCTTCTCTCTGACCCACTCACGGTCACCTCCAAGTTCAAGTCATAGTTCACCACATGTGCTACTTCACCCCTTGCCTCCCTACCAGCTACAGCTCCATCTTCTCACCATGCTGAAGCTGCTACTCCCCCTGGCTCCTACACCTTCCACTTCAGGAACATCTCCCAGTTGGAAACTCCTGATGCCCTCCTCTCCCTGAATCCTTCTAAGGGGAAGTCCCCTGATGGGTTAGACCCCAAACTACTCTATCTATCTGCCCCTGCCATTGCAGCTCCGCTAGCTGCCCTGCTAAACCTAGCCTTTGCCTCTGAATCAGTACCAGCTGAATGGAAGAACGCCATAGTCCTTCCACTTCCCAAAGGAGACCCCACCTCTGCAGCCAAGTACCACCCTATCTCCCTCCTCCCCACCTTAGCGAAACTCCAGGAGCACCTCATGCTCTCTCAGCTCTCCAGCTTCCTCTCAGAATCCAACTTCTTCACCCCCTTCCAGTCTGGATTTGGAAAGAACCACTCCGCTGCCACTTCACTCCTATGTCTCTCCGACGCTGTCCTCTCAGGCGTGGACAAAGCTCTCATTATTGCAGCCATCTTTGTTGACCTAGCCAAAGCTTTCTACACCGTCTCCCACCCCCTGATGTTATCCTGCCACTCTCAAGCCAGTCTACCCACGCCTGCCACAAACTGGTTCAGCGCATACCTGGAAGGGTGAACTCAATCTGTAAAAATTGCTGATTCCACCTCTCCTCCTCTCCCAATAGTTACTGGCATTCCCCAAGGCTCAGTACTCGGCCCTCTCCTCTTTTCCATCCTCCTAAATGACCTGCCTCAAACCTGCTAATCTACCTCAATTCATACAGTATGTATGCAGATGACACCGTCCTCTTTTCCTCTGACCTTACCCCTGATGAGGTCACTACCTCTCTTCAGGCTGATTTCAACAAAGTTCAGCACTGGTTTAGCTCCCACCCACTCTCCTTTAATGTCAAGAAGACAGTCTCCATGACCTTCGGCACTAGGCAGAGACTATCCAGGCTTACTTCTCCCCTGAACTTCCACACCCTTGACGGGTCTGTCCTTGAGGACATGTCTAACTTTAGATGTCTTGGTGTCTGGCTTTACTGACACCTATCCTTCTCTGCTCATGTGGATGCAAGCCTGAAAAAATTATGCCCTTAGCTCGGAGCCCTATACAGAAACCACAGCTGCCTCCCCCTACCTGTAAGATGCAAAATTGTGCAGAAAATGTTATCACCTACGTTCGACTACTGTGATGTAGTCTATAGTGCCACTCCCAAGTCTACTCTATCCAGACTGGACTCCCTCTACAACGCCTTCTGCCGCTTTTCCCTCAATGGCCCCCCTCTTGCACCCACCACTGCGAGCTTCATCATGCGCTGGCCTTCCCCTTACTTGTCAGCCGACATCTTCTCCATTGTGCAAAATTTGCTTCCAAACTCTGGCTCGGGTCCCTTCCCCCCTACCTTACCTCCTCCTTATCTCCCACCCCTACTCCCTCTCACACCCTTAGATCTACAGACTCCCGGCTGTTGGCGATCCCTCACTGCCGGACCACAGCAGGCCAATCGGCCTTCTCCTATCACCTCCCGAGGCTCTGAAATAACCTGCCGGAACAAATCCATCACTCCTTCTCTAGACATTCCATCTCCTCTGCCCTGACAAATTACTACACGGTAAACTGCCAATGTTACTGACCTCCCCTTCCCCCCTTCCTCTTGTTTCCGTCTCCCCTCCCCCCTCATCTGCTCCCACTCTCCACTGTCCTATCTTAGATCCCATACGGCCTGACCAGTGGCTTAGATATGGCTACAATTGCTGGCATATATCCGCCAACCTCTGCACTTACCCCCTACTGCACTTCCAGCCCCGATTCTCTGCCTACCGTGTTACTGTAGAGTAGTTGCTTACATGCATGTAATTATACCTTCACATCCTTGTCATTTAAATCCATGTACAATTTTCTCTTACTCCATGTAACAATATATACAACTTCTTGTTCCAGTGTTTCCTGTGTTACCCCTGCTTCATGTTTCTGAGGTGATATACTTATGCTCTGATGTGTAACAAATTGTGTAATTTTCATTTCTATGTACAACTATATACTGTTGCCTCCTCTGTACCCCCCTCCCCGGTCACACCGCAAGATGAGCATCTTTTGCTCAGCAAGCCTTTCCTGGTGAAACATTTCAGTAAATAAATAAATAAGAATATGCCTAAGCCGAAACTCCTATCGGGGTAAAATGCACCTGTGAACTACTGTATATTGTACAAGTCTGCCTTTGAATTCTTTACAACATTGGAGCGTCAATTCCAACTCTTTTCCCACTCATTCATATTTAGTTCTTTTTCCCATTTTGATTTCAGGTATTACATAACATCCTTTTTCCCATCCAACTATAATTTATAAATCACCTTACTAGGGTAAGCACTTAAAAATATTTTGTCCAGTACATTGTCATAGGAGAGTGAGCGATTCTGTTCCATATCACCTCTAAGTACTTCTCTTAATTGTAAATAGTTATAAAATTCTGTTCTGGGTAGTGCATATATCTTAGCAAGGCCAAAGAATGATGTGACTGTGTTAAGTATTGGGTCTGTGAGGGCCCCTGTAGTAACCCCTTTTTGCCTCAATGTATTCCATTTAAGCCTTTTTACCATAGAAACATAAAAACATAGAGGTTGACGGCAGATAAGGACCGCAAGGCCCATCCAGTCTGCCCATTTCTTTTTCTACCTTATAAATGTGCCATAGGCCTTTGCTCTGTCAGTGGCCTTTCTATTCATACTCATCTGTATTGCTCCCTTATGCCTATCCCATGCCTGTTTGAAGCCCTGCACTGTATTCATAGCCACCACTTCCTGAGGTAGGCCGTTCCATGCATCCACCACTCTTTCTGCAAAAAAGAATTTCCTCACATTTCTCCTTAATCGGCCTCCCTCTAATCTCATGCTATGTCCTTTTGTCCTGCTATTTTTCTTATATTTAAACATGTTAGGCTCTTTCACCTTGTTAATGCCCTTAAGGTGTTTGAATGTTTCGATCATATCACCTCTCTCCCTCCTTTGCTCAAGGGTATACATATTGAGCTCCATTAATCTGTCCTCATATGTCTTCTGATACAGTCCCTGCACCATTTTGGTTGCCCTTTTCTGGACTGCCTCAGTTTGGTTAATGTCCTTGTGAAGGTGTGGCCTCCAGTACTGCCGCAGTACTCCAGATGGGACCTAACCAGTGTCTTGTAAAGAGGGATTATTACCTCCCTCTTATGACTTGTGATACCCCCTACTAATACACCCTAACATCCCCCTAGCTTTACCTACTGCTTTAGAGGTCTGCTTGGATGATTTCAGGTCATTGGTGATGATGATGCCCAATTCTCTTTCTTCCTTTGTGACTGCCAGCAACTCCCTTCCAAGCCTATAGGCTTCAGGGTTTCTCTTCCCTATGTGCAAGATCTTGCACTTCTTTGCATTAAATCCTAGTTGCCACTCTTCTGACCATTTTGCTAGTTTATCCAGATCTCTTCTCAGTCTGCCCATCCCATCTGGATCATCTACTCTGTTGCAGATCTTGGTGTCATCTGCAAACAGACAAGCCTTACCCTCTAGTCCATCTGCAATGTCACTAATGAAGATAGTGAAGAGGACTGGCCCCAGGACTGATCCCTGAGGTACCCCACTTGTGACTTGCATCTCTTCTGACTGTATACCATTTACCACCACTCTCTGTTTTCTGCCTGTCAACCAGTTTGCCACCCAGTTGACCAACTTCTGACCCACCCAGCCTATCCAGCTTATTTATCAATCTTCTATGTGGAACAGTATCGAAAGCTTTGCTGAAGGCAAGGTAGGCGACATCAACTGCTCCCCCTTGGTCCACCACTCTGGTTACCCAGTCAAAGAAATCTATGAGATTAGTTTGACAGGACCTTCCTTTTGTAAACCCATGCTGTCTTGGATCCTGTGCCCCTATAGATTCCAGGTGTTGCATTATCCTTTCCTTAAGGAGTGCCTCCATAATCTTGCCCACTACTGAGGTAAGACTGACTGGTCTGTAGTTCCCTGCCTCCTCCCTGCTTCCACTCTTGTGGAGCAGGATCACATGAGCCCTTCTCCAGTCTTCTGGGACCTGAATCAATTTGTTATCCCATAAGGGGCAGAAAGGTGACTGGCTAGGATTCCAGTCCAGATTTTAGGCAGCCACTGACCAAATCCTCATTTGAATTCCCATTATTGTGTGAGAAGTTAATTGCTTAGGTAGGGCAGAAAAAAGAACATTACTCAGATGTATACTCTTCCGTAGGAATTTCTCCATGCATACTCAACCAGACAACGTATCCAGTCTTTTGTAGTAGAGCCCTCTGATGTTTTGCAGTACATAGATACACAGAATTTGATGGCAGATGAGGACCGCCTGGCTCATCTAGTCAGCCCATATACCCCACCCCCCAAGTGTCCCTTGTTTACCCTTTCCACATCATTGCTAGGGTCTCCTTATGTCTATCCCATGCATTTTTCAGTACCTTCACTGTATGTACCCTTACCACTTTCATGGGGAGGCTGTTCCATGCATCCACCACCCTTTCCAAGAAGAAGCACTTCCTCACATTCCCTGAGTCTGCTTCCCTCCAGCCTCATATCATGACCTCTTGTTTTTGAACATTCCCCGGTCAAACCTGAAAATAGGCAGCCATGCTGTCTAGTGTACCTACCCAGTCAACAAAAACTAAATAAATAAACATTCTCTTTTCTTAAAGAGGCTCCCCTCCTGGACCCTATTAAAGCCCTTGAGGTATTTAAAAGTCTCTACTATATCCCCCATCTCCCTTCTTATCGCTAGCGAATACATGTTAAGGTATATTAGCCTCTCCTCATATGTCTTCTGGTGTAGCCCCTCCACCATCTTTGTAGCTCTCTTCTGGACTGCCTCCACTTTGTCTGTGTCTTTTCTGAGGTGCGGCCTCCAGAACTGGATGCAGTATTCCAGATGAGGTCTCACCAGTGATCTGTAAAGTGGCATCATCACATCCCTATTTCTGCTGAAGATACCCCTCCCTATGCACCCCAACATTCCTCTGGCCCTCTTTATCACTTTCTCACACTATCTGACCGCCTTTAGGTCATCCATTATAATCACCCCCAGGATCCTTTCTTACTAGGTGGGCATCAGCAAGTCGCTCCCCATTTAATACTTTTCTCCTGGGTTTCCATGCCCCAAATGCATAAGTTCTTTATTTTTTGCGTTAAATTTCAGCTGCCACACCCTTGACCATTCTTCTAGCCCACATAGGTCTCTTCACATCCTTTCCACCCCCTCCGGAGTATCAACTCTATTGCAGATCTTTGAGTCATCTGCAAATAGATCCACCCTCCACAGTACAGTATATATTGTATTGAAGGCTAAATGATGTAACCCAAAGTCAGGTAATGAAAACCCTTCCTTATTTCTATGGGTTTGTAATCTAGATAATACAATCCTAGCCAGTTTTTTTTTTGCCACCCCCACAAAAATCCATTTATCTTCTTGTATAATAGCTTACATAAATAACCACGGAATATTACTGCAATGTGTTCTAGCAGATAATACATTTTAGGGGCCACCATCCCATTCAGGGCTTGGATTTTAACCCACAGGAAGAGGTATAAGGAATTCCATCTCTGGAAGTTTGTTTACATTTTGTTGATTATTCTAATTACATTTTATTTGGTATTTGTTTTAGGTCTCTAAGAAGTATGATCCCTAGGTATTTAAGGCTATCTTTCTGTATCTGAATCCCAATGTATTCCAGAATTCTGATATCAAAATCAGCTGATAACAGTAATGCTTCTGTCTTAGTCCAGTTAATGTTATAGTGAGAGATTAAATGATACTTGTCTAGTATGATAAAATACTAACAGAGCTTGAAGGTTGATTCAGGAAGAGTGATATATCATCTGTGTAAACCATGAGTTTAAAGTGGGCCCCCCCAAGGGTAAGCCTTTTATGGTTCAAGAATCCATCATCTTAATTAGCAGGGGCTCCAGAGCTAAAATAAACAGTAGAGTGGAAAGAGGGAAGCCCTGCCTAGTATCTCCATTTAGAGGGACAGAATTAGACAAAGATCCATTTATTTGGCTTCTGACTGATGCCCCTGCATGTATAGGCCCAGATATTCAAAAATGCACCAAAGCCTGGCGCAAGTCTGGCGCAACGCAAAGCCGATGCATCATGGCACAGCAGGAGCCATAGTCAGCGGTTGCGCTGGCTGAACTGCGCCAGTGCAACCTGGCTGAATATGGCTAAATATGGCAAAGTGGAGCCATGGTGCAACCACAGTTGCGCCTTGGTACAAACACAGGTGTGCCATGGTGCAAAAAGAGATGCTTCAGCGCAATTGTGGGAGCAGAGCAGCATAGCAACAGAGGGGGGCATAGCAGAGAGAGAACAGACCCAGGGACAGAGCCGTGGAAGCACAGTGACAGGGCACAGGATGCCTCCACCAGCAGGGCACAGCAGGGCATCCACAGGCACCCAGACACCAGACCCCAGAACACAGCAGTGGTAGGGAAAGAAGGCAACAAGAGGTGCCAATGCCCAGTGGAGGGCCACCAAGGGAGCTCCCCCTCCCGTAGGCCTCTGGCTGTGCCCCCCCCTCAGATCATAGCAGGCCACATCCTGGACCAAACATCCAAGCACACATACACCACACAGGCACACAGAAAGCTCACACAGTAGGCACTGAACATGCCGGGTGGCAGGTAGCATGGCAGATCACATGGGACAGGCCACACAATGCCAGCTAGGGGCACCAACACAGCGTGTGGATAGTACCCGACCAATGACTGTGGCCGTGGGCCACCACCATGGACACACCCGCCACACACTCCTGACTGCTGACCCATGGGTACCTGAATGCACAGCCACTGACCCAGGAGATGGACACCACCAGAGTGGGACCAACCACGGCACACAGCAGGGCACCACAGGAGAACGGCATGTGCCCCCCCACTGGGCCACTGCCACCAGCAAAGCAGACATGGACACAGGCAGGTATGTCGGTCAATAGATATGTATGGAACAACCATGTACAGGCACAGCAGGGGCTAAGGACGGATGGGGATAGCAAGGGAGGGGGACAGGGAGCAGGGACTGCATGGTGGGAGGGGGGAACAGTAGGGTAAGACCCAAATGGGGCAACAGGGGACACAGGGGCAACCCTAGTGACAGCTCTGGCCGGCCAGCCTGGCATGCCATCCCCCAACCCCCTCCGTCACCAGCATGCCCTGCAGGGCCGCCACCACCCCAAGTATGCCTGAGATAATGAGCAAGGTCTGCCGCATGGGCAGGCTCAGCATCCGGTGTGGCAGTGTCCACACTGGCAGTTGGACACCTATAGCAGGGGTCATGGCAGGTGCCCAGTGCAATAGCCCAAGGAACCATGCCCAC
Source organism: Neoceratodus forsteri (assembly GCA_016271365.2). Lineage (NCBI taxonomy): Eukaryota > Metazoa > Chordata > Ceratodontiformes > Ceratodontidae > Neoceratodus > Neoceratodus forsteri. The sequence continues at coordinate 19,841,019 of JADMNL010000030.1, read as the reverse complement.
CCACAGTGTGCATGTGTGCGATAGGGGACATGCCAGCATGCACACAGTGTATGTTGCCAGCCTTGGTCATGCTGCCTGCACGATTGACACCATGGCAGCACGGTGCACATGCGTACTGCAGGTCTGAGCACATGCAGGCATGGCATTGCACCGCCACTTACTCCTGCTCAGTACCATTGCGCACGGTGCAAGATCCCGATATTCAGACACCGCATGCAAATGAGCTCATCAGCCAATGCATGGTGCAGTGGGGTGCATTAGCATGTCATTACTGTTGTGCATGGCCTTATTTGCATGCTTTGCACTACGGAAGCGCCACCAAACAACACAGGCCATGTGCCGGTATTGCAACCTTGACAGGTGTGGTGGTTGCCGCAACAGTGCACTGGGGACCAATAGCACTGCAGGGTGGGATGGACCATGGAGATGCTGCCAGGGCCTCAGTGGGTATGCGCTGTCACCTGTGTAGAGCATGCCATGGTTAGCCCTGTGCTCTGCTGTGCTGCGCCCCTTGTCTATCCCTAGCACCACCATGCACACCCTGCCCAACCCCCCTAGGACTGCGCTGCCCATTGCACCCTGCCCGTACCACACACAGCCACCAGGGGGCATGTGGAGGTCATTCCCATGTTCACATCTGTGGCACGGCACAGGGCATTGTCAGGTGTGTGGTGCAGGCATTGGTGTGCACCTTGTGGCATCGCATATCACCTGATGGTGATGCTTGGGTACCCCTTCCTGTTGCTCTGCACCAGTCCCACAGGGATAGGTGGCATGTGGCTGCCCATGTGGGTGCAGGCACAGACCCCACTCATGCCGGGCATGTATGCCACCCTGTGGCTGTCCGGCATCAGTGCTGTATGCTCTGCCTGTGTGCTGGGGTGATGGCTGCATTCCACAACCTGTGGCAGCACAGCCATGGGGATCTGTGCTGGGTGGTGGGCCGCAGCCGCTGAGCTAATGCCTGTGGTGTCCCCTGTTGGTCCTTGGTCAGGTGCCTGTGGTGAGCAGGCACATGCTGGTGGTCCCTGTCATCACCCTGCCCAACCCCCCCAGGACTGCGCTACTCATTGCAACCTGCCCGTGCCTCACACACCCACCGGGCAGCCTGTGGTGCCATCCCCACATTCACATCTGTGGCACGGTGCAGGGCTGTGCCGGGTGTGTGGTGCAGGCATTGCTGTGTGCCCCGTGGCATCGCACACCAGCTGATGGGTGATGCTTGGGTGCCCCTTCCTGTTGCTCTGTGCCAGTCCCACAGGGATAGGTGGCATATGGCTGCCCACGTGGGTGCAGGCATAAGCCCTCCTCATGCTGGGCATGCATGCCACCCTGTGGCTGTCCTGCATCAGTGCTGTACGCTCCACCTGTCTGCTGGGGTGATGGCTGCATTCCACAGCCTGTGGCAGCACAGCCATGGAGACCTGTGTGGGGCAGTAGGCCGTGGCCAATGGAGTGATGCCCATGGTGTCCCTTGTTGGTCCTTGGTTGGTGCCTGTGGCGAGCGGGCACATGCCGGCAGTCGCCGTCATCACCATGGCCATGGCATGGCTCCATCTGGTGGGTGCCTGCAGCTCCACGCTGTGTGGCTCACAGGGATGCCTCAGCATGGCCCTGTTCAGGCAGTGCTGGCCCATGCTGTCAGTGTCACTCTGGTTTCTGGTGGTGCTGTGGGCATGGTACCGCCTGTGTTGGGCTTGCCACTGCCAGGCCCATCATTGACCACGTGGCTGTTCCTCCTGCTGCCTCACACTCCTCATCACCACCCCATCAGGGCAGGTGCACTCTCCATGTCCCCTACTGTCCACCGTGCCCCTGGGCAGTTGGCTGCTGGCTGTGTACTGGCTTTGTGTATGTGTGTGTGTCCCCCTCTCTCTCTGCCCCTCACTCCCTCTCCCACGCCACCGCTTTGTCCCCTTCCCTTTGTGTCTGGTCGTGTACCTGTCTGTCTCCCTGTATTCCTCCCTCTCACTCCCACCCTTGGCGCAACTGCTGTCTGTGTGCTTGCGCCCTGTGTTACTAGAAACAAGTCTACTCAGAGCAACTTCGATTTGCTCCACACTTGCACCATGGCTTCACAATTGAATATGCTACTGCGCTAGATATTCATGGGAACGCTCCCTGCTCTTGTGCCTGCATTCATTATAGTTGCGCAGTGGCGCAATGGATTTTGCGCTGTGCACTGCCTCCCACTGAATATGGCTCCTTGGCACAATACCGCACTTGCACCAGTGCAACTCAGTTGCGCCATGTACAACTGCTCTGAATATCTGAGCCATTGTGTTTATCCATTTACAGAAATATGGGCCAAAGTTGTATTTACCCATAATAAAGTTTAAATATTTCCATTCAACCCCGTGAAACCCTTATTGGCAACTACTGATAATAAGACCTCTTTACTTTTCTTTTGCTGTGCTGCATGACTTACATCTAGGGCTTTTTTTTTAAGATTTTCTTACCTATGTCTGTTTTTAATGAAACCAACTTGGTCTGAATGGATTAGTTTGATAACCTATTCTGTTGTGTTTGCTAGTATCTTTGCAAGAATCTTACAGTCAACGTTAATTAATGAGATTGGGTGATAGTTGTCACAGTGTGAAGAATCTCTATTGGCCTTAGGGAGTATTGTGACTACGGCATCTTTGAGGGAGAGAAGAAGACATCCAGTCTTGTGGGCTTCAGGATATACTCTGAGAAGCTGGGGTGCCAGGATGGACATATTGGCCTTGTAGAATTCAGAGGAGAATCTGTCCAGGTCAGGGTCTCTTCCTGGTAGAATTGAGGTAATGGCTTTGAAAATATTTTCTTTAGTTATTGTCTTATCTAAAGTGATCTCTCATTTCAATCTATACAGGGAATTTTGCTGCCTAGCATAAAATTTGTAAATGCATTTTTGCTCAGTTTGTTTTCAGAACTGTACAGTTCTTTCAAGAATTCCTCAAATCTTGTAGATATGTCCTTTGTCGCTAGTGAAGGGGTGCCCTTCTTATCTCTGATTACTGGAATTTTGGTGGCTTTAGACATTTCTTTCATTTACATGCTACACATTTACCTTGATTTTCTCCCAATTCCCAGTATGCTTGTTTAAATCTGTAAACACCCCTACCCTTCTATCTGCACTCCCACTCGTAGATGGGGTGCCTAAGGGATATAAGTTGGCACCTGGGTTCATGGATAGAATTGGCTTGGCAAATAGCATGGTGCCTCCACCTATGGGGATCCTTATAGCAGCGTACTGCCAGGGTGCTTCCCCACAGGAAATTAAATACAGCCCCCTCACTTGGTAACAAGTAGAAAAATATACACTTCCCTCCGGCCTCATCTTCCCACTTATCACTTTAAACATGCAAATATTACACTACACAATAATGCAAATGTTACACTGCACAATAATGCAAATATTACACTACAGAATAATGCAAATAATTCTGCAATTGTAGCAAAATAAACAAGGGGGTTTATTTTGAGACTGGATAATGAGGTACGAGACAAAGGAAGCAAAAGGTAATGAAACGTTCAACAAACCTTAGAATAGAAACTGTAAGCAGGCAGAATAATTAAATAACACAGTACATTACAACCTAGTATTCCCTGTCCCAGCCCCTCTTCCCCCACTGGTGCACCAGTTAACCCCACAGTCCCTGTGGGAGCTCCCAAATACTTATGTGTGCACACTGAGGAGTTGCAGGCCTGTGACTAGTAGACACGGGGTGCAGCACCGTTGCAATGAGTGGATGCTGCAGATAAAAGTACAAACTACACCAGGGGGTGTAGGAATACAGTTTATCCTGGCTATAACAATTGCTTTTGGTGTAGCTAAGGTCACACAGGAAGCCCAGTTGGAAAGTTAACTAGCTAGCTAGCTGAACAGTTAGAAAAGTGGTTGGGTAAAATCCAGTACTCACTACCTTTTGGTGAATACATGATGCAGGAGGTGGGGGACATCTCCCCAAGCAGGCAATTTGGAAAAACAGGAAGAACTGGTGTGGATGCAGGTGATGATCCTCTTTACCACACAGAATGATGTGTCTTCACTCACCTTAACAGGTAGGCAGGCAGTCGTCATCACCCCATAGAGGGACTTGTCTTCACCCACCTTAACAGGTAGGCAGGCCGTCGTCTTCACCCCACAGAGGGACTTGTCTTCACCCACCTTGGCAGTAGGCAGGCTTTTGTCTTCACCCCACAGAGGGACTTGTCTTCACCCACCTTGGCAGTGGGCAGGCTGTCGTATTATACCCCACAGAGGGACTCGTCTTCACCCACCTAGCAGGTAGTCCAGCTGTTGAACAGTCAGGCGGGACCGCAGAGCTTAGGTCCGCTGGCAGGAATTACAGTCTCTAGTGTTAGGACAGTGAGGCAGTAGATTTTGTCACCTCACCCAAGCTCAGATACACTTCTTCTTTCAGCAGTCAGTGATATCTGGATCGTCAACTATCATCAGTTCAGCCCAGGTTGGGGTAAATCCTCTTGTCTCTGGGATTTACCAGTCAATTATCAATAAATTCTGTAGTTCTCAGTTCGTTTTGGTTAAAACTACTTCAGTTTTGGCTGTGACAGCAGCAAGAACTGTCAAAATCAGTTGTTTCCTCTTCAAAACTCTCACAACGACTCACTAGGGTCAAACATTCAACCCCAGAATGTTTAGTTTGACTCGCGACACCTCATTGGTCCACCTTAGTCTCAAGCTCCACGTCCTGATTGGATGTACTGCAGCTACCAGTAGGATTCTACGCTGTCTTCAAGCAGACCTCAGCAAAGATGGCCGAGCCCCAGAGAGTACTGTTCATCAGAGTCCATTATAAATAAAAGTACAACATGTTGGCAGCATCTGGCTGCATGGCTAGGACCCTCCTGGTACCATCTGGTGGTTGCTAGGTCCAGGGGGGGCACTTTGGGGTGGCAGGAGTTCCATCAGAAGCTCTGTTGTGTGGGTTCCCCTGGAGGAGCTGTCTAAAAATGGCAGTCCGGTGCAATGAATCATGGGACTTGTAGTCCCAGCAGGTGCCATGTTGTCCCCTGACTCCTAACCCAGTGGAAGCAAGGATTGGGTCAGGAGCCTTCATAAAGTTTTTCTTTTTGTTTATTTGGTTCCCCCCAGCCCCCTTTGCTGTCTGGTGGGGCTGGGGAGATGATTCACACATGCAGCACTTCTAATGCATCTGTGGCGGGCGCTTGAGGTGCCAGAAACACTTTGCAGCCTGTCCCTGGCTCCCCGCCCCGCTGTGCGGCAGTTCAGGGGGTAGGGGAGCAGCATAAGTGTGCAGCTCACTGGCTGCTCCTTCATCAGGTACATGAGGTGCCCAGAAACAGTTGATCTCACTCCATGGCCCTGGCAGTAGACCAGGTTTGGGCTGGGGAAGTGAGGAGGCTAAGCAGTTTGCCGGCCGCGAGGGACTAGGTGCAGGAGGTACCACACTAAAGTTATTCTGCTCCCTGGCCCTGGTTGCAAGTCCAGGAGTGGGCCGGGGAAGCAAAGAAGTGAGTGGCTGCAGCAGAAGATGTCAGGAGGCAGCAGGAGCCCTAGGTAAGCTCCTGACTTGGGAGGGGTTACAAGTCTAAATAAGGTACATTCTGTTTTCTGTTGATACTCGCAATTAATGGCATACTTGAGCCATTCAATTTGTTGTTTAAGGATTGAGTTATTACACTTGGTCTTATAAAAAGTTTCTTCCTTCTATTTTAGTAACTGTTCCATGGCATCCAAATTTGTTATTGTAGATTTCTTTCTGTAACTTAAGAATTATATAATTCGGTCTCTTAAATATGCTTCAAAGACATCCCAAAGTGTACTATCTTTAACTTCCCCATTGTCATTAGATTCAGAATACAAGTTAATTTCTGACTCTACCCATTTGACGAAGTCATTGTCTCTTAGTAACGAAGAGCTGAACCTCCATGCCTCATCACCACTCGTGGTGTTACCTGTTGCTGTTCCTATCGATATGGGGGCCTGATCAGATGTCATGATATTACCAATGTGTGCATTTGTTAAGCCTTGCATTAGTGAATTTAAAACAAAAATGTAGTCCATTCTATTATATTGGTGGGTGACATTAGACCGGAAGGTATGGTCAACATTTTTCGAGTTTCATATCCTCCATGGGTCATTATGGACTGAATTCGGCACATAACTTTTTGAGAGCAAGGGAGGCTTTTCTGGGTCTAGTAACATGCCCATTAGATCTGTCCAAGAACTTATCAATCAAGATGTTCATATCTCCTGCCATTATAATTTCTTAAGCACCAGAGGCTGCAATCAGATCAGCTAGTTTGGCAACAAATTCTGGGTTATCTTTATTTGATGCATATAAATTGACTAGCAGAATTTTATGGTCCTTGATTGAACGTTAACCAAAAAATATCTCCTCTCTGGATCTGAATTAACTAAGTCCACTGTTAGAGCAGTATTCTTGTGTACTAAGATGCAAATCCCTCTACTCTTGGAAGAAAATGTGCTGTAAAAAACATTATCTACCCACGCTCTCTTCAGTTTTAGTGACACCTCCTCAGTTAAGTGTGTTTCCTGAAGAAACATAAAAACGGTTTTGAGGGATTTCAGACATGACAGAACTTTTGTGCATTTTACAAGGTTGTGGAAGCCTTTAATATTCCAGGATACCACTTTATAAATACATTTATTGTCAACCATGATATAACCTAGTAAAGTTATCACTGGCAATGTAAATTAATAGCATTCTGAATTTTGTAGTATGTCTTCGATGGATATGTGGTGTTCTTTTTCTGGAAAATAAAGGCAAGATCAATACAAATACAGAATATTATTCTTATCTCCTTGGTTAGCTAAAGTTGCATCCATACATTTCAGTGTGTAAGTATCCTACCATTTCCTTTCCCCTATTTTGGGATTTGTACATAGCAATAACTTGTACCACTTCGTATTTCTCTGTACCTTAACCTCTAGTTGTATATACTGTATATTGCATTCATTTGGAAAGCTGCCCTTTGCAGGGGCTCCCACCCCTGCAAAACTTACCCTCCGGTTTAGCTTTTGTCAGAAAAGTGACTTTTTTCTTGCGTGCAAAGTAGTTAAATTTAATTATGAAAAGTCCGCTACCCGAAAGTATGGTGGACGCTGGGGCAGTTCCATTAACTGTAAAGGTGTGGCCCCACACCATACTCTTCAATGCATTTGTATTGAACACAAAAGCAGAATATAGCTTCTGTTTCTGTCCAACCTGGTGGTGTTTGTGAGGTCTGGCCCATGCCCTAGGTCTGATGAGTCTGTGGTGCCCTGTGAAGGTAGCACAGTCAGACGCTGAGGAGAAAGTACCACCTGTTTGGCTGTACGAGCCATTTTTGGGGGAGGTGGTGTGGCATGGCTGTCAAGAGTGACCATGTGATGTCAGCTCTCTTTCCTGAAGGCTGGCACAAATGGAGGTGGTATCATGCATATGAAGGTGGGGTGGCCTATAATGTGAGACCTCATCCCTTCCGTACACTTCAAAGACCCAGCACTGTCCCCAGATGCCTCCCTACCTCCACATTGGGTCCTGGTGAGAGGATAAGCGGTACAGACATCAGAGTGGCAGCTAAAAGAGCACAGTGGGCACTTGGAGATGTCGGAGCTGGAGCTAGGGGCTGCTAAAGAAGATAAGTTATGTCACTAAATAAAAAGACAATTAAAAAAGCCATGGTGCCACTTCTGTAGTTACATGTCGCACTGCTATCATTACCACTAATATCTCTTGTCTTGCGCCACCTGTAGGGTGAATTTTAAATAAAAAAGAAATATTTTTGGAACTGAAACATGGTTTATTCTTGCATTTTTTTGTCAAAAAATGCTTCGGTCCAGACTCTGCCTCTCAGCCTAATTCTTGTACCCTTGGACCGCATTATATGAAGTAACATCCATTTCCCATGGACCTACTCCCACAAATTAATTTAGAAATATCCAAGGCAATATCAAAAACCAAAAGTTGGCAAGGCCAAGAGAACGAAATGAAAGTGAGAGAAGAGAAGCATCACTAGGGGATAATGGGCTGGGTCAGGTGTAAAAGTAGTGTCAGGGGAGTCAGGAATAGGGGCATACTTCAAAGGAACTAAGATAGTTGAATAATTCTCTTTTGAAAGTGAGGTGGGACTAGCAGACCCTAAGCTGAGAAGATAGAGAGTTTTAGGCTCTAGGGGCAAAGTGGGCAAACACCTGCTCACCCATTTTAGAGGAGCACTTGGGAATGACCAGGAGGGCCTGATCTTTGGAGAGTAGGGGGTAGGCAGAGTCAACAGGAGTGAACATTGAGGCCAGTGAGGTACTTTGCCTTTGTTACTTCAGCACTTCACTTAGACAACGCTATTCTTTGGTATACACATGTAGAAATGGCTACTTAGGCTACCTCTGATGATGAAGAATAGCGAGGTTTGTATTTTTCTGTTCAGTTAGAGTCTGAGACTGAGGAAGTCAGTGATGATGAGGAAGAAGAAGAGGAAAGAACCACTTCTCAAAAAGAGGGCAGTGAAGGACAAACAAAAAAGGGAGCTGAGAAAATTCCAGTTGCTTCCAGTTCACCAAATTTGCCACTGATAACACAGTCACTGTTTCTTCTAAAACTGGAACCATCCGTCGTTTTAGAGCATTTTACTGTAGGCCAAACTAATGAGCTGAAGGCTTGTAGATCCCACTGTTACAAAAGTCTCAGAAAAGACCTTCCCCTCCTCGGATCTGTCCTTCTTTCTTGTACCCCTGTTCTCTCTTCATCAATCTTCCCCTCCCTATCCTTTCTCCTACTCCCACAACTCCCTGTTCCTGCACTCCCCAACCTAGTCATTTTACCCCTTCTTCCAATACTTCCACACACTCCTCATCCCTTCCCCCTGCTTGTCTAACCAGCCTGGTTCCCCTGTTCTGAACTGGACCCCTCTCTGTACCTCTGTCTCCCCTCCCCATCCCAAGTCAGTGGAAAGAATCTATTCCACACTGGCACCATGCAAGGTGCTCCCACTCTAGTCCCCTTCCTCCTGGTCTCCCCCCCAAGGTTTCCTTACCCTCTGAGGTAGAGGGGCCCAAGGAATTTGAGTCCTTCCCTCCTCAAACCTCCCCCGCCTGCCTGTCTCTCTCTCACAGGGCCATCCCCCCTACCTTCCCTGCCCAATCTTCCACACATATCCCACTGACCCACCTAACTCCCATCTAAGCTGCATCACCTCTTTCAACAAGTGATTCAGATTCTTACACACTGGGCAACTAACTACCTCCCACTACATAACTATGAACAAGTCTCACACCCCCTAAAACACACCACCCTACTCCTGTCCTCCTGTCTCTTGAGCATGTTCCCTTCCCACCACATGCCAGCTAATTCTGTTCTAGTCTATGTTTTAGTATATGGTAACCTCTCCCCTTCTGTACCTAACAGGCATTTTGTACCACACTCTTTGTGGGCCTACCCCAGATAGGATGTAGTTGTAACCCCTGTGTCTTTTGTTGGCTTACTCTAGATAGTGTTAAGTAATTTGCTTCTGTAGGCCTACTCCACATAGGCAGTAATTACATTTTCAACACTATTTTCCCTCTGCTGGCCTATCCCAGGCAGGAGTAGCTGTAGCCCCCAATTTATCCTGCTCCCTCAGGTCTACCCCAGATAGTCACAGCAATCCTACTAGGTTCAGTTATGATCAACAGCAGTACTTTTGGCCCCTCCTATTCATTATGTTAGCACAATTTTCAGTTATTGACAAGCGTCACTCTTTGTCAGGCACTGTTACTTTCTCATAAAGCATTCTATAAAACATTCAATTATTCTTTTAAGCACCGCAGCATCAATATGTCTTTTATTTCACATTTGCAAAACTTATATCAATGTGTATTATTTCAAAAATTAAGAAACCATACCAAACTTTCCTTTTATTCCCTTTTGTTAAGAGAACTACCAGCTACCAATCCCTTAATTGTATACTGTTTATAATTTGTGTAAGGCTAGCAGCCCTTAAGATAGATAAGGTCCTGTGTCCAGATGGGATGCATTCAAGAGTGTTCAAGGGATTGGCAATGGAACTAACTGAATCCCTGGTGGGGCTGTTCAGTAGCTCATTTCAGACTGCTGTAGTTCCAAAAGACTGGGGGTAGCAGACATAGTCCCACTCCATAAAGGGGAGGGACAAGAAACAACCAGGTAACTACAGACTTGTCGATCTTATCTCTATTGTGGGTAAACTGATGGAGACACTGGTGAAAGAGGACCTTGTAAACTGCCTGAAGAGTAATGGACTTCAAGATAGTAAACAGCACAGGTTTGTGGCAGGAAGGTCTTGTCAGACCAACCTGATAGTATTCTTTGACTGGATAATGAGTGTAGTGGATAATTGCATGCTGTGGATTTACTCTACTTTGATTTCAGCAAGGTATTTGACTTGGTGCCACACAGAAGGTTGCTGAAGAAGCTAGACAATCTGGGTACAGCAAAAGACACATTTAGATGGGTGAGAGGCTGGTTGGAAGGACAGTGCAGAGGGCTGTGGTTAATGGAGTCAAATCAGAAGAATGGGAGGACACCAGTGGGGTGCCACAAGAATTGGTCCTGGGTTCAGTCTTTTTCAATATGTGCATTAGAGACAAGGGAGAAGGAATCCGGGGCAAGATGCATCTTTTTCCAGATGACACTAAGCTCTGTGGCAGGGTAGACAGTGAGGAGGGGGTTAGGGAGATGCAGAGAGACTTGCAAAAGCTAGAGAGGTGGTCAGAGATTTGGAAGTTGAAATTCAATGCCAAAAAGTGCAAGGTGAAGCAAATAGGGAACAAGAACCCAAGGACAGAGTACTGGATGGGGGTATAAAGCTGTGCATGACCTCTGAGGAAGGAGACATAGAGGTCATCAGCACTGACTTTCTGAAACAATGAAACGATTGTAGCAAGGTCTACAGTAAGGCAAACAGGTCCAGGATGCTGGAAGTATTAGAAGGGATATTGACAGCAGAAGGAAGGAGGTATTACTACCGCTCTGTGGATCACTAGTGAGGCTCCCACCTGGAGTACTGTGCCCAGTTCTGGTGTGCTTCCCTAAGGAAAGATAAGGACAGGCTGGAGACCGTGCAATATAGGGTGACTAAAATGATTCAGGGCCAACAGGGCAGATCTTACGAGGATTGGCTCAAGGCACTGAACATGTGCTAGCAGTATAGCCCAGAGGTTAGAGTAACAAGCTGTGAATGAGCTTGGTACATCCAGCAGACCTGGGTTTGAGTCCCACAACCTGCACTTGCATACTGTGTGACTCTGAGCAAGTCACTTAATCTCCCCTATGCTCCCAGGTTGCCCCCGAAAACAGACATTTGTGTCTAGTGGGCCTTACCTGGTTACCAAAGAATTTAAAATGTATGTACTCGCTGGTAAACAGACAAGAGAGGGGGGAGATATGATAGAGACCTTCAGGTTCCTGAAAGAAATGAACAAGGTAAACTGAGAGGAACTATTTAGCATAAGCAGCTGATCAAGAATGCGGGGATATGAGTGGAAATGATTGACGGGGAGGTGAGGGAGGTTCAAGAGGGAAGTGAGAAAGTTTTAGTTTACAGAAAGGGTGGTGGAGCTGTGGAACAAACTGCCAGCTGGTGTGGTGGGCGCCAAAACTATCAGTGGCTTCAAACACGGCTGGGACAGAGTGAATGGCTTAGTGGTTGCTCAGGGTAATACTGGTAGAGCAGAGAGCATGGGGGTAGATAGTGTGGGTTAGAATCCTATATGGCTAATTCTTCCTGGGTTTGTTAGCGATTATGTGTAGACTTTGTCCTTTCTCTGTCTATGCTTCTATGTAATTAAGCTCAGTTTTTTACTTACATTGTTAGATTTTTTGATGCTGGATGTTTCTCTCCCATCAATTAAATGCCATCTTGCTTTACATATACATATTTAAATTAGATAACAGAGCAGCTTAGGGCATCACACTTGAGGAGCAGTGCCTTCTGTTGATGCTGCTTCATGCTGATGCCCACAGTATGGCACCCTAGTACTCTGGCCCTTTGGCTTTGGACTGCAGTGGAGGACTGCTAGGCTAAGGCCCTTAAATAGAACAATTCAGCTCCACCCACTCCAACAACCTGTCCATACAACTGGGGGGCTTTCAGGAAAGGTGCAGCATGCAGGGAACCTGCCAAATGCAGGAACAATTTGGCCCTTCAGGTGCACAAGCAAGAGAGGTCCAGTAATGAGCCTGACTCGCTCCCGGTACTCCAGCTGACCCAAATGGTGAACAGCTGATGCGTGCTAGAATGTGACTGTTTTGAAAGCTGCACTACTAGTACTTTAGCCCTGCACAGTCCAACAACCTGTACACACTATTGGAGAGCTTTCAGGAAAGGGGCAATGTCCAAGGAACATGCCAACTGCAGGAACAGTTTAGCTCTTCAGGTACACAAGCAGGGTAGGTGAAGTAATGAGCCCGACTGGTTCACGGTACTCCTGCTGGCCCAACGCCGAACAGCTGATGTATGCTCAAATAAGTATCTTGCACTCTGTGTGGGCACCTACTACTTAGCTAGCGCTGTTGCTGTTGCATTGGGCATGCCTCCTCCACATTTAAATCCACTGTCATTGCCTTGTTCTCTCCTAACTTAGGGTGGACAAAGTTTGCAGATATTGCTTTCATGACATTTCTGCAGAATTCCACTATTATTATGAAAATCCGAAAACATTCCACCTTGGACACTTCTGTTAAATCATGACTTTGGGCTGCTAATAATTCAGCCGTCCTTTGAGCTAGGGACATGAAATTGGTGTGCATATGTACCCCCTTTGGGGAATGACAGAAGAAGTTGTCTAATTTTGTGAAATTCAGTTAAGTAGTTTTAAACTTCCAGGGGGTTAAAATAGCAAAATGCAGTAGTTTACTTATTGGTGAAATTTCATGTTAAAAAAGAATTTCACAGAAGCGCCAAATATTTTCCAGCAGAATTTTTCAGCTGACACAGCAATACTCCCAGTGCACGTGTCAGTGCCGTGTTATGCGCTTCTGAAGTATATGGAATACTGCATAGGACACTGCATTCATGTCTGTTCAATTACGCGCTTATAGCTGATTGGACCTGTTCACAATATTTTGAATTAGTGCATGCTCAGTGATGTCCGCCATGGTGATCATCTGATTGACAAAAATTGTAAACGCCAATCAGCACTGCCATCCTCCCAGTGTGGTGTTCTGTTGTTCAGTGTAAGAATCTGTAGCTCAACAGCATTACATTGCAGCTAAACTCCTCAATACTGAGCTGGATTAAAAACAGTTCTGTAAAGCATGGATACACGCTCGATGTCTCCGAGATTAATCCTGCTGAGCTCACTCAGACGTCTGGGGTAGACACGTATGTTGCCACTGCTGTTGCCAAGCAGCTTTCTGTTTCAGCTCCCCCTCCTGCCAAAAAAAAGACTTGCTTCCTATGCCAGTTACGTGCCTGAGACCATGTTTGAGCTTGGATGCTATGCCACAGAGCACGAGGCGATGCCTGCTGTGCATTTCTACTGTGCAAAAACAAAACAAAAGTGAAATTAATGAAAGCACAATTCACAAATTTAAAAGGAATTACCTGGAGCAGCTAAAAGCAACCCCAGACCCATCCCAGCTTTCACCATTACTGCCCAGGAAACTCAGAGGTAGACTCGCACTTCTGATGCCTGACATTCTGGAGGAGTTTAAGAAGATTGTGGTTAGCCTGCAACGATAGGGTGCAGTTGTCAGTGCTCAGACTGTGTTGGCTCTCACACAGGGAATAGTGAAGGCTAATGCCCACACTTGCTTAAAGAAAATGGGGGTACTTTAGAGCTGACATTCAAATGGCTGTGGCAGTTCCTAAGCAGGTTGAGGCTCAGCAGACGTAAGGGCACCAACACCACTGGAAAAATTCCTGCAGGCTGCATTAACCCAAAAGCAGCTTTCGGAAAAAGAATTGTTAAATGTATTGCCCTGTATCTTATTCCACAAGAACTTGACATAAACCTTGATGAAGCTGGTGTCAGCATGGTGCCTATGCCTAAATGGACCATGGTTGCCAAAGGTTCCAAGCAAGTTGCTGTTGCTGGATTAGGGGACAAGAAGCAGGTATCAACTGGTATTAGTCGGAACACTAGCTGGTGATTTTCTGCCCCCACAAGTCATTTATAAGGAGAAAACACAAGTCTGCCATCACTCACACAGATTCCCCTTGGACGGGTCCATAACATAATTCACCAACCACTGGGATAAGGAATTTACCACATTTGAGTACATACACAGTGTTGACACTCTATTTCGAGTTTACAAAACTCAGACTTAGACTACCCTCTGAGCAAAAAGCCCTTTTGCTGATGGACCTGTTCTGGCGCACACAACTACTGCTGTCTTGAATAAACTTGAGCAATCCAGTATCATGCCCATTTTCATACTTGTATCGTGCAGACCTATTGCAGCCTCTGGGCATTTCAGTAAATAAACTGTTCAAAGACAGCCTGAGGAGAAACTTCATGACCTGATATGCAGCACTTATTGCCAAGAATGTGGCCAAAGGCAAAAAATAAATTTAACACCGACTTCAAGCTCCAGCATCTTAAGGAGAGGCATGCTACCTGACTAGAAGCCAGCTTTGTAGAACTGTGCAAGGAAAGTAGACTGCATCAGGGGGTTTGAGGAAGCAGGGATTTTACAAGCTCACACCAACTGCTTGAACTGGGCAAGTGCTCACCTGTGGTGATCTTTTTAAACTTTTCTCAGCAGTTACTTCACGTTAACTTAATGTTAGTTTTTTTTTTTTTAACAGATGCCCAAACCTCTGACTGATCCACTGACATCACATGCCATTCAGGACGCTGACGACCACCTGGTCACAAACGCTGAACAAAATGCAGATTCAGCACCGAGTGGATAAACTAAACTACTGTAGTTTTGTATCTGTTTTTTAAGTTTAAAACCACTGAACTGCACTTAAATAAAGCTTGGGAAGCAGCAGTAGAAATTCAGAAACTGCAGCAGTAGGTTAGGTGCAGAGCACAGTAGGATCATCTTTTGTTTGTTGCCTCAGTTGTTAATTTGTTGCTTGCACCCTGAACTGCAGACCTCATTACCATCATTTTCACTGTCAGAAAAATTTCACTCAGTTTTGAAAATGGTGACTATAGTGAACATTTTCTGACAGCAAAAATAATGTCCTACATAGTATATCAGTCATGGAGTCCTTTGCAAGAGGTTTAAATTGCTTTGTACACACTCAGTGTTGTCCCTATGGATCCCACAGTGAACGGGGAGGTGACAGTCCATACCATGATCTACAGCCAAAGTCTCACAGATGTCACAGAAAAAGGTGTAGGTATCATATTCTGTCTAGGAATTCAGTATCTCAGTAAGTAATCTCCAGTATTACGAGACTGAGTATCTTCTATGAACAAGCTACTATACATTAGGGGATTTTCCAGTAAGAAATATTTAAATGAATAATTACACCCATAATTAGTATCAATATTCAGAAAAGTAAAGTGCAAATCAGTTTTAACCACCAGATCAAACATTCTGTCTTTTAAGCATGAAAAATATACTAACTAACCAAAATTTTAACTTTGGTTTTATAATTCCTGCTGCAAATAGGTGCAGCACTAAGGTCTCAGAGTCATGACCTGTAGTTACGGTACTACAAAGAGTAGTGCTCATCATGTTGTCAACTCTTGCTATTTCAGAAGAAAACCACATGCATGGCAGCTGTAGTTGAACCACAGTGGAGGAAACCCCACCCTTATGAGCTGTACTCTTGCACTTTAAGGTTACAACGTCTCTTTCTGTTTCCTGGGGTATGTAAATACTAACAGCATGACTGTGGCTGCTTCTCAGGGCTGTGCTGACATTTACATCACCTTTAAACATCAAAGGACTCACACAGTCAAAATGAAACCAGGTTCAGATGTGTGCATATACCTCTAACTGAAAGTAGGGTTGTGTGTTTGTTTCTAAGTACACTTGCAGTTGGCATTGTGCATGCAGGGGAGTAATTGGTAGGGAGATAGGGAATTCCATTGATTTGGAATGGGAAGGCAGCAGGCAACTCGTACTCCAACTGCTGGTGCCCCATAAAAAGTACCCTGCTACACTGGGAGGCTTAAAAGGTCACTCTTCCTGGGGCTCTCCAGGATTCATTTCTTGTTGCAGTTGGAGTCGCTGCTCTTTTACCCATCTCTGGGTTCCTCTGTGCATTTGTTTGCTGTTTCGGCAGCTGCCTCTGGCTGCCTGTTTGTTTCTCTGTGCCCTTCCTCACTCGTTTTGTCATGCTTCCTCCCCGCTCGATTTTCTCCCTTCCGTGGTTCGTTTCTCGCATCTATTTGTCATCCTCATCGCTTCTCCCCTCCTCTGCTTCCTGCTTGGACTCCAGTTTCCTGATGGGGCTGTCTGCCTTTCCTCAAGCTATTGCACAGCTGTTTCTGGTCTGATCTCCTCCCTGATTCCTCGATGGCATTTCCGAGTGCAACGTCTTCAGCCATGCTCAGCTTTCAGTGGCCATCTCACCCGGAGCGTCTCCATTTTACTTCTTGTTCCTCTCTCTCAGTGTGTTGCTGGCACCTGGGTGTGACATCCCCGCCAGCTTGCCTCCACTCTTCTGTTCCCCCTTTCCCTTACAGCGGCCGCTCAGTTGCCCCATTGTTCTGTTGTCCATGCCCTCACTCCTGACCTGGATTCATCATGGAGCCACTCGACAGTACTGCCCTTTTTCGATGCAGCCCTGGGGCTCATTCATCTGCTTACCCCGGTCGGACTGCGTCTGTCAGGATAGCCACACTTGTACCTCTGGTTCATTTTATATTTTGGGATGTTGTTGAACCTCGGGTCGGAGATGCAGCTGTAATTCAGCATGATTCCCAATTCTGGTATGGCAGCAAAAAATATACTATACTGAACAACGAAACCGTAACTCATGAATCTAATTGTCTGCCTTAGTCACTTTCCTTCCCATATTTACGTATTTGACAAGATAAACAAAACTCTTTTCCTGCATCAACCAATTCAATGAGGTTAATCCTAACCCTCTATAGCATGTCTGAGCTATCCTAACCTAGATGGATTTTGTTTCTGAACTGCAATGATGTATTCTATGCTTTCTGCTGATTATATTTAATTAGATTTAACTCATGAGATGTAATCAGTCAATGGACTTGTTCTTTGCCATGACACCTGTATATCGGGGACTGTTCTTCTCTTTTTATTCGATTTCTGGCTCCTTTCAACATATCTTCCATACCTCACCTTGTGTTTCTCCTGCCTTCTGTCATTAACCTATGCCCATTGAACTATTGGTTGAGCATGTGGGGTTCCCCGGCCTGAACCTCTATCCATAGGCCTTGTGGGACACCATCAAAAAAAAAAAAAAAAAAATGCCTTCATTTCTTCCACTTCTGATATTGCCTTCCAGATACGCGTCATGATATCTATTGAACTCCATCGGTGCTGTGCACGTTGTATGGCTTTTGCCCTTCATCTCTTCTCCTACATCCTGCTATCGATATTCCTAGCGCTCCCTCTCTGCATGGCTATCGGTGCATCCATTCCACTGCAGTAGCATGACGTCACTCCATGTCTCACCTTCCATTCTTCCCTGCACATACTGCCTGTAGAGGATTATTCCGATCAAGGCTTCATTCCATCGCTGTACCTCATCCATTTCCTACCTCACCTTCCCTTCCCTGTTCCAGTCTCCTGCCACATTCATCAAGTTCCTGACTTCGGTTGTCATTTGGGCATACGTATCTTGAATCATATGCCACTTCATCGAACTGCCGTACCTATCATGACTCTTATGCCACCTCATCGACCCGCGGCCATCCTGCCACACGTATCAGGTTCATAGCTCCGGTCATCATTCACTCATCCTTACCTCTTGGTTTCTCTATTTCCATCGCTTACTCGAGCATTCCTATCATGGAATCTTATGCTACCTCATCGACTCCGACCTCAGGGTCTAATAATTCACATCGCATAATCAAGCATACTTTATTGGCCTCAGTGTCTACTTACTCGCATCCCTCAATCAAGCATACGTCTCATTGTGGGGCTTATGCTACCTCGTCGACCTGCCGCCCTCCTATGGCGATCATTATCATCAGTCTTCATCGTTGCCTCATGTTCCTTCTTCGACCTGTGCCTTCTTTAGGGGTCATTCCCCTTTCCCATCATCATCTTCCTTACTCATAGCCTTCTCTTTAATTAATCCTTCTCTTTAACGACATATGTCCTCAAATCAAACATTGTCATCCTGGAGAAAGGTGACCTAGGCCTTGGATCCCCCAGCAGTTTCCTCCTCAAAAGGGGTTTTTCCTCTCCTCTGTGCCAATGGTCATAATATTAGTTAGAGTTAGTGCTTTCTTAGGTTAATTGGTTAGGTTCCACTGTTGGATGGAGGCAGATGGTGGCCCCAGCTTTCCTCTCTCTCCTTAGGAGGTCTGCCCTTATCTTCTCAGAATTCATTCATTCATCATTCTCGCCTCTTTGGGGCTTGACACTCAATTTGGTATTCTTTTTGAGCTTCCTCCTAATCTGCCTTTAGCTGACGCAATCATTCCTGTGGCACCTGTGGGGGGGGGGACCCTCCTCTAGGGTTCCTTGCACATACCCCTACAGGGTGGTATATCCCATGGACAGACAGGTGGAAAGCCACAAATGTAAATCAAGTCACATAAGCATCATCTCATCTCATCTAGTTGCGTAAGCACATTGAATGCGAGGGCTTTAAGCCCGAGGTTCGATGGGTGGAGCTACTACGTCACTCCCCTACCAGGCTTAAAAGATCACTCATCCAGGTGCTCTCCAGGATTTGTTTCTTGTTGTCCACCATCCACCCCTCATCCTCCAGCGGCTCATCTCTCTCTTACCCTTGGGCTTCTTCCGAACCTACCTTAAGCTGATGCAATCATTCCTGCTGCACCTGTAGGGGGAACCCTCCTCTAGGATTCCTTGCATTGTACCCCTATAGGGTGGTATATCCCATGGATAGAGAGGTGGAAAGCCACAAAAGTAAATCAAGTCACACAAGCATCGTCTCATCTCATCTAGTTAGGTAAGCACATTGAACTAATGTCTGCTCAGTTTTGTTGCATCACTGTGAGAAAGCTATGTCTTTTGCTGTCTTTGGGCCCATCAATCCTTCGACTTTACTTTGCTCTATCATTTTGTTTTGGTGGGGGGGGGGTCCTACATATCATTTCCTCACCCAGTCCCCTCATCTAGGGACCAAATACTGAACATGATATATAGAATAATGCATGGGGTAGCATGTATAACAAGAATTTTACATACACCAGAGAGCTAATTTTGAGGGCTTTATCTAAGCATCCTACACTAGTTTCGAGGTTCTGCCATGTAACTCCAGTGCTGCATGAACTGCACTGGCTGCCTGTCAGGTGGAGGCTTATCTTCAAGGTGGGTCTTCTTACCTTTAAAGCCCTGAATGGACTTGGCCCTAGCCATCTGTTTGATCTCCTAACACCAGCCACTCCAGTCTGCTCCCTCCATTCCTCCTCTAGTGGTGATTCCTAGGATGAAATTAAAAACTGCAGGCAACAGGGCATTTACTGTTACTGACCCCATGCCATGGAATTCACTGCCATCCGTCATCAGAGAGGCCCCTTCAGTTGAGGTTTTTAAGAGCCACCTCAAGACCTATTTATTTTCTCTGGCCTTCCCGGATATAGATATCTGACCCAGTGCAGTGAATACTGAGTAAGCTGAACTATTATTATAATATTTAATTATTATTATCAGTTTTTAATACTGTTTTTAAGATGTATTTATTTGTTGTTTTGTATCCCTTACTTGTGTTTTGAGTGTGAGGCGTCCAGAGCCTCCGGGAATGGGTGCCATAAAAATAGACTTTGCCTTGCCTTTTCCACTGGCTTCATGAATTTGAACCTTTTGAAAAGGTGACATGATGTTTTTGTTTTCAGATCCTATCTGGGTTGGACAATTCTTTAACTCTTGCAGCGCTCTCATTCTGCTGTACTTCCTCCTCCTTCCCTACACCACAGTGGTATCCTGTGATATGGACGAGTGAATTTGAGCGATGCCAAAATGGAAAGTATGAAATGGGCCATGTGGAGTTATTAGCACATGGTAAAATGGGCTATGTGTGAATAATACACGGGAAGTATAGTGATATATGTCTGTAGGGAGTAGTAGTTCTAAAGTATAGAGGGTTATGTTGGTTGAGCCAGTCCTGAGTTGGCTGTCTGGTATAGTGGTTAGAGTCACTACATTTGTGTTTGGCGGACCCGGGTTCGGAATAGGCTGTAGAATTGTTTTTGTTTGTTTTGTACAGGTGGTGTCTAATGTTTTTTGGGTTGGTTTCCAAGATTCTGTTCCCCCCGCCCTGCTATCTGTGTTCCCCCCAGCCTGCAGGTTGCCCCCAAATGTTCTCCCCCTGCTGACTTTAGCCCCCCTCAAAGTTTCCGTTTACCCCATTGTCATCCCCCCAGAGTTCATTATAATAGAAATGGGAGGTACTGGGGGCTTGCCCCCCACAAAGGGGAGTGGGGTGCAGGGGGCATAGCCCCCTGCATTAAATGTGAGTAAAGTTAATCCCCTTTAGATCTCCGAAGCGCCAGTCTCTCATTGTGGGTGGTTGATGTTGTGCTGATTGCTGTTATAACTGTCAGCGATGTGTAGCCGTCGTCGTGTTCAGCACCATTTTTATTGCCACTGTTATCACATGGAACCTCTAACAGTGACTCTCCAGTGCTGCCAGCCATCAGCAAATTCTTGAGCAGTCAATAAAAACTGTACGAAAATGCACTGTCTGTAAACAATTTTGTGTCAGGAAAAATAGCTTGCAGAAGTGAGTGATTTTTCCTAAGAACAAAAAATCAATAAGTCAACCATTACAGTGTCTGTTTACACCATTTCCATCCCTAAAATCAGTTACCACACTCTACACATGCAGTACTAACACAAAGTCACTGCCTTTTCTGCACAGGTGCCATGAAATAGCTTTAAGTTTGAGGAGAGTTATTGATGTACAAATACAATGAAATCGGTATAACAGGAGCGAAATCTGTGAAACAACATTTGTATTTTTCATTGCAAATTGGGTAATTTTTTTTATTCTTTTTATCATCCTACCCTCCAAAACGGATCCTTCGTCTGTTGAAGCCAGATATCTCCTACCCAAATAACCCTTTCAACCTGCTGCTGCCTACGGGACCATTTCTTCGGTAACCCTGAAATACCACCCCCCCCAGGTTGCCCCTTGGGATAGAGTCTTGCATTCCAGTGCCTCAGCAGGCAAAGTCCTAGGTAAGGCCAACAAAGACCAAGCAGAGGGATCCTGGGAGCACTCTGGGAGGCCATGGAGAGAAGCCATTGGTCATTAGGGTTAGTCAGGACATCATCTGACCAAACAATGGGGACATTTTCCCAGTTTTCGGTCCACCCCAAAAGTGTGTGTTATAATGTCACTGAGTGCTGGCAAGCCTGACACAAACTGCTTCTGTTCCTATCGAGATGCACCACATACTCCTAACTGCTCCCAAACCTGTGGTCACACAGAGACAGAGACACCCCCACCCCCCCGAAGGGAGAGTGCATTTCTAAGATGCTCAGTTCTCCTCTCCTGGCTGGCCTCCCAATGATCTAGGCTTGTTCCTGCACCAGCAGCGGGAGTGAACATGCTGCTGCTGCACTGACAGGCCAGTGGGGGTGGGGAAGGGTCTTGTTAGGTGCTTCATTATTTGCCGTAAAAGCTGTTGAGTGTCAGAATAAAAGTGCAACATAGTATATGTTCTTTAAGCAATTGGCTATCACATGTTTCGCTAACTGCCTGCATCCTCTGAACAGGAGCACAGGCAAGCATCTGTTACCACTGGTGCTAACTGATTCTAGCAACTTGAGTAAATGCCATACTCTGTTCTGCACATATTGCACTAGTGTTCATTTGCTCTGTTTAGCATATTCCCAACAACAGTGCTGATGGATTATTTTGTATTGCTTGGAGCACAGCTTGCAGTGCTGTTACTTAAAGGGAAAGCCCCCTCTACCCATTTTCTATATACCTGTGTAGTTAGTAGGCAGCACAATGATTCCTCTCCTACACCCCCTCTAATTTCATCCTGATTTAAATATAAATAAGGTTGCTTCACTCTGTTTTTCCCTGGAGTGAAAACCTGTTTGCCTCCATTCCAAAGGTCATGATCCCACCCATGCAAGGCATCATGGGAGTTGATGATGCTACATGTACAAGCCAGCAGAAATTATACTCTCATTCAGTTCTATCACACGTCTAGTGAAGTCCCTGTATTCTCTGAAAGCATTTTTTCTAACTCAGATACATTTTAAACTACAAAAAACAGCCGGGAACTTACTATGCCTAGAAAAGTTTCACGGCCAGCAGAAGACAAGAACATAGAGACTGCAGAGGACAGCAACAGCACTGACTAATACAGTATAACTACTATAGACTCTAGCACCAAAATATCATAAAATTCCAAGATGCCTTACATAAGACGGGTCATGATGACCTTTGCAATGGAGTCAGGTGAGTTTTCACACAACATTATGTACCTTCACTTACATATATATCCTGTTGAAATTAGGAGGGTGCAATAGAGGCAATCATTGTGCATGCCTACATACTACACAGGGAAACAGAATAAAAGGTTGAGGGGACTTACTCTTGAATACTCCTCCTGACTCTGCGAAGGAATAGTCTCTGAATTGTTAAAAAATGTTTGCAATACAGTTATATGGTATTGTACAAGATATTTTAAATATTTAAATACCATTATAAAATGGGTGGGGCATTTGCAGCATCAAGATTGGCTGAGGGGGTTTGGGGAATGCAGTGCCTTATGGGAAGGTAACCCCCAGCTTGGGACCCCTTCCTGTGATCAGGATGTACTACACCTAGATATCCATACCTCCCAGAAACTTTGAAAAAATAATTCTGGCAGTCATGTTAGTAAAGTAAAAAAATAAATAAAATAAACACCACCACTTGCCATAACTTCAAAATCAACATTTAAGCACATCTCAGTACAGTAACTCCCCACCTCCACTTCCACATGTGAAGCACCTAACATGTAAAAAATTAAACATTTAACCCCATTCACTCACCTTTGTTGTATGTTTCTTAATTTCTATTTTTGCAGGCCTCCAATCATCAGTTTACTCCTATCTGCTGTCACTGTTGGGGTCTCAGTGCATCCTTCATCCCTCCCCTCTCCTGACACTTTGCCTTTCTATCCCCCCCACCTACCCGCTCACCCCCTTGTGCACTCACCCAGTCGGCATCAGCATTTGTCCTAAACAAAAAGCTATGTATCTTCAGTAGTTACCAGCACGGCTCGATGTCATGAACAGCAGCTGCAGACTACTTGCTTGCTCTCCCTGTCAACAATGGACACACTTGTCTACCAGCACTGCTGGCTCTCACTAACAGTGGCTGCTGGCTAAACATCCAACGGCCACATGATTGTATTTTCCACAATTGTAAAAAATAGCAAACACCACTCACTCTGACAGATGCTGCAACAGATCAAGCAGCCATTACTACACACCACCACACAGTGGCACTATAAAGCCAGTCATCTAGTGAAACAACAAAGCCAAAGCAGAAACAATGTGTTATTTTCTTTATTTTGTACTTAAAAAAATATATCTATATATTGTTTTTAATTGGTAAATATTATAATTTTTTTTTACAGTGGACCCATTTTATAAGTACGATAAACACTTCAGAGCAGTGGTTGTCTGGGTTAATTTACTTCCAGGTGCTGAAGGTACTCAATGCAAGTGCCTTACTGTGCACCTGGGCCTGCATTACCTGCTGCAGACAATTAATGCCCTGTCATGTAATGGCGTCAGGTTATAAATGCTCCTTCAATTAAGCAATAATTCACAACAGGGTGTGATATATCATGGAACATAGTCACACCTTGGGAATGCTGTGAAGCATGAGGCAATGCAGAGGGCTTTCAACCCCCCAAGAAGTGAAAATATACCATGATTTGTCACACCCTGGAGTAATCTAGCATGATTGTAAAATGGTCCAAAAATACTGTAGCTAATCCATGGTAATTTTTTGCAGTTAATTCTTTTTATTGAGAAATTTTAAGCACCAGATAACAGAGATATAGTCCAGGTCACAGGTTTACAAAGTAGTCACAGTGAAATCCAAATACAAAAGAATTCTATATCTAGTTGGATAAGAGTACAGTTATGATATGGGTACAGGTACAGAGGATGTCCTGAGCAACATAAAGATACCATTATGCCAGCAACAGAAGATGGGGTAGGTACAGCTCAAGCAGTCTCCTAAGTCTTACTCAGACTCAGAACCTTGGTCCCTGTCTGAGGAGATGGTGGGCAGTGGGTCTGGCTGGGAGTATACTGAGGAAAGGAAAGGGTCCAGCAGGGTCTTTATGAAAGGGCAAGAGATTTTCTGGCAAAATGGGACATCTTGTCCAGGGTAGTTAGGGACCTGACTGAAGCAAGCCACTGGGTGACTGTGGGAGTAGCCATAGTTCTCCACCATTGGAGGATTAGCCTTTTGACCTCAATGCTTGCCATTAACAGCCAGTACAGTTGCATCCTCGGGATAACAGAAAAGGGCAGGGGCAACCTGGGGATATACAATTGAGGAGACAAGGGGAGTGCATTCCCTTTCATTCTGCTACAGCAGGGAGGCACGTGGGCCCAAAAGGGGGTTATTTTGGACCAGCTCCAAATAATACAGAGAAAATCTGCTCCCTGAGCATTGCAGCACCAACAATTGTTGTGGTTCAAAAGACCTAATGATTTGAACTTGGTTGGAGTGTGGTACCACATATGGATGAGTTTGTTCTGTGTTAATAGACTTCAGGAGTCAGGGCAAGCCTTATGGATGAATGACCAGCGCTGCGACCAGCATGCCTCTAAAATGTCAAAACCAAGGGCAAGGGACCATTTGCCACTGGCTTTTTCTGAGGGGTCATGGGCCTTCTGGATGATAGTATGGGAGATCAAGCCCACCTTACCCTGGGGGTTTTAAACCAAGATAATGAAATAGCAAGAGTGGTGTTGGGAATGTGAGAGGGAAGACTCTTAAGATGGCCATGAATGGCACTGTGAATTTCCAGATATTTTCAGAAGTCACCCTTGGGCAAAGCACCTCAAATGGTTCTTATATGAATCCAGATATATGGCGCCAAGTTGCCAGTGGTCGTAGATATGATTGTGACCCCATGCTTCCCATGTTTCCCAGCTAACTATCTTCCTACCTATTTTAAACAGAGGGTTTCTCCACAAGGGAACCAGGGCATGCAATGTTGGTAGCGTCTGAACCCAGGTTTCCAGTTTCTTCCATGCCATTAGAGATAGTATCACCATGGGACCTGTCTTGCTAACCATAGGTAGAGAGGAGAAAGGCAAATTTCTGGGGTGGACCCCAGGCCACAGTGTCTTTCCATCCTCACCCAGAGCAGGGGCGCAGAAGGGGAAGCGGGAAGAACTAGGACATGGTCTATGCACATTTGAATGCTATATAATAGGCATAGAACCAGGGTAGGCCCCAGCCCACTCTGGACCAGTGGACTCTAAATTTGTCCCTACTGTAGCAAGGAGACTTACCTTTCCATAAGAAGCCAATCACCAGACCCTCCTTTTTTTAAAAACCATGAAGCTGGTATGTTCATGCCTCTCAACCTTGCAGCATTAAAAATCATAGCCCTGGTCTTCAAAAATCATAGCAAATGGTCAGAATGTGTAGCACTTTCTTATTTCAAACAATATTGTGTCTACAATTAGTGGGCCCCATATAGCTAGTGATAATGAATGTTTCTATTAACTTAGTTCAATAATTTAATAGTTTGTGTGTCCAGAAATAGCTCTAACATTATTAAGAACATCAGTAAACCTATGTGGAGCAAGGGTCAATTTGAGCGTGAAAATCTTAGCGCTATGCGGAATTCATAGCAGTTGAGAGGTATGAGTATGTTCACTGCCAAGTGGGAGAGGCAGTGCAACAGCTTAGGGGCCATGATCATTTTGACTGGTGCTATTTTCCCAACCAAGGATAAGCAAAGCAGTTTTCAGTGGGTGCAATCATCCTACAACTGTCTGAGCAAGGGAATAAGGTTATTGGACACCATCCCTGCCAGGTATGGCCAGACCTAGATATCCAAGTATTTGATGCCTTTGGGGGACCATTGTAGCCCCTGTAGGGTTACCATGTCCAGAGTGCATTGGCTTTTAAGTGGCAGGATTTCAGTTTTACTAGAGTTGGTCTGGAGGCTATAGATCTCTTGGAAAGCGTGTACGATGCTGAGGACACTAGGGACACCTGTACGAGTGTTCTCAATGAGGAGAAGATATTCATCTGTGAAAAGCAGTGTACGGACATCTGTACAGCCTGTCCAGACACCCTTTAGGTTTTGGTGAGATTTAAAGCAATGGCCAGGGGTTGTATAGCTATGATAAACAGCATAGGGGAGAGGCAGCAACCCTGAAAAGTACTCTGTGTAAAAGGAATGGAGAAGACAAGACCGAGTTAGTGAGGGCACAGGCTGTAGGCTGTGCATAAAGGGTGCAAACCTACCCACCAAACTGAGGCTTGAAGTCCATCCTATTTAGGATGGTGTGATGGTACTCCCACTGCACTGAGTCGAAGACTTTTTCAAAGTCTATAGCCACTGTTGTAGCTGGAGTGGGTGCAAAGCTTACCAGAGGCATTAGACAGAAAAGTGCACCATGATTGTCTGAGCTCAAATGCCCCTTGTTGAAGCCCTCCTGAGGGGGGTGGATAAGATGGGGAAGGTTATGCTCCAGTTTGGTGGCAAGAGCCTTAGCCAAAAGTTTAGCCTCAGCATATATGAGTGAAATAGGCCTGTAACTGCCTGGGGATGTGCAGTCCTTTCCTTTCCTTCCTTAGGGAGGACCATGATAATAGCCTCATGCAGTGATGGGGGGGAGTGAGCAGGGAGTGGGACTCCTGAAAGACTGCCTGTAAGGTCAGGGGTGCCAGCGTAGGAATCAGTTGGTGTAAATCAATTGGGATGCCAACCCCAGGGCTTTATGAGGAGAAAGGCCAGAAATGGCAGCCTGGATTTCCTGAATGGTTAGCTGGGCTTCCAGGGCAGCTTTTCGGTCAGCCTATAGTTTGGGAATCAGAAGAGCCTTTGGAAGTCATTCAGTTTGGCCTGGTCTAGGGGCCTTGTAAGGAGTACAGCTGCTCACAGAAGGAGCACATGATGCGGTTAACCTCCAGGGGCTGAGTCTGTATCACACCATTTGAGTCCCTTAGTCCATGAATGTACCTGGTGGACTGTTGTTTGCGTAGTCTGTAGGATAGCAGTCTCCCTGTTTTCTCCTTGCCATCCCAATTTCTATGCCTCAAAGCATGGCACTGCTAGTTCCGCCTTCCTGGTGGTCAAAGAATTAAGCTACATGCATGGAGTGCATAGTTCTCTCAGCAGGAGGGGGTTCAACACCAAGGGTGGGTAGTTCTTAAGTTCTTTTTGCGGCAAGCTGAGCATCCAGGTTTGGTTGCTCGTGCTCAGTTTTCTGGTGGCGGGATGCTGTATAGCCCATAATCTGCCCTCTTTGATAGGATTTAAAGGCCTTCCACAGAGCGGATTTGAAGGTCTACGCATTTTCAGTTAATTTGAAGAAGGAAGCCACTTCCTTCTTGAGCCAGGGAGAGAAGACCAGGTCCTGGAGCAGAAGATAGTCCAGGTGCCAAGAGGAGGATCTGTGGGTAGTAGCCCTCAGTTCTTGACCAGTTCCACTGGAGCACTGTTAGACAGGTACATGGGGGCAATGTGCGAGGACTGCACCATAGAGGTGGCACTGGAGAAAGCAAGCCAGAAGTCAAGACAGCTAGAGTCTGAGGGTGGTGCAAGTGCCTGATATTGTTTAAGTAGAATACCGCCATCATGTTCTAGACAGCATCCAGGGCCTTGATGTGGAATTCAGCCCTGGTGGAGTTCCTATCCATGTTGGACTTCAGGACCAGATTAAATTCCCCACCCAAGAAGAGGGGGTATCAGGGGTTGCTATATCCATCAAAGAATGGTGTAGGGCATTAAATAGCTCTTGGTCATCGTGGTTCTGCCTGTATATATTGGCAAGGACCAGTGGGCTGTCTGGGTGTCAAAATGGGCCACTATCCACCTACCAGCTGTGCCCTTTGCAGAGACTGCCACAGATCACCAAAGGGACTTGTGCACTAAAATTGAGAGGTGGGGGCACAGCTGTGTAACTCCAGACCTGTCCAATCCCTGTGCAGTTTGACAGCCTCAGAGGGGACAGGTTGGTCTCCTGCATTAGCTCCACCTGAGCCTTCATGCCTTTTCACCTAGTAAGTATTGTGTTCCATTTGACGAGGCAAACCAGGATAGATAAACCAAGGGGGACATAGCATAAGGTATGATTGGCACGCAACAGCGGGGGGGGTCTCTCAGTTGGGTACACTTGGGGACTGTTGGTGACCTTTGATGTGAGCCTGCAAAACCCAAGAGAAAACAGTTCTGCAAAGAGCGTAGAATGAACTAACAGCAGAGGAATATTAACAATAACAAGAAAAACTGTCAGCAACTGAATACAAGACAGAGTAAGGAGTTCCATCAGATCAAGAGTGTTGGCATTGTCTGGTTCTATTAGAGCCTTCAGGGCAGGAGAATCAAACATAACCTCAGCTCAGGCTCCTATAGTGGAGATATCTGTGGCAAGCTAGGCAGTACACATAATTACTAAAAGCACCACAGCCTATGAGGCAGAAAATCCATCACTTGTTTGATGTGGCATTCGTATATGGGGGAGTACCCCACACAACAATTAGTGCCCAGTTTTTGTGAACACTCTAAGGAAGGGGATGCCTCAAGGGGTGAGGGGGGAGGGGGGGCTACAGCACAGCACATCTAAAATCCAAAAGAATGAGGAATGGGCCAGTGTGCTCTGAGGTGGGAGGTGAGGGATCATGGGGTGAGGAGGGTGGAACAGAATTATACCGTTGTGCAGGACAGTCCTTATGGCTATGGCCCAAGCATACTGCAGCAGTTTATGTGACATCTGTGCCCTGCACTTCACATAACATAAAGTGGCAGGTTCGATACCAAGGAGAGGGGGTAGAGGGTCAGCAGCGCACCATGAAGAACTCAAGGTGTAACACTATACCCCTTTGTTCCACTGGCTGACCACTCTGTGAGGACTTAGGTTGGGAGGGAGGCGGGAGGTAGGAATATGCAGTAAGTATGAAGGGTCTCTGTCTGACAGGTCATTTACAGGCTAGTACCACCCCTCATCACCTATTGGACAGACAGTGTCCTAGAATAAAATGGGGCATGGCACTTAAAAGTGCAGTGGCAGAGGTGCTGTATCAGTTTGAGGGCCCAAAGCCGCAGACAGTCTTGAGGTAACGGTGGACTCATACCCAGAGGGAGTATGTAATAAGAAAATGGGCAGTCAATATTGTAACAGGCTGTGGCCACCCAAAAGTATATGGGACCTGCCCCCTTCACTCCACTGAGTGAACTACCACAAGTAAAGGGGATGGGAAATAGGCATAGAAGTAGGGAACAAGGATTGCCCCTCCTATAATAGAAGAAAAAAACAGTTACTGCACCAGCACAGGAGGAGCAGGGCTGTTCAACTGCCTCACTAGTGCAGTCCTGGAGGTGGTGCAGGCTGGAAAGCAGAACTGAGCAGGAGGGAAAAAGAGCAGAGGCAGTTAAGTACAATCCCAGGCACAAAACCATAACTATAACCAGGTACCACTCAGTCAGCAGCCCACAAAAACAGGCCCAGGTACTAGTGGAACATATATAAGAAAAAACAGCAACTGTAACAAGCAGTGCAATAAATGATATAACCATCAAACTGCAAATAGAACAATTGTCTGCTTCTAAACAGCTCAGTGTCACATCAGTCCAGAGTGGAGAGATGGACCAAGTTCACTCTTTCCAGCTGGTGAAAGAGCATTAGTCAGCAGACATGCAGTCCAGGAAATCCCAATGCCAAGAGCTCACGTTGAGCAAGAGTAGCAGCACAGGGGCACCAGACCACAGGTCGCTGCCCACCCGTGCCATTCTACCACATTGCTCAAGCCCTTGATGTTTCATGAATGGATAGTCAAAATGCAGTCTGTCATATGAGAGGTTAGGGGGGAGGCACAGTGTCAGCAGGAGTAGAACAGCCATTATGGGAGGGGCTCAGAAAAAAGTCGAGACAGTACTTACTGTGAGTACAGGTCATCCAGCATGTTTCTGGGATGAGTGTTGCTGCAGGGGGGGAAGAGATAGGCTGTGGGTGTGGTGGGTACTCTGGAGGTGTTGAGGGTGGAGTGACCACCCATTAAGCCCACCACTTGGCTCCAGAAGAATCTCTTCTCTTGGCTCTTCTTATCTTGCTGTCTCCAACTTCTTCACACCTTTCCAATCTGGGTTCCGGAAGAATCACCCAACTACTACCTCCCTGCTTAGACTCACTGACTCTGTCCTCTCAGGGATGGACAGTGGACTAATCACTTCAGCCATCTTCGTCGACCTTGCCAAGGCCTTCGACACTGTCTCCCACTCCCTCCTCAACTTTCTCTCCTCAGCAGGTCTATCTGACACTACCACAGATTGGTTCAGAGCCTATCTTGTTGGTAGGACCCAATCAATTAACACTGCTGAGTCCATATCCTCTCCCCTCCCAATCAACACTGGTGCACCACAAGGTTCCGTGCTGGTTCCCATACATTTCTCCATATTCTTCAATGACCTACCATCTGTTTGCACCTCATCCTCTATCTATAGGTCCTCCTCTGAAGTAGTGACTAGACTCCAGCAAGACTTTGACAATGTTCAGCACTGGTTTCGCTCTCACCAACTTTTTCTCAACACTAAGAATACAGTTTCCATGACCTTTGGCACTAGGCAGAGACTCTCAAGGCTCCCCTCCTTGCCCTCCTTCAACACCCTGGACGGGACTACCCTCGAGGACACCTCCTCCTCCTTCAGATACCTTGGGATTTGGCTAGACCAACACCTCAACTTCTCTGGTCATGTAGACACCATCCTGAAAAAGCTGCACCCCAAGCTCAGCACCCTTTACAGGTACCATAGAGCTTTACCGCTACCAGCAAGTTGCAAACTTGTCCAGAAGATGACCTTCCCGATTCTTGACTACTGCGATATAGTTTACAGTGCTGCTCCCAAGTCTTCCTTATCCAGATTGGACACTCTCTTCATCTCCTTCAGCCACTTTGCCATGGATTCCTCCCCCGCCCATCACTGCGATCTCTATCGCTCTCTAGCTTTCCCCTCTCTGGAAAACTGATGTCTCCTACATAGTGCTAAATTCATCTCCAAATTTTGGTTTGGTTCTCTACCTTCCTACCTCTCCTCCACTTTAGAATTGCCTTCTCCTTCTGCATATACCCTTTAATCATATGATACACACGCCTTGGCTGTCCCTCGCTGTTCTATCTCAATTGGCCAGGTTGCATTCTCGCACCATTTCCCCAAACTCTGGAATACTCTCCCTCACCAAATGTGCCACTCCTCCCCCCCACTCCCTCTCCCTAGCACTACACAACTTCCTCTCAGTACATTGCACATGCGTCTAACTCGCACAGCTTCCCCTTCCCCCTACGTCCCAGTAGTCATTATTCTACCACTCCTGATACCCGCCACTAGTGTCCCTCTCCCTCCCATCCCTGCCAGTCTTGCTCTGTATTATCAATCATGTTTTTTCTTGAAGCTACCATTCATTGTTTCTAATATATTATGTGAATATACAAAGCAAGCACTTATTTTGATGTATGTGACTTTCCTCCAAAATTCCATTCCTGTATAGCATGTATCTTGCATTCTACCAGTTGTATAATATTATCTTCACTGTACTTTGTCATTATTATTATTATATTCTGTATATGTTCTATGCTATGTCCCTCCAGTTACCCTCTCCCCCAGGATGCACCGGGAGATGAGCAACGTGTTGTTCAGTGTGCTTTTCTGGTGAAGCTCTTCAATAAATAATTAAGAAGAGGACCAGGAGCTGGTTGCAGAGTCTGAGCCATAGACACTGGCTGAGATGCAGGAGACACAGAGAGGTCCATGTCTGTCTCCAGAACTGGTGGATGTTGAAGTAGGTCAAACCTGTTCTGTGTGGGTGGGGGGGGGGTCATCACAGTGGGACTGCTGGAGGAATCTGAGGAGGCATTACAGTGACTGCTGGCTTGGGTAGTGGATCTTACGGTGCCCATGTGCACCTCAGCTTTGTACCTCTTTTGGTCCCAACCACAATGCTGCTGGATTCACTATGCATTGTTGTCCTGGGTGACTAGGGCTGCCACTAGGTCTGGCATCAGTCAGTGAGGAGGTGTCCATAGCAGCGGCCTTAGGCTATCAAGGGGACAAGTCAAAAGGAGAGGCAAGGAACATATAACCAGGCCATTGTTATGCAGTAAAGTCTTTTACTGCTTCTGGGGTATCAAAATGGTATACCACTCCATGTACATGGACCTGTAGCTGAGATGGGTAGCGGAGGGTGGTAGTGGCACCAAGATGTGACAGTTTCCACTAAATCTGGGCATATGCTCTGTGGTGGTGGTGTGAGAGTTCCATTGAAAAGTCTTACTAGAACGAAAGCTGCTGACCATCCCAAGTAAGCGGTCACCACTCCCTTACCAGCAGCAAGATGTTTTCTTTAACATGGAACTATAGAAGCTTCAACAAGATGGACCAGGGACATTCACCGGGCATAGTTTGGGTGGTGCTTGATCTCCAGCAGTGGAAAGTTTGGAGCATTAAGGATACTAGGAATCAGTTACTGTTGAAAAGGTATGAGCTCTGTACACTCTGCTCTCCCAGGAGGCCTACCAACTGGATGTTATTATGCCTCACTCTGTTCTCTAAGTCATCCACCTTGGAGAGCAGGTATTGTATTATCCTGTCTTGTTTCTGGAGCTGGCTGCATGCAGTGTACATCATCCTGGTCCCCCAACCATTGAATGCACTGCTCCATACCCAACACTCTGGCCCAGTTCAGTTAGTTCTTTAGCAGTCTGAGCCTCCACTTGATTGACGTCAGCCATGTCTTGGAGTATACATTGCAGCAGCATAGTAATAGTAGCCTTGTCCAATGGTGCAGCTTGTGGGGGGGGGCATCATAGGTGAGAGTGCAGTCTAGGCAGGACATACAGTAAGGTGCAAACTGCAAAATCTAGGCCTTTCACGTTTGGTGGCAACTGAGCAGGTGTGGAGGGGACAGACAGCCGTGGTTTACCACCATTAGAACAGTGCACAAAAAAAATGTCATATGCCAGTACAGCATGATGAGGGCAATAAGATCCCACTGGTTTTCGGGGTTAATGCTGGTGGTACAGGCAGATGTTTGGCGATGTTCCTGAGGCCAAGCTCTGCTAAAAACATATGCTGCCATCTTGTTAGTGGCTAGCCATGCATCCCTAATCCATGGTAATTAGTTCTGACCCATGATTATATACTTAGATATAATTATGGGGCAAAGACTGCTTCAGCTAATCAGCTTTCAAGATTTCTTCTATTCATTTTATAATATAAACCCAGGAAAGCTTGTGTCAGTGCTTAGTTGGAACACTCAAAAGCAGGCAATTATTAAATCTGTCAGTAAAAACCAGCCTAGTTAGTAATGGGTCATGTACAGTAGGTGTAGATGGTATGGTTATGCAAAGATGACATCCCTTTCAGAATTCAGTGGATTTGTATTCAGGACCCAGATGTGTGGTTTATGATTCCAGCTGCTGAACAGCAATGGAATTTGAGGGGTTGAGGGGGCTTAAGTGCAGCAGCAGCACTGTGCTGCTGCACTACCATTTGGGAGAACTGGGTTCATGCCCCAACTTTGAGATGTAACCATGACAGCAGATGCTGAGCAATGTGGCAGCAGAGTTTACACACACACAGCCTCTAAGGAGTGAGTACTTGAACAGCTGGTGCACAACCACTACCCACCAGTCATCTGAGACACTGGAGGTCGCAGCACAGTACAGTATGGTAGTGGCACCTGTGCGTGAGGTAGAAGGCTGAAATCACAGGCAATGTTGATGCAGCAAAAATGAAGGTTCAACCAAAACCTTAGGCCAGAGTCTACAATGTGCTGCCAGTACTGCAGATCCTGCCGGTGAGGTTAGCAATATACTCAGTTTGGGCACATTATTTGGTAAAAGCCAAGAGTTTGTCCTGGAATGGTGGGGGCCAGTTTCCCCAACTGTAGTCATTACTTGTGGTCCAGTTGCATTTATTAATGGTCCAGTCAAATGGGCTTCTGACTTCCCTCTCTGTCTTTGCTAGGTCCCATAATTGTCACTGATGACCCTGAAAAAGTAAGAGAAAAATCTGACCTTTATTTTGAACTCTTGGATCTAAAACCTTTGTGCAGTGCTATGTCTAGTAGGAGACATGCCTCAGACTTATGAACTCACTTTAAACATGATGTTCCCATCATTCTCCCATGTCAGTGCCCATCCCTCGTCCTGGTTCAGCACACTGATGCACCGTCACATTGATTGAAGGCTGGGGGTCGGATCACTTCTGGGTTAGGATTCTACAATGGAAGCACAGTGCTTAAAATGCAATACTGTGAACCAGGAGATCCAGGTTCAAATCCCAGCAAGCTGACTCACTCACTCACTCACTCACTCAATATGTGATCATAAGCAAATCACTTAACCTTCCTGCAATTCACTCCTCCCAGCTGTATGATGGATAGAAGCAGCATCTAATGGAAAATGGGATACTGCATTTCAGTTGGACTGTCATTGTTAAATAAATTGAAAAATAAACTGTTATATTGTAGCTGAATAGTGTGGTAGAAGGGATGGAGGGCTCGCTTCCTAGCAAACCAGCACTGAGTGCCTGCCATTAATGTGGAGCTACTTAGAACCAAAACTGGTATTAGTGCTGTGATAAAACTTCCAATACTGAAGTAACTCTGGCACTATTATGAAGTCCAGTGAACTGTTAGCTATGGTGGTGGTAGGAGTTGGGGCTTCAGTCAGTCCTCCCTTGGCAAACATCTGGAATACCTCTTGTCTGGCCTATAGAAATCAGGAGAATAGTCACTGTCAGTATAGCTCAGGTGGTAGTCCTCTTCTCTCTGAACCTGAAGATAATGATTTTGAGTCCCACCGGGAACATGGGGTTCATACTGAGTGTTGTGCATTATTAGGGGGTACTGCCCTGTTAGATGTGCCATCCTAACATAAGATGTTAACTGAGATCCCTTTCGGCCATCTGTTGTAGTTGTCCACATTGAAGTAAAAAAATCCCATGGTGCATTTAATAGTTTACAGTGCAATTGTCCATGGCTGTGTCAGGGATGATAATTACTTAAAAAGTCTCTGATCCCATTGGGACAACAGCTCCTGTGACTGCCCAACTTAACCTTGTTTCTACACTTCCCTTTCTGCTCTAGTTGTCCCCCCTTCCTCCCCTCCTCACTGGATTCTACCCTCACATCTTGGTATACCCAATGCTGCACTTTTCACCCTCTCACCACCCTCCCTACATTCCTTCTCCCCCCTACCCTCTCCCCTCTCCCTATGACTCTGGCACTTCTTATCTGTTGCCTATTTTCTCTGACAAATGCCGCTGGCTGCCTTGTTACAATGCTACCCTTGAACTGTATTAATCTGTACTCTGTTTGCAATGTCCACATTGTTGTAACGCCTGTCTTGATGTTCCCCATAATTTGTATTTCTCAGACGTGGAACCTTTGTAAAAGAGCCATGGCTCAAAGGTATTTGTAATCCTGGACTTGATAAATAAATAAATAAAAATAAAAATATTGTTAATGGCCTTGCATGAAACATGATTTCAGCCCCATCTGCTCCAGCTACTTGTGTACACCAGACATCACAGTTCTGTTTATGACATCACAGTCTTTTGCTCTGGAGATAATTATGTGTCATAACCAGTGGATGATGATATCAGGTGTAGACAAGCTGCCAGAATAGATGAAGACTAGGGATTAGTGATCTAGTTTCATGCAACTCTCCTCAGTAATAAAGAAAAAAGGGTTAAGAATTATAGAAACTATATGAAGTATAAACTGAATTGTGTCCAAATCTTACATTTTTGAAAGTTTTCTCCAACAGTGTCAGGGGCACTTTAATGGAAGGAATTGATTACCTACAGCTCCGGCACTGCCAGTATCTAACTCATTACTTTGTAAAGCAATATGAGATATCTTATGCATGAAATACGCTATATATGTGGCCAACAGAACTGATTAATGTAATAAAACTTCTGCTATAACTACTATAGGTGTATTCCTTAATTTCTCTGAATACAAAGTGCAAGGCCAGGGAACATGCCCTTGTTTCCTTCTAGGCTATGCTGTCCCCATCATCCCTCGCCTCAGCTATGTCTCGTACAGGCATCATAAGGAATATAACACAGCTCTGTTTTGAATAAGCTGCCTCACAGTTGCTTCTCACCTGTAAATAAATAACTGGATAACAGGTTGTCTTTTTTTTTCCTTTTCTACTATTTATTGTCATTGGGCCCGATTTTCAAAGACTCCTTAGAGTGAAGCAACTTGCATCACTCTAAGGGTTGCAGCAAGCCCAGTTGCACCAGGGACCTTGCACCAGATTTTATAATCTGCAGGTTCCCCGCACCAAACACCCAGGTATGCCACAGACTGCAAGATGCACCAAAGAGTTGGCCGCATCTTCGGGATTTGCCACAGGCATGCGGCACCCCCTACTTGGCGCAACACTATAGCGGCCAGGATAGTGGTGGTGAGAGGTGAAGACATATGGTGCCAGGAGGGGCCCTGGGACATAGGTGCAAGTGAGAAGGCAGTGGGACTGTAGGGGCACAGATGGGCAGGTGATTCAGCCAGCCACAGAATGCATTATGCACATACTGTATACAATATACAGTATACAGAATGTGCATAATGACAGTGTAGTCTGTGGCTGGCTGTGGTGGTGTGTGGAGAGCAGTGCCGTTGCAGGATCAGAGCAGGGAATGGGGTGTTTTGGCAATGACTGATGGGGTGGGGTGGGTGGGGGTCCACTAGGCCACCAGGGTTTATTCTCACAATGTTTTCTGGTGTGATCAGGGACTGGGAGGGGGGCCCTAGAGCACAGGGGCACTTTTTATTATGGACATGGAAGAGATCGGGGATCGTGGGGGGCACTATGGGACTGGGGACTATGTGCAAAGTGTGACAGGGGGCGCTACACTATCGGGACAGTTACCATACAGTGTGGGTACCAGTGTACATTACATTTTACAATGGCACATTACAATGGCACACTGCTCCCTGCCACATAGCTGAAGCTCCTGCCCATCTGTGCCCCTACACCCCACTGCCTCCTCCTATATGGTCTTTGTGTGCCTCTACTGTCCCCTGCACTACCCCATCCCACAGGCGCAACCACTTAGACTGCCTTCTGGCTGGTCTTAGTGGTGAGCTCTGTTGTGTCCATGGCAGGGCTTTGAAAATCCCCAAAAAGGGAATATTGTAGCCCTGTCAGGTTGCAAGCCCCCTTGCAACCTGGTGCACCTGTTGGTTGGTGTAACCTGAGGCGCAAGAGGGCTTTGACGCAGATGCATCTGAAGTGGATGCAGGCTGCCTTAGAAAATCATGTTTGACGCAAGTTGTGATACAAGTCACCTCTTGTGTCAAACTGTTTGGATGCAAGTCCCTTACGTCTCTTTGCATCCTTTGAAAATCGGGCCCATTATCTGTTTCTTTGTTTGTTTTCCTGTTTGTTTGATAGCGAGAACTTAAAACTGTGTTTCTACAACCAGGACATTTCCATTTCAAATTAGTCTATAAGCCAGAAAGAAGTAAAGTGGTGTGGAACGTGGCATTCCACTGGTAGTATTAATGAGGAATGGCTATTCTGCTCCCAACACGCACTTTGGAATTACTTGGAATTCTGAAAGAATTTTCTGTGCAAACCACAGAATAATATTCTGCAAATTATGTAAACAATTAGACACAGGCATAAGCAGGTTACAGTAGTGCAGTCAGGTGTTGCATTGTTCATGCAGCAGGATCAATCAGGGCTGACACTGCACAGGTAAGATAATTGATGATAATTGAAGAAGGTACAGTTACAGTGCATTTTGTCCAACAAGAATTGGTGGAGGCTGGTATTGAAGGATGGGATGAGACAATGAATCCACAATATATGTAAATGGCTAAATACTGTTCTGTGGGTCACGTAAACTTTAAAAACAAATGTTATTTTTGGAATTCTGCTTCTGATTGAATTCCACAGAAACAGGTGGAATTCCCAAAATTCCACAGAATTCAAGAAGAAGCAGAATCGGAATATTCTGCACAGCTCTTCAGAGAAGTGCTGGGCAGGTGACCCTGAGTAGAGCAAGTCCATTAGACTCTAGCCAGAATGGCTAACCTATATGAAATGAGTCTGTAAAAAGCTACGTCGTTTTTTTTTTCAGTTTAAGCAGTTTCTTTTTTACAGCTTGTGCTGTTTACAAGATTCCTTTAGTTTGCCTTTCTGGTGTACTTTGTGTTATTCCTGTATACCCTTCCCTGCTCATCCTTTATGAATGGCATGAATATTTTTGTAAATGTTAAGAAATATTTAAAATGCACCTGTGCTAGGAAAAGCCAAAAAAAAAGCAAAAATGGTGCCTGCCTCGGCAAGAACACAACACTCAAAAGGTTTAGCAGAATAAAGCTATTTATTTGCTGTTAACACAAGATGCAAAGCCATGGTAAAGCATCCTGTTGCAGCAGGAAATGGCTCCAGGCACTCTGGGGGTTGGTTGCCATTTTTTGTCATAGCTTTGCACCTTTTGTTATCAGCAAATAAATAGCTTTGTACTGCTAAATGTTTTAAGTGCTATACTTTTGGGGATGCAGATGCTGGGTTTCTTTTGTTTGCTTTTCCAGGTACATTTGTGGCCTTCAGAGCCCTGGAAGTAGTCTTCGTTGTTGTTTTTTTTTTTTTCTGAACTGATCTATGTGTCTGTTTTGCTTAAGAAAACAAATAACAATTTACTGACTAACCTATGTCCACTTTTTAAAGACAATATCAAACAAAATCATGCTAGTGAACAGGTCCATGTATTTGAAGCAAGCAGATATTCCAAGGTTTCTGCCTTGTGCTAACAAAGAGAACCAGAGGACTGTGCGGAATATAAAATCCCACCTGCAAAATGCCCTTGGAAAGACCATTCCGATTCCGTGGAAAATTCTGTGGGATTTTGCAAAATTTTTAATTTCAGTTATTTCTCTATAAGTTTAAAAGTTTGCATCCAAATAACATAAGCAGTACTATATGGCTTACAACTGTGTACCAAATTTCAGATTTCTAAATTAAAAGAGGGCAGAGTTATGGGTTACCAAACATTTAATCAACATTTTATTTTCAGTTTGTTTCAGATCATTTTAAAATTTCTTCTCCAAATTTTTCCACAATATCAACATTTAGGGAAGCACATAAAATGCATATGTGCACCATGTTTTAAGTCTCAAGCTTTAATGGGAGCTGAGTTATAGGTAGTCAAATATTTTGCCAAAATTTGGATTTCTGTAACTTGGATAGTATTCATTGAAATATTACAAAAATTGTCAGGTATACAGGTTAGCACTACATTTGTATATGCACATAGTTGCAGATTTCTAGCTTTACATGGGACTGCTTAATAGCCTGCCAATTTGTGAAAATTGCAGCATTTCCTGAAAAATTCCATAAAATTGGAATTTTCTAATTTCACTCAGCCTTACCTGGGGGGTTCTAATTAAAGGATAGGGGTATAAGAGGCAGGTAGTGCAGGATGTCACCAGGTTCAGGAGTTAGATGCACAGTTTCCCCAAGAAATGAACAGCTGAGCTGGGTAGCACAACAGTGGTAGACCCCCAGGTTGGAGCAAGAAAGCACAGAGTGTCAACAATTCCAACCTAAATGCAGGATATTTAAGGATCACATCCAGTAAATTTATGATCCAGGGAGCCTGGTGTACATGCAACTCTCGGACTTAGGGGTACTCAAAAACATGTAGTAGGGGAAGGCAATGTCTTGGGCAGCAGGAAGAAAGAATTCTGGATATTCCAACAGGGTAGGTTGATAGGAAAGGGAGTAGGTGACTCACGTTTTAAGGAGGCTTGTCACTGTAAAGAACAAAGAGGATATCAGTGGGATCAGTAGTTCTACCGAGTCAATCTGGCTATGCCAAAAGAAAAGTGGGGAAGTAGTCACCCAGAGAGGAACAGCAGGACTGCAAAAAGCGGAGCCCAGCTTACCAAATGAAGCAGTGATATATGCATTGTTAATATTAAACTCCACACAAAAAAATTTGAATGCTTCATCTACAGAATATGCTATCATAAATATGTGAGAAAATGTCACTAATCATTTTTTTTCATCTTCAAAATTAAAACTGCTTAAACAATTTATCCAGTTGTGTTAGACACCAGGATACACGGACTATAAATATGCATGTCAAATGTTAACTCTGTGTATGCAAGAGCAGAGAAGTTACAAACATTCATACTTTTTATAGTTTTCAGAAAGTTTTGCAAATATTTACACAGTAAAGTTTTGAACCCCTGTAACTTAAAAATCTCTTATTTAATTCACTCCATATTTAGAACATTCTATAAGCATTATAAAAAGGTTATCCATACTAATTTACACTTGTCTAGCTCCAATGGTGCCTGAGTTATATGTAGATGAAATTTGTTCATGACATTTCCTGAAAAAAATAAAATTACATATTTTGAGCACATATCATTTTGAGACAATGCATTATATTGTCATGAAATCTGGCACATTGTTAGAACACCTATCTAGCACATTGTTAGAATATCTATCATCAAGAAATCATGCCAAATTTAAGATCCCTGACCCAATAGACAGTTAAGGTATATGCAGATAAAAAATGTTCATGAACTTTCGCACAAATAATAAAATGACAACAATCGAGCCCCTATATTTTGAAACTATCCAGCCAAATTACATAACATTTGGCACGCATATGGCCATTGTCCCAAAGAGTACATATGCCACATTTCAGACCTCTAGCTTGAACGGTTTTTGAGTTATAACCAAATTTCAAACTTTTAAAAATTTTTAAAATTCCACGAAAGTTCAATGAAATTCTGCTGAATTTTGAGAAATTTTGCTGAAATTCCATGAATTTAGAATTTTCCCATTCTGCACAGCTCTAGGAACCAGTAAACCAGCAGGTTGGTTCCAAAGTCCCAAACTTTTTTGACTCAGCTTGCAGAAGTATACAGGAGGAGACAGGTGAGACATAGATTGAGTCGTGACCATTAATTAATAAAGTCATTTAAAACTCAATTGCCACATTACCATGGTTTTTATTACTGACCGTAATGTAACTGTTGAGGATCAAAACAGGATAATGCAGACAAAAAGCTGAATTTCCAAAGCTCTCGAAGGCAGGGGTGCTTTGCAGGACATTGTTACACCACTTCTTTGTGCCACGTAAAATGACGTCATTTTGCTGGCACAAACTGAAATAAATATGGGTTGTTCCTAATAGGCATTTCCCTGTCTAGTGTGCTTATCCTGTCAATAAAAACTAAATATATAAACTTGCATAAGTGTTGCAAATGCATCAAAATAATTCAAAATAACATTCATATTTTTTTACCCATTATGAAGGACACAGGCACAGTCCGAAATTGGGCCTGCATCCTTCCCTTTCAAAATTCTGCCCTTAACTTTATTTAACATTTAGTTATAAATATGCTAAGTATAACTTTTAAAACCTCTATACTCCAGTTACAAAACAACAGGAGGCTGTGTATATTGTAGTTAAGAAATATGAACATTTAAGAAATGGCTTCTTACATTATCCTGCTATTGTAACTGTCAAGTAAATGTACAGTACCTTCCACGAGATGCCAGCACAGTACCACATGATGCTGTCCAGGTCTGACATAGTTGAATCTGAGAGTATCGACTTGAAATGGTTTTTACATGTTTACATGATGTTTGTGATACTGTGGGCTTGATTCTCAAAGAGCCCTTAGATTGCCACAATTTGCGGTGATCTAGGGCTGCAGTGAACTCCAGATGCATCAGGGATCCTGCACCCAATTCAGTAGAAACAGTGGTCCCTGCACCAAAAACCTGGGAATTGCTGCACCCACAGGCTAGTGCCAAACAATTGGTGCACTTATGGGAATTGCATCAGGGATCCGGTACACTGTTTGTGTGTGTGTGTGTGTGTGGGGGGGGGGGTTCCAGGAACAAACAGTGCCCAAGGCTGGGGCTGCTGCCAGGGCTGTGCCCACCTAGGGCCATGGCACTGTATGTCCCTGGACCCCCAGTGGTACCATCCCGTTGGCTTTAAAGTTACATTAATGGTACCCCCTACTGGGTGCCATATCAGTCCTTGGCATGCCCACAGTCTCAACATCCCTGTGGCACCCCTGTGCCCCTTTAGCCCCCAGCCCCCACTTTCAGAGTCCCTCCCAATTCGTCACCTTGTGTGGCACTACTGCAAGGGGCTTAGGCCATCTCCTGGCTGGTCTACCTTGAGCCCCTTGCTACACCTAAAATGGGGCTTCCAGAATACCAAAAAATCAGATGTTGCAAACCCACCATGGCACAAGCCCCCTGCAACCAGGCGCACCTGGTTGTGTAATGCAACCATGGCACAAGGGGGCTTTGGTGCAGCTGATTCAGGAGTTGATGCAGCTGCATTACAAAATCCTGACTGGTGCAAGCTGTGATGCAAGTCACCTCTTGTGTCACAATCTTTGGATGCAAGTCTTTTGTGTCAGTCTATGTCTTTTGAGAATCGGGCCCTGTGAGTGAAAGTGATCTTAGACTTCACAGAGGTCTAAGTTTATGGGCAGAATTTTGAAGACTCACACCCTGGAAGGGGGAAAAGGGAGGTGCTGGGGCCTCGTCTGGGGAAAAAGACCTCGGGATCCAGGTGGATGCATGTATGAATAACTCTGAGCAGTGCAGGAGAATGGCTAGCAAAGCAAACAGGATGTTGGGATGCATTGTAAGGGGGATCACCTCTAGGAGCAGGGAAGTGATTCTGCCGCTGTACAATGGACTGATTAGACCACACCTCAAGTACTGTGTACAGTACTGGAGACCACACTTGAAGAGGGATATACACATACAGCTCCTGGAGAGGGTACAGAGGAGGGCTACCAGGATGATTTGAGGCCTGGGGGAGTTAACATATGAGGACAGACTTGAGGAGCTCAGCCTGTTTTCATTGGAGGAGAGGAGAGGAGAGACAGGGGGGACATGATTGAGGTCTTCAAGTACCTCAAGGGAATATATAGGGTAAACATGGAGGGGATCTTTAGACTAAGGGAGAGAGGTATCACCAGAGGGCATGGTTTGAAGTTGGAAGGTGGAAGGATGAGGGGGGAAAGAGGAGGAGGTTTTTCACTGAGAGGGTTGTGGATCCTTGGAACATGCTACCTGGTGAGCTGGTCCAGATTTCCACGGTGGAGGGTTTCAAGAGAGGGTGGGACAGATACAGAAAGGGGATGTATCGGAACACAAGGTGGGGGCCTTGGTTCCCAACATGGGATCTGAAGTTTGAGCAGACTCAATAGACCGGGAGGCCTAATCTGCTGGCAATCAGTATGTTAGTTTCCCAGATGCAAGAGCATGATTCTGACTGAATAGTTGGACCACAAAATGTTAATCAAACATTTGGGACAGAATGCCGCAGATGTGCCTGATAAATGGGACAGGATTCCCACAACTGCACTGAAATTGCCCTAAACTGCAGGAATTGTCGGAAATGTGTCCAGATGTCTGTGAATAGGATGCAGGCATCTGGACACAGCTGCCTGAACACAGCATGCATCCAAAACACGAATGCAAGAGTGCTGCGCCCACCCGCCTAAAAATCCTGCTCTGTATGCTGAAGATTTGCAGGCTTTTAAAAATATTTTCATTTGATCTAAGGTAGTGTAAGCCTGGAAGAGAAAATGATGTGGATGCTGCATGTACTGTAGCACGACGATGCAGTGCACCTGTGGTCACTGACTAGGGACATAAACGTCAAACCTCAAGCAGACTGTTGCCTTGAATCATTCTGTAACACATTAGGCAATGGCTTCCTCTGAGAAAACAGAATGAACTACTTCAATAAAAAGTAGCCAGCTTGTTTATTAAAGTACTATATCATCTCATTCGGTTATTGTCACTTTTGTTTCAGTTGCAACAACTAGTTTACAGGGAGGCAATGTAATATTGTCATATTTTCAGATTACCTTCTGGAAGTCTTTATTCTGATAACAGTAAAATATTGAGGTAGGTTTGTCCACGCAAGAGAAGAAATATATAATACATGGATGGGACCTTTCCCCACTGAGAAGTTCATCAGTTATTTCCCTGTATACCTGTGACTAATCTCTCAATTCAATCTATATACCTACACTAATAAAACAATTACAGCTATATACCTACACTAACAAAATCGAAACCAATTAAACAATCAATTAACCAACTCTCAGACATAAAAACACCAAAAAAAAACCTCAGAAAAGAGTAAAAAAACACTCCAGGCAAGAACATGCAAAACAGCACAGGAAGCACTCATGTTACATTTAAGAAGCAGAAACATAATACAAAGCATCATGGAATACATATGCAAATGACCATGAAAATGTAACTTCTTTCTTCAAGGAATGCAGGGTACCATATTCTACAAACTGCGGGCCCTATGCACGATGCCTACGTATTGCGGAAACTGGACTGTAGGCATTTATATGCGTGAATGCCACAGAGCGGGGTCCTGCAGACCCCACGTGGCATTCACTATCGGGGCGCAAGAGAGTTATGCACCCGATCCCCCGGCCATGCAGACAGCAATGTGCCGGGGGTGGAGAGCATGTCAGCTCTATGTGCCATTCACAAAGGTGCATAGTGCTGGTTGCAGGGTGGCATAGGGGATCAAGTTTTGATTTAGAATCACTTCCTTGGCTCAGACTAGAATGATTGTCATTACACTGTGACATAAAGGTTGTGAATTCAAACTGAACTG
Source organism: Neoceratodus forsteri (assembly GCA_016271365.2). NCBI lineage: Eukaryota > Metazoa > Chordata > Ceratodontiformes > Ceratodontidae > Neoceratodus > Neoceratodus forsteri. The sequence continues at coordinate 19,796,087 of JADMNL010000030.1, read as the reverse complement.
AACTGAGACACAGTGCAGCTACTTTTTGTGTTATTGTACTGTTGGTTGATGGGCCAGCAGCCGCACCTTCAGGCTCATTGTGTGCAGAACCCCTATGACTCATTCAGTGGCATAGAGGAGGGCAGGCTATGGCGGGGGGGGGGGACCTTGCTGTAAGCCTGTATGCACAGGTGCAAAAAAGGCACCTGCCCCAATGTGGTGAACAACCCCAGTCCCACAGCAGCAGAACCTCACAAACGTGCCCCATACCTGCCCACCCACCCACCACAGCACACAGTCAGTGTCCCACCCTGGCACTGTTGCCCCCCCACACTTGGGGGCAGTGGCCCCATGACTGCGGTAAATCTCCCCCACACACACCTATACCCCAGCCCTATACATGGACACTCACCCTCTGACCAGTACAGCATGGCCCCAGTAGCGGTGCCCCCCACATGCCCACTAGTGCCCATGCACCTCAGGTGCTAGGTGGTTCTGTTAGCCACCTCTGCCAGTGTTCAACGGGCATCTGCAGGCATATGCCCACATGCAGAAAGTGCCGGGCACAGATAGGAGGTCCCCAGTACCAGCCTGACCCTCAATCCCAGCACCCCGCCCCCATCGGTGTTCAGTGACCCCAACCCCCCATGGCACCAACACCCCCAGTACCCGCTAGTTAGTGCAGCTGCCCTGGATGGCCAGTGGCATAGCCCTCCTCACACCTCCTTGGCCACTGGCTATCCAAGTGATGCTGGGACCATGACCCTATACAGTATATAGGGCTGTGCTCCAGGCATCACTCGGATGACCAGCAGCCATGGAGGTGTGAGGAGGGCTGTGCTGCTGGCCATCCGGGGCCACGGCATCAACTAGCAGGTACAGGGTCGGTGTTTGGGGGGGTTGTCAGTGCCACAGGTGGGTGGGGACCCACTGGCCACCACTGCAAGTACTGGGGTACCGGGTCGGGTCAGATATTAGTGGACCGGGGCATGTGCACGGGGGAGGGCAGCAACTGGTACCTGTCACCTGTTCTGGGGCTGTCATGTGGTGGGGCAGGGGGCTGTTAATGTTCCAGGGCCAAGGCTGTCATGTGGTGGGGGGGGGGGGGCTGTTAATGTTCTGGGTTTGGGACTGGCATGTGCGGAGGATGGCCAACCACCAGGGGCTTGGCCAGTGGTCTCCAGTGGTTGGGACATTGCCACGTGGGTCCAGGTGCCTTTGGGTGCTATTCATGCACACAGAACCAAGCCAACCCACATAGGTAATCCACTCTGGGACCCAGGATGGGCAACCCATTGGATGCCTGCTTGGGTCCACAACCCCACCCCCAGCCACCCTGCAGAGTTTTGCATGCCAGGGGGCAGTGCTGGGGACAGGTGGCAGCTATTAGTGAATACTGATGTGTGCGGACCTGTCCATGAGTGCTGATCTATGTGGATGGGGTACGAACCTTTGGCATGTACTTTCCGTCCATTAGTGAATAGGCTCCTGTATAAGTAACACACACATTATTTGCTCCCCAGAAATCCACAGTGTGCCTGGTATGGAGTAGGTGTCACTGGAAATGACTCAGCTCTAAGTTGATCTTACCATTTGGGTCATGGTGAGCCCAAAATAACAACGCAAACTAAAAAAAAGAACAAAAAAAAACCTCAGTGTGAAAGCACTGAGTGCAAGGGTTACCCAAATGTGCATTGCCAAAAAAGCTTAGCTTCAAAGAAATACAAAATCACACTACCCTCATAAATAAGCATCATGGGATATATATGCAAATTACCAAAACATTTAGACTGGTGATTTGCATATACATCCCATGATGCGTTGCATTATGAGGGTAGTGTGATTTTATGTTTCTTTGAAACTTGGCTTTTTTGCCAATCCCGTTTTGGGTAACCCTTGCCTCAGTGCTTTCACACTGAGGTTCTTTTTGTTTTAAAAATACTGTATTGAAGTCCGGCCCGATGGCGCTGAGGCACTGGACACCTTACCTCGTGCTACGCCAGTGACCAATGTTCGTGAACAAGCACGGGCCACCGGGGGTTGGCAGGGGAGGAGAAGGATTGAGCATCTGAAGGACTGCTCTCCTTCTCCGGGAAGGGGGGAGGCCAGTGGTTGGTCCCAGACTGGCCCCTAGTGGAGACTAGGGGGCAGCGCACTGACACTGCAGACAAGGGGTGGGGTGGAGATTGGCAGACACCTGGAGGGAGCACGTGCAGATGCGTGCACACTCCCCCTGTTGGCGTCATTGCACGCCTTCTCCAGGGGGTCCAATCAAAAAGCCAGGAAAATGGTCCCCAGGTCGATGCAGAGTGAACGGCTGCCCACCGCAGGCCCTGACCCTGAATGGCGCTTCCCCGGACGCTGGATCCTGTTTGAGGTGAGTGAGTTGGGGGCTCCTTTCTGCTCTGCCATGGAGGGGAAACCATGGGGGAAGATGGGGATTTGGCCTGATGTCGGGGAATGGGGCTGGATGGGTAGCCACAGATGTGAGCTGACCGGGGACCGAGGGAGAAAAAGATTAATGTAAAAATGCCATATTGCTCACTTAATTATTCACAACTGTAAGTAAACACTATTGCACTGTATTTCTGTTTCAGAACTCATTATTTACTATCCGCATGTACTGTATAAAACAAACAGTGGATGGGCTGGAATACTAAGAAGTATATCTACCTTGGGTTGCTGATTAGGGCAATAAAGCTACTGGCCCTTTGGGCGGGTGGCCTTATTGCCCTAACTAGCTCCCCTCAATGGATATACATCCTTGTATACCACCCTTACCGATCATTTATTCTATATATATAACACTTCTGGCATATTCTGTCCCTGTTTTTATCAGTACAGTATACACAGCTTATAACTGGCACATTGGTGCACAGTACTTTTGTCTGTTAAAAGCAGTGTCCATAGTAGCTGAGAATGCCAGACAGGGACTGATGCCATGGTGAGCAGGACAAAGATCTACACTACCTTCTGTTTTTTTCCAGATACCGTTCCTGGACTTATACTGCATGCTAGTTACAGCACTGCGTCTCTTGCTCTCTCGACTCACTTCCCTGATTGCACCGCTTCCTGTTTTTTTTTTCTCCCTGATACTGTTCCTAGAGTCATATTGCCAGCTACAGTAGTAGCCGAGAATGACGACTGGGGACTAATGCCATGGTGAGCAGGACAGAGAACTGCATCGCCTTCTGTTCCCCCGATACTGTTCCTGGACTTATACTGTCTGCTAGTTACAGCTCTGTGCTTCTCGCTCTCATGGCTCTCTCTCTCTCTCCCGATCATACCGCCTTCTGTTTTCTGCTTCTGAGTCTCAGACTTTGTGGTCTACTATCCTGACAGCATCCCTGACACTGTAGCAGTTTGGAGACACAAAGCTTTTCCACACATCTGCCTGTTCACTTTGCCCCATAACACTGCCACAGCTCATGTCTTTGACTCAGTCTCTGAACAGTTCATGCCATCTCATTAACTATACAGGCTCCTGAACCTGCCACCACTCATGCACATAACAGTCCCTAGTTCCACAGTCAGTTTGTCTAAATTACATCTATTATTGCCTCGTTAGGATTAGAGGGACAGAGAAGGTGAATCATGGTTCCAGGTAGCAGGTGCAAATGAGGGCTGTTAGCACCTCATCAGGAGTCTTCAATGTCTGCTGTAGACGGTACCCTTAATCAGTTATAAAGCTCAGAATTTCTATTAAGCTCTATGGCTGTGGTTTTTGGCAAAAGGTTTTTGTCCAGTATAAGCGATTGTCTGGATTAAGGGTGTCCATTTTAAGTGGTGCATGCTGTGTACTTTATGTCCTACTGAGTCCTGTGCTCTAGGAATCACTTTAAACAACATTACAGAAAGTCTGTAACATAATAACCAACCTTCATTTTCTATTTTTTTCATGCTGTATATGTGTCTCTTATACTAGCTGCAGCACATGGCCTGCTTTGCACAGTATGACGCGTCATAAATATGTAGGGTAGCTCATGAATATGTAATAGCCCATTCTTAAAGAGCACCAGTTGTCCTCATTTCACATGTCTTTTGGAAGCCCCTCACCAGTAACTTACCTGCACTGAAGTTCTAAATGCCTCTTTCTAGAATTTTTGGGTACTTGTATATTGAAGGGGAAGGGATCGTAAATCCTCACTTGGAGGAGCTCGCAGCCCAATGCCATCCCCTTCCTGGTCCTGACTTGTAACAGCTTTGCCCCAGTGTTGCCCCTGTGCGCCAGTGTTTTTGAGCCTCCTAAGTTAAACAGTGGCACTGGTGTGACCCCAGTCACCCTCTAAAATAAAAACATTTATATTTTAAAAGATGCTCTGATTTATAGCAAAGGGGCATGCCCCAGTGCTCTGCAAACTCAGATGTCAAAAAACTATTTGAACGTGGGAGTGCATGGGGGTTGAGCTGTTATAGTTCAGGACCAGGAAGTAAAAGGAATTTGGCTGCCAACTCCTCCAAGTGAGGAATTATGATTCCATCCCCTTCAATTCACAAGTACCAGAAATTTATAACAAGGCATTTAGAATTGAGGTGCAGGTAAGCTGCCAGTAGGGGCTTCAGGAAAACACAGCAAATAGTGCTCTTTAAAACAATACTGCCTATAGAGAGAGAGAGAGTAGAGAGACAGAGACAGGGAGATAGATAAATAGACAGACAGACAGAGAACAATAGATAGATAGATAGATAGATAGATAGATAGATAGAGAACAATAGATAGATAGAAAGAGAACGATAGATCGAGAAAGATAGATAGATAGATAGACAGACAAAGAATGGATGGATAGATAGATAGATAGATAGATAGATAGATAGATAGATAGATAAAGCATTCCCTTTATAGAATGCCTTTTTGGATCTCAAAGCACTTCACACAGCAACACACAAAATAAACATTTAAAATGTCTTCAAAGGCTAAATATCAGCACACTAGAAATACATGGTATACCAAAAAACATACTTTCAACCATACTGCTCGACCTTTCATCACACACATATGTGACAGACTGTGTGAGAAACTGGCAAAATGTGTGACATATCAAACATGACATTGCAAGCCCAGAATACAGTGGATATTAATGCATGCCTGTTCATAATGTTTCCTGATTACTGAGCAGCATAGATTATTATGAATTGCTACCTTAAAGGGGACAATAACCTGTTGTTCATAATTTTTAATTGTATGAATGTGTTTGGTTTCTACATAAGTATGTTAACAGTATTGCTTTATGTCTGTTTTACCCTATTTGTCATTTTTTAAATTTTCATTTATCTAGATGTGCTAGCTATAACATAGCCTTCTGTAGTGTCTTGAGACACTAAATGAGCAAATACCTTATTTCATGACGCAAGGACTTGTGAGTCCAAGCTGCATGTGGTGTGTAAATAAAGTTAATGCTGATGAGATTGAATACATATTTAAACAATAATGCATGACAGAGGGTATGTTATAGTGGGATAACAGCCCACCTTGGGATGGGTTGAAGCACGAGGCATAGCCGAGGGCCTTCACCACCCTAGAAGGGCTGTGAGCCCACCATAGCACACTCCCTGGAGTGCTTTATTGCGATTATGAAATGGGTCATTTTTAGTAAATTCTTTGCATTTTTTAAACATAATACTTTCAGCTGGGCCATTGTGTTGGGATAATGGCGCAGCTGAAAGCAGCTGTCGGCCAATCAGAATTCAGCATTCTTTCTACCCATTTCATAATGTGTACTAACGTTGTCTTTTAATGTAATGTGCTGATACTGTTATTTTATTCATATGTTGAACTGAATGCTGTCCCCTTTTTCAAACTATCCTGGTAACCTGCAATTTTTTTTGTTAATCTGCAGCCTTTTAATTCTGTTATCATTTTTTAATGTGAGGCACTCACTTTGTTATTTAGATCGCATATGGGATACAGTTAGTGATAAATTTTCACCCAGCTGATCACAATAAGGTAACTTGCATAAAATTAGTTATTTTCTGTAAAGCAGTGTCCCACCCTGGTCCCAGATCGACCACTCGTTAATAATCAATCAGTTTCCATAGTGCAATGTCTTACCCCAGTCCCTGATCACCCAACATGATCACCTGATATCAGAAAATAATTAGTGTCCCGCCCCACACCCCGATCTCCACCCAATATTGAGAAAGTCCTTGTGCTGTTTTAATTTTTTTAATGTATCTACTAGTGCACCCCCTTATCAGTCACCATACCAAAACTGTTAAAAACCACCCTCCCTGGTAGTCTAGTGGTACCTCCAGACCCCCACCCACTCAGGTAACCCACCCCCTGGCACAACTTCCCATCAATGAACAGCATAGGCCATAGCCATACAGTATTTATTTTTACTGTTTGAAGACAAGATTAAAAACACAAACAATGCCGCTAACCCTACTGGCAAAAAGCCAAACATGTGCACAAGGCTAAAATAGTCACATCCGTCTACTTGCAGGGATAAACTGTTTTAACTGACTTCATGCCCTCTTTAAAGTCTCAGTGGGCAATGTGGAATACCACGAGAGGTAAAATGAGTGATGTACCTTGAAATGTGTGAGAGTTGAGAGGCATGCTCTCAATAGTTAAAACCGCAGGTCACAGAAAAAAAAATTTCTAAAAAGCTGGGGTTTAAAATCTTGTTTTAAAAATTTCCACTGAAAGAACATTATAGATAGACCTAGGGACAGAGTTCCTCAGCAGAGGGGCAGATACAGCAAACATCCATTCACCAGCCAGTTGGACCCTTGAAAAACGACTATCAGAAAACCCTAGGTGACCAAGCAAATGACTCTGTGGACACAGCAGGGGACATAACATGTTATGACTTGCTCTGTGGTCAGCAATGTTTTTTTTTTATTTACATAATTGATTTCCTGCGTAACTTCATCATTTCATTTATAGTCAGTTGCTGCTTCTTCCTAGTTTGTTTTTGAAGCTGGGAGGACTGAAGCACAGGGAGGTCAATTCATTGGCTCAAGGTCACACATGGTGTTGTTGTGGACTATGGTGGTATTAAAACATGGAATCGCCTTTTTTTCTGGTTAGTGCTGTAACCACTAGGCCATATCAGTGTCTGTGGGTCAGGAGATTGCACACTTGACTTTGAGGCTGGAAGATTGGAAGGCTGTAGGTTCAATTCCCACAACAGGAACTTGGAGTAAAATCCCAGTACTAACATGGTGGTGCAGCTTAAAGGGGGTGCAGTACTCCAGAGGTGCTGTCTTTCAGATGAGATATTAAACGGAGGTCCTGTGTGGTTGTTCATGTGGACGTTAAATATCCCATTGTACTTCTTGAGAGTGTTGCTGAATTTCTCTGGTGTCCTGACCAAATTTGCCCCTTTCAATTAAAATACCACCAAAAGCTTAATCTGGTTCAATTTCAGTTGGTTTCTAACTGTATCCCCCCCCTCCCCATCCCGGGCGAATCCTGAAAAAGGCAGAATTGCCTAGTCTTCATTTCTCAGTTAACAAACACTGAATATAATAAATTCTGCCTGTATGTGACTTTCTTTTTCTTATTATCGTCCCACAACTATGTTACCAGAAATTAAAGGAGCTGGCAGAATGGTAAAGAAGAGTTCTACTAGGCATAACTACAGCAGCTTTTTACTTCACGAGAGAACAATTTGGTAAAAGTTTGAAGGGGGGGAACCTCCATCCCTGCTGGTTGGGTATGCCATTAGATGACTGATTTTTGGAAGAACCTGCATGTTGCCTGGGCTAAATGAAAAGTATGACACATTACTTTCTGTTTCATTATCAAACTCGTAAGCAGACACTAAACCAAAAAAAAAAAAAAGTAAAATCAATGGCAGGCTTCAAGAGCCCTATCGAGCAGCACTGTATATGCCTTAATGCTTTCCAATTCACAATAAGAAGGAAAACAGGCACATACTGCAAACGGTGTTTGTGTTGCTAGCAGAGTCCTTACGGACTGACAGTGCACCAGATTATAACGACCATCAATTTGTTAAAGCAAGGGTTCTTTTTAGTTTCTAATAACACTGATGTGGACTACAGCAGTGCTTCAAAGTTGTAGTAGAGCTTCAGGGGCCACTAGGTGGAGCTTCTAGTAAACAATACATGCTGCTTCAACTTTGAGGGAGGACTGTGCTTACTAGATATTACCACCAGATGCCCACAGAATCAGCTAGTGAATAGGATCAAAATGTGTAGCATCCAGTCATGATATCTTGACTGTACTGACAAACAGCGGCATAGCAAACTGTATCCAGATAAGGATATGGGCTGTTGTAAGATGTGCTCAAGTATCATTAAAGGAGTAGTCCACCCAGAATTTGCAAAAACATGCTGCATGTTATGCAGAGTGTTTTGATTTGTATGTAAAATCCTAGTGCCCTTCCCTCTGTCTGCTATTAGGAGTTTTTCCTAAATTGGCCTGCTAGCTTTATGGTAGTTTTACGACCCCTGGGGATCTCCATCACAAATGGGTTTGTTGCCTTTCTTGATCATGTGACAGTGATGTAGCTGAGCCCATAGATTTAGCATATGCACTGCTTTAAAGTCAGTTCACAACAGTAGAGCTGTGTAACTGTTCTTATCCAGTAAGCACACGTGGCTACTGTTACACTTTAGCAGATACATGAGAGCTAGGTAACTGGGGGTTCTATAAGAAAACAGCTACTAAATAGCCCTAATTCACTATTTTTGTTTTCTACGTGTGTCAGGTCTAGCTAGCAGGAGCGTTTGAATTTTAAAACTTTTAATTTAATTAAACTACAGTATACACAACCATAAAAGCACAGAAATTGCCCAGGTCATCAATGCTATAATTTATAGACTCTAGCTGTTTTCTTACAGAAAACCCACTCAGTTACATTTCAAGTATTTGCTAATGTAGGTACCAGTATTCTAGTAGGTAGAACTGGTAGGTAGTGCTGATTTTGGTAGACTGTGACATGATTTTCATATATTATGGTAGCACGGTAGTGCTACCATAGTTAGGGTTGAGGAGCCATTTACATGTTAAACCCAAAATTTTGCACCTTACTAACTTTACAACTGTTTGACAGATTTGCCTGAAATTTGGAATACATAATCAAGACCCATACACCTTGGGATCTGCCAAGTTTTGTACTGGTCAGATATACGGCTGCGGAGTTATTAAGCATGATCTGCGCATGCATTTATGCTTTTTGGAATTCACGGTTATCGCTTACAGGTCGCATAGTTTATGCGACTGGTCCTAAATCTTCAGGGAACGTGCGGCCAGGGTCCCCGATGTGCCTTTCTAAGATTTCATGAAAAAATATTAAACGGTTCAAAAGTTATTCAAAAAACAAATTCCCATTATAAGTCAATGGGAAAAGTTAACAAAATGTTTGACAGTGTCGCAAATGCAGTTTTTACTTTCGCAAATGGCCCTTTTACTGTCACAAATGTGCCATTTTGTTTTCAGTTAGTGATCAGAAAAATGCTTGCCATTTAAAATTGGGACCTTCCAGCAACCTAATTCTTTTTGTATTCACCTAGTCGGACCCTGAGGATGCTAGGCATGTCTTTATTTTGGGGTAAAACACTCTAGAAATATGTTTTTCATGTTTCTGGAAAAAGTACTTTCGCACGCATGACACTGTCAAATGAATTTGCGAAAGCTTTCGCAAAGTTCGACAATACTTTTCCTGGCTGTGGGAAACTGACAGCAATTCTTTGGCACCCTGCTGCAAAAGAACGGTTTGGTCTTTTGGGCTGAAATTTTGAGGGAACGCAGCCAACACATCACAGATGAGGCTTTCAGTGTTTTGTTGAAAAAATATTGCACAGTGGCTAAGTTACGGCACTCCAAAGTTGACATTTTTTCCCATAGGATAACATTACGGTGACCGACGCATTACAGGAATCCTTTGGCACCCTGCTGCAAAATAACGGTTTGGTCTTTTTTCCTGAAATTTGGAGGGAGCAGGGAGCCAAAGTTATGGCACTCTGAATTTCTCTTTTTTTCCCATAGGATAACATTACGGCGTTCGCCGCGCCTTTCAGGGCCCATATCTCGGAAATGGTGCGAGATATGGACTTTTCGTCGAAAAAATACTTAGCCTCCAAAGTATTCAACTAGCCAGGAAAGTGATAATTTATATGATACATAGATACATAGACAGTGTCGGCAGATAAGGGCCTATGGCCCACCCAGTCTGCCCATTTGAGCTTGTAAGTTCAGTTTGTTTTCCTAGAAGTCTGTTGCCCCTTACCCCTGACCTCCAGAATTCCTTTATGTCTATCCCATGCATTCTTAAATCCCGTGATTGTTTCAGCCCCCACCACTTCCTCTGGCAGGGTGTTCCACTTGTCCACCACCCGTTCTCTGAAGAAATTCTTTCTCATGTTTCCTCTGAATCGTCCTCCCTCCAACTTCATCCCATGCCCTCTAGTCCTGGAACATCTTTTTCGCTTAAAAATAGTGTTTTCCTGCACCCTGTTCCTCCCTGTAAGATACTTGTATGTCTCTATCATATCCCCTCTCTCCCTCCTCTCCTCCAGGGAGTACATGTTCAGTTCCTTCAACCTGTCTTCATAGGACTTGTGATGCAATCCATGCACCATCTTTGTTGCCCTCCTCTGGACCTCTCTACCCTATCTATGTCGTTATGTAGGTATGGTCTCAGAACTGTACACTGTATACTCCAGGTGGGGCCTCACTAGTGTCTTGTATAGCGGAATTATGACCTCCTTTTCCTGCTGGTGATGCCCCTGCCTATACATCCCAGCATCCTATTTGCTTTACCTGCTGCCTTGTCACACTGTTTCCTACCTTGAGGTCATCAGAGATGACAACCCCAAGATCCCTTTCCTGCTTGGTGTATGCTATATCCTCACCCCCCAACTGATATATTGTGCCAGGGTTTTTGTGCCCCATATGCATTATCTTGCACTTCATTGCATTGAATTTCAACTGCCAAACCCCTGACCATTCTTCAAGTTTCTGCAGGTCGCTTCTCATTCTGTCTACACCCCTGGTGTATCTACTCTGTTACAGAGCTTTGTGTCATCAGTGAACAGTGAAATTCTGCCTTCTAGGTCCTGCATGAATGTCACTGATGAAGATGTTGAATAGGACCGGTCCCAGCACTGATCCCTGTGGTACCCCACTGGTCACTCTTCCCTCTGTGGGTGACAGCCATTACCACCACCCTCTGTGTCTGCCACTCAATGATTACACCACCACCACACTACTGTCCTGCCCACCCATATTCCCCAGTTTGTGTAATAGTCTTCTATGTGGCACAGTGTCAAAGCCCTTGCTGAAGTCCAGATAGGCCATGTCCACTGCCCTCCCTGATCCACCTCCCTAGTCACCCAGTCAAAAATTCAACGAGGTTGGTCTGACATGACCTCCCCTGGTGAAACCATGCTGCCTTGGGTCCTGTAGTCCATTGACAACTAGATGTTCAATCTCTCCTTCAGTAGTGCTTCCATGATCTTCCCCACTACCGAGGTGAGGCTGACTGGTCTGTAGTTCCCTGCTTTCTTTGTTCCCACTTTTGTATAAGGGGACTACATCTGCTGTCCTCCAGTCTTTGGGTACCTCCCTGTTTCCAGTGATCAGCTAAACAGGATAGCCAGAGGTTCAGCCACCACTCTCTTAGTTCTTTAAGGACCCTGGGGTGCACCCATCTGGCCCCATTGCTTTATCAACTCTTATTACTTCCAGTTCCTTCAGGACCCTTTCTTCGTGTAAAGGGACTTGTGTCCATTCTGCACCATTCTCACCCTTGTACTCCTTCAGACCCATTACCCTCCTCTTCCTCAGTAAAGACTGAGCAGAAATACCTGTTCAATATGTCAGCTTTACTGTTGTCATCCTCCACATGGCCCCCATCCTCCCCCTTCAGCCTCACTATCCCTCCCTTTGTCTTTCTTTTTTCACTTATGTACCTGTAAAAGGTTTTGTCCCTCTACCCACTGATTTTGCAATGTGTTCTTCTGTCTGAGCTTTAGCTTCCTTTACTACCTCCCTGCCTCCCTTTGCTTCTCCTGGTACTTCTCCTATCCCTTCTGCCTATGTCTTTTGTATTGCCTGAATGCAATCTTTTGGCTTTTCACTTTCTTGCTACCTCTTTGGAAAGCCATAATGGTCTCCTCCTTCCTTTTCCTCTTGCTAACCTGCTTAATGCATAATTATGTTGTTCTTGTAATCCCCATTTTAAATACTGCCCACTGTTCCTCAACCCCTGATTCCTGTCCCATTCCCTTAATGCCTCTTTCAAGTATCTCCCATTTTCCCAAAGTCTGCCCCTAAAATCCAGGATACGTGTTTTTGTGTGGTTTGGTTCTGCTCTTTCTGTGATTTCAAACCACAATGACTGGTGGTCACTGTTTCCCAGGTGCTCCCCCACTGTTACCCCCATCACACTGTCCCTGTTTGTGAGCACAAGGTCCAGTATTGCCTTCTGCCGAGTTGGTTCCATGACCAGTTGCTTGAGGAAGGCACCCTGAAGGGAGTCCAGGATAAATCTGCTCCTAGTATGACTTTTAATATGACTTTTAAAAATTTTTTCTATGTTGTACGGTTCCTGAGATATAAGCTATTTAGTATTCCAACTCCTCATTTTCTGCTCTGAGACCCATTATTATGCATACATTCTTTGTACTCACTGTCATTCTTTATGAAGCTTCTGGGGAAAACCAGCCTGTGCACTTACATTACTGTTACCATTGCCCTTTCTGCTTGCGGTTCCATGCCCGTTTCACTTACTGTTCCCGTCTACGCCACCATGTGCGTTATCCTTTGCATTTTCATTTGTGCTTGCATTTCCATTATTTTTTACCATTTGTGTCTACAGTACTGTTTCTCTTTCTGTTTCGCTTAGCGGCACCATGCCCATTACCATTTGCGTTTGTGGGCACCATGTTACTATGTGACAAGACATCACGTGGCGGGCCGTTCCCATCTATGCCACCGTGTATGTTACCCTTTCTGTTCTCATTCGCACTTGCGTTACCATGTGCGCCACTGTTACCACTTCTGTTTGCTTTGCTGTTCCTGTTACTATATTTACTAATATTTCCTATATCCCTGGTGGTCCAGTGGACCACTATCTGCCCGATCGTGGGCATTTGTAATAAAAAATAGAACTATTTCCTATATCTCTGGTGGTCTAGGGTACCCCCTTCCCCACCCGCCATCATTCACATATCTGGAATGGTAATGCGGTACAGCTGCTGCAGCCATTGGCTCACGCTTGAACCAATGGGCTGCAGCTACTGATGGTGCCAGTCAGTGGGGCAGCAGGCGGGTGGGGTGCTGCCGCCTGCCAGCTGCCCGGGGGCGAGGCAGTGGGGCTTAGTGGGCGGGTGGGGAGGGGGTACTAGACCACCAGGAATATAGGAAATATTTCTATTTTTAATTACAAATGCCCACAATTGAGCAGATAGCGGTCCACTGGACCACCAGGGATATATGAAATATTTCTATTTTTAATTACAAATGCTCGCGATCGGGCAGATAGCGGTCCACTAGGCCACCAGGGATATAGGAAATATTTCTATTTTTAAATATCAATGCCTGCAATCAGGCAGCTAGCAGTCCACTGGACCACCAGGGATATAGGAAATATTTCTATTTTTAATTACAAATGCCCGCGATCGGGCAGACAGCGGTCCTCTTGACCACCCGGGATATTGGACAGAATTCTTTTTTTCTATACAAATGTCCGTGAATGGGCTGTGGAGCACATTGCCAGCTGCAGGGGGCATTGGTCCCTGATGGCTGCTGACTGGTAGGGCGCCAGGCGCAAGTTGTCGGGGATCGGTGCACCTGCATGCAAATGGGGCCATAATGACATGCAAATGGCCCCATGTGCACCTTGCATACATTATGGCCCCATTTGCATGTCAAGTTTTGAATATCGCGGTTGCTGTGCATAGCGCAATGGAACTTGCACTAGTGCATCCCCATGCTCCACTCTGGCCACTTGAGCTGGTGCAGTGCCACTGCGCCATGCACACTGCAGATGGCCAGGGTGTGATATTCAACTATGCTGTGCCATGGTGCAGCTCTGTTGAATATTGCCCAGTCCACAACCATGCGCAGCCAAGTTGAGCTGCACCAAAGCTTGTGCCACAGCCTGGCGCAGTTTGAATATCTGGGCTACTGTATATATTTTTATTTTATTTTTATTGTAGTTTATCAAATGTCTTGTAAGATGCCTTTTTCCCTCATTTTGAGTCTGCTTTACATAATACTTTTTATTTGCCACAGAAAATTATTGTACGGAAACAGAGATGGTCACTCCAAAGGGGAAATTCTTTGTGCTACAGTAATACTCCATCCAGTAAGAAAACAAACAAACCGTGCACTCAGGGCTTAAGCGTGGTCCTAGTCTCTGCACTGCATGTTTGTTATGCTCATGTCTTGCTGCAATCAAATGTTTTGTGGTAATACACCATACTTAAGCACTGTGTGCTTGAGTTGTTTGTTTTCTTGCAGAAAATTATTATACAAGCCTTCAAAACCACCTAGGCCTCTTCTTCAAGCACTGTGATAAAACAGTTACATAGGAAGGACTTTATACAGAGAACCCAGTGCTAATTAGAATAATTAATTCAAGCACTTACTAGGTTTACTAGGTATTTCTAGAGAAAAGAAGGCATAGTTGCCCATTGAGATTGCCCCCTCACACTTGTGCGACATTTTAAACCAATACTTGTTTTGAGCAGTAGTAGTCATTTAATGTGTTCTTAAAACTGGAAACATTGTTTATATCAACAACCTCTCGTGGCAGCCTGTTCCAGGCCTTGGCCATTCTTACAGTAAAGAAATTGTCCCTTTTATTTGTGTTACCCATGGGACCACTTCAAATGTTAATAAACGTTTACACAGGATGAGCGTGACAGTTCTGTCGATCAGCAAGTATCATAGCAAGAGAACTATAAGTAATTAGATGTTAGCATAGCTATAAACAGCAGTCTATAAAACACACTGGGTTATTAACCAGCTTCGAAATGCAGGCCCTCTTCTAGAGTAAATAATGTTTTATGCTGGAGTGCGACAGCAGGAGACTGATGAACTATTAGGTATTTGTATTGTATACAAATTGTAATGAGGAAGAAATAATGTGACCTCACTGGAAATTAAACCCAGGTCCCAGGACAGGAAGTCTCCCTAAAGCAGACTTTGAGGTAACCTAAAAATTCTGCTTTAGTACTTATTTTTTATATTTAAAATAATAAAAAAATAATAAAAGGAGGACTCCTTTTACTATGGCTATCCACGGGTTTCCTCTAGTATTCTCTGCTGTTTCTCAACACCCAAGGCTGGATATTCAAAAGTCCCAGTTTGTGCCAAGCAAATTCCGTATCCTGAGCACAAATTAGTGCTTTGCTGGAAGTGTGCAGTATTCAAACAAGTTCAGAACACGGCGCCGGTGCCCTCAACCTGTTTGAATATAGCTCCTTAGAGTACAGCCCGAACTGAGTCACTAATCTGTGTGTAATGCACAAAGCACAGCTCCCTACTGGTCACAGAGAGGTATGCACATATACTGCATATAGAGGCATTTAAGGTGCAAAAGTGGTTAGTCCCCCCCCCCCCGAAACCTGTTAGCACTTTGGCACTAAGTTGCTACATGCCAACGTCCACATGCAAATTACTTTTTAGACAATACAAGGTGCTAAGAGGCCATTTGTATATCATTATCACCTCATTAAAAAGTGAGGTGCAAGCTTTTGCTCCATGGAATCCAAAGTGGGAAGTCCTTCAGTAGTGTATGTGTGCCTCATCCCATCACTGGTACCATTGTCAAGAATGTGATGTAAATCTGGGCACCAGATAACCCTCCCACTGGATCCCTGTGCCCATAACATGTATCTTGTCCCTGGTTGTCTAGTGGATTCCCTCACCCAATGCCTTAGTGCCTGTTATAAGTATATTCCTCCTGTTCACTAGGGGGCACCCTGTCCCCATGGTGGCAGTATTAAGTATATTCTCCCTGGTTGTCCAGGGAGTCCGTCTGAGACAGAGTTTGAGTGAAAGGCTGTCCCTCAAGTCCTTTAGTGATATACTATACTTATGTGGTACCAGTATATCGATACTTGACTTGCGGGACAGATGGAATTTGACCATGAAGGTAAGCTGTGGGTTGAGTCAGTTGCCACCCAGAGTGATGGGCTCTTTTTGGGGGCCACTGCACACCAGAAAAGGTATGGATGGGTGCTGACACTGGTTGGGATCAGGTGGGAGGGGGTTTCATTAAACAACCAAGAAGAATATACTTATTACTGACTCTATGGGGATTGGGTGAGGGGTTCCACAAGACAACTAGGGTGGATATACTTATTACTGGCACTAAGAGGATTGAGTGATAGAGGGGCCCACTAGACAACCAAAGAGAACATACTTATTTATTGGCACTATGGGGATCGGGTGAGGGATAGGTGACCAGGTGGCAGGGTTTGCGTCACATACTGCGCTGTAACATGGCGCCAGTGTTGGAGGGAGAGGGGGCAGCAACATTCTGTGCATGTGATTAAAACTAGCTGAGTGGGGGCATCAACTAGCATAGCACTAAAGGCTGGTCTGCACCTTGAAAAACCTTTGACTATACCTGGCCACCTGCATGCAAGGCATATTTTTGTGATTTGCAGAGGTGCTTGGCCTGATTTAGCACCACGCTAATTGTGCCTTCCAGTCTGACATTTTTAGCATTTCCTTATTTTTTAATTGTTTGTTTAGACTCCCTTTTCTCTGACTTGCTCTTTTGTGCTTCTGTCACACCAGCCTTCTCAACCACCTGTGGGGCTTACCTCTCCATAGGGTTCCCCATGAGTTTACCCCCAGGTTGGGACCAGAGGGGGTGGCCAAGCCGCTCTGCAGTATGATCCAGTCAAAGAGGCACCAGCTGGTGGTGCAGGACCTGCAAGGGACTGGAGTTTTATCCCATTGAAGTGAGGGTTTTCTGCCTCAGACTTTCACCCATGGGGCCCATCAGCACCAGAGGCATACATGCACTTAACACTGAGAGCAGGCCCTACCCAAGCATATGCATCCTGACTGTACTGTCATCCAACCTCCACGGGGTGGCAGATGAAGAGCCAGACACAGGGACCCCCTTCTTGAGGGAGAAGAACTGTTCTTGGAACGCTCAATCCTATCTCCCTAGTCAGCCCTTGGGGACCCAAATCTGTTCCTGAACCTGGGCTACCAGCATAGGGAGTGGCATCACAATTGCTGCTCTACTGCACCGGCATGCTTGCTTAGTTTTTGAAACGCAATATACATTTAGTGCAGCACTGACCTAGTTAGTACAGTGCTAAACATTCAGATATCCTGTTTATTATCACTTAGAAAATGGGTAGATCCGATAGAGCCTTCTGACTGGCTGGGAGACTTGTCTAGGTGGGCATTTATGAGACAATACCCACCTAAAACAAGTCCCACTGCCAGCTGTCCAGTTGCCCACAAAAATACCTGTGCCACCCCAAAATGAAACTGCAAAACCACCATTTTTTCTCTCGCTTAGCAGGTGAGAGATGGAGTGGCTTACAGGAAGAGTGGTAAATTAAAAACACAAATTCCAGTGTAAAGCAAACATAGCCATTTTCATACAAAATGCACTTTTCCCCAAAAACTGCTTCTCCGAGTGAAAATGTTATTTGAAACTAGACCATGCTTACACTTTGGTGCCCCGCTGCTCCCCCTCCAAGTCTGCTTGGCTCCATGCCCCCTGGCCGTCATTCATAACCATCATTCACAAGCGAACAGTTTAAACATTATTTCACAGCACTTGCAAAGATCGTTGGTGCCAGTAAATGCTCCTGCCTGAGTGTACGTCTCTCTCTCCTCATGGCTGCCCAACCGCGACATGCCTGATCACAAACAGGCTTCATCTTCTGCAGTGGTTCACAGCAACACCATAGTAGGGTTCTGGCTCCTGACTTAATAAAAAAAACTTCCTTCAACAGCGGCACTCTTCCTATTGCATAATCACTCGCACCATATCACGGTCTTAAATCTCCACAACAGTCCCTCACAACAAAAAACAGAGTGACAGAAACAAATGACCCATGCAGGTACATAAACCTACAGACAAGCAGAAACTCAAACTGCTGAGCGCCCTTTACTGGTAATTATACAAAAGACACCCTCTCTGCTACGAGTGCCAGCAGTAGGACTATTTTACTAAAGTAAGGCAAAAATTTCAATCATTGTAATTTTTTACAGAATTACTTTTCTTTTTTTGCAGTCCTCTAAAAAAAAAAAGACACATGTTCCATTTTCTGAGTGCAATAATACTTAGGTGGGTATTGACTATACTTGCCCTTCAGGGCTATAAAGACCCTCTGCCTGTGGTGTCAGGCTTCATTACACGCCCCTGGGTGGGTGAAGTATAGCCCAATACTGCCCACCCTGTCGGGTATTATTGCTTGCTTTGCTACTGACCTAAATGAAGTAGCATTCAACATGCACTACTCCCTGACTTTGTTACGTTTGCATCACATACTCGAACATGGCACCAGTGCTATAGGGGGAGGAGGCAGCGGACCTCTGTCTGCATGTTTAAAACTAGGTTTCTGCAGGTCTTATATACTGTGGCACTAAAAGCTGGTTAGCAGCTCCACAGATCTTTGAATTTGCCAGGCTGATTTGCATAGACGATCGGCCTGATTTAATGTTTAGCACCACACTGTGTCTTCCAATATGACACTTTTATCACTTACTTATTTTTTTGACTTGCAAAACACATTTAACATCGCATTAACTGCGTTAGTGTAGCACTAAACATTCAGATATTCTGCCCTCATTGTTTACTGTCACTTTTCTTGTGAGTAAAAAAGAAGCATGCACCAGACACTGCTCTCTGACTTTATAGGACAAGGAGTGCTCCTTTACATGTTTCAAATGTAAAAAAAAACCTTACTGAAACAGACAAAAAAAAAAGTGCAATCTAAAATGGAATAAAACAGTACAAGTACATTTTCAACGAATTATGCTTTGCTCCTTGAAAGAGTAAGTGTATATTGTATCTTTAGTATTCAAATAGCGTGTTTAAGGGTCTGTTTTCCAAGATGGACATTTTGTAAGCATTTTTTTTAAATGTGTCACTGATGAAACTATTTCAGTGCCTGGTGAAATAGATTTAATTTTGAAACCTCTGAAAAACAGGTGCTAGTTCTGATATGGTAACCCATATGAACCTTTGCACCACTCCAGAGATATGAATTGAAGCAAGAAAATAACTGATTGAGAGGCTTGCATGTAGAACAGTCACATGGTACCCAAGGAAGCCTGTCCTAATCTCCATGCATTTAACTAGTCACAGCATCATTTGGTTACACGTTGTTGGCATCTGACCAGGAATAAAAACCATAAAGCTGGAAAGTGGTTTTAACCCACTGCTTATTCATGCATGAAAATACTTATTGTGGAGATTTCTCAGAAAAATCTGCGTTAAAATCAAATTAATTGTACTTCTAATTTATTTCCTAAAGACATTCAATAAGCTAAAAATGCATCTTTTAATCCAATTGACCTGTAAGCCCTCCTGAATGCGCATCTTTTATTCATTATTACAGAGGCATTGTGGCTATGAATACTTTGTGCCTTGCAGTATATTATGATTAACTGATGAGATGCTCTGGGGCACTGCCACAAGGACCAATCGGATGCTGCAAACTGAATCCCTATTAAAGAGCTTCGTAATAACTGAGGCTGATGAGTGTTCAGCCTTGCTCTTATTTGATTACTCCCACAATTCCTGGTGATAAGCAGCTGGTGAAAAAGTATGTTTTCTATCTCTGATTTCTTACATATCAAGATACAATTAAACAAAGTGTAAGTATTTAAGGTTTGAAATGCATTTCCAATTACTATACAATATTAAACACATATTAGATCTTTTTGTCATTGCCTGTGCAACTGCCGGCCCCTGCCCTTTGTAATGGTCATTAATAGAGGCTTACATTAGGGTGCTGGGCATTCCCCATTAGGTTGCATGATATTAATTATTGTCTTACGTTTTCCTTTATCGCTTTCTGAATAAGTGTTACAACCCCTATGCCCACTGAAAAGCTCTAAGACCATTGTGAAAAGTAATATTTTTTTTCATTCATCCTGTTCTGTTCATGGTGTCCTTTTGTTTGGGGAGAGGAGGTTCTTGCTGGGGTGGTTTATGCACTGTCAGTGATCCAAAGAGACTTTAGTTCTGGGCAGCTAAAAATAAAAAGACATAGTTTCTGACCTCTTGGCTACAGTACGTGCTTCATACAATTTGTGGAAGGGGGGGCATCTGTACGCATGCCAATCACACCCTATGAGAGGACTGATATAGCACAGATTTTCTTAAGACATTCTTGCTTGGGGCCAGAACTAGGAAGCAGCCTTATCTAAATGTATTACTGCACTGTCGTTCTCAGCCACTTCTTTTTTCTTGGACATATTAGCTTTCTTGTCATACTGCTAGGCCAATTTCCATTTTCCAGCTGAATTGGCTTGTCCTTTGTTACCAGTGGGGCACTCGTGACGTCAAAGTGCTCGAGACTCATAGTGCAGTATCTTATGAATACCTTAATTGGAGCCTGATGCAACTTTAGTGTCACTTGGGTGGTGGGGGTGGGGATGGTCATGGGTCCTTGGGGATACTCCTTTGTGTGCAACTAATTATAGCCCATTTTTAGAGGCCCGTATATTTCACCTTTTCTTTGGGGGTAATCATTTGCATTGTCGTGACTCAATAATATTTTAGGAAGTCAAAAACCATATTCTGGAGCTATGCAGAAGTACGAACGCCATAACAACAAGACTGTATGTTTTTCTCTTGAAACAAGGGACAGGAGTAACAGTGTCAGGGACAGAAGGGATTAACGTATTTTCCTTTTTTATGGTACAGAGCATTACCTTTCTTTTTAAAAGTGGGCTCACATACCAACCAGTGATCTTTTCGTAATTTTTATTAATTATTTTGGCAACCAGGTAAGCCCACTAGGCACAATTCCTGTTTTCAGGGATCACCCGAGAACACTGGAGGTTAAGTGACTTGCTCAAGGTCACACATTATGCCAATGAAGGTTGTGGGAATCAAACCCAGGTCTGCTGGATATACCAAGCTCATTCACAGGTTATTACTCTAACCTCTAGTCTATACAGCCAATATCTTCTGTGAAGATAGGAATCTAATAAGATTTGAACATTAATTGGGTATGTTGGGGGTATTTAGCCCAATATCAGACACCACCCATTGTTTAATACATTTACATGGCATTTCACTCTAAGAGGTTATTTGAGGGCTCACTTCCTTCTAGTTACCATCTGAAAGTTGGTGACCTTTGACTTACATTACATCCACTTTAGCATTAGATATCTAATTCAGTATACATGGATATTCTGTTCAGTGTATAGTAATTTCCACTCTGAAAATTGCAGACTGAAATTCTAGTCCATCTGTGTGTAAGGCAATGACAAAAAAAAAACTGTGATTTTTTAATATTTTTTCACTATCCAGATCTCAGAATCTGCACATCCGATCTGAACGCAACTTGCCAGGTCAAGAGATCTACCCCCACAAAACCATGAGTGCAAAATTTCTTTCAAATCTGATGAATGGTTGTGAAAATATTAAAGTGCAAAATCTGAGGTTTATCATAGAAACCCCCTGCTCAGCCTTAAATATTGTGGTGCTATTGCACCACAATAATACATCATGTTCTGTTACACAGACATTCAGTGTTTATGAGTAGAAATCTACTTTTTCAGAAGGAAATGTAGTTTAAAATAGGTTACTGTACATTTCTTGAAGCAGTATAGGGAAGGCCTTGCACTGTATGCTTGCGATGACAGAGATAACTTGGGGGATAGGTCACATGACTTCAAGTTCCACAGTGACTGCCATGCAGTTACCAGTCTGCTCATCACTCAGACATATTTACTGCTCATGGGAAGGATCCTTCTCGATGACATCCAACTTGAAAGTTGCACTTTAACCCAAATCTCAGGTCTAGCTTTAAAACTGGTATAAATGTGGGTTCAGAGTTCAACCAATACATTTGTAAAAAATGTTTTCCTTCTATTTTCACCCTTGCAGGAGGTTATATTATGAAGTAATTTTAGCTTAAAATCTTAAGTTAGGTTTTATCAGTAAACAAAATTCAGCTCTCCTAAAGTGTATGTTTACCAAAATGGCCCTGCTAACTAAATGACCTGAAATATTTGGTCAGTTATAGTGTGCTATGCTGTAATTAGCAGGTGCTCTATCCTTTGCCTTTATGCTAGTTGCCAAATGGAAATCTGCATTAGAGGACTTTTACCAATGATTTAAAGATGCATCTCTCAGTACTCGGGGTGGGGGGTACTGCCTGCCACCAAACAGGAGCAAGATCTAGGAATAATTATATCTGAGGACCTAAAGGTGGCCGAACAGTGTGAGAAGGCAGTTAGAAAGGCCAGCGGGATGTTGGGGTGCATAGGAAGAGGCATCACAAGCAGAAGAAAGGAGGTGGTGATACCACTGTTCAGATCACTGGTGAGACCCCATTTGGGGTACAGTGTCCCAGGTTTGGAGGTCACATCTCAGGAAGGACATAGATAGGGTGGAGGCAGTCCAAAGAGGGGCTACAAAAATGGTACAGGTACTGCACCAGAAGTCATATGAGGAGAGGCTGAAAGACTTCAACATGTATTCTCTAGATATGCAAAAAGGGGGGGGGCATGATAGAGATGTATAAATACCTTAAAGGGATCAATAAGGTACAGGAGGGTAGTAGCTTTCAGAAAAGAAGATGGTCAAGAATTAGGGGACATGAGATGAAGTTGGAGGGAAGTAGAATCAGGGGTAATGTGAGGAAGTATTTCTTTACAGAGAGGGTGGTGGATGGTTGGAACAGCCTCCCCGCAGGGGTGGTAGGGGCAAAAATGGTGGAGAAATTCAAAAATGCATGGGACACAGGCAAGGAAACCCTTGAAAAAGGGAAGAGCAGGAATGCTGCAGATCAGCTACAGGCTGCAGCATAAGTTAAACGTAGAAATTACAATTGGCAGACTAGATGGGCCAGGTGGTCCTACATATCTATGTATATGGTTTCTTCTCATTTAGTGGAAACAATAAAATAATCTGGTTGGTGAGAAAGGTCTAATGGTTCTTTCATATGTTTTTATGCACAGTTGCTGTTTCTTTTGTGGTTATGAGAGTACATTCTCAAGGCTCTTTGGGCGAGAGCACTGTGAAACTGAAGGTACAGGGGAAATGATTTTAAAAATGTTACCAGGACTTTATTTTGTTAAAAATAATCATGTTTTTGAGCAGGTCTGGCACAAAAAGGACTTGAGAAGAAACTCTTATAACTTTAAGAGACACATGAATTCAGTGTATAATAATCAAGTAGGCGATTAGTTAGCACTGACCGCCCAGGCGTGAATGAGGCCCGACGCTGCAGGCGGAAGGCCTTATAGCCCCTGGAAGGTCCGCTATAGCACAATACCACCCACCCTGGAGGGTATTATTGCGCTTAGAAAATGGGCACTGTAAAAAAAAAAATAAGTATAAAAATCATTCTTAACAAAATACTGATTTCAAATATGTTTTGTAATAAAATAGTTCCTCCACCTGCATATGATGCATTTTTAATGTATTAATTTTATGTATTTATTAGCTATGGACTTCACTTGCTTTGACTTAAGCATCCAGTCAGGCTACTCCAGGTCTCTACAGTGCAAATCACCTCAGCCCCTTCTCTCTCTGTCTCTCTCTCTCCTATCAATCTTCAACGCAACAGATTCACTGTAAATTTAACTTTCTGTGCCCGTTTCTTTTTAGCTGTTTCAGATCTGAATCACTGCTCCAACAGGCACATCCTTCTCCGTCGGGCCCACAAAGTTGCACTAAATATTTATAAAAAAAGCCCTTTCCTTATCCTTTTGTGCTTGTCCTGTTATTTGGTACTGTCTCCATTTTCGTGCCGTAAATGGAGGGTCCAGGCAGCTTCTTGTACAGTGGGCAGACGACTGGATGACAGGGAGACAATTTAGTAACTGCCTGATGAAAAGGTGAAAGGTTGGGAAGCCGTAGGATGCTGGTGCCTGAGGTACTTTTGTTTCTGAATGATGGGTTGGGGGCAAGATCAGGATTACTACGGGAACTGCAATCCTCCTGGTCTTGAACCATCACCCCCGCCCCATCACTGGGTTTACAGTTTTTTTTTGTTTTTTTTATCATTAAGTGACACTGTGCTGTAACCCATTTATCAGGCTGATTCGTGTTTTCTTACCCTCTGAATGCAGGCAGCAGGCTGAGAAGGGCACTGCGATTGGCTGAGCAGAGAAACTGAAGGTACAGGGGAAATGATTTTAAAAATGTTACCGGGACTTTATTTTGTTAAAAATAATCATGTTTTTTTTCAGCGAGAGTGTGGCAGGTGTGACTGCTTACACAGTTTACAGAACTGTTCTCTTCAAGTGGCGCTGAGCACGCGATGTGACCTGCTAGCTCTAGTAATTTAAAAAGGGTACGTTTCTTTTCTTCTTCACTGTGGGAGAACTGTGTCAAATATTAGCAGTATTTGGCAGGTCTACATGTGCAGTGTTCTTGTTATTCTGTGTGCTGTCCTGCTTGTGGCACTTGTTTGTGATTTGGGAGCCCTGGGAGCCGCATTTGGCATACCGGCTTTCTGAAGTGAGAGTCAAAGACGCAGTTTTGTGTTGATGCCTTCGCGTTTCACTACGAGTACAGACGATCGCTGTGACTGTTGGTTTTAGCTCCTTTATTCATTTGTACTGTGCTATCTGTTTATTCACTTTATGACATAGTCCTGAGTTGGGGGGGGGGAGAGCGAAGGCTGCAAACTCGCCCGCTAAACAGCAAAATAAAATGGCAGCATTTCAAAATGAACATTCGATTTGCATACTGATCTCTGTGATGTGGTTTGTGGCAAGCTGGCACTTTTAATGCCTGGGCTCTATTGCCTGATAGATGCCCACCTTGCCAGGCCTATCAGCCAATCAGAGACTGGAGATTTTCTTGACCATTTCCTAAACATACATAAACATATTATTAAAGATGTTTAATATTTCTGTTTTTAAAAAACATATGACTTGAATTTAAAATAAAACAGTTTGACTTTGTAGAAAACTAGAGAAACCACTGCATGAGGAAATGGACTATGCAAACTGAAATTGGAACTGTAGAATTTTAATACTGTTTGCACGAGACAACCTCTTACAGAAACTAGGGAATGTGGAATGTTTAGAGATAACAATCCTGATTGGCCAAGAATAATTCAGGATTAAAAAGTTACTATTTATTATTTATTTGAAAGTTGGTGACTTGGAAAGGCACATTGAGCCAAGGTTCATTTCCAGGTGTGACCTAGAGGATGTGAACCGGGAGGCAAATACATAGCATGGACACAGGACACAGTTAAATGCAATTACATAGCATTGATACAGTTCACAGTTACAGTAAAGCGAAACACAGTACATCATTTAAACAGGAATATGTACAATAAAGCATGCAGCAAAAATCCACATCTACACTGGGAGTAGGTGGCAAATGTAAGGGGGGGACTGTCAGGCAGAGAAAAACAAGAGTGAGGGGAGGGAAGGAGTTTCAGCTGGTACCTGAGGGAAACAGGGGAGGGAGTGAAATGGGGGGAGGATGGGAGTAGGTTCCAGAGTGAAGGAAGACAATAGGAGGAGGCTGATTACCCAGCAGAGGAGCAGAGATGAGGAATTATGATAGCTCAAGGATTTCTGGAGTGGAGGGATCAGGATGCAGAAGGAATGGAGTAGAGGAGTGGGGAGAGATAAGAAGGAAGGGACCAAAACCAGTATTTAGATATGAATGAGGCACAGTGGTCCTGGGGCCATGAAGGTGGAGGAAGAATGGGTGAATAGGAGTAGAGTAAGCTATGGTGTGTGCGAAAGGGGGAATTGTTAGCAAGACGACAGACGGCATTGCAGAGGATGTCCAGCCAGGTCAGGGAGGTGGAGGTAGTGGTGCCATAGACCAAGTCTGCATAGTCAATGATTGGGAGCCCCATTTTGGTGACAAGCTTACAGCATACCTGTGGAGACAAACAGCCTTTATTACGGTACAGAGAAGAAAGCTTGGGCCGGAGTGTGGTATGGATGGTGTCAACGTGGACAGAGAAGTTTACTGTTATAATGTCATGATTTGTAATGTGAACATAGGTAACCGTTGTCTCTGTTCACATTATAAATCATGACATCATAGATGATCAGTATTTGATCAGGACTGGAATGCTGAAGGGGATTTTCTTCAATCACCAGAGATATACACCAATAAGAAAGAAAAGGCAGGTTTGGCAAGGAGCCATGCTTGCATTTGATGAAACTAGAGAGAGCTTCTGAAACTATCAGGAAAGATTATAGTAATATACACAAACCACACTTGATGACAAATGTAAGAGTGTGGTTTCCTATCAGTGGTTGAACAAAAATTGCATTGCTGAGAGACCTGAATGCTGTAATGGAATTTAATAAAGTTTGAGCTTTTCATGACTACAGGATGCTGCTGGTACCACTCATCAACATTATAGCACTCTGTTATTGCAGCTGTCACATTTAGATGGCACTACTTTCTCACATATACAATACTAGACCCCCACCCATTTTTTGGGGAGGTGGTGGAATAATACATTTGATTTGTGGGCTGTTCACTCACGGATGGTTGGCTAGAGCAAAATCCCTGTTTTCCTGATGCTAATTGTCCCTGTGTCTTTCAAACATAAGGCCACAAGTTATACAGGTGGAGCAGATCTGCCTTGATTTCAAGCCCCCAGTCTGAATGCTGTTGATAATTTTCAAACAGTTATGGATGTTTGGTCGCTCAGCAAAGTTTGATCTCTGAAAGCACAGTACTGTACCATTCACAAACCCGCTATTTACTCCTGTCGCATTTGTTACAATGGCACTAATGCAGCAGATTGTAGATGTCCATCATGCGATGCATGCAAATAGCATGGGCTGGTCACATCAGAAGGAAAGAGAGCATGCCAATGACTTGCCTGCATATCCATCATGAGCACAGGTCTGCGAGCACTGTCAGGCCTCAGGTGGCTAGAGGGGGTTCTCAAATACAGCGGACATTTACCCTCTCATATAAAACCACTGGAACACCAGTGAGGGATGCCTCCTTTCAGGAAACCAGAGATTATCTGAATATTCCATCAGTTTAGCTACAGGAGAGATGGGGGCATTGGATCCTCGGAATGCTGGGCCCTTGTATCTTTCTGAGTCCATTGTCAAGGCCCCACAGGCCTGCAGGGGGCATGAACTGTCCCTCATCTATGACATTACTTAGATTGTATCAAGTATAAGCCATGTATAAAGTTGTAGCGCTCTAGAAATAGAAACATAGACCTTGATGGCAGATAAGGGCTGCTTGGCCCACCTAGTCTGCCCATTTCCCTACCTATTGGTTAAGCTGCAGATCCTAGTTAACCAACAGCCTACTTCTTCTTCCTACCTCCCACCAGAATTGCCTTATGTCTGTCCCACGCATTCTTGAATTGGCCCACTGTTTTTGACCCAACGACATTCTCAGGAAGGCTGCTCCATGCGTCCACCACCCTCTCTGTGAAAAAATACTTCCTCACATTGCCCCTGAACTGTCCCCCCCCCATCTTCAAATTGTGTCCCCTTAAGAAATGCACTTAATAAATGTTCCTATTAAATTCCATGGACTAGCAATGGTGAGTGTGTGTGAGTGTGTGTGTGTGTGTGTGTGTTAATTATGGTTCTCCTGCACTCCCAAAAAATGGGATAATTTGCATGCTCATGCAGGGCATGGCAAGGCTCTGGGCGCCGTACAACAATCAAAATAAATACAAAACAACATAATAAACAGTTATATACAATATTCCAAACAGTGAAAACAGAATTTACTACACTCGACAGCACAGGGGACAGGGACATCCCCCTGCTCTGTGTGAGCAGTTTGGATTATGGCTCAGATTGCTCCGAGTGCAATGGATACGGTGCTGTTTGCACTGAAAGCCACTCATTACGATGAGGCCCTTAAACTGCAAGGATATAGCATGCCTGCATGCTTTCCAGCTGTAATCAAACAATGCCTCATCATGGCAAACCACTAATGGAAGCTAGACAATAGAACTGTGCTTTTAAAGTATGGACCAGCAAAGTGCTAATGTATCTTCTTGGTGTTTTGGTTGTGTATATACAGTCAAATTTCATATCTGGACTTCAACAAAGAATATCTAAGTAAGCTTGGCATTGTGCAGCAGGTAGAGTAAGACAAAATGAAAATCACACAGAACACAGAATGTAAGCATTAAGTAACACTAAAACAAGTTACAAACAGTGTAATAATAAATGCAGATTAGTTCCAGGTTTGAGGTCAACTAGAGGTGTCATAGTTCGTTCAGTAGGAAAAAAAAATGAGAACTTGTGTATTTCAGTTAAGTAAATGACAAGTCTGTTTTTGAGTTGTTCAAGAGGTAGAATAACTCAAATTTCAGTTTTGTTTGGAGATCATTTTAGGACCAGGGGCTTTTAGCTAACAGACATGCATCCAAATAAATGAGATGGCATAATTTAACTGGATTTCAGAACCGGGACTGGTCATGACTTGAGAAGTTAACTGAGGTTTTAGCTTTCTTCATATACCTAGATCCTTTAAAAGCCTGACTTCTAAGCAGTTCTATCCTTTTGTGTGTCTTGCCTTTCACCTCCTGTAACTGTAGCCAATAATAATAACCTCCGTTGGTTTGTCCTGACTCCTTTTATGTCTCCATATTGCTTCTGAAGGTTGTACAACTCCCTCAGTTATTTAATCCTGGCGCCCTTTTCAGAGACCCTGCAGCTTAAGGGCTTTTCTGGGTAAGAAGAAAGAGAATACATGCTGTACAGAAGATCTATCTCATGCAGTACACCACATAAATGGACTTGTTTGATATGTGTATGGCAAAGAGTGTATTGAAACTGACATCCTCAGACGTATAGAAAACAACCTTTGAAACACAAAGAAAATGAGATATTGCAATAACAGGTGGTTTCTGGGACCGATTCAAAATGCACATTCAAGTAAAGCACACTTCTCAACTGTCATACATTACATGGGGTACACTTCAGTTTCCTGTGCTCAGAGGTCTTCTGCTCTACATGGAGAAGGTGTTGCCTAGAAACGGAACCAACCAGTAACAAACTTTATACATACAGGCAACACTCATTTTTACATGTTCTAAGCATCTGTTACCAGAAAATGATGTATCACACATTTGCCCCCTATCCCCTAAGTTTTGAGGGTCAGTATATCATATTTGGCTGACAGAAGGGTGACTGGAATTAAATCAGCTTTAAAAGTGGAATAGTTTTTATTCTAATTAATGGGAAAATGACATGTACCTTTTTGAAAGATGAAAATTATACGGATCTCTATAGAAAGTATTTATGTTCTTTCCATAGTGAAGTACAGTAGCTAGGAATGGGCACTTGTTGTGTGTGCACTGTGTGCTCAGCCTTTACTTGGGTAAGCCCCAATCCAGAATGGCTTGCTGCTGGGATCAAGTGTCTCACAGACGTAATCCAGCCTTCTGACAAAAGACTAAAGTAATTAACCCAACTACAACAGGAATTCTTCCTTTTTAAGTAACAACATTGGAGATATCTCTAGCTGAGGCATGCTTCTGGGGACTGTCTTGGGCCCAGGCTACAGGGATCTGTACCCCAACCCCCTAGACAAGCATACTCTGGCCTAGGGGGGCCACAAACTATGTAACAGTGACATTTATTGGCATCTTCTAGAACTTGCCTAGGACCCCTCAACAGACATCAGACAGCATTGATCAGAGGATCTAGGACAAGAGATCTCCCTATCGGTCTGGGATAGGTGCTGGCTAGAGGTTCAGAGTGCTATATTAATAATGCACAGGTGGCATAGAGCCCTGCCTAAGCTTCATGACTGGGGATTAATGCTAACATACAAATGTTGGAGATGTGAAGAGACAAAGGGTGCTATCACCCCTATCCTCTAGTCCTGTCCAAAATTAGTAGACTACAGAGGGAAGTCCAGTCAGTCTGTAGCATGGCAGTGTCCAGTAATCTGACTGTCACTCCCCAACTAATGATACTGGGCATATACCCACTGCAGCAACTGGTTCTAAGCCTACCCCAGAGTGGAAACAGATGGCTGTTAGAAGCCTTAATCACAGCCAGAAGGGTTCTATTAAGACACTGGAGACAGCAAACCCCTCCCTCCATGCAAGAATGTCTACTGGAGGTGGGAGTGGGGGGAATAGTCAGCTATGAGAGGATACAACACATCAACCAAAACAGATTGGCAGCCTGTGCAGAAATATGGGGAGCATACCTAACTTCAACTACTGCTCTGTCCTCTCAGGCTGCTTTCTCTCCACCATCATGCAGCCACCTAACCTGGCGTAACCTCATGCAGTACGTACCCACCTGGCTAACACCTGGACATACGATTCCATCGGGAAAGGCAGCACCTCAACCCATCTAGGGATTCCCCAGTTCTCCCCTTTCCCACTATCCCCACCTCCTAAACACAAACAGAGTCACCCTTTGGTAATGTGTTAGCAGCTGTTTAGATTGGGACTAGCTCTTAGGTCTGTTATACAAGATCACTGGACAACTGCTCCTCTGCCTGGGAAAAGCTGTAGGTCTCATGTTCCTCATATCAGACTTGCATGCCTGGATAATCACAGACTGGACCTATGGCCTAGACAACTTTCAGCATTATGTATGTATCGACCACGTGGACTGTTTGTTATGTTTTATCTCAGATACTGTTTAGGATTGTAACTCCATGAAGCAGATGCCCCAGCTAGGATAATACATCTGTAATGTTGTTGTTCTATTGTCAACTGAAACTCAATAACATTTTAATTATAAAAACTTAGGTAAGCCCCTTTTGAAACCACAAAGACACCAACTAGAAGTTGTGGGTTTTAGACATTAGTTGTCCATGTTTCTGTTACGTTGTTACTGATTTAGTGCAGCTTATACAGTACTGTAGCAGCCCTAGTCGAGAGGAATGCAATGACGTGCATGGCATATGGAGCTTCAGAGTTTTTCTGAAAAACTATAAGCTCAGAGTTAAAGACTGTACAACAACTCTTGTCATACCACTTAATGGTTTGGAGGTAGTCTAGTTATGTTTGTTATTCACTGAAACATTTGGAACAGCCTGTAATACACTGATTGTATTTCATAAAAGAATGACAAGCAAGGATTTTTCAAGCAGGGACCAAAAGGTTCCGTTCCATAGAAGGAACATATACATTTAAGGTTTTAGAATTGTTAGAAACAGGGATACATTATAATGCTAACTTTTTTAAAGGACACTTAAACCCTCAGTTTTGGAGGTTCTGCTTATCTTGAAATGAAAACCTTGGCTGGTGCAGAACCCATGCTAGGCTTATCAGTCTGGTCAGGGCTATTTTTAGGAACAGCTACAGCAAGTCTATTGGCTAACCTTTAAAAACCAGATCTGTGACTGTGGTTTGTTTACTTGCTTTAAGCTACCTGTTCCCAAGGCAAAATGGCTACCAGTGTGTTGATGTCATGATGTCAGCAGAGCAAGACCGGGATAGGCGGGCTGTAGGATGCAGTACTATAAGGCTGCGTTAACCTTTGTAAAACAAATAACATTTTCTACATTTTTTAATAGTAGTAATAAAGATAGTCTTGATTTTTATGGCTACCATTAAAATCTAAGAAACTATTATTATAAATGCTAAAGCAGCCTTTTAGTACTGCAGCTGACAATCCTTACACTGCCATCTTGCTATGTTGATGTCATCATGTCAGTGTTTTTTTTTTTTGCCCCTGTGTGTGCAGGTAGTCTGAAGCAAGTAAACATACCAAAGACTTGAGTTCTAAAAATCAGTAACAAAACTAAGCTGTTATTAACAATAAAGATAAACTCAGCAATGGACTCTGTATCATAATAGTAATAAAGACAGTCTTGATTTTCATCTCTACCATTAAAAATCTAGGTAAATATTATTGGAAATGCTAAAGTACCCTGACAGTACATCACTCAACAGCCCCTATACTGCCATCATTATCACATCAGTGGGGGTGCAGGTAATTTAAAGCAAGTACACATACCACAGGCTTGATTTCCAAAGAGCAGTGGTGGGACCCAAACTACCTAAATCTTAAAAATAAGTCAGAATAATTTCTGTACTATCCAACATTTTCATTTCAAATAAAGACCCTCCTATATTAGCTGGCAGTATAATGCAGTGGGTTAAGGCTCTGAGCTGCAGATCTGAAGACCTGGGTTTGAATCCCATAGCCACCTAGGTGCATACTGTGTGACCCTGAGCAAATCACTTAACTTCAATGTGCTCCCAGGTCGCATCTAGAAACAAGCTTCAGCTTAGTGTGCTAGTCCTAGTTAAACAATGTTCCCGTTAAGAATTTAGGTTTTCTTTTTAAAAAATAAGCCAAAACGGTAGCGTACTAGACATTGCCATTTTTAGAATGGGAAGTAATAGCATGAGTCTAATGCCTACACGTAGATAAGTGTACTAGGCTTTGCTGAAACAAAAATGGATGCAGATCTCAGGTGATCTGTCTCTTACCTGTTACCCATGGATACAGGCATAATAACGCTTGATACCATAGCAATACTCTAATACCTTACTCTCACTAGGGACAGCTGGAACAAGTAAACAGAGAATCATTATTTAACCTTATTACCCTCTAAAGCACTGTTATCCCCTAAGACTGGTTTAAAGCCAGCTACACCGCAATGCTGTTTCTGCGTATTCCTTTGGTTAAATTCTCCTGCCCTCTTTTCTGGCTTTCACAAAAAGAATAAAGAGAAACACTTAGCTGGGAAGGAGGCCTCGGAGAGCAAGAACATGTTGTTCTTTGTTTAGGCTTTAGACCTCATGCCTTTTGGAAGTGCTATAAAACCCCACTGTGTGTTGGCTATCTTCTGAACTACAGTAATACGGATGCATTATTACTGACGGATGCTGGCATGCCAAGCTAGTGCAAAGCCTTCTGTTTAAAACCACCCAGAGTGTGCTAATATTTCATGATAAAGAGGATACCACTGAATAGCATCTGATGATTTTGATATTGTTATATCCTTTAGGAGCAATTCAGTTGCTTGGTTTATATAAAATTATTAAGTTAAGAGACAGTTGGTTCCATCCTGCAACATGGTATGCACCCTTTCCACAATTACTTCCATTATTTTTAAAGGAAACAGACATGCAAAATGTAATTGCCACCCTTGTTGGCAGTCTGACATGAGAGGTCGAGGATTAAATGGGCATGGAATCTGAACTAACCTCTCACCTTCTTGGTGGTCCCTTCACAACAAGATGAGGTGCATTTGTGGGGCACTATGAGAAAGTGTGGGAAAGCATGGACTGTGATTGCCTATGCTATACAGTATCTGTCCTGGATAAACAGATGGTCTCAATTTTGAGTAGTGTCAATCTAGCACCTTTCACTAGCACTAAATTCACTCCCAGGAACACAAATCTATCACTTTGTTGGATACAGCCCTGTGTGCTCACGCTATTTCATTCAATTAGTGAAGATGTAGAGTAATTGGCAGATTTTTGCAAGATGTGCACACACCTTTGAAACCAATTCACTGAATCAGGTAAGCACGTCAAACCAGCCTTTTAGAGTTCTATGAATGGGTAACATCGGAACTGGATAGGGGGAAGTCTGCGGATGTAATAATATTCTTGCACTTCAGCAAGGCTTTTGACTATGTTCCCCACAATGGGCTGGTGGAGAAACCCACGGGGTTGGGAGTGTGCCCTTTGTTGGTAAGATGGATAGGAAACTGGCTAGCTGGTCGCAAACAAAGAGTGGTGATTGGTGGGGAGCTCTCAAACCCTATAGAGGTTGGTACAGGAGTTCCTCAGAGCTCGGTCCTGGGGCCGATCCTGTTTAATGCATACATATCTGACATCAGGTTGGGTGTAGGGTGTGAGATGAGTCTCTTCACTGACGATTCCAAGGTGGGAGCAGTAGTTGAGGGGGAAGAGGGGAGGTTGGCCCTGCAAGGGGACCTGGACACCCTGGAAAGTTGGACTGTCACATGGAAGTTAAATTTCAATACAACCAAGTGCAAGGTGTTACATCTTGGTTGGGGAAACCCCAAACACAGTTACACCCTGGGAGGGGTGGTGTTGGAGGACTCGTTTGGGGAAAAAGACTTAGGGGTCATGGTGGATACATGTATGAATAACTCTGAGCAGTGAAAGAGAGTGGCTAGCAAAGCAAACAGGATGTTGGGATGCATTGTAAGGGGGATCACCTCTAGGAGCAGGGAAGTGATTCTGCCACTGTACAATGGGCTAGTGAGGCCACACCTCGAGTACTGTGTACAGTACTGGAGACCACACTTAAAGAGGGACATACAGCTCCTGGAGAGGGTACAGAGGAAGGCTACCAGGATGATTCAAGGACTGGGGAGTTGACGTACGAGGATAGACTTGAAGAGCTTGGCCTGTTTACTTTGGAGGAGAGGACAGACGGGGGGACATGATCGAGTTCTTCAAGTACCTCAAGGGAATAAATAGAGTAAACAGGAAGGGGATCTTTAAACTAAAGGAGGGAGGTATCACCAGAGGGCATGGTTTGAAGTTGGAAGGAGGAAGGATGAGGGTGGAAAAGAGGAGGAGATTTTTCACAGAGAGGGTGGTGGATCCTTGGAACGCGCTGCCTGGTGAGCTGGTCCAGATTTCCACTGTGGAGAGCTTCAAGAGAGGGTGGGACAGATACAGAAAGGGGTATCGGAACACTGGGGGGAGGGCCTCAGTTCCCAACAGGGGATCTGAGGTTTGAGCAGACTCGATAGACCATAAGGCCTAATCTGCTGGCAATTAGTATGGTAGTATGTTTTGTGAAAAAGCTATGGAAACTGTGGATTTTTACTGTTTCCTGTGAAATGTCACATCATTTGGCTAAATTCTGCATTTTCTATAATTTTACACAGACAAAAAGGCCAGTTTCAGGTCTACAATCTCTGAAATTCACAGTTCTCTACAGGACTACCATTAGGGTTGTAGTCTGTCCTAGTCTTATAGTATTTTGACCAACTTGGGCAGAAAAAAAAACAAACTCACAAAGTTTCACTTTTTAGTTGGGGCAGCTAGTTATTTCCGACACCAAGGATATGGATTCTGTGAGCGTTACGGCTGGAGGAAAGTAAGCTTTGTTGGGCGTCCACAATTGGTCGGAATGGGTAACTACTCCTGGTTAGTGGCTTTGGACACATACAGATATCAGTCATATTATATCTTCTCCTCCTACTCTGTTCTTGGTCTTGAAGGATGATAAACACGGTTATAGTAGTGGAACATGCATGCTTAGGTGGTACTGTCTGGGGTCTGGATGGGCAATCATGGAGAAGGTAGTTCTTGGTGGTTTATTAACTGGATGCATACATGTGATGATATAAATCTGTGCAGGAGGGAGGTTTTGTGAAGTTAGGCAGGAGATTGGCTTTTTATGAGGGAGAAAGTACCCAGCCACCCACCTCGCGGATGTGCTACATTTCCCCGCACGACCATTAACAGCTCTCCACCCACCCACCCTGCAAACCTCCATTGTTCCCCACACAGGCATGTTTGCTGCTGTCTTCCATTGGGTGCTGGTCCCCTTCCCCCCCTTTCCCAAACAGCTGCGGTGTGCAACACCTGGGTAGGTCGCAGACACAGAGTGACAGAGAGATGGACATAGCACAGGACAGGCTGCACCACCTGCAGCAAAGCCCCCGGACCCTTCAGCCCACTGAAGCAAAGCACAGGTTGCTGTTTAGTGCAGCACTCCCTGCTGCCCCCCCCACCCCCGAACAGTGCAGCAATAGAAAGACAGGGAGCAGAGCGGTAGAACACCTGAGAGACCCAGGAGAGAGAGGTGAAGTCAAGAGGGATGAGCGAGTGGTGTCAGGCACTGAATGGACCACAAATACAGACTTTTTTTTGTGACTGTCTAAATCGGGAGATTTGCTTTCCCGTGTTGGGGAGTGGGAGTTTGTTTAAAAAAACAGGAATCTCCCGGCCAAAACGGGAGACATCACATGTATGTGGATGGTGTAGGTAAGTCTTATTATATGACTGGTATCTATTATAAGCTAATCAGAATAGAGAAAAACTGATATTTAATACCCCACAAACTACTGCAACCACACCCTTAATTAATTACATATAGAAAAATATACAGGGTGGTGTGTGTAACAAGAATTTTACACACACCCGAGGTGTTGGATGCCACATAAACCCCGAGAGTGAAGCTCAAGGGGTTTATCTAGGCATCCAACTTGGAAGTGTAAATTAGTTTACACACCACTCCATGGTTTATTTTATATAATTTCTGATGTGCACTTGTTTGCCACAGCAATTATATAAAATAAGCAAAGAGTGGTGTTTGGCGGCCGCGGACTAGTAGGGATTCAGCGTGGTCCACAGTCTGCCAGGTTTACATACCCCTTAGTATGTGCCCCAAAAGAAGAAGACAGCTGTTTGTTTAGTTTAAAAAGATATTTTTTGTCAAACGTTTTACTTACCGCTGATAAGCGGTTTCAGCGTCTCTCAGCGTTTGTGGCATCCGTCCAGCAGCAAGGAGTCGGAGAGAGTATCTGGTGCATGTGCATACACTGGGAAACCTGGCGTGTGTTTGCCGTTATAATGTTAAAAGCGCTGGCCAGTAACTACGTAAATTTCAGACATGCCCACAATTGTTTAGCCACATTTAAGACACGTCCACCATAGTTTATCCATCTCTAGTTCACAGAAAAAAAGAGAAAAAAGTTATCACTGACTCTGTTCACTTGAAGTGCCACAGCACTTTTACAATACAGGTTTCAAAACTCCTAGTCATATAATAGTAATAGCTTTCAGTCAGCTAGAATATATTCAGAATAACCACTTCTGTGGTTGAGTAAATGCCTCAGCCTTTGGCCTCGGACATTTAATCACCCTCATCAGCCAGTTAATACGTCACATACTCCAGCTAACTGAATATTTAAGTAACAGATTGTTTTTATAATTTTGTTTGTGCCCCTTTCCCCCCGTTCTGCTATGTCACCACCCTGACACATGGGGTCAGCATGGTTGCACCTTTTCTGCTGCCAGAAAGGTGAGTGAATGGATACTTTCACTGCTGGCACCGATGCTTCTGTATGATTGGTTGTCATGAATTTGGGGCTTGCATATCAACCCTGTTGTCCCAGGAGGTAGTGCAGTGGGCTGTCGTTGTTTTATTGGGGTTGCCCAAGAGATGGTTTTATAACTTGGCGAAGGCGTGGCTGTGCCACAGCAGGTGTGCATGGTGAATGCGTGGCGGTGTAATGCACAGACGATGTGTACTCTGGGCTGTTGACTCCAGGTGAGAGGAGCTGGTATGACTGACATGGGGTGTGATGACAGTGCTGGGCTAGGATAGTGCAGTGAGAGAAAAAAAAAGCCAGAAACAACAGCTGTGGTGTGGTGCAGCTCTCACTCTCATTCAGGGCTGGTTGATAGATTTTACTTTCTCAAAAATACAATTTCATGGGGGGATGAAGGTGGCAGCCCGAAGTTTAGAAAGGAGTGATATAGATGGCTATAGAAAATTTCGCACTGTATGCAAGCAGAGAGTTGAGAAAAAGTTCAATATATATAGAAGTGTGGTTTATGGAGATTTTAGGCACTCCGAGGTGTGTGATGCCCCATAAACCCGGCGGATGAAGCCCTAGCGGTTTATGTGACTATCACACATCAAGGGGGTTCATAAAATCCCCATTAAACCAGACTTCCCCATGTTTTATTTTCATATTTACTGATTTTAAGAATTTCACAGAGGGCAGAGGGGGTGAATGCAACACTCAGTTGTATATTTATTGTTCAACATGTTTAAGAAGCAGAAGCAGCAGAAACTAATAATGTAGATAGCACTTTTTTTTATTTAGAATTTTGTCTGTCACTTTTGTTCGATGAACGAAACGGGATGCTGTTGCCATATTTATCTAAAGAAATGAAATGATTTTTTTTATTTGTGTTTTTAGCCACTTTGCGAGGTTTTCGCTTACCGCCGACAAACTTTATCTTGTGCAGATTGGCTGATGGTATCGCGCTAGTGAATGACCAAAGCAAGGACAGCCTGTTCTGCGTTTTTTCTGGGTGATGCTGCGGTACTGCTGTGCCTGTGGTTTGTGGAGCTCCATAAACCACATATGTGGTTTATGGAGATGTTGGGCACTCACTGGCAGTGGTTTATAACCACTAACCAGTAAATATAAAAAGACAAAAGCAAAAATGCTAGGCACAAGCATCTTTTACAGGAATATACGCTGTCAGCATACGAACACACGAAAATTGTCATTAGCAAAAGGCCATCATGGTCTATCTAGGCCGCTCGTGAATGTAGCTAGCTCCCTGTTCAGCAGCTGCCCCACTGTTTCATTCTGGAAAAAAGGTTTTTGTGCCTAGTTTTTTTCTTTTTTGTGTATAGTATTCCTAACTAAGAGTACTGCCATGCTTGGTAGTTGTCCTGTTTGCTACTGTACATGTAAGATAAAAAGACAAGACTTTGAAAAGGAAAAAAAAAACAGTAAATGAAGAAGAAAGGGAACAGTTAACAGAAGGCAAACAGAAAACAAAACCGGACAAAATCACCATGCTGGGACCCAGGGTCACAAATTCCAAGCCAGTATCATTAAAGCACTGAAAGGAATAAGAACGTGCTTCTATAAAGAACAAATTACTTGTGTAAATGAATCATAAGTTGCTCAGCACTGAGGGGTACAAGTAGATTTGGACCATGTGGAATGGCAGATTCAAGCAATGTCTCCTGGACCAACGAAAGCCACAGTCTGAGACTCCTTCACCTCAGTAAATAGTGGTACTAAGCCACCTCCATGTCTTGGTTATTTATGCTGAAATCTGGTAAAGAGAATAATAAAAGTTAATAGACAATCTGTGAGGTATCTCATGGTATAAGACACTGAAAGCATAAGACTTGGGCAAGTGGAAGATGGTGAACCTTTTAACTTTTTATAAATAACTCAAGTCAGGTGGAGTGATTTATAATCAGGTTTCAATATTTTGTTTATTTCAAAAGTTCAGCAAAGCCACGCCCCTCCTGGCTCTGAAGTGGAATGCTCCACTCATCGAGCCTGATTTCCAAACCTACTTAGAGTACCAAAAGGGACTTGCGGCAGAGAATTTGACAAAAGTGCAGACTTGCATCAAACTGGGATTTTCTTTTATATGTATTTTATGGATTTTTGTGCCCCATTTTTTACCCGTCCTCAAACCTCGGCTGCAAGTGCGCATGTGGAGGCATGCCCCAGCTTGAGGTGCCCTCCCATGACTCGCCGCCCCTACCGCCTATGCTAGCCACCGGACCTCCACCCAGTGGTAGTGGAACTACGGGGGGATGACCACCACCCTGAGAGAAGAGAGCTGCCTGTTGGCTGCTAAATCCTACTCTCACCCTTCCCCTCCCATGCTGGCTCCCCAATGACCTGAGTCCATTCCTAAACCCAGGTCACTGGCATGATGTGAGGTAAGGTGTCCAGCACCTTAGTCCTCTGTGCCACTGGGCTGGCCTCGAAAGTGGGATTTTAAAAGAACCTCACCACAAACCCCCTTCCGCAAGTACCTTACGGTGACACAGCAAATTAGACCAGCTCCCCAGTGGTCTAACTCTGCATCCGTGGTGGAGCCAGTTTACAGGGCTTGTGCCGCAGCTTTGTTGCAAGCTGCCATAAATTGAGGGCACTGTAGCAACTTGTGTCCAGGGTTCTAAAATTGGGTGCAGGTTATGTCAGACCCTTGGATACAGGTGCGGCTAACTTTGCGGGGACGCAGGGTATGGTTACAAGCCCTGCATCCCATTTGAAAATTGGGCCCATTTTGTTACTGCACGAGGCACCACTGTACCTAGGACAAGAGGTACAGGGCTTCTGTGCACTGATTGGTGAAATCATGTACGTGATTTTTTTTTTCAAAATATTTTATTAAAAGGATGTTGAGCATAGAGCATTGTACATAAATCACATTATATAAGGCCAGCCATACGTACAGTAGATATTATATAAACAAGTGCAAATACAAATTCAAGGACAGACCAAAGGGATACAGTGTAACAGGTTACAGAAATAGTTAGGGCAGAAATAAAATCTTTTAAAATAAGTTGCTATCCAGAGGTCCTAGCACAAGTTAATGACTAGGCACATTTGGTACACATAATGTAAAAAGCATAATATAAATATAAAAAGCATATTCTAGGGTTAGGCAGTCTGGCAGGGCCAACATCCACAGCCAATGTCAAAACAGGGGTTAAAATAACACAGGCAACCACAGCCAGGAGCAATTAGCCACGGAAATTTATAGGGCTGCTTGACTAACTAAGCTGCTCATCTCCTAGGTCTCCTAAGTAGGCAGCACACCAGATTCAATGGGCAATGCGAGGGGCTGCCAGACTTGCAGGAAGTCCAGATGCCTACCCATTGCTTGTAGTTACGTCCTCTCCAACATCATGCTCATCTTAAGATTGTTGACCCACTGGAATGTCGTGGGAGGGGAAGGAGACATCCAAACCTGAGCCACTGTTTTTCTGGCATTGATCAAGGCAAGCGACCAAAAAGGATTGTGCAGCACGTGACCCTGACACTGTGGATCAGCGCATAGCAGCTGTTCAAGAGGGACTTCGATGGGCTATAGCCAAGGACTCTGCTCATTATTTGGTGCATGGTATGCCAAAAGGAGCTTATCCTAGGGCAGGTCAGTGCCATATGCAAAAAGTCTCCTTCCTGAGTGGCACATTTGGGGCATAAATCAGACCTAGTAGGGTCCATTACATTCAGCCTCTTGGGGGTAAAGTAGGTTCAATACATGAAATTCAGCTGGATTTGCCTTAGCTTATTACTACGGGAACATAGCTGTAGATGTTGACCCACCAAGTGCCAGACTATGGCGTCTATGGGCACCTGAAGATCTTGGCTCCATTTGTCCTTGACCCTCTTCAACACCTGGTCAGATCTACCCTGAATGATATGATAGTATATAGAAAGAGGCCTAGAACCCGGTTGTGGGCTAAACAACTCTTTCTCTAGGGGTGAGTGGGGAGACCAACCCTGCTCCAAGGACAGAGAAACCCCACACAATTGCCTGAGCTTAAGATAGACAAAAAAATCTCCCAGCTGTATGCCCCATTCAGGATGTAGTATAGCAAAGGTTTTAAAAATGCCCCCAGTATAGAGTTGCCCCACAGATACCAGACTCTTGCTTCTTCAGTCCAGCAGCCTCTGAATTAAGGAGGATGAACAGGGGCCCTTAGTTTTAATAAAGGGGCTAATACCCACATATGGGGAGAAGTGCCTAGGGTGTCCAGAGC
This sequence comes from Neoceratodus forsteri, assembly GCA_016271365.2. NCBI lineage: Eukaryota > Metazoa > Chordata > Ceratodontiformes > Ceratodontidae > Neoceratodus > Neoceratodus forsteri. The sequence continues at coordinate 19,754,806 of JADMNL010000030.1, read as the reverse complement.
GCCTGTGCACCTCCAACCAGACCCATAAAAGACTTGCTGTGAGTGGATTGGATATTATATGAGGAGGGTCAGAGACCAAAGTCATAGCTAAATAGTCCTCCCTTAGTGGGCCTAATAGAGCATCCTCCTCCAATCCAAGCCACCCTGTCCCCTTCCTCATTTTCCCTATGGGGACAAAAGCAAGCTGGGCAGCCAGGTAATGAGCCTGAAAGTCAGGAAGCCTGAGTCCCCCCAAGTTAGGTGGTAACTGCAGTATAGCCTTTTTAATTCTAGCGCTTTTGCCCCTCCACAGGAATCTATGGAGTATGGCGCCCAGTCTCTTGAAAAGTGCATTAGGCACCTTAATGGGCATTGATTGGTACAAGTACAAGCATTTAGGTAAAATATTCGTCTTCTCTACCGCTACATGCCAATCAAGGAAATAGGTGGTGCTGCCCATCTTTCACAGTCCTCTGTAATTTTAGACAAAAGGGGCTTAAAGTTCAAAGCATAAAGGGAGCTGGTCGAGGCCGAAATGTTGACACCCAAATATTTCAATGATTTAACCAATTGCAGACCACCCAGATTGGAAATCAGGAGCGCTCTGTCTCGCACCCCTCCCCCCCCGGAGAAGCTCACTCTTGGTCCAATTTACCTTATGACCAGATAACTTCCCATACACTCCCATTAATTGATGTACCAGGGGTAAATGCTGAGCAGGGTGCTGTACATATAAAAGCAGATAATCTGTATACAGTGCGACTTTGTGCTCCATTTCCCCGCCTCCCGCTCACCTCTCTGATCTTCTTATGGGCTCTCAGGGCTGCTGCAAGAGGCTCCAAAGACGAAACATACAATAAGGGGGAGAAGGAACAGCCCTGCCTGGTGCCACACCCCAGAGGAAAAGGAGGGGGATCCATACCGTTGACTGCAATTTGGGCTTGCTGTGAGGAATACAGGGTTCAGATCCAGGTCCTGAAACATGGCCCAAGGCCAAATCTTTTTAAGGTTTCAAAAAGGTACCCCCACTCCACACTGTCAAAGGCTTTTTCAGTGTCAATAGCAAGGATAGCTACCCCATGGTTCTGTTTGGTTCTACCCCATCTATGAATTACATTCAAAGTTTGGCAAATATTGTGCTTCCCCTGCTGCCTCTTGACAAAACTCGATTGATTGGGGTGGACTAGTGAGGGGAGAACCGGTTCCAACCTGGTGGGCAACGTATTTGTCAGTATTTTATAATCAGACATCAGCAATGATATCGGCCTGTAGGAGGTGCACCTGGAAGGATCCTTTCTGGGTTTGGAGAGCACAGCGATCGTGGCTGACCATGTGGATGGGGCAGCTGTCTCTCCTGCAGGCTCTCTGCAAGCATCTTAAAGAGCGGCTCGAGCAACGAAGGGGCAAACATTTTGAAAAATCAATAGGAAGGCCATCCGGCCCCGGAGCCTTCCAACCCCGAGTGTCTTCAGGGCAGACTTGACTTCCTCTCTACTATTGGGAAGGTCCAACTCAGCGGCCAAGTCCTCTCCCACCTCAGGAATGGGAGCCTTAGCAAAAAACTGGTCTAGCTCCTGGGTAGAAGGAGTGGACTCTGAAGTGTACAACTTTTCATAGAAGACATTAAATGCCTAGCCTATGACACTCGGATCTTGCACCAAAGTTCCAGACTCATCATGAATCTGCACCACCACCACTCTGTCTCCCTAATGGCGGCGGAGCTACCACGCAAGAAGCTTCCCATATCTGTGCCCCATCAAAGTACGCCTCAGCCTGGGTTAGAAGCATGGCCCACTCTATTTTAGCACTACCAAGGGTATTATAGCACCATTTTAATTTTTTAATTACCCTATACAACTGAGGGGAGGGTCTTGAGCTAGGTGCGGTTTTGCATGCTTCAATTTTTTCTCTGAGGCGGATTATCTTAGTTTCCCCCATTCTGTTAGCATTGGCCACAAAGGCTATGGTCTGCCCCCCAATATATGCCGTTAGGGCCTCCCATCTACACTGGTGGGAAGAATCCCCTGGTTTGTTACAATGTAGAAATTCCTTAATGTTATGGGACATACTATTTTTAATTTTTGGGATTATTTATTTGTAGTTCCACGGCTGGGGGGAGGCTGTGCCTTTGGTTCCTCCCCCTACCTTCTAGCCTGCTAGGCTGGCTGCCACCATGGTCCCGGCAGAGCTCTGACCACCCTGTCACTAGCCTTCCTTGGTCACTTCATGGTGGATATGTATACCACCACCGCGGAGATCAGGAGGGTGGACCTAGGAGGGAGCTGACTTGCGTGAAACTGCAGTGGTGCCAGCAAGCAGCCTTCATGCTGTTGGGAATTTTTCTTTTGGAGTGTTTCCCCTTCTGGAGGAGGCATGCAATGACGCCAGTGGATGAGCATGCACACTTCTGTACGTGCTCTTCCCGACATCTGCCTCCTCCTGCCCCATACTTCTGCAGCATTGGTGGTGTTACCCCCCAGCTTCCACCGGGGGCACCCACGCACTGACTGCTGATGACCCTCCCTCCCCAGAGAAGGAGAGCAGTCCTCCGGACGCTCAATCCTTCCCCAACCCTGCCAACCCCTGGCGACCTGTGCTTGTTCCCAAACACGGGTCGCCAGCGTAGCGTGTGGTGTGGCGTCCAGCACCTCAACCCTCGGCGCCACCAGGCTGGCCCTTATGGGACATACTATTAACATAATCTTGGTTTTTTAACAATAAGGGGTCAAGTCTCCATTGTTTATCACCGGAGGTGAGCCCGGGGCAACCAATCCCATAGACAGGTAGGCATGGTCCGACAGCAAACTGGCGGAGTAGTGCATTTCATCCACTGAAGTCAATAAAGATGGACTAATCAAAAACCAGTCTAGCCAGGCATAGGACTGATGTGAGTGACAGTAGAAGCTATAGTGTCTACCGGTGGGGTACTTGTGCCTCCACACATCCACTAAGTTAAACTCATGCTCCAGCTCCACCAGTACCCTAGCGTTTTTTGACAGAGAGACAGGGGTGATGTTGGATCTGTCCAGGACAGTGTCCCTTACACAATTATAATCACCCCGCAAGATCCAGGGGCCCACCCAACCTGCCATATCCAGCACTAACCTCTGAAAAAATCCAGGGTCCTCCACACTGGGCGCATAGATAGACCAAATGAAAAAGGTGCCACGGTCACCTAGCTCAGCTCTGACCAGCGTATATCTATCAGCTGTGTCTATAATCTGCCCCAGGATCTTGACCCGAGCACCCTGGGGAAACCAGACCGTGGTGCTTCTGGCCTTGGAGGAGAAGGTGGAAGATATCCAAATGCCCCCCATGGAGTTGCTGGTCTTTAAGGCCTCGCCCGGGGACATGTGGGTCTCCTGGAGTAAGACCACTCACCATTTAGACCCCTTCACTTCAGCCAGCATTTTTTTTCACTTAATTACTGTTTTTAGCCCATTAATGTTCCAGGTAGCCACACTGATTGTATTAGCCATCACAAAGTGAGGACCACGCGCTACCAAAAACAGAATCTGCTATGAGTAACCCAGCCAGGCACTCCCCTATCATGCCTGCCCACCCCCTCTGTAGATAAAGCCAAGCCTTCCTACTTGTGGAACACCTGTTATCAATTACATGTACCCTGTACCCAATTTGTATTTGCCTGTCCACAATGTTACGTGGCGCCTCTGTTGAACGCCGATTGTTTTGCAAATCTTTGCTATGTAACCAAAACACAATGTATGTCTTTATGTGACGAAGTACCTTTGGAAACGAGCCTCTGGCTCAAAGGTTGTAAACTGATTCTTAAATAAATAAATAAAGAAAGAAAGAAAGAAACCCCGTATACTCTTCATGCATCAACATCCTAGTTTTCCATATTATATAAGTATCTAAACATTTCTCGACTCCCCCCACCAGGCGTGAGTGAGACAGATGGCACCCCTCAGCGGCACAGGAAACTCAGCACATTTCAAACCTGGCAGCCAAGGAACACCCCTGACCCCCCCCACACCCCACCCCACTTCAGAGATTAAAAAACACCTCCTAAAGAAATAACAGTTCACCCGTTCCATCTCTTGCCCCCTTAAGAAATAAACATTTTGAATAACATGAACTATTAGAACATCTACATCTAGAACCCCCCACCCCTCCCAAATGAGGCCCGATTATGTTTCCCATACAAATAACTGGTAACCAATAAGAAGATTACGGTAACTGTGAACATTCAAGCTAGTTTCAGGCACTAAATGAACATAAACAACAAAGTTAAGGTCTCCAATAAAGAGAACAGTGCAGGAGAGAATAGCCTTTAAGTAATAGGGACAAAGCTCGTGGCTATGGTAATGAATGTCTGCATGGAAATGCGCAATGAGCCCTCAAGTCAGGCCCAGGACTCCCCAAGTGCATTCACCCCCACTCCTCCCCATCGGTACCCATGTCTCCAGGCATGGTCGGAGAGGGGCAGAGCTCCCACAAGCAAAGTCTGGTAGGGCCCAGCAAGTAAGCTGGATCTATGCTAATGTTCCATAGGCAGCAGGGCCACGGTGGAGGTATCCACCTTAGGCCCCCACCTCTCTGACTACCAGACAGTTCGGAGCTCCAGAAGGACAAGGTGAATCAGAAAGGCAAAAACCAGTGAGAGAGTCAAAGTAGAAAACACACTTATCTGAGTGCAACATCATCATCTTGAGCTGGTGAAGTGCCGGCATGCTTTCTCCTGGCCTCCTCCTCAACTACCCACTTCTCTGCCGATTTTGGGCAAATAAAGAACATGGGCGACTGTCCAGGTTTGTCTGTCTTAAGCTTCACAGGATATAGCAAAGCGAAAGACCAGCCCAATTTATATAGCTTGGATTTAATTTCATTGAGTCGCTGCCTCTGCTGTTGTAACTCTTGGCTATAGTCCAGAAAAATATAGACTTTAGCGTTCTGATATGATATTGACCCTTTAGATTCGGCGCCGCGCATTATTGCCTCCTTGTCAACATATTGCAGATATTTAAGGAGGCAGTGTCTAGGCTTATTCCCAGGCTTCAGTGGAGGGCCTACACTGTGGGCGCACTCAATTTCAAAGTTAGAGGCCTGGGTTGGGAGCTCCAGGTGATTGACCAGCCTTTGTGTAGCCTAACTTCAGGGTTGCGCCCTTCTGTCCCCTCCAGAAGGCCCACTAGATGGAGGTTAGATCTCCACAACTGATTATCTTGGTCATCCACCCATGCCATAAGGTCTTCCATTGTTTTTTTAAGGGTATCTCTCTCATTAGTGACTGTGTGTAGAGAATCTTCCAGGTCGCTAAGCCGATGTTCAAGATCAGTGATTTGCATTGAATGTGAGGCAGAAGTTTCCAACAGGCCTGACACCACACCTTGCAAATGTGTAAGCTGTGCAGTTATATTGGTGAATCCTGCCTTCATCTCGTGTTGTATCTGGGCAAGTGTGGCAGGGACCCCTGTGAGGAAGCGCTCAAGGTCCGACCACGACATCCCAGGGCCTGAGGAACAAGCTGAGTCGGTGACTCAGGGAGTGGCTAAACTCATGCAGGCCTTCGATTCTGTGTGCGGCTCTTTCGTGGTTGCTGCAAGTCCAAACTTCAATTTAATCTGGTGATTTTTTTGATTTGCCAAAAGCCAGCCAAAAGCCATGTAGCTTAGGTTGTCCCCGCACACAATGTTTATCAACTTGCCTTAGAGCAGAGGCCTTAAAGACGTTTTCAAGGATAGTGCCTGTAGAAGCTGGCTAAAAAATGACCGCCATCTTCGGTAGCTAGCCATTTCCCCCAATCACGCACGTGATTTGTAGTGTATGTTATAAGATATGCTTTTTTTGGCTGCTTTACTTTCTTTGTTCATGCTGGGCAGGTTGCATATATGTCCTGTGGTTGTCTTGGGCTTGCTTTCCGTATAAGGTTTTTATTACTGAGATGCATCTTGTTATTAGTAAAGCTTTTGTTGAGCTATCAGAATAATAAACTGTTCAGGTTAGAAACAACATTGATAACACAGCATAAGAAGGGCTAACGTGAAGAAAGACACACGCTGAAGCAGCATGGGGATATCGTTCTGCTAATATATTTCTAAGGGGATACTGTCATCCTAAATTAGGCCTCTAATTATCTGTTATAAAAAAGATTAGGAGTTAATTTCTCTTCAGGAAGATAATTTCCCTCTGGTTGTTTTTTTTGTTTTGTTTTTGCTGTGATGTAAAACCAATAATGAAGCACATGTTTCATGCAGATAGAATTAGTCCTCGCAGTACAGGTGACAGGGTAAGCTGGTTTCCGTAGAATATGTACAAATGGCAGACTGCCACCCAGTAACTACACTGCAACAAAACAGGAACATATGCATAGTACTTAAAGGTGTAGCACAGACAGGGAGACAGTGTAGCCTACTGGTTAAAGCACAGAGACAGGAAACTAGAAACCCAGTAGAACTGGGTTTGAATCCCATAACCTCCACTTCCAAACTGTGTGCACATGGGCAACCTTGCTGTGCTAAAGGTCATACCCGGTAATGAGCTTTGATTCAATGTGCTATTCCTGGCCAAAAAGTTGCAATAACTACAAAGGGGAGTCATTTTTCTGTTTCACGTGGAAAAGGGCAAATCTAAAATGAATTTCTCACAGATTGAAGCCAAATCAACTGGTCAAGCACAACATCGTGTCCAATCCAACTCCAGCTATCGCTTTATCTAAGACACACACTAACATATTAACGCAGATTTTCTGTTTCATAGAGGCTCCTAGTCCCATTCCAGATGTGTACATAGAAAAAGACTTAACATGAGATATAACCCCCAGGTGGCGTTATCCCAAGGGCTCCTACCCCTGCCTGCTGGACCACCAACAGGTTAAGGGGCCTAGATTCTATGGCTGGTGCCTCCACCCAGAGGTCAGGGTTTGTAATGGTTGATTGAATTTGGTCACAGCCCTCTGGGACACTGAGATACCCCTTGTGTTCCCTCCAGTGGTCCACATGATACACAAGAATGGCAATACCAATACCCCCCATGTACACTGGATCCAATCGTAAGGTACCAGTTACCCTCGAGACCGATTCTGACGTTCGTCTCAGAGGACCCCCTGTGAAATAAGGTTGGTCAAGTTACACAAAACAAGGCAATGCCTGCTATATAAGTACTGACACTTTAAACAGGTTGAAGTCAATAACATCCAGTCTGGTTTGTTTAGGGGAGTGAAACACAGGGAGGGGAAGATCAAGCTGATTAGCAGAAGCAAATCACAGTACTGTGCACTCATGCAAAGTCTTAAAAGTCACACTCTGGATACCCAGATTGGGGGCTAGCCAGGTCCGTTACCCGGGGTTGGCTGGCAGGTGCAGATGGAAAGGGCCCTGTAGGGAAAAGATATACACAATACCCAATTGTAATCTGGAGCCGGATGGCTCAGTCCTTGAGGAAATGAAAGAAAGAAAATCTGATGAAACACTGATGATGGTTAACAGGTCGCAGGGGGATGCCCTGATTTGTACTCACACAACCCCATGCTGAAAACCTGGCGCAGATGGTGGTTCTGGATTGCCAGACACAAAGCAGGGAGACAGGATTCTACAGGCCAGGCCACACTGCTTTGATCAGCAGACGGATTCAGTCTGAATACATTTAGTTTGACTTTCAGCTTACACTGCACGGTGACAAGAGACCCGGAATAGCTATTCCTCCCAAGCATTCAACACATTTATATGTAAAGGAAATTACTATACCAGGCAGCTGCTTTCGGGTCCCGATCGCACTTACTGCAAATACCAGGGAGTTCACACAGCAGCTTCAATTCCTGACAGACCAAGTGCGATTCAGCAATTTCTCCAGTCTTCTACAGTATGTGCCTGGTTTCCACTCTTTCAGCCTTTCTTCCTCTCAGTACTCTCGGATCCAGTCCGATTCGAGTTGGCAATGGCAATGGCATGACTTTAGGCCTCTCACGTGCTTCCCGCTCGAAACTATACAATGCAGAAGCACAGAGCTCCTTCTCTCCTCACGATCGCAAATGATCTGATCTCCCAGCCACAGGGCAGAGCATTCTCTTGGGGTGCCACCCAGTCCAGTTGGTGTACTCAGCTGTCAATCACTCAGAAACTCTCTCCGGTGGTGCAAATAGGTGCCAAGGTCCAGAACTTCACTTCCCAGAATTACTAGCTATACATCCCATTGTACACTGGCTCCCAGGAGAGTCCGAATTCTGGTTGGTCCAAACAGTCTCCATTTTACAGCTCCCTTAATCCCATTGGCCCCCAGAACAGTAGTTAGGGTCCAAAATGGAGGGGCAACAGACACAGAGTCCCAGCTGCAACAAAAGCAAGTTAGACAAACCACAATATTACGAAGGCTCTCACTGTTTATAAGAAAACAAGCATATCATTCAGATGGGCTCCCTTTGCGCCTCCAGTGACCGCAAAATGAAGCGATTGCCCCGCAGTTCAGGCGGGCTTCAAGCAGGGAAACACCAGTCCCCCTAGAAAAGCAGTAACTGTGTCTGCAAGCAGACGGCTCTTAAAGAGACAGCATGTGAAGGCTCTACAGCACTCACAGTGCCAATCTAATTGCTTCAACGCTGAACGCCAGCAGGCAGGGGAACACTCAGGGAAGCTCCATGTAGGCTTTTTAGGAACCCCCATTTGTAGGGGGGTTACATGAGGTAAATATTAGGTCTTCCACATTTTAAAATACCTCTGTAATCAAAAACAATTCAAAATATAATTTAAATTGCTTTGTCTATATAACAGATGTTCATTTAAAGGAGAAGTCTTAATTAAAAAAATAATTAATGACTAGACCATAGGATGCATGAACAAGCTAATTTTTGGGTTCTAGTCATTCCAGGACTCCTTGCATCAGAGCTGCTCAAGCATCTGGAGTGCTGACAGGTGGACAGGTATGGAGGCAGTATTTGAAACATTAGGGCTATAGTTGTCATTTTGAAAATGGAGCACCTGCAGGTGTTGGCCAACACCGATTTTTATTAGTACATGCAAAATATTCCATCAGATAGTGCTGTGGTTAATGGCACTGAGCTGCAAACCTGGAGACCTAGGGTTAAATCCCACAGCCCCCACATGCATACTGTGTGATCCTGAGCAAGTCACTTAACTTCCTTGTGCTCCTAGGTCACACCTGGAAACAAGCTATGGTTTAGTGTGCCTTTCCTGGTTAAACAATTTCCCCTTTCCTCTTTCCCCAGTTTCAATCAGTATAGCATTCAGGATTCTGCGATCTAGTTTTCTGCAGGAATATAACTGCTTCAGACTCAGCTTCATAGAATCATAGAAAATGTAATCTGAAAAAGATCATTGGTCTGTCCAGTTTGCCCTGTCATATGCTATTCAACCCCAAGACCTATTGTCTAGGTGGGGTTTTTGCCCTCACCTCCCCCTTGCTCCCTACCTTACTGCTACCCTTGGAGTAACTTTTAAGTCCTTAGCTCTGCCTCTGTCTCAGTCATGCCTGAAACAACTGATGGTTTTTGCAACCAGCAGCTCTGCCAGTTGGTTGTTCAATGGCTCACCCATTCTTTCTGTTAAATGAAACTGTATTGCATCCCGCCTTATCTCCTCCCCCGCCACCTTTCACTCATGAACTTTGAATTACTCTGTAATTCTAGAGCATAGGCTAGCGGGTAACTGCAAAGGCACTGCAGGGAACTTAAATCTTACATGATGGCAGAGTTCAATACAACATTATTCTGCTGTAGTGTTCATCTAGTAATGACGACTGTGAAAGGATCCATTTAGAGACTTCCTAGTCGTAATCATACAATATTTCAGGGTTGGGTCTGGGATACAGCTTTCCTTTGGGGATGGAGTGTGTTTGCGTGTGTGTGTGTGTGTGTGTGTGTGTGTGTGTGTATGAGTGTGTGTGTGTGTGTGTATGTATTTTAAAATACATTTATGGGCCCTAATTTTATTTGAAATAAAAAAATAATAACACGACTAGCAGTACACTCCCCATTTATGCATCGGGCTCAGCTACTTGCATACTGTTTTGTTTGGTCTGCCTGAAATGTTGCTTTAAATGACTGGGTGACAATAATTCTTACTAAAATTCATACAGAACACTAAATCTTTCACCAAAGAGAAAATATGTATCTTTATAGTGATTTGCAGTGTGATCCTGCTTTTCAGAAACCAATGGCTTATTTTTTTTGGTTTTGACATCTATTTTGGTCTAAAATGGGATTGTGCTCCTTTAAGCAAATTGAACCAGACAGCACGTACCTTCCCTCCTGGACCTCCTCTGAAAGCAATTTTAGTTGCTTGCAGAGCTACTTTGTCTTGTCATTCAGGAAAGCATGGCTCTTTACACCAGACCCATCTATTACTGCTAGGTTGCAAGGTTTTGAGAAAAGGAATTGGTGTGAGATGTGAAAACAAGTGAATGAAGCTCTTTCATGGATGACTTCTTGATCTTGATATTATAAGTCCTATTACTAGACAATAATGTCTACTGATTTTACTGTATGTAACACTGGAGGCTTTATGTTCTGCAATTCTGATTTACTGCAGCTTTATCGACTACATTATTGCATGTAGGACTACATTGTTATTGGGGACTGTAGATTTTTTTACTTGGGGATATCTGTTTTGTGTGATACAATCTAGTTCAGGTTACACAATTTCAGTCAGATTAATGGAAAAATGAGAACCATTGCTTTCAATGACAACCGGTCTCTTTGCAACATCAGGGTTAAAAAGTATTTGTAATAAAAAAAAAACGAAGGCAAAAACAGGCTAGATACACAGTGCAATCCACCAAGATGAAGCACTTTGTGATAAAGAACATACAGCTCTGAACCACAGATGTCGCATCACAAACGCTCTAAAGAATGGACCGACGCAGCCAAAGCTCCTTTGATAGGGGGATCCTGCACTATGGAAACACTACAGTGGCAACATTAAAAACACACCAACAATGCCACTGCACTATGGAAAACTCTAGGCCAACACACTAAAAGCGAGAACCAGAAAAGATTGCAAATGTAACGTAAAGTTAGAAAACATACCCTCCCTATGTATTATATAAAATAAATGATAGATAAGTCATGTATGGGGAAATCAATCAATCAGCCAATCAAGTTTATTTGTATACTGGAAAGTATGTGAGCAAAAATGCCAGTTTTCACAAACGTCCAGTGGAGAGACTCAATAAATGCAGTATGAAAACTTAACAGGGTCAATAAGTTACAACATGAGGGCAAAGATATCTAAGCACAACAGAAAATGGCAGAACAGTTTCAAAAGTTTTTATAGGCTGTAACAAAGTATTAAGTTGCCCTCAAGTGAACATCGTGGACAAGGAGAGAAAAGATGTATAGAAAGGCAGAAAGTAAGAGGCGCAGAAGCCCTAAAGTGCAGCATATGGGGAAAAAGCAGGTCTACCAGGGTTGGTAGCAATAGGGGAGTCTTATGTCAAGGCTGGACTCCAGCTAGGAGAAATGGGTCTGGAGAGAGCAGGAATGGTAGTTAGGGTAGGGTAAATGGGGGAGGAGGGTGAGAACAGAGGTGTCAAGTGGTAGGAAGTGGGGGAGTTGACAACCGGGAATTGCATGGAGATGTGCCAGAGCAACCACAATCAGATGTACAGAGGATGTGAGCCTTAAGGGAGGAGCTGAAAGAGTTGATGGACCTACAGGCCTGGAGTGTAGGGGGCAGTTTGTTGTACAGCTTTGTGCCGTTGAATGACATAGAGTTCTGAGCCTGCTTAGTCCTGTAAAAAGGGGTGGCAAAAACCACTGGAGGCCTCTCTGGTTGGTTGTCCAGGGGCTGCAATCGGGAAAAGGGAGTTAGCATTGGGCAGCAGCAGTTTGAGGTAAATCCTGTGGAGGAAAGAGAGCATTTTTAGATTAAACCTCCCTTCCAAGGAGGGCCAGCTGAGGGAGGAGTAAAGGGTGCAGTGGTGAGATTTCAAGGGGTGACCTGTGATGAACCGAGCTATGCTGTTGTAAGTAGATCTTAGTTTGGAGAAGAGGAGCAATGAGGTGGGAAGAGAAAAGACAATGGATCCATAGTTTAAGACAGGCAGGAGAAGAGAGGTAACTAGGCAAAGTCTGGAGGCAGAAGTCAGGAAGTTTCTAATCCTGTAGAGAAGACCAAGCCACATATGGATATTCTTAATTAGGTTGTTGGCATGGACATTGTAGGAAAGGTGGGGGTCCAAGTGGAGACCAAGGTATTTGAATTCTGACACCTGTTCAATGAGGTTTCCAGAGTTGTCGAGTAGTGTGAGGCCGGTGACAGGGGCTTTCCTAGGGCCCAAGAAGTTCATGAACTTGGTCTTATTGGAATTGAGGACCATGCCATTCCCAGAGATTCAGGAGTGAAACTTACTGAAATCAGACTGCAAATTGTTGAACACAGAGGCAGGGTTTTCATCACTGCAGAAGAGGGCAGTGTCATCGATGTAAAGGACAAGTTGAGTGGATGGGCATATAGAGGGAAGATTGTTAATGAAAAGTGAGAAAAGAAGAGGGCTCAGGATAGAGCCCTGGGGGACTCCATATTTAATGTGACTTTTAGCAGAGAGGTGACCCTCGGTGGAGGTTTGATGGAATCTCCTGGAGAGGTAGCTTCTGACCCAACTAACCACATTTTCTGAAAGGTGTAGATCTCTAAGGGTGTCAAGAAGGAGGGCATGGTCAACAAGGTCAAACGCCTTGGTCAGGTCAGCAAAAACAGACTCTGTGTACTGGCCTTTGTTGTTGGCCTTAAAGATATCACTCGTAAACCTGACCAGGGCTATTTTGATGCTGTGTCCAGATCTGAACCCATGCTGGGCACTAGAGAGTAATTGGTAGGATTCGAGGTAGGTGGTAAATTGAGTGTACATGACTTTCTAGATGATTTTTGAAAGGGGGGGCGAGGAGGGAAAGAGGGCGGTAGTTTCCAACTTCATTTCTGGACCCAGACTTAAATAACGGTTTGATGGTTGCAGTTTTCCAGGTATTAGGGAAAATGCCAGAACAGAAGAAGCGGCTGAGTAGATTGGTGATGGGAACCACTAGGGCACTGATGGACAGTTTAAGAATTTTATAATCAGTACTGTTGGGCCCTTTACTGGGTTTTGGGTTGTTCCTACAAATAAGCTTGGTGGTGTCTACAGGTTTAATGGCCTTAAAGTAAAAACTGGGGGGAAGGTGGCCTATCCATGGTGTTGGGGCAGCTGAGGTGAGGCGGGGGAGGTGGACAAGGGGGTGGAGGAGGTAGGTTTGAATTTGTTGAGGTCACCAAAAAAAGAGTTACGGATGTTAGCCACTTCAGAAGGGTCGTTGGTTTGTCTGTCGCCTTGGTTTAAAGTAATGGCATCGGAATTTTTGTTTTTGCCAAGTAGCAAGTCAAGGGTACCCCACAGCTGATGGGGGCATGAGGAATCTCCAAGTTGTTTATCATGCAGGTAGTCAGTCTTCACTTTTCTTACTACTGATTTGCACTTGTTACAAGGAGACCTGTATAGGGAAAGCTGAGCAGGGTCTTTGTGCTTCGAGTAATGGGCCCAGGCTTTGTCCCTCATTCTCATCATCTTGATAATATTGTGAGCAACCCATTCATTGATTTTACCCCTTGTTCTAATTTTTTTGAGTGGAGCATGTTTATCACAGATGTTGGCAAGAGTGCTGGAGAATTTCTCTAGAATAGAGTCACAGTTGCCAGGCTGTTCAGTAAATGACCAGTCAGTTAGGCTGAGATCATGGTTAATTAATTCAATGTTACGCTCTGTCACCCTCCTGGTATAAATCAGTGTAGAGGGGTGCTTGGGTAGATGGGTGGACCAAAGGCAATAGATGGCACAATGATTGCTAATAGACTCTGGAAGAACTCCTGAGTCAGTGATGTGGGTGGGGTGCAAGACTACTATGCAGTCTATAAGTGATTTAGTTCCAGTTTTATAGTTAAATTTAGTGGGTGAGGCTATAAGCTGGTAGAGACCTCAATTTGCAATACAAGATTTGGCAGAATCAGCTTGGCTGGAGACCCAATTAATGTTAAAGTCCCCCAGGAGGATCCACTCTTTATTGAGTGGGAGGGAGTGTGTGAGCGTTAACAGTGACTCGAAGTCTGAGGGTGGGGTTCCTGGGGGGAGACAGATGATGGTGATGGTAAGGGTTTTATTTGGACCTAGGAGGAGGTGAATGGAAAGGGTTTCCAGAAGGGAAAACTCTGAGCTGGGATTGTGCTCAGTGAAGGAGAATTTGTTTGAGATATAGAATATGCACTCCCCTCCTTTTTTTTCTCAAGTCTGTCTTTTCTGACAGAGGTAGAGCCACTGAGTTCACTCTCTCCATCAGAGATCTTGTGAGACAGCCAGGTTTCGGAGAGAGCGGTCACGTCAAAGTCATGCATGCCTACCCAGGCTTGAAATGAATCCCTTTTAAGCTGGGAGACTCCGAATGTTTAGGTGTATAAAACTGATATTTTTCTCTTTATTTATGAGGGGCTGCTGGGTGGGGGTGCTGGGGTTACCTGGGCCAGGGTTGGCATGGATTGTTAGTGAGAAGAGTAGTAGGAGGAAGGTCCTAGAGAATGACGAGATGAGAGTGCACAACTTGCATTGCTTAGATCTGAAACATTTGAAAATAGTGATGGGTGTGCTGTTGGAGAGACACCAGGGGCTATAGAGGGAAGAAGGGAGAGTGAAGAAAGATAAAGAGTCATTAGGGGTGGGTTAGAGAGGGGCCAGGGGTGGCTGTAAGGTAGAAGAGGTAGTGTGCTGGTAAAATGGCTGGGTGGAGGGGGGTTTGGGGGTAGGTGAGGGACCCAGGGGGCCCATGAAGGTGAGAGCTAGGAGGTAGGAACAAGAGGTGGTAGTGCAGAAAAAACAAAAGTAGGAGGAGTGACATGGCAGGAGACAGAGCAGCAGGTGGGAGGGAGTGATACAAGGACTATGAAAAAGGGGGAGAGGAAGTATACACAGGTTTTAAAACGGTAGGTTAAGGGGTTGAATAAAGTGTGAAGTAGTTAAGGCATCAGAATAGCGCAGGGGTTTGGGTCTGTGCATGGGGTGAAGGGTTCAATTCCTAGTGGGTGACAATGAGGGGAGCCTGTGGGATTACAGCTATGAATCAGTATTTAATCTTTCTGTGAGATTATTGGGGTCTGGCCCTTTAAGTGAGGCACTCTCCAGATATTTCCTCAATTGGCTGGGTGGATCAGGTGGGTGGAGCCTTTTGGGTCAAAAGCCCATTTAATAGAGTACCACGGGCCGGAGAAAAATTGCCTTGGAGCAGACTGGCTTTTCAATGAAATAAAGGACACAGAAAAGTCCCGTAGCACAAGCTCAGAGAAATCCCATAGCTGTGGACTGTGAAAATGACACCAAGTTTAAATTGGAGTTGTGCAAGGACATCCAACTGGCATACCTGATAGGCCATTGACAGAGTAAAGGCCTATGGCACATTCATAAGGTAGAAAAAATGGGCAGACTGGATGGACCTTGTGGTCCTTATCTGCCATCAACTTCTGTTTCAATGTTTCTATGGGTGTGGTAAGTCCTGACTTGCTGCGGTTGTGGTGATTCCCGTAGCCTTTGGGGTGGGTTGTCGGGGTAAAAAGGGCTGCAGAGAGAGGAAGGAGGACAAGGTCAAATAACAGATAAAGTCAGGGGGGGGGAGGGAGGGAGGTTGGTTAAATGCTCAGATTACACAGTAAAGGATGCCCTTCTAAACTCTGCAACTGGGCTGCCAAATCTAACAGAGGAGGCTTCACTAGCTGTTCTAAGTACCTTTTCAGTTAACTAATCCAACAGAGCCAGAAAGTAAAAAAGTAAGAATTTGTCACTAAATTAATTTCACTAGTCTTTTATTTATTTATGTTTTGGTAACCAGGTAAGTGCACTGATCCAGAGGACCATTTTCAGCCATTTTCAGTCACGCCCTGGGCCACAAGGTGGTGTTGCATAAATACAAGCAGTAGACATGATATACACTTTGAAATTACACTGTACAAGCAACAATATGCAACAAACAGACAATGTATACTTAAGATATACAAACACAGTGAGTGAAGTACCATAGGGATACCGGCAGCAGTACATGGAGGGATAGGTATGAATATTACACAGGTTGACAAGGAGCAGTTTGAACATAACCGAACTTATCTATACCTAGTCAAGGTAACACGCATGACCTGAGAAAGAGGATAGGCCGACCTGAGGAGCTTGAGGTAAAATAAATGTCAGCCAGTGCACTGAGTTAGACAGTGAGGAAGTGTAGGCTGAGAAAACTGGAGAGCAGGATGTTTAGTGATGTGCCCTACCAAGTCCTGGTGCATCCTTGAGCCACGGCCTGAAACCTGGTACAGTAGAGTGGGAGAAGGTCTCCCAGGAATGATTTAAGAGGCAGAATGAGAGACATGCATGTGGGTTTGTGCTTAGGGATCTGGTGGAGGGGAGAGGAGAGTGGGCAGACAAAATGGTCTAACAAAATGAACTAGGCAGTACTTTACAGGCTTCTCTAAAACAACTGCAATCAGTCAGGCATTACAATTAATTAACTTTGCAGAGCCAGAGACTAAAATTCCAGCTGCAGACTATAGTAGAAACAGGATAAAGTAGTTGTTTAAAGGCCTTTTTTTAAATTGCCTTGGAGCAGACAGACTGACTTCTCAATTAAATAAAGCACACATAAAAGTCCCGTAGCACAAGCTCAGAGAAATTCCCTAGCTGTGGACTTTGAGAAAATGGCACCAAGTTAAAATTGGAGTTCTGCAAGGACATCCGATTGGGGTACCTGGGATGTGGTGAGTCCTGACTCAGAAACTAATTAGGTCATAAAGCCACTTGGAAGCTAATTAGGTCATAAGGCCCCTTGGTATTCAGGTTCATGGCCTTTCTGGTCTTGTTAGTGCCTTCAATTGTATATTACCATATACACTACACTTACCTACTATTTATTCTATACACAGTGTAAGCTATCTATCTATCTATCTATGTATCTGTCTGTCTGTCTCTGTCTGTCTATCTATCTATCTATCTATCTATCTATCTATCTATCTATCTATCTATCTATCTATCTATCTATCTATCTATCTATCTATCTGTCTTTCTATATATCTATTATCTAGGACTGTATTATAGTTCAGAAAAAAAACACCTATTCAGTCTTCTGGTCAGATTTTTTTTTACTTAAATTCAAACTTGGTGTCTTAGTTGAGATTGTAAAGGTTCTTCGACCGAGGCTTTGAGCTGGTAAATTTAATATATTGATCCTTGTTTATGTCCTGCAATAGACTAGGATACAAAATAGACTACACAAGAAGAGGATATTGATTTTATATTGTGTCTTTCGTATGCAGAGTACATCAATGTGCTTTACAAACTAATGAGTTTGATACTGCTTGTACACTGACTATAGACAGGCAGACAAGGTATTGTAGCCATCATGCATCATTGGCAACTTACATTTTTATTTATTTACTTATTTATTGAAAATGTTGAGCCAGGTTATCCTAAATTCCATTTTAAGCCTGTCTGAGTTAAAGACACCTCTAAATATATTAAAAAGGTTCCTGGCAAAACCAGGGTTAAGGGGAAACTCACCAGATATGAGCTACTTGCCCTGCAGGCAATTGAGGAACTCTCCTATCCCATTTCCAAAATGTTCAGTGTTTCCTTCTTTTACTCCATCTTCTCCAGGAACTGGAGATCCATGCTGGTTATACCATTATTTAAAAGTGGTGAGCGCTGTAACCTCACCAACTACAGACCAGTTTCTGTTCTCTCCCCCTGTTTAAGGCCCTAGAGACAATTGTCTCTGATCAACTTGTCCCATACCTCAAAAAATACAAAATCCTCTGTGCCCAACAGCATGGCTTTCAGAAACGACACAGCACCAATATGGCATTGACAGAATACTCCAGCTATGTTCATGAGGCTCTTGACAATTGTGACAAGGCTGGCGATATCTACATCAACCTAACAAAAGCCTTTAACCTGGTCAACCCCATAAACTCCTATTCAGCAAACTCCTTGGCCTCGGTCTGTCTCTGGACACAGCAGCCTATTTCCAGAGCAGTCTCTCAAGCTGCACACAGCATGTGAAAATTGAGGGTTGCTTGTGTGATGATAGGAGAGTATCCATTGGCCTGCCCCAGAGTACCATATTGGGCCCCCTCCTATTTGGCCTGTTCATTAACCACTTGCCTGATGCCTGTCAGTCAACAAATGTACTTCTGTACATTGATGATGTTGTTATCTATACCAAAAGCTCTGTCCTTCATAACTTCACCTCTGTCCTCCAGTGCAGCTTTGAGTCCTTAGAAAATGGGCTAGATTGTAGGAGCTCTCTGATTGGCTGAGAGTTACAGCAGTGGGGGGTACAGTAAGTTTCAATAGACGCCCAGTTGAAAACAAGGTCCAATACAGGATGCCCTATTACTTGTGTGAATCTTGGGCACCCCATCCCTCTCTCTAATTGGCTAAAACACAGAATTTCAAAATAAAATCGCCGCCATTTTTTTTTTGTCACATAGCGAAGCGAGAGGTGCTGCCGGCAAATATGAGCTACAGCTTCAGATTCTTTAGTACAAAAAATTATTTTTTAGCAATACCTTATCTTTGCCAGCGCTCTCCTCACTCATCCTCCAGCTCCTACAATCTAGCCCGTTTTCCCAGTCTCGCTTAGATACCAGCTCTGTTGACCACCACGGCTGCTCGCACTCCATTCATTCAAATGAAACGGGCTATTTACAACAAGCGCTTCCATCTCAGCGACCTGCATTGGCATCAATTGGAAAAACAGAGCCATGCAAGTAGGACAAAAACCTTTCATTTTTAATTAAATACTAAAACAGATCCTGACAGAGTGCTCATGAAGCATTTCAAAAAACATCTCTTGTTTTTTTTTGGGGGGGCAACAATAACAGAATGGATCTCTCGAGCAGGCAACAGGACATGAAACAAAAAAAAAACGGAGGGATTACTTTACAAGACAAACAGTAAAACATCATTTTTACTTAATTTTTTTACATGGCTTTTTAAATTTTTTTAAATCACAGATAAAAGTGGTAAAGGGAGCCCATTTTCTAAGCACAATAATGCCCTCCAAGG
This sequence comes from Neoceratodus forsteri, assembly GCA_016271365.2. Classification (NCBI taxonomy): domain Eukaryota; kingdom Metazoa; phylum Chordata; order Ceratodontiformes; family Ceratodontidae; genus Neoceratodus; species Neoceratodus forsteri. Next base: position 19,735,792 of record JADMNL010000030.1, on the reverse strand, counting down.
TGGGCAGTATGGGCAATACTGGACCACCCAGGGGCTATAAGGCCCTTCGCCTGTGGCGTCTGGCCTCATTACACCCCTGGGCGGTCCGATATTGCCCAATACCACCCACCTATTGGGCATTATTGCTTGCTTAGAATACTGGTTCTCACACAATAAACTGTTCCAAAAACTACAAGAAAAACAAGACCATGTTGTTCACAACTCCCCTACTGAAGAGAAAGGTACCCCCATGTCATTCTTAATGACATGGAACAAAAACTGGAACAGGTGGAAACCTTTAAATAACTAAGCTTAGCTTAGAGGTTGGTGCTTTCAAAACCAAACTCTGCCACTGTCTAATAGGCACCAACACCTGCGACTGCTCCACCTAATTAAGCTGCTCCCTACATACTGTAGACAGACCTTGCAGTCTGTTTTTATTTTTCCCCTTTTTGTTTTTTTCTATCTCCAAGCACTCATCACTCTTTCTGCCCTGCCATTGCTCTTTCCCCATGTTTGTCTTGACAAAGCCACCGGCTGCTCTACCCATGCCCACACCGCTCTCTCCCCTCTCCCACCCCCAGCCCCCTTTTTCCCTCTTTTGCCTTCCCCTTCCAAGTGTTTATTTTGTACTGCTGTTAAAAAAATGAGTATGTCATCCGTAGTAACAGTATGATATCCCATTCTTACGTAACCATTTTGAGTTCTTATGTGACCAATTTGATGTTAATTGTCTGTACTCACTGACGTGGAACCTTTGTAAAAGAGCCTCGACTCAAAGGTATTTTGTAATCCTAGAATCAAATAAATAAAAAATAAAAAAATAAATAAAACTCAGGGTAATTCTGCGTGGTATTCTATCATTTGCTTTACATGTAGACATCCTGGTGTCCATGGTAAACAGAACGCTGTGAGCCCTGTACTGAAACTGGACCAACCTCACTGCTGATGGTGCCAGATGCCTCTTAGTGACCAACTGTGTCCTGTCACTAGATTGACTATGGCCTTTCTGTCTATGCAGCTGCCTGTGACACAGTGCTAAATAGGATAAAGTTGATCTGCAATACGGCTTGTTGCTTTGTGCTTGGGGCAGGCAAACGTACCCATAGTTGTACCCTATACACGCTAACAAACTGGCCACCCCTACCTAGTAAAATAAAGTACCATACCTGTCTGCTAGCCAAAAAGACACTACTGGGCTTAACCCTCCCCACTCTAAAAAATGCTTCTACCTTGTTGCCAACCAGTACAACACCAGGAACATAAATAGCAATGCCCTTGAACTGCCTTTCCATAGAATTCAATTGGGCAAGAACTTCTTTGCTTTCAGGGCAGCTAGCTGGTTAAATAAATTAACTGAAGCCCTGCTAAATCTCCCTAAGTTTGACCAGTTCAAGAGATCTCTGTGGTCAGCCCTAGTACTTAAATTAGAGATGCAGTGACATAAAAAATTTGCCAGTGAAATTGCAACAAAATCAGCAATTTGCAGGCGGGGGTATACGTGAAGTGCAGTGAAATTTAAGTAATTCCACCGTCATTGCTGGCCACCACCGTAAATTGAACTCCCTCACCACACACACACACACACACACACACATATACAAGTTGCTCTGCACCCCACCATTTGTTTTATTAAAAAAAAATTCACCCTCCTCCACTCCCTGGTGTCTAGTGGCCCCCCCAGCTGTCACTGTCCATAAACACATTAATAAGCACCCCCCCCAAAGTTACCCTGCCGCCTCTGTTGTTTAAAAAAAAAATACACACATATATATATATATACTCTTCACTGCCTGGTGTCTAGTGGACCCCCAACCCCCTCAGTATATAGCAGCACCACCCAGCTTCCCCCAGTGCCCGATTGGGCTACCAGCACAGCCCTTCACTCACCTCCATGGCGGCTGCCCGACTAGAGCACCACTGAGCGCATGAATGAATGAGTGCATACTGCGCCATTCATTCATTCAAGCACTCAGTGGTGCTCCCAGTAGGGCTGCCCGGCCATGGAGGGGAATGAAGGGCTGTGCTGGTGTCTCGACTAGGCTACTGAGCATCTGGTCTGCTATATACTGATGAGGTGGGGTCCATTACACCAGAAGTGACTTATTTCCAGGGCATACAGTCATGTACAGTTGGGAGATCAGGGTTAAGTAGGGCCCGGGCCTCCCTGCATTTTATGACAAAAGGCAGAAGTCAGAAAGGGGCCCTACACTTGTTCATATTTGACCATGGATCCGGCTGCAAAATTGGACAATTTCTCATATGTGGCCACTTGGGTGAAGAACTGGAGCAGTTCAGTCAAGAGGGACAGTTGGAAGTATGCCATCTTCTGAGAAGGAGCCTCTTGGCTGCTGCTCTCACTACAGTGATCCAGAGAGCCCCTGGGTCCATTTTATAGGTAGTGTCTGGGGAGCATCCCAAGAGGAGCAAGGGGGCATCAGTCCAGGTGTGATGTAGTACTTATTGTGCCATGTCTGTGACCAGACTCCAGAAATGCTGGATTCATGGACAAGACCACAGGATGTGGTGCAGGTATGCTCCAAGTAGGCCACATCTCCAACAAGTGTCATCAGGCATTAGTCCCAGCTGTAATAGTTAGGCCAGTGTGAAATATCACCTGTGTAGGGTTTTGTTCATTATTTGGTGGGTCCTGCCATCCCAGCAGGCATGGTGAATTCTGAACCAGCAGTGAGCCCATTGTCCAACATGGGCACCTCATCTCCTGTTCCCACTGGGCCTTGGCTTGTAGACAGGGGTCAGAGTGGGCATCCCTCATGGCCTGATAGATTCTGCCAGCTCTCCACTTGTTGAGATGGAGCCATGCCGTGAGGGGGGATGTAGGTCCATCTGAAGCACTGTCCCCTCCTGTTGATGCCAGTCTTTTAACCGCATCTCTAATTTGCAGATACCTCCAGAAGTGGTGTGATGGGAGATGAAATCTCTCTGTGAGGGCTTGGAAGGGGTCCACTGATAAAATGCCTGGCATCAGCAGATCCTTTACATAGTGAATGCTCTGAGTGTCCCACATTTTCCAATGGATAGGAGAGACCTCTGTGGTTACCAATGGGTTACCCCATAGTGGTTGATATACCCACGGGGTTGGAGGGAGATGCAAGATTGAGTGCACTTTTTTCCAAGCCTTAGTGGAAAGCAGGATTGAGGGGGAGAATTTCGGTATGGGTTTCTTGGTGGCATAAAGCACTGTAGCGGGAGAGGGGGATCCAATTATCTGTGCCTCTAGGCCTACCCACAGAGGTGCTGCTATATCATTGCAAGTAAACCATTGTAAAGCCTGGGCTGTGAGTAATGCCAGATGGTATCCCTGAAAAAAGGGTAGACCCCAGCCTCCCCCACTCCAGTGCTATCTGAGTTTCTGCCTACTGAAGCTTGGGGGGGTATCCTTCCCTTAGGTATCCCCCATCATTAAATCTAGCTTCTGGAGCTATTTTTGTGGAATATCCATTGGGGTATGAGCTAGGAGGTATAAAACCTCAGGTGCCAGCATAAGCTTGATTGAATCTATTTGCCAGCCAAAGATAGCATGAGTGGCTTCCACCGATCTAAGTCTTCTCTGATGGCACAGAATGATGATCCAAAGTTAGCCTTGTTTTGCGCTGTGGGGTTTGGTGGATGGTTACTCCCAAATATTTGAGACCCTTGGGGAACCATTTTAAGCCTAGAGAGGTGAAGTCCTGACTCTGGTCTGCATTATTGAGAGAGAGTACCTCAGTTGTGGTCTGATTGACCCTGAGGCCCAAGACCAAGCTGAATCTGTTAAGGATCTGTAGAAACTCCTGCCGGAGCTGTGGAGTATACGTCGTGGTGACTAACAGATCATCTGCATACAGAAAGGTCTTAAAAGGCTTGCCCCTACCCGGATCCCTGGGATACCTTGTGCCTCTCTAATGGCAATTGCTAAGCACTCTATAGCAAGGATGAATAGCAGGGGTGACAAAGGGCAAGCCTGTCTGGTACCTCTCTGCAGATTAAATGGAGAGGACATCGTCTTATCGGTAAGGACCAAGGCCATGGGAGAGCTGTAAAGCAGGTACACCCAAGCTCGGAATTTGTCTCCCACTCCCATCTTTTCAAGATAAGCATCAAGTAAGACCATCAACTCTGTTGAAGGCTTTCTCAAGTCTATTACTAGTGCCACTGATGGGGAGAGGGAATCCTTTGTTTTGTGCATGAGAGTGGCTAATGTCCTGTGGTGGTCAGATTCCACCCGGCCTTTGACAGATCCTGCTTGGGCAGGATATATCAAGCCCAAAAGAAGTGTGCCCAGATGCCCAGCTAGAACCTTTGCCAAAAGTTTTGCATTGGTGTTAATGAGAGATATTGGCCTGTATCCCCCAGGGTCCAGAGGGTTTTTACCTTTTTTTGGGGTGCATCATTATCACAGCCTCTCTGAGTACCCAGTAGCCAGGGAGTGAGTGAAGGCCCGGAGAAAATACTTCTCCTGGCGGAGTCCTTCAACCTGGTAAAAACTGATAGGAAGTCCATATTTGCCTGGTGATTTCCTGGGGTTCATGCTTTTATGGCTGAGGACATCTCCTCCTCTGTCAGGGGTGCCTCTAACTGAGCCAATAGGGTGGCCTTCAACTGGCAGATCAGGAGCTCCTCTAAAATGGACTTGATCTTGTCCTTTTCCACGGGTGAGGGGATGAATACTGGGTCTCATAAAATCTTGCCATGATCTTGTTGATACCAGCTGTTGAGTATGATGGAGCACTAGTTGTATCCCTCAGGGCCTGGGTAGTTCTGGCCACCTGCCTACTCTTCAGCTGATAGGCCAAAATTTGCTAGCCCCCCCCCTTCCCAGTATGCATGATTAACCCTTCAGAGGTTGAACTCAGCCTGTCTAGTCAGATGGGCATCTAACTGTACTCTGGTACTGGAAAGTTGTGCCAAGAGAGCCTTGGGTGGGTCCTGTTTAGCAAAACTTTTGTACGAGATCTCCAGAGCTGCCATGTCTCATTCTAAGGTGGCTTGAACAGCCTGCCATTTTTTCCTCTGGGCCAAAGCGAATGCTATGATTCTACCCTGGACTGTGGTTTTAAAGACCTCCCAGAGGATGGAGTTAGAGACCTCCCCATTGTCATTGTTTACCCAGTATTCCTGGACTTCCATTTTAAGCCAGTCCTGAAGCTGCGAATCTTCCAATAGCAAAAAATCCAGCCTCCAAGACAAGATCTTGGGTTCTAAGGTACCCCAGTTCAGGCTCAATTCTAAAGGTGCATGATCAGAGATCACGATCTGATGGGTACGCACCTTGGCCACCATCTCGTATGCCGAGCTGGAGAGAAGCCATGAGTCTATCCCGCTCGATGTACCATGTACAGCCGAGAAGCAGGTGTAATCTCTGACCCCAGGATGCATGGTGCGCCACACATCTAATGGGGCATGCTTCTCCATCAGTCTGTGTGTCGCAAGAACCGCTTGCCTATGTGGTTCCACTGTCCCCTTGCTCCTATCCATTGTATGGTCCAAAGTAAGATTAACCCCCCCCCCCATGATCACCTGGCATTTACTCACATTAAAATCCAATAAGCCCTGATTGACCTGGTGAAAAAACTCTGGCATGTCCTAGTTTGGTTCATAAACATTCGCTAGGATCAGGGGCCCCTGAAGTGTAGTCATCTCCACCAACAACCATCTCCCCTCTTTATCAGATATGCACCTGCTCACCTTCCAGCCCAGGTCTTTATGAAACAAAATAGATATCCCTCTTTTATGTGAGGGGGCAATGCTATGCAACTCCTCCCCAACCCATCCCTGTCTGAGTTTCAGTGTTTCTCTGGAGGAGAGTTTAGTTTCTTGTAGGAACACGATCTGAGGGCTCATCTTCTTGAGATGCAATAGAATTTTTTTTCTCCTAATGGGTGAGTTGAGCCCTCTGACATTCCATGTCACTATTAATCACCTCCATCGAAACAATTATATAATAAAAACACTTTATAGCCCTATGTGCCCACTTTCAACCCCCCCCGAACCCCCTTCCCCCAACCATATCAGCGCGACAGTATATGCCCTGGGATGTCCATGCCACAAACAACAAGGTAGAATAGCATTTTGTAAATCTACCATACATAGCCCCCATTCTTTACCATGTGGACCAGCAGGCACCATGCTCATTGGCTAAATATAGCCCAGATGTTGATGTCAGTCGCTGGAGGTGTTCCAAACTTAACTTCCGCTAACTGACAGCTTCCCCTTACTCCCACTCTACCATGTTGTTGCCCCCCCTGACCACATCAACAGATCTAGATCAAAGAAAAAAGAAAAATGGATCAAGCGTGCTGGGAGAACTGTATAGAGGGACTGTGGTATCTCCTAGGAGATTCCCTAATGTATCCTGGCTGCATTTAGGAAAGCATCTCTACAAGGGAGCACAGGTGCTCAACCCGTCTTAGGCACAGGGAGTGGCATGTCCCCGTATCAAAGGGTCACAGTACCAGTTGACCCCACAGTCCACACTCTAAGCTGAGTAACTGAAACAGTATCAAGCCTAGTGCCTGGTATGGGCTGATAATGGCCACAGTAACCCTTTAAACTAAACTGGAACTCCAAATACAGAGAGAAAAAACAGGAGACACAGCATTTTAAACTCAGCATACCCAACAGTGGTATTGTGCTGTAAGACTGACTGCAAGGCTAATCTGCAGGTTGGGGGGAGGGGGTTAGGTCAAGGTATCAAAAAATAACCATCTTTGCCCCAATCAAACGTCTCTCCCCCAGCCCCATATGTGTAATAATTACTACATTGTCGCCATTACTGAGACATGGTGCAATGAGAACCACAACTGGGATATAGCCATACCAGGCTATACTCTGTTTAGGAAGGATAGGGTGGGAAAGAAAGGGGGAAGGGTGGCTCTTTATGTGAGGGATAGCATAAAAGTAACAGACGTACAAGGACTACAGGGAGGGGTGGAGGTACTGTTGATCACCCTAGAAATGGGGAACGGAGCCGGAATTCACATTGGCATGATCTACAGACTTCTAGTATGGGGGGGCAGTTGGACATGGTTCTGCTGAATGCCATCCAATAGAAGGCAAATAAGGGGGAGGTGTTGCTGGTAGGGGACTTCAATCTGCCAGATGTAGATTGGAGCATCCCAGCTGCAGCTTCAGCTAGAAGCAGGGACATCTAAGACTCCCTTCAGGGGCTTTCCTCAGGCAACTAGTAAAAGAGTCCACTCATGAGGGAGCAATACTGGACCTTGTACTCACCAATGGGGACAGTGTTGCAGATGTCACAGTGGGTGGCCACCTGGGGACCAATGATTACCGTATAGCGTGGTTCAATATTAACACTGTGGCAGAATTGAACCACGCAAAGTGAAGGTCCTGGACTTCAGGAGGGTCAATTTTAAAAAGATGGGGGAATGTTTTTGTGCCAAATAAAAAAGATGGGGAAATGCCTCAGGGATGCCTTGGCGGGGGACTTGGGTGAAGGTGGAAGGACAGTGGGTGACACTAAAAGAGGGGATAGTGAAGGCAACAAACCTCTGCGTCAGGCAAGTAAGCAAAAGCAAGAAGAAAAACAGACCACTATTGTTCACAAAACAGGTAGCCAGGAAGGTAAGGGCAAAAAAGTTAGCATTCAGGAGGTATAAGGAGACACAGAGGGAGGAGAATAGGGAGGTGTGTCAGGGGAAACAGAGGAGGCAGGGAAGCAATTAGGAGCACAAAGGCACAAATAGAGAAAAATAGCCCCGGCAGTAAGGAAAGTAGGCAGGACCTTCTTCAGGTATGTAAGCAGAAAGAGAAAGAACATGGAAGGGATAGTAAGGCTGGGGGGGGGTATGTAGAAGGGGACCAGGAAAAAGCAGTCATCCTGAACAAATACTTTTGTTCAGTGTTCACAGAGAAAGGGGAAGGCGAGGGACCACAGATAAGGGCCAGGAGCATTGAAGGAAGGGAGGTGGACACTAGTTTATTTACAGATGAGAGTCCTGAAGGAACTCACAAATCTGATTGTGGACAAGGCAGTGGGGCCAGACGGGGTGCATCTAGGATATTGAGGCAGCTCTGAGAGGTGCTCGCTGCATCTCAGACAGCCCCATTCAACCACTCACTGGAAACAGGAGTGGTTCAGAAATCTTGAATCCAGTGGCTTACAAGATCCAAGGCAGCATGGATTCATTGGGGGGAGGTCATGTCAAACAAATCTAGTAGATTTCTTTGACTGGGTGACTAGGGAGTTAGATCAGGGTGGAGTTCGCTCCGAGGAAGGGAGGGTGACCAGTGGGGTGCCACAGGGATCAGTACTGGGACTGGTCCTCTTCAATATCTTTTTCAGTGACATTGCAGAGGAACTAGAAAGGAAGGTATGCCTTTTTGCTGATGACACTAAAATCTGCAATAGGGCAGACACGCCGGAGTGGGGGGTGAGATGATTAGTGATCTAAGAAGGCTAGAGGAGTGGTCTAGAGTGTGACAGCTAAGTTTCGATATGGAAAAGTGCAAAATCATGTACTTGGGGCCCATAAACCCAGGGGTGGAATACAAAATGGGGGGTGTAGTATTAAAGAGACACAGGGGTAATCATATCTGATGACCTAAAGATGGCCAGACAGTGTGACAAAACAGTGGGAAGAGCTTGTGGTATGCTAGGGTGCATAGGGAGGAGTATCACCAGCAGAAAGAGAGAGAGAGATGGTGTTACCACTGTATAGATTAATGGTGTGACCTCACCTAGAGTACTGTGTCCAGTTCTGAAGACTACATTTCCAGAAGGACATAGACAGAGTAGAGGCGGTCCAGAGGGGGGCAGCTAAAATGGTGCAGAGTCTGTATCAAAAGTCCTATGAGTAGAGACTAAAGGACCTCAGTATGTACACCCTGGAGGAAAGGAGGGAGAGGGGGCAAATGACAGAGACTTTCAAATACCTCACAGGTATTAAAAAGGCTCAAGAGGGAAGCATTTTTCTGAAAAGATGTTCAAGAACAAGAGGACATGCTATGGAGCTGAAGGAGGGTAGACTCATGGGAGATGTGAGGAAGTACTTCTTTACAGATAGAGTGGTGGATGCCTGGAACAGCCTCAAAGCAGAGGTGGTGGGGTCAAAAACGGTAATGGGATTCAAGAATGCATGGAATAGGCATAGGGAAACCACAGTGGTAAGGAAAGGGGGGTTAAAGCCAGAGATCAAGTAGGATCTGCCTTGAAACAGTAGGTAGGGAAACTGGGCAGACAAGGTGGGCTAAGCAGTCCTTATTTTCCATCAAATTATATGTTTCTATGTTATGCTGTACATAGATATCAGGTCTGGTATACATAGACATCCAGTTCAGTATATACAGAAATCAAGTTTGTACACATCCAGCATAGTGTATAAAGACATACTAGGTTCAGTATATATAAACATCCAGTTCGGTATACATAGACATCCAGTTCAATGTATGTGGACATCCAGTTCAGTATACATGGACATCCAGTTCAGTATATACAGACATCTAGTTCAGTATACATAAAGATCCCGTTCAGTATATACAGACATCCAGTTCCATATGCATAGACATCCAATCTGGTATATATAAACATCCAGTTTGGCATACATAGACATCCAGTTCAATTTATGTATAAGTTCAGATCCAGTTCAGTACATGCAGACATCCAGTTCAGCATGCAAAGACAGCCAGTTCAGTATATGTAAACATCCAGTTCAGTATACATTGACGTCCAGTTCAGTATATACAGACATCCAGTTCAGTAGATACATAGACATCCAGTTCAGTGTATGTAAACGTACAGTTCAGCATGTGGAGACATCCTGTTCAGTATGTGTAGACATACAGCAATATCCAAAAGTATAAGTGAATCAAAGGAAAACAGCACAGCAGCATATGACCCCTCCCAATCAATAGATGCGCCCCGACTAGGGTTCTGCCACATCATTTATATACTTTTACTACCTGACAATATGCTTTTTAAAGCATATTCCTAGAGGGCTGCAACTTATGATTTAAAGATGCACTTATGGCTGTCGCGAGCGCCAGTCAGCTTCCAGTACTCTGTTAATGCTAATTAATGGGGCTGACCCGTGCCATTAGTCAGCAGTGCTAATTGGCATAAAGAGACCACAGGAGACTGGCTTGTACATGTGAGATGTCCACAGATATATACTTAAATCAGACATTCTGGCTCATGTTTGTAAAGTATATGGTCAGGTAATCAAAAAATTTGAATGATGTGGCAAAACCCTAGCTGGAGGTATAGCTATTGACTGGTGAGGGTCATATGCTTGTGTGCTGTAATCCTTAAGCATAGGGCAATGGTTTTCAGTCTGTTTTTCATTTGGGCCTAGTTTTGTATTATTAATGTTATTCTGTACTGAGCTGTTGTCTTACTATAGTAGGTACAATGGATACCTGACAACATGTTTAGAGTCATTTCTGTATTTTCCTGTCATAGCACTGACACCCTCATTGGTGGTCTCATTAGTGAACTTGTCATTTTGACAAAGTGGACACTAAGAAAAGCTTAACTGTGAAATACACTAGTCAGTTTGTCATGAAGTAACGTTTATAATTATATTTCTCTGTACAAAATGTCTCGCTGGTTTCTAAAAGCAATCCTATCCTTTGCAAAGTCAAGGTCACCAGAAAGCCTGTTTTGCTGTGTCACGCTTCTTAATTGAGTATAGGTTCGTGGGGATGGCGGCAAAGAAATGTGATAAAAAAGGTAATGATTTCAAAGGCTTGCTATTTATCTTGACAAGGTGACTTCAATGGTTAAGAGTTATCAGAACAGAGAGATAGATGACATGGGATGTGGTGTCCAGACTTGGTTTAGTTTAGTAAGTAGGAAAAAAATCCATGCTAATTGCAATTTGATTCTAAAGGGCTTGTACACAGAATTTCAGATTTTCTTTATTTTATTTGTATTTTGAGTAAGTGATGCTTTTTTGTCTGGAAGTTGAAAGTTTGGCCTTAAATTACAAGACTGCTGTATTCTAAAATTACGGATCATTCTGAAGATAAAAGATATCAACTATGCATAAAGAAGACCTATTGTTGGCCTAGTGGACCTGTGAATCGAGGTGCTGGATGCCATGTCACTTTTCACGTCTGTGACCCGAGTTTGAGAAGAGACTCAGGTCACTGGGGGTTGGCCAGGGTGGGAGAAGATCAACTGCCCGGCAACTGCTCTCTTCTCCTGGGGCACAAGCCACACTTCTCTTCATATTGCCATACTGTGAATGCATGGTGAAAAAGCAGTTGATGTGCCAAGAGCTAGAGGAAGGTGAGTGGCAGGACACATGGTGCATGTGTGCCTCCACACGTCCGTGCAATTGCATCACCGCACACAGCCAGCCATAGGGGAAAAAAGGGAAATAGAGCCAGCACATGATGCCTGGCTTGCTCTCCAACTCACACCACCTCCCAGGACTCCCTAGCATATCTAGATATGGACACAGGGTGGGGAAGAGGTATGGCCCTCCCTGACCTGGCCACGCCACAGGGACAGTTCTCAGGAGATCGCTGACTGGGGTAACTCTCAGGGGAGGCTGATTGTCAGTTGGGGGTGGGATGAGGCAGAGAGGACAGACCAGCTCTGGGGGAAAGAAACTGCTTAATTAAACAAAAAGAAGACCTATTACTCATGGAGAATGTTGAGTTGTAACTCCCCTTTTGCCAGACAGTTGGCTAACCATTTCTCTCTGTAACAGCTGTTTCCCTAATATTACTGGAGTGACTAACAATTACATGTTTTAATTATTCATACAATTGACTAGCATAAGTAATGACTTAAACTGCAAGAGCTAGATTCAGGAAACAGTTCCGCCCAATGCTTTTGGTGTGTCACTTACCATGGCATGCATGAAGCAGCGTAGTGAGTGCAGTGAAATGTGCAAGTTATGTTCCTGAATCCAACACTGCAATAGCAGTGCTGCCAGATACAGTACATGTGGATGACACTATTAGTGTAGCAGGTCAGCTGTGAGTGATGATGTCACACACATAAGCATGATGTATAGGGCCAGTACACAGTAGCATGGTATGTACAGTCTGGAAGGGCAAGACATACCACACCACACCACCCAGAGTAACAGTGATGACCTGCAGCAGTAACATAGTGAAGGCTAGTAGAAGGTAAAGCTGTACTCATTTGGGGGGAATATAGGAGGTCCATATACCCATATTCCTTGTGCTTCCTTGTCTGCTGCTGTACAGAGGTACACCTATGCAGTTGCATGCCTAATACTTGTCAGTATACGCTGCTGCATGGCACTTTCACAGCATTATTGCAGAGCTGCTACGCTGCTCACTTCCTGCATGTCACACTGAGTGTTCTAGGGGGCTTGTTACGTAGGCACACTCTGTGAGCTTGCCTACAGTGGTACAGCAGTGTCACAGACTCCAGTGGTGTTGGGTCGGATTCCTGCAGCACACTTCACGTATGAGTTTCAGGCCAGGTAATGACCTATTCGTGTATGCTTTTGTCTGCTACTGTCCTGCTGTGCATTCTCAATGATGATTGACATTGGCACAATACTGCACCTAGGAATGGACAATAACTGACAGAGTCAGTGGATGTTAGAAGCAACATGGGGGCATGGTATGCGCTTGCTAAATAAACTCTACTTCATTACCGCATGCTGTTCCTGGTAGTGTGTGGTATAGTACATGTTAATCTTTTCATGAGTCTATCTAGCTCATAGCCTCTACTAAAATACAATAATAACAACTTTGATATTTAAAATGATTATACTTAACGTCAGTGTTTACTAGTTTTTTATCTTATGCTGTTAGTCTTCTAAATATTTCAGACACTGCAATGCTTGTTTGACTGTGCCTTTCAAAAGTCTGTGCCTCCAGCTGACTTTACAACTGCAGTGTGTAACATCACAGCTTGTTGTCATGATAAGCACTATGATGTCATGAACAAAGGCACTGCGAGGACAGATGGGGATAGCCAAATGCTTCTTATGCACACTTCTTAGACAGGCTAACAAGACATGGTATAAACCTTGAAACTGAAAACTGAAAATTAAAAAATGTAGTTTCTAGTTAATTGTACTAGCTGAAATTTTTTTATGAAACTGCAAGCTTAAGTGCAGAGTTGTGCTTTATTTTCTTTATAATTTTAATTTATAGCAGTTTACATTTTTACAGCTTTAAGAAGTAATATTTGTGCATAACAGAAAAATATTGTATTGTTGCAATATAAAGTGCATTCTACAGATAGCTATATGTCTGCAAACCTAAAGATAAAGTCTACAATTTATGCTGAGATCTAAGAATTTTATAATGGACTATCATATAAAAGATTTAAATAAACATAGTATGATTGAAAAGAAGAAGGTTTATGTGAATTCATAAGTGTGATCCAATCGTTTACTATAAGAGAAATTGTAATAAACTGCTGACAAGGTAATTTAATAAATTGCTTAACACCCTCATCTGGGTTCTATACTCTTCGATCAGAGGGGCTCAGAATCCAAGATGGAGTAAGGGTAGCCATCACACTACTGAGCTCTCCCCGATTTATTAGCTATTTTTAACTTTACTCTTGAAATAGCATGGACAATTACACATCAAAACAGCAATCAGTCTTCTTTAAAGAAGGAACAGCAGAAGAGGAAGAAAGGTTCCTCCTCTTCTGACACTGAGACATTGACCCGAAAGGAACAGTTAGGCCACTTCTTAAATGTCAGTGCTGGTCCCTGTGAGGCAACTGTTGGAGCACGAATGCCTACAGGTGTGCGGAGCCAGCCCGTAGCCTCGGGGGCTCTGTATGCACTGATCCGAGGATGGATTTGCCATCTTTCTTACTCACTCCCAAATCTGGGTCTCTTTTGAAGCAGAAGAAGGATTCTGGCTTATCTGTAAGCCCAAGGATTATAATGGAGTCTCCTCTCACCACATATGTAACTTTCAGTAAAACTCCTGTTGTAGCAACTGGAGCAGTTGGAGTGGGAGATGAAAGAACTGATAAAAGGTCTGCTCCAATTCCTAGGAACTCCAAAGGTGCACATCTTCCACCACCAACTGCCTGCAATTTACCATCAAAGGTGGAGATTAAGAATTTAGAAGAGGTATCTTCTTTTATTTCAGACTTATTTACATTTTTACATAATTTTGATCAAAAGCTTGACTTACTCATAAAACATAGAAACATAGAATCTGACAGCAGATAAGGACCTCTTGACCCACTTAGTCTGCTCATTTTCCCTTACTACTGCCTCACCACGGACCCTACTTGATTTCTGGCTTTACCCCCTCCCCTTCCTTTACCTCTAAGGTTCCCTTATACCTATCCCATGCCTTCTTAAATTCCATTACAGTTTTGATCCCACCACCTCATCAGGGAGACTGTTCCAGGTATCCACCACCTTTTCTGTGAAGAAGTGTTTCCTTACATTCCCCTGAGTCTACCCCCCAGCTTCATAGCGTGACCCCTTGTTCTTGAGCATCCTTTTCTGTGAAAAAGGCTTCCCTCTTGTACCTTATTTATATCCTTGATGTATTGAAAGTCTCTGTCATATCTCCCCTCTCTCTACTTTCCTCCAGAGTGTACATATTGTGGTACTTCAGTCTCTCCTCATAGGGCTTTTGATGCAGATCCCACACCATTTTAATTCCCTTCCTCTGAACCGCCTCTACTGTATGTCCTCCTGGAGATGAGGTGTCCAGAACTGGACACCTTACTCTAGATGGTGTCTCACTAGAGATTTATACAGAGGTATCACCACCTCCCTCTTTCTGCTGATATATACACATACATAAAGACTATGTTGATCTGTAGATGAAAAAAGTAAAAACAGATATGAGCGCTACAAGATTTGAACAAAGAAAGTCATGCAGAAGTTTCAGTAAGTCAACAAAAAATCCTTAACAATGAGGCTCTTTTAACTACAAATAATGCCATTATTGCTCTCTAGAGAAAAAGGAAGGTGATGGAAAAGACAATGAGGTCTAACAACATGAGGGTAGTAGGGGTACCTAATTCTCATGATGCTGCATTTGCCACCATCAGGGATCTTTTAAAAGATCTCTTTGTCACAGTCTTAAAATTACCCGAAGAGAACATAAAATGTATTACTAGATTGTTTGGAGTACACACTAGGAATAACACTGGAATATTAACTTCTGAGCATAAAATTTCACAGCGATAACAGCTTAAAGATAATCAAACTCAACAGTCGAATCAGGATGTGAGCTTTGAAAGTTTGTCCCCAGATTCAGCAGCAGTCTTCAGTCAGGCACACAATACTGCAACATCTTTTCAGTATGTCTCTGGCCCAAAAATACAATTATTTTTTCCCCTGGCATTTGATACAGACAGAGATATGGACATTATAATGGCCAGAAAATTAGGGGCTTAAACTTATATAACATGTCATATTTGTCCTGACATAGTCCCTTCAACACTGTACAGGAGAAAGCTTTTTTTGCAGTATTAAGAGGAGATTGATGAAATTGGGGATACATTTAAAATATTGTTCTTTGCAAAATGCTGGCTCACTTGTAAAACTAATAAACATTTTTTTTTTGAGCTGGAGCAACTTAAAGCCTACGCTGTGGAGAAAAAGTTCTAAATGGAACAGGAAAAGAAAAAAACAAGAAAAACATGAAGAAAATGGGGACAAAATGCCTGAGTTAGAGGAGGAATAAAGTCGTAACCTAAAAGGAAATAAAATGGATTGAATGCAATATATAATAATTTAGAAAACAAATATAACTGTTTTTCTTTCCCTTAAGACTGATCTTTTGTTAATGGAGTTACTCTTTAAGTTCATTAAAACCCCATCAACATGTCAGGTAGCAAGGTGCTAGAGCTGTCTTCTATCCATGCCTAAAACCACTCCTACCCCCTTCTGGGAACCCCAGCATCAATATAACGTGGCTGACAGGTACATAAGAAAGTCTCAGGGGTATTTCTGCATGTCTCCTCTACAAACAATAAGGCATTTGTGAATTTACAGTATATGCTATTTAATCTTTTCATTGAATAGTTATTTTGTGAAAGGATCTGTCAAACGAGGTCCTATCTGCAGAGGCTAAAGTGAACTAGAAGCTATGAGACAGGTGCCAAGAGTGCAGAGCCTACCTATGGACCTTGAAAACAATATTTGTGTAAAGATAAAAGCAGGAGACAGAAACCACTCGAGGGGCACTGCCTACAGCATCGGTATTGGGGAAAATATGATGAATGGCATATACCACATCTCTTGAATAAAAAAGATGAATGATATCAGTGAGACTGTGTGGAGAGCTGAGTGGTTTCAAGCAATAGAAAAAAAGATGCAAAACAGTCATTAGTGTTTACTGGATATAATACCGACAGAAAGATCGGAATCAGAGGATAGTCGTCAGGCATCCTCAGTGCAGTGTACACAGAGAAGAAAACATTTCCTGGTAAAATAAAGGACATAATAAGGAATATTTAGTTCCTATAAAAATGAGAATGTTTATGTTTGAAGTCATACAGTCTTTATAAGAATCATGCAGATGCATAAAAGCAATTAAAATTACATTATCAAGATTAGACAAATGAGTGGGAGAAGTGGAAGATGAGGCTGAGGTGGAAGATAACTCAGAGAACTTAGAAAAGGAAATTACAGATATGCTACTCAGAGGCACAGATACAGTGGCCCAATGTTCAAACAATCGGGAATGGCACACAGTGCTTGTGCCAACAAGGAGTGGAACATGGGGCATCTTGTGCCACACCGTGCACCATTCCTGATTTTCAGATGCCACCTGCGCCAGCTTGGGGGCTGCCTGTGCTGGCCAGGCTTGTGAAGGATGCACTGTTGCACCTAGGTGGAAGGGGGCTAGTACCAGAGCAGCACTGCAGCACACTCTTAAGTGGGATTCTGCAACCCCCCCAATGGGTGCACAGGCCACCAGAGTTAGACCAGGCAGAGGCTGGTCTAATGGCCGTGCACCATTCCATGAGACATGTCATGGTGTGAGGTGGTATGTGCTGGAAACCTGTCCCAGCACTAGTGGAGTCACAGTTGGTGCCCTCCAAGAACCCCCCAGTGCCAGTCACTGACCACACCCCCATGGCCCAGTTCCTGGCACTGTGGCAGCCATGCCCTGGCTCTGTCCAGGTCTGTTGCCACCCCCACTCCCCAACTCACCCCATCTTGTCCTCTATGGGTCCCACCAGCCTTCAGGATGCACAACCAGTGGGTCCCTGCCATGACCACCACTGCCGGCCGAATGTCCCACAGCTTGTGGCATTCCACCCCTATGCACCATATGTCTGGCACACAGGACAGCTTGTGGCAAACTCGAGGAGTTTGGTATTGGGACCCTGATTCTTGCAAAATCCAGTGCAGGGTTTCTGGTGCACCCAGGTTTTCGGGGGTTCAGCGCATGAAGTGCCACACTAAGGGGGGCTTATAAAATTGGGGCCAGTATGTTTAAATGAGTTAGTTTGCAGAATGAATCTACAGGATTACACTTTAGAATTTATCAGTAACCAGAAGGAACAGAAAAGGGGAATTTTAATATATACATTTAGAAAATGGTGATTGGCGTGGTACACTGAGTCAATCATTTATTTATTTAATTTATTGAATTTTGTTGACCCGATAAGCCCACTGGGTCTAGAAGTCCCTTTTTCAGGGGTGACCGGGGGGGGGAGGGGTGATACAGATGGTAACCAACTGAATTTGAACCAGACCAAGCTGTTGGTGGTATTTTTAGTGAATGAGGGACATTTGGCCAGGACACCAGGGAAATTCCCCTACTGTGCTGTAGGGAGAGCGGCCACCTGTGAGCTATGGCCACTTTGTGTGGCGCTCCGGTGGAGATGGATGTCCCTGAGGACGGAGAGCGGATTCAGCATTCTACTGTACCTTTAATTCTTTGGATACCATCGTACCATATGAGCCTACTATGGAAGGCACGAGCCTGAGGATGGTGACATTTTTGTGTCTGTAGAAGATCTTAGTAAGACGGGAGTGGAACGAGAGGAATTATCTTTGGAAATGAATGCCCTTACTTAAGAGGAGGCACTACATTTACAGATAAAACAAGAGTTGAAAATGAATGCGAGGGAAAAGGAGCATTTGCAAGAAACACTAGCATTGTTGCAGGCTGAGAGTGTGGCTGTCAAACCTCTGGGACCGCCTGTCAAAGGGCCTGACTCTCTGGATGACGTGGTAGCATTTCAGAGAACCATGCAGTTGGGTGAGTCAACCAGTCTTCCCCCTGTTCTTCTTGATAGCGTTGTGGAAACTGCACTGTTATTGGAGGCTGGCAGTTCTGGAACCAGCAAAGTTTCATGCCTACAGCCTGAGGAAAAGGTTGATTCCTCGATACCTGCTGCTCCTTTGAACTGTGTCGAAGGTAATGTGTCTCAAGGCCTTAAACGGGGCTGGCATTGTTGACAGTATTAAAACATGTGAAGCTATTTCTCCTGGGACAAATACTTTATCTAAATCCATGGGGTTTGTCTTCCGTGGTGCTGCACTCAATTCTCCCGAACTGGTTGGGGTCCCTGGGCCAACTTTATTTTCCAAACTTCCCTGGCGATTCAGGATGGAGTTTCTGAATTCTCCTTTTCTAAACAAGACTTGCCATCTCGAGTGGGGATGGGGGATGAGAGCAAAGAAAAACGTACTGCCATTACTTTGGCAAATAGACATTTAGGGAGGATGCCTTCTCTCCCAGTGACTGTTGGATCCAATCCTGCTCCTGGAAAGTCGTCAGCGTTGCAGCTTACTGTTGCAGACTTGCAGACTGCATCTTCTGCTCCAAGCCCTGTTTCATCCCCTGGAGAGCCCTGGTTGCCTCAGAAGGCTTTAAGTGAGGCAGGCTGGACACAAACTAAACATGGGATGTGGCTTCTCACCCCAGACTGGGAGCCCAAGTTAAATTTTTCGCAGAATACACCTGAATGGTGGCCCACAGTGTTGTCTGCTGTAAGGATATCTGTGCTCCCCGCTGTCGGGAAGAGATCATCCCAGGGTACATCACAAATTCCTACAATAAGAAGGTGAGCCAACTATATCTGACCCAGCTATCAGGGTAGCTCCAGTCCTTTCCCACTGAGAGAGAGACTGACCTAGCTTCCCCTGTTAATGATATGGCCCAGGGGTCTTCTGATTCAAGTAAACCTTTATTGTCTGACTTATTTTCAAAAATTAAAAAAGAAGCTGCACCGCGGAGGAATGTGGTCAGGAGTCATTTTAAAGGTGGACTGGATGTTTGGCCTGATAGGCATCATGTTGGTAAATTTTTGTTGAAAGAGTCTTTGCACTTCTGTCAGAGAGAAGTCTTTGCCTTTATAAATATTCCAGGAGAAGACAATTCTGACGTTCGTTTTCATTCTGCTTACGCTCTTAACCTTTTTGGGAGCAGTACAATCAAGTTAAGTTTTCACCCGTGTGGACCCCCTTTTTGGTTATTACATTATCCAAACCTTTGATTAAGTTTGTTACCATCATGTTTAGGAATGAGGGGGTACACGTGGAGGATATCATCTATTGGTTGTCCTTCAAATGTGATGTGTGGAGTCCACCTGAAGCTATTCTTGATACCGAACAGTTCTGGACTGGGGGTTGGTGCTACAAGGTGAAACCTAGACAGACTGAAACATAGAAACATAGACTTTGATGGCAGATAAGGACCGCTTGGCCCACCTAGTCTGCCCATTTCCCTACCTAGAGGATAAGCTGCAGATCCTATTTAACCAACAGCCTATTTCTTCCTACCCCCACAAAAATTGCCTTATGTCTGTCCCATGCATTCTTGAATTCTCCCACAGTTTTAGACCCCACAACCTCCTCAGAAAGGCTGTTCCATGCGTCCACCACCTTCTCTGTGAAAAAATACTTCCTCACATTGCCCTAAGCCGTCCCCCCTCTATCTTCAAATTGTGTCCCCTTGTTCTTGCACATCTCTTTTTCTGAAAGATGCTACCCTCTTGGACTTTGTTGATTCCACTGAGGTACTTAAACGTTTCTATCATGTCCCCCCTCTCCCTCCTTTCCTCAAGGGTATACATATTAAGCTCCTTTAGTCTCTTCTCGTATGGCTTCTCTTGCAGACCCTGCACCATTTTAGTTGCCCTCCTCTGAACTGCCTCCATCCTGTCTATGTCCTTGCGGAGATGGGGTCTCCAGAACTGGATGCAGTACTCCAGATGGGGTCTCACCAACTGTCTGTACAGGGGATAACAACTTCCTGTTTTCTGCTGGTGATACCTCTCCCTATACATCCCAGTATCCCCCCAGCCCTCCCTACCACCTTCTCGCATTGCTTGCCAACCTTAAGGTCATCTGATATGATTACCCTAGGTCTCTTTCCATTTTTGTTGTTGTTACTACCTCCCCCCCATTGTGTAATCTTCCCCTGGGTTTTGTTTCCAGGTGCATTACTTTGCACTTCTTGCATTGAATCAAGCTGCCATACTTCTGACCATTCCTCCAACCTTGCCAAGTCCCTTCTCATCCTTTCCGCCTCCTTGTGTATCAATCCTGTTGCAGATCTTTGTGTCATCTGCAAAGAGGCATACTTTTCCTTCCAGTCCTCTGCAATGTCACTTATAAAGACATTAAAAGGACTGGACCCAGTACTGAACCCTGCAGTACCCCACTAGTAACCCCTCTTTCTTCAGAGTGGACTCCATTTACAATTACCTTCTGCGTCCTGTTGTTCAGCCAATGTTTTATCCAGGCTACCACCTTGGGACCCACTCCCAGGCTGGTTAATTTGACTACTAATCTTTTGTGTAGGACTGTGTCAAATGCCTTGCTAAAGTCTAAAGCGGGAACAGAACATATTCCTAACTCCTTTATGTTGGGATGTGATGGGAGGGTCTGTTTTTATGCAGGGCAACCCCGGGCATGTAATAAGTGTGGGTCTAGAACCCATCTATCCAGTTCCTGTGACAAACCACGATGTGACAATTGTGGGGAAATGGGCCACATTGCATTCCAGTGTGCCAATCATACCATATGCGACCTCTGTGAAGATACTGGGCATGTCTTCACAGAATGCTCCTGGGCAGCCAAGAACAAGGCCTCTTGTATGAGTCTGGACCTATTAATTCAACAGACTCAGGATTCTGTTTCTTGTCCTGATCAAGATCAAACTGAGGCTCTCTCATGTCCTCCCGAGGTTCTGCCTCCCCCTTCTATCCCATTGCATGATGACTAAGATAAACATGAGGACCCCCCCCCACATCCTTCTCCTCCTGCAGTATCTCCCTTTTTATCACCAGTGTGTTATGCAATGGGTAACGGATGACCCTGACCCACTCCCTGCACCTTCTGTGGTAGTACTGGTTAGGAGATCAACCTGGAACATTAAGCCCATTGTGGCTCCTCCCCCTGCAGACATTGAGTCTAGTAATTCTTTTGCAGTTCTGGCCACACAATGGGGGAATTCAGAGATGGAATGTGGTGATTCCGACTCCCTGTCCTCTAGGGTAGACCCACTGACTCCACTCCATCCTCAGGAGGGGTATAAAGGAAAAAAAAAAGAGGAGAAAAAAAGATTGCTGATTGTTTCCCCACTTAAGACCTGGCTTCTTTTTGTGTGGGATCATTGAATGTCCATAGTTTATTGAACTCCAGGAGAAGACAGGTTGTTTATGAGTATGTTCACAGGAATGCTGTTGATGTTTATTTTCTCCAAGAAACATGGATGTTTAAGAGTGACCAGGCTTGGTTTTTCCAGAAGGAGTGGATCTGGGGCCCTTTCTATTGGGCTTTCGGTACAGAAACAGCTGATGGCGTGGGGTTCCTTTTTAATTCTTATGACTTTTCCTTAATTAAGTTGCTAGATTTAATTCCGGGGAGATTGTTGATTCTAGATGGTTTATGGAAACACATGGCTTGTAGATTCATTAATGTATACTGTTCACAGATTAAAGCTGAAAAGGTGGCTCTGTTTGCAGCTTTACTGCCTATTTTACTATCCTCCTATAACATTTTTTTATGTGGAGACTTTAATTGTGAACTGAAATCTAAAGCTGGGGGGTCGAATAGGGCAAAGGAAAAAGATTTATTGTGATTCAAATGCAGTGTGGCAATTAGTTGACTTGACGGGGCTACTGGATAGCAGACATCATCAAATAAGTGGCCCTAAACTTACTTATAGGCGTAATAAATATACTTCTACTATAGACTATATGTTTCTCTCCAACAATCTTCCCCCCTATAGTTTTAAGACTATTCCAGTTGCATTTTCAGATCACTTATTTTTGCTATGTATCTTTTCCATGACCCCATTATGGTTACCACAGAAGCCTAGATGGAAATTAAACTCCTCTATTTTGACTAATCTTACCATACTATCTAAAATTAAGGCCTTGTTATTGGCTAGACTTTCAGTCTCCTTCTTGTATGACAATTTAGGAGACTGGTGGATGGATTCTAAGGCAGACCTTAAGGCTCTGCTTATGAATCAGGGTAGGTCTGCGGAGAATGTAAAGTTTCTTCACTACCTTAAACTGAGGCAACAATTATAATATCTGTTCTCTATGGCTAATACTTCTAGACACGATTATACAACCCAGATAGATACCCTGAAACAACATATGCAGGAGTTTCAACATGATAGGGCCAATACTATAAGGACATTATTGCAAAATGGTACTAAGAAATCCCACGGGGGATCCCTATGAGGCCTTTCAAAAGTATAAGGATGTAACTTTTTTGGACTCTTTATCAAATCAGGAAGGACATGTCACACATTCTACTGCAGGTCTTTATGCTGCTGTTAAAGACTTTATGTTGTGTCATACCCCTTCGGTACCCCCTAGGGAGAAGGATGTTACATGATTTTTACAAACAACAGAATCTCCGAGGGACCTAGAAGGGGCCTTAGGGATGACTAGACCTATTACGGCGGCTGAAATATAGGGAACCATTAAGACCCTGAAGTGTGGGACATCCCCGGGTATCGATGGTCTCACCAATGAATTATATAAAACTTTCCCCCAAGAATTTTCCTTATGCTTAGAGATAGTATTTAATTCCTTTTTATCAAAGGAATGTTTTCCTTTCTGGGTCACAGAGGGATTGCTGATTTTACTGTTTAAATCTGAGGATAAATCTTCTCTGGAAAATTGGCATCTAATCACTATTTTAAATTTGGACTATAAAATTTTGACTGGTATTTAGAATACCAGGCTGAGGGTTTATGCATGTTCAGTCATTTCTCCCTTGCAATTCTGTGGCCTTCCGGGTAGAAAGATTCATCATGCCCTCATGATCATCAGAGATCTGATCGAACATTTCTCATTACAAGGAACTTATGGGAGTATCATTTCGGTAGATCAAAGGAAAGCCTTTGACAGGGTCTACCACCCCTTCTTATTTTTAACCCTAGAAGCCTATGGTGTTCCTGCTAAACTGATCAGATGGGTATGATCCTTATATGCCACTGCAATAGTACACCCTGTGATAAAAAATTAAATCGCAGATAGGTTTTGTATCATGACTGGGGTTTGGCAGGGTTGCTCGCTAAGTCCCCTTTTGTATATCTTTACCATTGACCCACTAATTCGGTCTCTAACTGATTCCCCCCGCTGGACGAGGGTATTGGGAGCCACCACGGCAGAGAGATGATATTTGTTTATTTTTTTCTGACCACACTCAAGTGACCTCTTTTTTAGAATTTATGCAAACTTACTCCTTTGTCTCCAATTCCAGATTGAATGCCCAGAAAAGTAAAGGCCTGTTTGTGGGCATTGGATATCCTGATTCAGTAATGATACAAGACATTCGGATTTCTTCAGAACCTTTAAGAATTTGGGGGATTCTTTCTGGACCCCACAATATCCCCTTCCTGAATTGAGAAACCACCCTGAACACTGTTGATAATAAAGTCCAACAGTGGAAACATTGGAAGCTGGCTAAACGTAAATGTATACAAGTCATCAGGCAGTTTCTTATCCCTATGGTTTTATATGTAGCAATGATTTTTCCCCTTCCAGTTCATTTGGAAACTAAATTATATAGCCTTTTTTTCCAAATGCTTTGGGGTAATAGGCTTAACCCCATCAAAAAACAATATACTTACTTTGCAAAGGACAGAGGCAGCTTAGGAAGGGTTGACCCTGTTGTCTCTTTTCATACTCTTTTCTTTTCACAGACCATTAGAGAAGGATTGATTTCTACAAGTTCACTTCATAATTTTTTAATAAAATCAACTTTGGCTAGATATTTTACAGTATGGCACATAATTCCCCCCAAACTTACAGAGCACCTGCATGTACCGCAGTTTTTTAGACCTGCGGCCCAAAAACTTTATAAATGGGGACTAACTAAACAGCTTTTGAGGGACGTTAGAGGGCCAAAGTTATACCATACAGTTATGTTAGCACTTTACTCTGCGGAACCAGGTTTTAAAAACTGTCCTTCTCTAATTCCAGGGGTTCTGCAGCAACTAAATAATACTAGATTACCTGTTCAAATGTGGGAATTTTTGTGTCTTACTGTATATGGGAGGATTGGGGTTCGGGGAAATGCCAAGCATAAGGCCAGGGAGGAAAGAAACTGTCCCTTCGAGGCTTGTATTAATCAGGAGGAGTCCATGGAGCACTTCTTGTTCCAGTGCTCCTAGGCCAGTTCCCTCTGGAAGTTCCTAGCCTCAGAATGAAACATGGGGTGGTTAAGGAGGTTAACTTATTATACCTTGGTTTTAGGACCATTTTATAATATTGGGAATCTTTATCATGCAGACACATTGATAATTTTCTGCTGTTGTTTAAAGTATTATTTATGGCAAGCTAGATGCCAATGGGTATTGTACCAGAGGCTTATGCCCTATGAGATGGTAGGATCATTGATTCATGTGACAATTGAGAAAGTTTATGTGAAAGATTCAGAGGTCCATACCACTAGGAAGGTAAATAATTGGTGGAAGGGATTTTCCATATTTGTTAAATATAAATGAGTGCTCAAAACTTGTTCTTTATGAATTTCACATATTTTAGCATGTTCTTTTTTGTAGGAAGGAAGTGTGTGCTTGGTGATGGGTAGAACTGTTAGGTTATGGTTTTGGGCTTTACTGTTTTTGATCTTTGGTTTAGTGTGACTGAAACACTGTATGTTATGCTTTAATTTACGATATTCTTTGGAAAAAAACACTACTTTTTTAGTAGTGGGGAAGGGACGTTTTCTATATTGTTCTTTTCATCCTACTTTGATTCTGTATGATAACAATACTTTTCATTTTTTTGTTTCTATGTGATTTGTATTTT
Source organism: Neoceratodus forsteri (assembly GCA_016271365.2). Classification (NCBI taxonomy): domain Eukaryota; kingdom Metazoa; phylum Chordata; order Ceratodontiformes; family Ceratodontidae; genus Neoceratodus; species Neoceratodus forsteri. Next base: position 19,710,627 of record JADMNL010000030.1, on the reverse strand, counting down.
ATTTTCATGTGACTTAACACTGTTTGCAATTATTTTGTTTTTGATGTTTTGTAATAAAAAATTCCCCTACTCTTTTCGATAGGTGCCATGGGATTTTTAACATCCACCTCAACTACCACCAATCCAGGCAGATGGGACCTCGGTTTAACGTCTCATCCAAAAGACGGCACCTCAGAAATGCAGCACCCCTCTCATGCTGCACTACAGTGTCAGTATTGGGATATTAACCCAAGTGCCAGATGTGGGAACTGAACCCACAGCCCTCTGATCTGCCAGCCTCAGAGGTGAGTGTGCTACCTACTGAGCCACTGACACTGACAATCATTAGTGTTCTGAACACTCTCCCCCCAACCTGTTGGTACGCTGAGTCAATAATTAGTGCCCAGAACACTTCCTCCCCAAGCTCCAGTAAAGAGCCTGCAATTGTTTTAATTTTTTGAAAGTTTATACTTTCTTACTCATATCTTGTCATTTCATTATTTTCAAAATGGGTTTCTTACTTTTCAGATGCCAGCTGGTATTTGAAATAAACCCATCCACGGACAGCAAGGTGAAACCCTTGGATGGGAAACTGCTACAACATTTGAAATGTAACTCACTTGTCTGAGCTGGAGTACACACTGCTTCTCTCTATGAGACTCCTCTTGAGCTTCCCCATGTTCACTTCGGTAAAGAGATCAGATATCTTGCAGCTTATGGCTGGAGAGTGGCTTGCTAATAAAGAGGACCACACCTCTCCAAATGAATAATCACATCAGATGGTACACTGAGCCCATGGCTTATTTCCAGGAGTGACCTGTGGGGAGGGTACAAAGGAGAAACATACATAAACAGGCAAAACAAAACAATTTAGTGCAGGTGAAAGTAATGCATGCAAATGGCAAAGTACAAAAGTTACAAGTTGCAAACTTTATGTGAACTCTAACAAACAATTAAATATTGATATAGAGGTGATACAAAAGCTACAAGAGAAGAATTGTAAGAGGAACCAAAAAGCTGAGTTGTGAGCGCCATGCACGGCTAAGAAATGTAAGATAAAGTGCCAGTGACAATGGAACTATTTATGGAAACCCTTCTGAAGCAGTACCCAGACCTCCCGTGGGGTCAGTTTTTGAACAGTTATGTGGTGGTACACAGCCGCAGTCGTGTAATTAAAAAATTGGGAGGGTACTTCTACTGCACCTCTATAATGGATTGCTAGATGTGAGCAAACCTGAATTTGATTTTCAAGATTGTATTGTTTGAAATCAACTACCCAGACTTTGACTAGCTAATTCCAAATCATGTATAATTCAATTTTAATAAACCATATTAAAATTCATCATTTATTAAGGATCTAGAGGAGGAGGAGAGCCACCAACTGTCTGCCAGTGGCTGATGATAACACCAAGCTGGCGCAAACTGCGACACTATGGACGGGGCAGTGAGTTTTAGCAGGACTTGCATGCATTTCTCAGACTGGCAGAGCACTAAGGACTTAAAGAGATTTTCTGGTTTCCAGCACAAAATTTGCAGTTGGTGCTTTTAGCAGGACTCAGTTACACAAGATTCACCCCCAAAAGACAAACTTATGAGGCACACACTCCCTCCTAGAAGAAGAAAACAATTCAGATTGACAAAATACTTGGCAGAAGTGTGAACAATTGGGTGTTTTATGGAGGCACTTTTTGTTTACATCTGTCTGAGCTACAAATACATTAACTGTTTTAATGAACTGAAAAGCAGCCTGAGCTTTTTTCTTTTAGTAGAAGGGAGCGTGTGCCTGCTTGTTTGTTTGCATTTCCCTCATTAGTTAGCAACACCACATGGCCACCTGGAGGGACCCTGGTTCCTGTTTTGCAATTTCAGGCACTTCAGTTTTTTATAATTGAAGACATATTCATTAAAATAGGACCTTGTCCCTTAGGTTTTATCTGTTTACATTTACTATATTTACATGAGTTGGTGATCAATTACCTAGTCTTCGATTCTAGGTAATCGATTACCAACTCCGTTCATGTTTACAAGGAGGGCATCAATCAATGCAACCAGAAGAGAACGTGTTTACATGCGGGCTAATATTCAATTACAAGGTAACTGATTACCAAGTAATCTATTTGACCCTACATGTAAATGGGGTACAAGTTTACTGAGCCTATGCACTGGATCGGTTCTAGCACCAATCGCATCTACATGAAAATTAAAAACTGAAGTTCGTGGAATCGGTGCACTCATTTGGTGCACTTTGATCAGTTCCAGGATCAATCCTTATATACTCGATGCTGTCATTTACATACAGGCTTGCAAATGGTTGAACAGCAATCAAATACCTTATAATCGATTCCGAGCCTGCATGTAAATAGAGTAATAGCTTGTTCCTATTGTGATGTCATTATCCTCACTTTAAAACATCACAGCCTGTTACCATGGAAATAATTGCCATAAGCAGAGGACTCTGGTTTAAAGGCAGGAAAAGCAGCATGGACGGATTCACTCTATGGGGCAAAGAGCCTGGTTACATTTAAATGTCTTCAGTATAAAAGAAATGAAAGCTTGAAATTTAAATAGTTTGGGAATGCTATAGCCTATAAGATTTTAGTTTTGCTGTTGCCAGTGGCAGTTTGTTTTGACTGGCAACTGTCAAATCCCTTTAACTTTAATTTGGAGAAGTGTAAGGTGCTGCAGTTTAAAATAAAAAAACTGGCAGTCAAATTCTAAAGAGATCCGAGAATGCGGTGCCCACAAGGCTTGACTGTACACTTTATATGACACATGCAGCTTGCAGCACTCCCTGGCTGGCGCTCGGGATTCAATCCCATGTGCTGATTGCCACAAGTTAAACTAGCTTTTTCTGGTCTAGCTGGCAACAATCTTGGTACTCTTTTCGTGGGACTTGTGCCAAATATTTGGTGCAAGCTGCCGTAAATGAGGTGAACTGTTGTAAATGCACCTGATCTTCGTGACTCAGGCACAGTTACGTCAAAGTGGTCAGCACAGCCGTGCAACTACATGGGTTAGATGCAATGCTCGATGCAAGTCCTGCATCACCCTTCGTGAGTCCCTGTCAGGAAGTGTATCAACAGCTTCTATGATGTGAAGCTGATTTGAGGAGAAACCTTAATATCATTGTGTATACTAAGGCGCACATATTCAAAGGAGATATGCAACTCAAAATAGAGATGCACGGCGCATCTCAGAAAATGTACAGCAGCGTGATATTCAAAAGGGAGAGATGCATCGAGCATTTTTGAATGTGTGCTCATGCAGAAATAATGTATGCGGTGCAAAAAAAGCGTGTACATGAATATGCTGTGCAACCGTATATTCAGCCGAAATGTGCAATGCATCTCAGAAGGGTGCTGCGCAAAGTTAGGCAGACAAGAGGATGGCCTACATCAGCCAGACACCCATAGGCAGGTGGCGGAACTGCAGGCAGGCCATCCTGAGACAGCCCTTGGAGGTGCACCAGGATGTGCCCCAGGTACCCACACACAGCAGTCATGCCAGGACAGAAGTACCCAAAGTCACAGGTGCCAGGACACTACCGGCACCACCCAGAGAGCCACCCCCACACCATACCTATGACGCAGACACCCAACAGCCACATGCCTGTGCTGTCAGGTGCCCCCTAGCACACCAGTGGAGCAGACAGCCACCATGCAGCACACATACCAGGGGGCCATGGCCTGCACCCATGTGGCCTGCAGGGTGCCACCCAGTGGTGGCATGTGCCCATGGTGATGTCTGGGGCAACAGTTCCCACATAGCCTGGTGGTACTAGTGGCAGCATGGCATGGGCCATGGACTGACCTGTAGTACACACTCATGGTGGTACACCATAGTTACACATAGCACACCCATGTGAGGCCCACACAACAGGGAGCCACAGACATGTCACCAATGCCTGCCATGCGGTGTAACCCCACCACAGGGGCACTGCAGTGGGTCTGTGTGGTGTTCCTGTGGTGGACATAGCACAAGAGTGGGCAGCATGGGGCAGGGGTGGCACAACCTGCCACCTGGGGGTGACATGGGCATGCCTCAAAGACACCTGACCCCTCCAGTGTTGGGCATGTGGCCACCATGGGCATGCACATGGCCAGTGTCAGACTGGCCCACTGGGTTACCTGGAGTGGTCCAGGTGGGACCCCCCACACTTGGGTACCTGGTCACATTCTGAACACTGACATTCCTTGCATGTATCGCCATGTTCCTATCATGTGGGTGTGTGTGGGGCACTGCAGGTGACTGTAAGCTGCAAACATAGCTGGTGTATCACATTCCTGTGGTATACCAATCAGTGTTTCACCCTGTGCCCTCCCCTATTGTTTGACCAAGTGGGCCCCCTGTAGCCCAGTCCGACCCTGTACATGGCCATGGGTAATAGCACTGTACTTAGGCCAATGCAGCCCACCCACACACACACAAACATTCCATCACACCTGCCTGCTAAGCTGCAGTACTTCCTGTTCACCTTTGTGGAGTGGTGGGGCAGCCCTGCGAAGCTGGAACTGCGCATGCCTTGGGTATGCAAATGGCCTGAATACATTCCAGTAATGAGCTGCACATGTGGGGAATGGGCTCAGAATGTGCAATGAGGCCATTTGCATATCCTGGCCGAATATTGCAATTTTGCGCACTGCACATGTGGCCACCTATTGTGCATTTCCCTATGCCCTGCACAGGTCTCAGGGCACCTGCTGTGCCACACATCTCCCACTGCATGATCGTGCATGTTCAGGATATTCAGCCAGACATGCACAATAGCCTCTTATGGTGCATCTTGTGAATATACCATTATTTTGTGCTGGCGCATTTCAGTTGCATGGTGCAAGTACTTGTGCAATGCAGCCTGGGACTTTTGAATACGGGGCCCCAAATGTAAACATTGTAAGCAGTGTACATCAGAGGCCAAGTAAACTCATAGGATGTTGGGGCTGTACTAGGACCTGGAGTAGAGCTGTGCATAATTTTCAAATTCTGCCTCTACTGAGAAATGTTTTTAAAATTGCAGATTAGTAATCCATGGTTTACATAAACTGTGGATTCATTTTCAGCAAACAGTGAAATACTATTCCATGGATTACGTAATCAGTGGAATATTATTTTGCAGTATACACAGCAATGCTTTGTCAGAACTCTGTGGCATTAAAAAAGAAATTCTGTAAAGCATTTTGGGAGCATAATTTTCTCTCCGCACTAATTCTGCTGGCTGAATTGTATATTTCACACAGCTCTATGAGTGTGCTGTGTATGTGTGTGTGTTGTGTGTTTGTGTGTGTGTGTGTGTGTGTGTAGTGTGTTTGTGTGTGTGTGTTTGTGTGTGTATGCGTGTGTTTGTATGTGTGTGTTGTATGTACATATGCATTTATGTGTATATATTATATGTATGTATATTTATATATGTATGTATATATATATATTTATATATATTTATGTATATGTTTTATGTATATATATATATATGTGTATAAATACATATGTATATATATATGTATATATATTTATATATATTTATATATATATATATATATATATTTATATATATATATATATATATATATATATAGTATATATATTTATATATATATATATATTATATATATTTATATATATATTATATATATATATTTATATATATACATATATATATATATATATATGTATTTAGGTATATATATATATTTATATATGTCTATATATTTATATATATTTATATATATATATATTATATATATATATATATATATGTATTATATGTTATATATATATATATATATATTTATATATATATGTTTGTGTATGTGTTGTTTGTGTGTGCGTGTGTGTGTGTATTTATGTGTGTGTGTGTTTGTGTGTGTGTGTGTGTTTGTGTGTGTGTGTGTTTGTGTGTGTGTATGTGTATGGTGATCAGCTACAGTAGTTAATAGAGGTTATTCGTCCCTTGTGCAAGGCCCTGGATGCTCTTCCTTTGGAATTATGCAATGCGATGTCGGTCTCCTCTGTCAAGAAAGATATTGGGGACATAGTAATAAGAGGATCAGAGAGCAAGTGCTACGAAGAGAGGCTGGCAACTAAACTTTAAGGCCCAGATATTCAAACTGCGCCAGTCTGAGGCGCAAGCCCTCGCTGCTCAAAATAGTTGCGCGGGGGTGTGGCGGGTGATATTCAAGGTTGCGCTGGTGACGCTCACTTTGAATCTCACCAACTCCAACACTCAGCGTAAGCGCAGTGGAACTGCTACCGCAAGTTGCCAGAGTTGAGCATTAAACTGCGGTGGGCGCCAAGTACCATTGCCATCACGCCAAATTTCCGATATTCAAATGGTGACATACAAATGGAGGCCATAATTTATGCAAAGGTGGGGGGCCATTTGCATCTGTTGTAAGCCCCATTTGCATGCCATTTGCATGTAGGTGCGCGATCCCGGGATTGCTCCTGGCCACCCCTGCCAGGCAGCAACCGTCGGGGACCGGCCACAATGCAACCGATCGCGAGGCATCACAGTTACATGACACCCCCACATCCCACAGCCAGATCGCGGGCAGAACACGTCATCGCCCCCACATCTCCCACAACCCGATCGCGGGCAGAACACGTACATGTCGCCCCACACACATCCCACAACCCGATCGCGGGCAAGAACCTGTGGCCCAGTGCCCGATCGCGGGAAGAACCTGTAGACCCAATTGCCCGATCGCCGGGCAGAGAGTAACCCCTCCCCAACCGAATAACTCCCTGGTGGTCAGTGGACCGTAAGCCCGATCGCGGGCAGAATGTCCCTGCTAACCCCAAACATCTACAGTGTCTAGTGTCCCCCACCCACCCACGAAGCCCCTCACCCGCTCCCCGCAGCCTGCAGGCGACATCCCACCTGCCTGCCCGCCCGCCGCCCGCCCGACTGACTGTCCGGTGGGCTGCCGCCCGATGGTGCAGACGGACAGTCAGTCGGCGGCGGCGTGGGCGGCAGGTGGGTGGGATGCTGCCGCCGCCGCGCGGGGAGCGGGTGAGGGCTTCGTGGGTGGGGGACACTAGACACCAGGGAGATGTTTGGGGGCTAGCTGGACATTCTGCCCACGACTGGCTTTACGGTCCACTGGACCACCAGGGAGTTATTCTGAGCTGGGGTGGGTTACATTCTGCCCGCGATCGGGCACTGGGGGTCTATATAGGTTCTGCCCGCGATCGGGCTGTGGGAGATGTGTGTGGGGGTTCATGTATTTGCACCGCCCGCGATCGGCTGTGGGAGATGTGTGTGTGGGGTTCATGTACGGTACTGCCCGCGATCGGCCGGGCTGGTGGGGGCACAGGGACCGAGTTGGGGGCCAGCCAGGGGTGGCAGCTGCTGTGTTGCGCCCTGCAATACAGCAGCTCACCTGTGGGTGGCCCTCAACTTGATCCTTTTTTTGGGCTCAAGGTTGTGCAGGCGCAGGTTGGGGGTTGCGCATGCATAACTCTGCACAACCCGACTGAATATCAGGTTGCGCAGGTTATGCATGGTTCCTCCCCCTCCTGTTGAGCATGCATTCATTTGCATTGCTCTTTTACGCAACCTGTTGCCAGTGGAGCAACTGCCTCCTGCTGAATATCGCAGAATGGAGCAATGTAGGACTTGCGCATGCGCAACCCTGTTGCGCATGGAGCAACCCTTTTGAATATCTGGGCCTAAGTGTGTTACCAGTAAGAAAACTGTAAAATCACTTAAAGCAACTTCATTGTGGTTGAGTTGATAATCCGTTGTCTAAACTCAATAGGAATGATCCTGAAGCATAAAAGAAGTTATTTTTATGCTCAGTTGGCATTGAATTATCCACCTTTTTGCATCTTTTTTTTTGCAATACCTTAAAATTTATCAGTTTGTATACATTACCTTTACGTGTATATCTAACCCTTAAAATCCATAATGAAACAACCAGAAAAACCGAAACCAAAATCAAACTCCAGGACTGTTTGTAAATGTCTCCTTACGATATCATAGCCTGTTAGCGTGCACGTCCTTCCGAAGTCACAAGCAGAGGGCTGTGATTTCAAGACAGAGGAGCAACAGGAAGATTTGAAGTCTAAGGGTAATATAACATTTGTAAGGAATTTTCTGCATCCTGATTGTCCAAAAGGGTTCCCAACCGGTGTTATTACAAGGTGACACCCCATGGACCAGGCACTATTCCAGCAACCGGGATGCAGTGCACGCACATATCAATGCCTGTCACAAATGTTTCACAAAATATGGTGGCAGTTACTGTATGTTGGCATAGTAAAAGAAAAAAATACTACCCCTTACTTCCCTTTACTTGAAAAATAAATAAATGCAGTTTTATAACCCCCACTCTCACACTTACGCATACTGTACACCTCATAGTAAGGATAAATATTTAAACCCCTCTTCCAGTCTTGTAGTTTCTTTTATTTTTATACAACTAAGGCATGCACATCTCAGATGTCAATTTTCTTGCATCTCCTACTGTTGCTTCCTGTTTCAGCATTTACTTATTATTTATTTCTTTAGTTTTTGTTGACCGGGTAAGTACACTAGACAAATTCTGCCTATTTTTAGGCACAATCTGGGGGAGGGGGATACAGATGAATGCCAACTGACCTTGAACCAGATTAAGCTGTTGGTGGTATTATTAGTGAATTAATGCCTCCACTCAATTCCTTTTTGCCCCTAAATGTATTCCTTGGGCTACATAAACATTTCTGTAAAAAATTATTGATCCCTTGGACATTTCCTCATGGAGACTGAGCCCTTTACTCCCCAACTGCATCTCCCACTTGTTCAGTTCTCCCCTTTCCAGAAAATTAAAGTGGTATTCTTATTCTCCCTGGCTCCGTCAGGGAGACACAACATGTACTGTAGGAGAACCAATGGTTTCTTTCCAGGGAGACACAGAAGGCTGGACTAGCTGGCATTTTTTAAACTCCCTCTCTGTCTCCTTTGGAACAGAAGCCAGCATGTTTTAATGGAATACGCAAGCACAGACTAGCATGTCACATGTTGCCTCAGTGCCCCCAGTGGTGACCAACATTTGGCGGGGTTACTTTACACACTGTATAAACTTTTAAAATATAATCTACTTTTTTATTTTAAAATGCTTAGATTCTTTATTTTACAAATTATTATAATTTGCATAATCTATAACATGTGCCCAGTCCCTAGCCTGTCCCGGTGAGGGATTCTGTGGGTTGCAGTAAACTAGCACCAGGCAGAATTACAAAAAATCCATTTTGCACACTTTTCATGAAATTGTGTCATTTTACTCATTTTCATGAGCTAGAACAATGTGTTTAAAATTAGCAATTTTAGTTAAAATTGTGCATTTTTTGAAAATCACATTTTAAAAAATTGACAGTTTAGAAAAAAATGCTCTATTTTCTGAAATTGGGCACTTTAAAACTCACATTTTCTAAAATGTGCAATTTTGGGGAAAATGGTGCTATCTGAATAAAAAAGGATTGGTGATATTATGCCAGATTTGTATGCAATTTCACAAAAACTATGCAAATGCAAAATTACAAATTTTGCTAAAAGAGCAGCTTCCTAGTATATTGACAGCTGCCTCCCCCCTACAGCATGGTTGATAACTGACCTGACCAGGAGTTTGCTGCTGAAATCCCTCATTGAAATTCTCCATGTATAAAAAGTTATATCCTTCGTAAATTTGTTTTTCATCATAGCCGAGAAAAATGGACCAACTTCCCGAACTCAAAGTCATGCCCCCACGCTGGCCCACACAGCCCTGTTTTGTTGTGGTTAATAAGTTTTATTGCTTTGACTTATTAAGACAATACAAACATTAAAACAGTCAGATACATTGCAAAGGTCTTACAGACTGTTACATATGTCTGTAGAAGCAGAGAACAGAACATGCTGGCCAAATAGTAACAAACTGAATATACTAGCCAGGTAAGCAATAGGATAATACTCTGTGCCTGGATGTACAACACCTATCCAGCTGGAGATTAACTTTGAAAGTATTAGCAGTTGGTGCATTGCATTATGGTTAACTCATACAAACATATCTTACCTGGCCCCATCCTGCTAGTTTCTGCAGTATCTGACAAAGCATCATAAATTATGAGAGGTACAGGGCTGCTGTCCTCTACTTTATGCCTACAAAATACAAGAGATCACACACACAAAGCAAACAGGTCTTCATTGTCAGAGAAGATACTATCCTTTACTGATATTATACCATGTCATCCATAGAGCAGGGTCCCCTATACCTCAGTAACAATCTCTCCAGCACTTGCCCCTAAATGCACCATGAGAGGAGACCATTATAGTAGCATGGTTGTGCCTATTCAGCTGATTCCCTCCCTAGGTTTCAAAAACAGAAGGAAAGGAGTACAGAGGGCAGTATATTTAAAGAGGGTATTGGTCACAATATGTGATATTCTGGCCCAGTTGTCAACTTGAGCCATGGAGGTAAGTACCTCCCCAAGGGAGAGGATAATCTGGGACTGCCATTTACACAGTAGGAGTCTTTTAACCTGCATATTGAGTGTCAGAAGTAGTTTCAACTCAGAGAAATGAAGGTGAGGGGCTGGGGGCCGGAGTCCTAATAACAGCAACTCAGGAGACTGAGGCACAGGCTTCCTAAGTATTTTGGACCCACAGCACTGATTTGTGATGTCACAAAATTAAGGTTGTGTGTGCACACCTCCTTGAGTTCTATAGGGGTCCCTATTAGTCAACTGGTCACTTTGATTTATTACAATCGCAGCTGTAAGTAGTATATTAATGTATGGAAATATCACCCCATAGAACTCAATGAGGTGCGCACACACAGCCTGCATTTTGTGACATCACAAAACAGGGCTGCATGGGCCGGCATGGAGGCATGACTTTGAATTTGGGAAGTCAGTCCATTTTTCTCTGCTATGGTGAAAAACAAATTTACAGAGGATATAACTGTTTATACTCGGAGAATTTCAATGAGGGATTTCGGCAGCAAACTCCTGGCCAGGTCAGTTATCAACCATGCTAGGGGGAGCAGCTACTAGAAAGCTGCTCTTTAATTTCACAAGTGTAATGAAACATTTATCCAACTAGCTTGGCAGAAGACACCAGGAGAAAGGACTGCTGTGTGACTGGACTTCTCTGCTGGGACTAAAGAAGAAGAACTTTTGTACTTCGACCTTTAATTTAGGGTAAAAAAAAACTAACAAAACAAAAAATAAAGTGTGTGTTTGTCTGAGTTAACTGAACTGAATGGTTATCTGAACAGTTATCTAGGTGTAAATCTCAGGTGATTGAAAGGACTTAATAGCTGTGAGGTTTAAATTACTTGTAGAAAGATCTAGTAAGAAGGGGGAGTGGCTTAGCTAGAAGGAAGCTACATTTAAAGACTGCCTTAGAAAGATTCTGCTAATAGCTTGACAGAAGACACCAGGAGAAAGGACTGCTGTGTGACTGGACTTCTTTACTGGCACTCTATTGCCCTCCTTAGCTCCCCTCCACCCCCCCACCCAAAGCTAGTTCTATTTTTATAGACACAGGGTTTGACTGACAACAGGAACTTCCTGTTTGGGAGCAGGAAGTGAGTGATCACAGAGCCACCAAATACCCACCATCCTAGAAGGGTAAGAGTAGCTCTCTGGCCCCCTCTAGCTGCTGGAGGTCTGCCTCTGAGCAAGTAAGGGGTCTACTGAGAAATATAGGATATTCTTGTCTCAGAACAGGACAATCAGAAGCTTAAAGGGCACACAGGCAGAAAGTAAGGAGAGAGAGAAAAAAAAACAGGAAAGAGTAAGGATTGCAAACAGTTAAGGGACCAGAAATAAGACATGATTGGAGTGGTGCAGTGTAGTGACTGTGGAGCAGCAGTCTTCCAGGAGACGTTCTGGAAGATGCGGTGTTGTCCCATCTGCAGGCACCTCTCTGGGCTGAAGGAGGAGGTTGCTCATCTCCAGGCTGAGTTGGCCAGGATTTGTGGGACCTCCTCTTCCATCCAGGGACCATGAGTGCCACTGCCGTTGCCTCAGAGGTTGGCAAGAAAGAGGAGCGGTTGAACCACAGTGGGCTCAGGGAGGGTGAGGGTGGTGGAACAGAGGCACATCCCTCCAATTGTACCTCTCCACAATTCCTATGCCATTCTGGCAAAGTGTGGTTCCTCTATGGAGGCACCCGGTGGAGACCAGGAGGATGCTGGGAAACTCCACAAAGGAGACCCACAGGAGGTGGCAGGAGACCCTGCTGGGGAAGGCAACTCCTGGTGGGGACTCCATTGTTGGAAGGTAGAACTGGGGAGGAAGGGAGAGGAGGTGCAGGTGCCGCTGGAGCCATGGCTTGGTGGGACAGGAGCGAATCCTCAGGATTGCGGAGCAGCTGCACAGGGGAGGGAGCTGGATGTCATTGTCTACCTAGGGACAAATGACCTTGCTAAGGAAGGGATTAAAGAAAGTGCAGGAAGAGTTTGGCCAAATTGGGAGGGCTTGTAGTCCGTGCGCACGCACAGTAACCTTCTCAGAGGTGCCATCTATAGCACAGGAGAGGCTAGGGTGTTCCGCACCATGGGATTCAATCAGTGGTTGAAAAACTGGTGTGAGCTCAGGGATGCTTCATTGGGGACTGGGGTCCACCTGGAGTGATGCAAGCCTATACTGGCATGATGGGCTGCATCTGTCGGAAGGAACCAGAATCCTAGATGTAGCTTTATATGCCTAATTGGCAAGCATTTAAACTAGCCAAGGGGGAAGGCACTGGAAAGGAGCAGGGAAATCCTAGCCCCCCCAAAAAAATCATGGTAGTAAGTGCGGCAAACACTAACATAGAGGTGTTCATAGGGAGAAGGGCAGGGGTAAATGGAGAAAGTGACAAAGGCAAGAAGGACAGGGGTGGGGCAAAAGAGAGTAAGGCCATCAGGAAATGGAGGGTAATGAGTACCAATGCCTGTAGTCTAGGCAACAAGCTCCCTGAGCTGGTGGCCTTGATGGAAGAGGGATGCCTGGATATCGTAGCAGTCACAGAAACATGGTACACAGAGAACCATGACTGGGATGTTAACATACCAGGTACATAACCTACAGGAGAGACAGGCAGGGAGAAGAGGGGAAGAGTAGCTCTGTGTAAAGGAAGGGATAAAAGCAACTGAACAAAAGAGTAAACATGGAGGAGAGGAGGCACTGTGGGTCACCTTGGAGACTGGAAAGGGCACCACAATCCGCACAGGGGTTGTGTACAGACCCCCATGTCAGGGGGAGGGAATGGACAAGGATATGATAGAAGGCATTCTTAGAATGGCAGAGAAAGGGGAGATACTGTTGATGGCAGACCTGAGTATGCCAGATGTTAAGTGGAGCACATTTGCTGCAGCCACATCCAAGAGCAGGGCCATTCTTGATGCTCTACAGGTGGCAGGCCTCAGACAGCTAGTTTCAGAACCCACTCATGAGGGAGCAATCTTAGACCTCATACTCTCAAACGGGGGCAGTGAGAGGATCTCAGATCTAGAAGTGGGTTGCCATCTGGGGACAGGTGACCATCAAACAGTGTGGTTCACGATAAACTCAGCTACAGAGTCAAGCCATACAAAAGTGAGGATACTGGACTTTAGAAGGGCTGACTTTGGCAAGATGGGAGAGTGCCTCAGAAAAGCACTAGCAAACAGGCTAGAAGGAGGTGTGGAGCAACAATGGGAATCATCAAAACTGCCATCACAGAGGCAACAAGTCTTTGTGTGAAGCAAATAAACAAATCAAAATGAAAGAAAAGCCACTATGGTTCTCAAAAGAGGTGGCTGTGAAAGTCAGGAAGAAAAAGATAGCATTCCGGAGTATAAGAAAACACAGAAGGAGCAGGACAGACAGCTGTACAGTTAAGGCAGAAAGAAGCAGGGAGGGAAGTCAGAATAGCAGAGGCCCAAACTGAGGAAAAGATAGCCAACTCAGTTAAGAGGGATAAAACCTTTATAGGTACATCAGCAAGCGTAGGAAGACAAGGGAGGGATAGTGAGGCTGAATTGAATGAACAGTGGAGTGGGCAGAGGGGACAGTGAAAAAGCAGGATACTGAACAAATATTTCTGCTCAGTATTCACAAAAGAGGAGGAAGTGCCTAATCAATTAACAGAAGCACTCTTGATAGGGGTCAATCCCAGTCCTTTCACAGAAGAAAGGGTTCTGCAAGAACTCCCTAAAACTGCAGGTGGACAAAGCAATGGGTCCTGATGGAATTCACCCTGATCTAAAAGAATTAAAGGAGGAACTAGTGAAACCACTGGCTGCTCTTTTTAATAAATCATGGGAGGATGGTGTGGTACCCGAGGACTGGAGGAAGGCGGATGTGATTCCCCTTCATAAAAGTGGGACCAAGACAGAGGCAGGAAACTACAGACCTGTCAGTCTGACCTCTGTGGTAGGGAAAGTGATGGAGTCACTTCTGAAGGAAAGAATAGTTGAGTACCTAGAGGCCAGTGGGGCAGAGGACCCAAGGCAGCATGGTTTCACAGCGGGAAGGTCATGTCAGACAAATCTAATAGATTTCTTTGACTGGTTGGCCAAAGTAGTAGACCAGGGAGGGGCTGTGGACATGGCCTACCTAGACTTTAGCAAGGCATTTGACACAGCCCCACACAAAAGATTAATAGTCAAATTAACCAGCCTGGGAGTGGGTCCCAGGGTGGTATCCTGGGTAAAACATTGGCTGCACAACAGGACACAGAAGGTAATTGTAAATGGAGTCCACTCTGAAGAAAGAGGGGTTACTAGTGGGGTACTGCAGGGTTCAGTATTGGGTCCAGTCCTTTTTAATGTCTTCATTAGTGACATTGCAGAGGGGACTGGAAGGAAAAGTATGCCTTTTTGCAGATGACACAAAGATCTGCAACAGGGTTGATACACAAGGAGGCATGGAAAGGATGAAAAGGGACTTGGCAAGGTTGGAGGAATGGTCAGAAGTATGGCAGCTAGGATTCAATGCAAAGAAGTGCAAAATAATGCACCTGGGAAACAAGAACCCAGGGGAAGAATACACAATGGGTGGGGAGGTAGTAACAACAACAGAAAAGGAAAAGGACCTGGGGGTAATCATATCAGATGACCTTAAAGGTTAGCAAGCAATGTGAGAAGGCAGTAGGGAGGGCTGGGGGTATACTGGGATGTATAGGGAGAGGCATCAGTAGTAAAAAACAGGAAGTTGTTATCCCTCTGTACAGACAGTTGGTGAGACCCCATCTGGAGTACTGCGTCCAGTTCTGGAGACCCCATCTCTGCAAGGACATAGACAGGGTAGAGGCAGTCCAGAGGAGGGCAACTAAAATGGTGCAGGGTCTGCAAGAGAAGCTGTAAGAGGAGAGACTAAAGGAGCTTAATATGTATACCCTTGAGGAAAGAAGGGAGAGAGGGGACATGATAGAAACTTTTAAGTACCTCAGTGGAATCAGCAAAGTCCATGAGGGTAGCATCTTTCAGAAAAAAAGACGTGCAAGAACAAGGGGACACAATTTAAAGATAGAAGGGGGGTGGTTCAGGGGCAATGTGAGGAAGTATTTTTTCACAGAGAGGGTGGTGGACGCATGGAACAGCCTTCCTGAGGAGGTTGTGGGGTCTAAAACTGTGGGAGAATTCAAGAATGCATGGGACAGACATAAGGCAATTCTTGTGGGGGGTAGGAAGAAATAGGCTGTTGGTTAACTAGGATCTGCGGCCTATCCTGTAGGTAGGGAAATGGGCAGACTAGATGGGCCTAGCGGTCCTTATCTGCCGTCAAAGTCTATGTTTCTATGTTCTTAGTCTCCCTGGTGGCCCCACAGGACTGGCCATTATCACGTTTCTTATCCACCTCGTTGCACCCATTTTTTTTTAATAATCCAGTTTACTGCCTCTGCAATATACCTGCTTTCCTTCTCTTCACTCTTGTAACTAAATTTAATTTGTCCTTTACTTGCTTGAGTAAGATATCAAAAAGCCAACATCTGAATGTATTAGTCACTATTTGAAGCAGCGGTGCAATGAAAGCAGCCAAAAACTGTGACCCTGCTATTTTTCATTATAAAAGTTTCAGGCATCTTCCACTTTTATTTTGTGGTACACCAAAATGTGAGTATTTTATAAATGTAGTAGTAGCAGTAGTAGTGTGTTTTATTGTTAGAGTTTCTGCCAGAGTATTTCCCTATTCAGAGATCACATCTAGCTAAATAATTGCTCTCCTATTATCTGGTGACAGAGGGAGAACTAGATATTCTTCTAAACCATGCAAGGTTTTATTTGTGCTAAGCCATGGAGCTACTCTTGAATGTCTAACCAGTAACATGTCAGCCTTTTGTGCTCTCTCAAATAACTTTACATTCATAGGATTATTATACCTAAGGAAAATACTATTTTTTTTATAGAATCCAACCAAATGTGTTTAAGTTCCTCTAGGTAACTTAACACACATTTTAACCATTCTGAGGGTGTATTAAGATTAACCCATGCTCTTTTTTTCCATCAAACATGCTACAGGTAAATCATTTTTTTCATGTTTTATTATTTTTAACCAGTATGTCATAACTATAAGTTTTATTTGCCTGAAAATATAAATTTTTCCCAGTTCTGATCTTACAATGATACTCAGGCTAGACTGTGGAACACTCAGCAATGCTTTATAAAAAGTTGTTAATGGTATTTCCAGTTCATTTACTCAGAAACATAGAAACATAGAAGTTGATGGCAGATAAGGACCTCAAGGCCCATCCAGTCTGCCCATTTCTTTTTCTACTTTATGAATGTGCCATCGGCCTTTGCTCTGTCAGTGGCCTATCTAGTCATACTCATCTGTATTGCTCCCTTACGCCTATCCCATGCCTCTTTGAAACCCTGCATTGTATTCATATCCACTACTTCCTGAGGTAGGCCGTTCCATGCATCCACCACCCTTTCTGTGAAAAAGAACTTCCTCACATTACCCCTTAATCAGCCTTCCTTTAATCTCATGCTGTGTCCTCTTTTCCTGCTATTTTTCTTATATTGAAACATGTTAGACTCTTTCACCTTGTTAATGCCCTTGAGGTGCTTGAATGTTTCAATCATATCACCTCTCTCTCTCCTTTGCTCTAGGGTATACATACTGAGCTCCATTAATCTGTGCTTATATGTTTTCTGATGCAGTCCCTGCACCAGTTTGGTTGCCCTTCTCTGGTCTGCTCAGTTTGATTAATGTCCTTGTGAAGTTGCGGCCTCCAGTACTGCATGCGGTACTCCAAATGGGGCCTAACCAGTGTCTTGTAAAAAGGGATTATTACCTCCCTCTTCTGACTTGTGATACCCCTACTAAATACACCCCGACATCCCCCTAGCCTTACCTGCTGCTTTAGTGGTCTGCTTGAGTGATTTTAGGTCATCAGTGATGATGATGCCCAAGTCTGTTTCTTCCCTTGTGACTGCCAGCAACTCTCCTCCCAGCCTATAGGTGGCTTCAGGGTTTCTCTTCCCTATGTGCATGATCTTGCACTTCTTTGCATTAAACCCCAGTTGCCACTTTTCTGACCATTTTGCTAGGTTATCCAGATCTCTTCTCATTCTGCCCACCCCATCTGGATCATCTACTCTGTTGCAGATCTTGGTGTCATCTGCAAACAGACAAACCTTACCCTCCAGTCCATCTGCAATGTCACTGATGAAGATATTGAAGAAGACTGGCCCAGGAGCTGATCCTGAGTACCCCACTTGTGACTTGCATCTCTTCTGACTGTATAGCATTTATCACCATGCTCTGTTTTCTGCCCGTCAACCAGTTTGCCACCCAGTTGACCAACTTCTGACCCACCCGAGCCTACCCAGCTTATTAATCAATTTTCTATGTGGAAAAGTATCAAAAGCTTTGCTGAAGTCAAGGTACGTGACATCAACTGCTCCCCCTTGGTCCACCACTCTGGTTACCCAGTCAAAGAAATCTATGAGATTAGTTTGACAGGACCTTCCTTTTGTAAACCCATGCTGTTTTGGATCCTGTGCTCCTATGGATTCCAGGTGTTGCACTATCCTTTCCTTAAGGAGTGCCTCCATAATCTTGCCCACTACTGAGGTAAGACTGACTGGTGTGTAGTCCCCTGCCTCCTCCCTGGTACCACTTTTGTGGAGCGGGATCACATAAGCCCTTCTGCAGTCTTCTGGAACCTCTCCTGTGCTCAGAGACTCACTAAACAGTTCTGATAATGGCTCTGCTAGTTTCACCATTAGCTGCTTTAGTACCCTGGGATGTATGAAATCAAGTCCCATTGCCTCATCCACCCTGAGATTATTGAGCTCCTGTAGGACCCCACCTCCCTCCCCCCCTGTGTCCATGGTGCTGAGCTGTGGGCCCTGCCCTACCTTCTCGTCAGTAAATACTGAGCAGAAGTATCTATTTAGGACAGATGCCTTTACATGGTCCTCCTCCTCACATGCCCCCTTACCCCTTTTGATCTTAGCAATACCCCCTCTGGACTTTCTCCTTTCGCTAAAGTATCTATAGAAAGTCTTGTCGCCTTCTTTTGTTGTTTGTGCTAGTGTTTCCTTGGTTTGGGCCTTTGCCTGCCTTCCTGCCTTCCCTGCTTCTCTTAGATAAGTTTGGTATGCCTCCCTATTTTCATCCTGCTGCGTTCCCTTATATATCCTTAAGGCCAGCCTTTTGGCTCTGACCTTTTCTGCTACTGTTTTTGAGAACCAAAGTGGTTTCCTTCTTCTTTTGCACTTCCTTTTCTCTCTAACACAATGGGATGTTGCTTCAAGTATTGCATCCTTAATGCTTGCCCACTTTGCCTGTACCCCCTCACCTGTATTTATTTTTGCCAGGGCTAGCTTAACTCTTTTGGCCATCTTATCAAAGTCAGCTTCTCTGAAGTCCCATATTTTTGCCTTGGAATGGGATGATTTAGTTATAGTGGCCAAATTGAACCATACCACGTGATGGTCACTGGCCCCAGGTGACCTTCTACCTGGAGATCGGTGATCCTTTCCCTGTTAGTCAGTACTAGATCTAGGATAGCACTGGGTCTGTACTTCACCAAACATCTCAGCCATATAGTAAGATTGGGTTAATTTTCATTTCACCAGCAATCAAGGCTGGGAATAATAAATTGTCCCCATATTTCTGACTGAATTTCAAAACTGCTATAGGCAATTGCTTTGTTTTTCTAACCTACAATATATTTTGCACATTTGAAGTTACTGGACATCTTTAGACCAAGATAGACATAATCCTTTACTGCTTCAAGTTTTTCTCCATTTAAATTGAAACATTTTGGTTTATGATCCTCAAATGTAAAATTTTAGTTGTAAAGAACTACATGAACCAATTAATTTATTATTTTGTCTTTGAAGACCTGTAGTTGATAGAGAAAAAGCACCATGTCATTGGTGTAGGCAAGACTATGACATAGAGTAGAATTTATTTTTGGTGGGTCAAAATCTGGGTACGATACCTCTTTCATTAAACTGTTAATGTAAATGTTAAAAAGGCAGGGGTTAAGAGGCATCCATCCTCTGACCGTGAATGATGAAGATAAATTTCCACAATTACCATATCTGATGACTGTATGATTGTCTGTATATAATTGGATAATTGCTATTAAGATTAGTATGATCTATGCAAAGAGCCAGCATTTTCTGCCAACGTATTTGCTTATTCAGGGAATCAAAATCTGCAGCAAAGTCTACAAAAAGTGCATATAACTTCATTTTTCTCAATGTTACATGTTTTTCAATAAGATACACCATTACAAAAATGTGGTCAGTTGTAGAAAATAATAAGTAAAAACCAGCTTGATACTTTTGAAATAGCGTTATTATCATCCAACCATTTCTGTAATTTTCCTAACATTATCTTGTAGAAGATCTTTGCAATACAGTCCAACAAACATTTTGACCTGAAGTTTTGTGGCTCGTATACGAAGCATTTTTTATGGTTTGGCACTACAATATTTTTTCCAATAGTCTGGTATATGTCAATATGTAGACATTTATTAAAGATATTAGTCCCCAGGGAGACCATATGTTTAAGTTGTTTTGATATATAATTCAAGCAGCATTTCATCTGGCCCTAGCACCTTATTTGAGGCTATATATATATATATATATATATATATATATATATATATATACATATACCTATTCCATTGTAAAGACCAATGATTCGCATGTTAAATCTATCTCTCTGTTTAAGACCATGAATTATCTGTTTGCTGCTCAGAAGTGAATTGTTTTTAAACAGTTTACCTAGGTTTCTTCTGGTATATAGATAAAAAAGCTGATATGTATTTGAACCCTTAGCCACCAGAGACAAAAAAAAAATATTTCTGTTGTTTTGATTTACAGCAACAAATAAAACAGCTTATAACTGGTAAAAGTGCTGGTGCTTGAGTTAAACTCTGCTCTCAGAGCTCCATATTGAACTCCAAATAAAGCTATATAGTGAAAACCTTTTTTTTATTAAAGGTACATAGCAAAAGTTAAAAGTTGATACAGTAAATGTGAACTTTTAGCTTTTGCTATGTAGATTTAATAATAAAGTTTTTCACCAAGTAACTTTTTTTGGTGTTCAATATAGGGCTCTGAGTGCAGAATGTTGTATTGCTTTGGCATTTTGATGTACAGCCTTGTGCATTTCTGACCAACGATAATTCTAGTATTTTTGTTTTCCTTTCTTTAAGGGCTTTGCATACTGTTTTCTTTCTTTGTTTAAGGTATTGAAATTTATTGTTGAGAGGATATTTTTTTTGTCTAGTTGATGAGTATTGTAAGGTTATTTTTTGCCCTTTTGCAAGTTGTATTGAACCAAGAGTTTGATTCATTATTAACATTTTCCTTGGGTCATACAACATTGGATGAAAATACTCAAAACACTGAACAGTGGTCTGTAACTTGATTCAGGATTTACTTCAGACATGATACTTATTATTCCATAGAAACATAGAAACATAGACTTTGATGGCAGATAAGGACCGCTAGGCCCATCTATGCTGTCCATTTCCCTACCTACAGGATAGGCCGCAGATCCTAGTTAACCAACAGCCTATATCTTCCTGCCCCCCACAAGAATTGCCTTATGTCTGTCCCATGCATTCTTGAATTCTCCCACAGTTTTAGACCCCACAACTTCCTCAGGAAGGCTGTTCCATGCATCCACTACCC
Organism: Neoceratodus forsteri; assembly: GCA_016271365.2. Taxonomy (NCBI): domain Eukaryota; kingdom Metazoa; phylum Chordata; order Ceratodontiformes; family Ceratodontidae; genus Neoceratodus; species Neoceratodus forsteri. Next base: position 19,689,559 of record JADMNL010000030.1, on the reverse strand, counting down.
TCTCTGTGAAATAATACTTTCTCATTGCCCTGAACACCCTCCTTCTATCTTTAAATTGTGTCCCCTTGTTCTTGCAAGTCTCTTTTTCTGAAAGATGCTACCCTCTTGGACTTTGTTGATTCCCTTGAGGTACTTGAAAGTTTCTATCATGTCCCCCCTCTCCCTTCTTTCCTCAAGGGTATACATATTAAGCTCCTTTAGTCTCTCCTCATACGGCTTCTCTTGCAGACCCTGCACCATTTTAGTTGCCCTTCTCTGGACTGCCTCTATCCTGTCTATGTCCTTGTGGAGATGGGGTCTCCAGAACTGGACACAGTATTCCAGATGGGGTCTCACCAACTGTCTGTACAGAGGGATAACAACTTCCTGTTTTCTGCTGCTGATGCCTCTCCCTATACATCCCAGTATACCCCCGGCCCTCCCTACTGCCTTCTCACATTGCTTCCTAACCTTAAGGTCATCTGATATGATTACCCCCATTTGCTACATCATTATCATACAAAGCCTCTTTTATTTCTATAAATAATCTCCCATTACAACTTAAGACTTTTCTTACCTCTTATTATCATATCTTATATACACTATTTTATAAATGTTTTAATTTATTTTTCTCAAGAAAAAATGTCTACCACATTTGGCTTAAAAATAGCATTTAGATCATAAAAGAGTAAGGATTGCAAATATATATAAATATATATATATACACACTCGTGGTGTGCAGCACAGGAGGTACTGTACCTAACAAGCAGATTTGACAGGCATGCTAACATTTTATAACTGTAGCTGAAACTAGCTTTTTGGAAAAAACATTGTTTCATTGTCCTGCAGTTTTAACTAGAAATGATTTGGTTCCATTTGCAGCCAAGATAATGAAGAAGCACCCCATGTTTGTTAAAAGAATAATATTCCCTTTCATATTTGTATTAATGGCAAATCTGGACTTAAAAACACAAGGTTTCATAACTGACTAGAAAAAAAAACTGGCATAATGATCTCTTTATAAGTACGTGTGTTATACACACATGTGTCCACATCCCATGAGTATTTGGGGAAGCTTACTATATGGCAGATGTTATTATGACATCTTATCTTGATGCATTTTTTATTAATGGATAAAGGCACTAATGAGAATCAGAAATTATATGAAGCAATTGAACCAGGTTTCCCATTCCAGATCTGTCACTTAGTGTTGATAAGATGCCACCAAAGCCATGTTAAGAATCTGAATATTCAGAATATGAAGACCAGTAATGACTGTTACTGTCATGCAGGCAGAGTTATGCATAACCCAATCTCCTTGACTGTTTTGCTTTTTGCAGATATCTTCCAAATATATTTGTGTTTAGGGAACACCATGTTGCTGTAATTTAACCTACTCTTGAACAATTTAGTATACCAAGCTAAATGTATTCTGTGTTTTTTTCTTTTCCACTTGACATTTTAATGAATAGTATTAAAGAAAATAAAAGGAAATGCAATGGGGAGGATATGCTTTCTTGTGTACATCAGTTGCTATAGCAGGTATCATAGAAATGGTACAGAAGATTCATGTGTTGCAGGTTTTGATTGAATAGTATATTGCTATGTTCTTCAGACATGCTGCTTCTAGTGAGAACAACAGGTTGATGGAAAGAAAATATCATTTTTGCCCATTCATTTCAAACAAAGCAAACTCTAGCAATGATAAATACTGCTGTGAGTTGCTGAATGCAGAATGAAAATGTTAGTGACGTTTCCTGTGCCACTTTGTTGAAGTCATGGCATAGTATGATGCTCAATGTTATTTTTTATCATGTTTCATTTTTCAGAATGAAATGCCAGCAGCAATAAAAATGTTGGTGATGAAAATCTGTAATATCATAAGCTAGCAGACTGTAGAGTGGTTGAAAAAAAAATGGTGACGTGCCCCCCTCCAAAACACAAACACACAGATTTGTTTTCACACAGCTGTTTCTCTGCCTGGTCTCATCTGGTGGTACCCCCCAGCCTAGTCACTGACTATCTCACAGACTTTTCAGTTATCTTCCACTTTCCCAGGACCATAGTGCGATGGGGTGCCAGCTGTGTCGATTGTGCAAGAGCCTGCAAGGGGGGGGGGCAGTCTGGAAAGCTAGCGTTTTCTTCTTACCATCTGAGTTTTCTTCCTGGGGTGCTGGCATGTAATGGCATGGACACCCATGCACAGAGAGGCATGCATGCGTGACATTCATCCGATGGCTTCCTGTCTCCTCCTGGTGCTCCCAACTGGTCTCCTTCAGTCGGCAGTCATGCAGTGAGAGCAGCATTACACCTCCCTCAGGAAGAAGAGAAGTTCCTGGGATGCTTAATCCTTCACTCCCTTGGCCGGTTCCTGATGGCCAGAGCACGTTCCTGAATGTGGGTCACAGGTGTAACATGCAGTAGTGCTACTGCTGTGCTACCAGAGCAGCTACATAGATTTTTTTAAACAAGAATTTGGCATCAACTCTGCACAATCATTAACCTTGACTTTGACATGTTCCCTAACAAGTGTCACATGACTAAAATACTAGATGTGTTTATAATGTTCCCGCCTGTAGCAATACCATGGAGTGTTGCAGCCTGTACCAGTCCTGCCTTTAATCCTGTTCTCTCACACCTCTTCATTTTTATCTTTTCCTCTCCCCTTTCCTTCGGCTCCCCTCCCTCCTGTACTTTACTTTTCCAGCTCCTAGCTAATCCCTTCCTCTCCCTTCCCCCTCAGTCCAAATTGGCATCTCCCATCATTTCGACCTTCACTTCCTTGCCTTTCCCTTTCTGTTACATAGCAAGCTACCAAACCTTGTTCAGGGATTACTATTTTCTCTTGATGCTGCCCCTACTGTGCCCGGGGTATGTTTACTAATATTGCATACCGTGTTCTTGGTTCTGAGTTTAGAATTTTCCTTGCACTTAAATTGCCTTTTGCATAAAACACTTAGAAATACAGAAAAAAATACACTTTACAAGCAGAAAAAGATGGGAGTTATTTGTGTATGTGCTGTTCCTATCTAGAAAAGCTTGGACCCACCAGCCTAGTGCTGTATGTACACCATTTAGCCTTGACCCCAACTCCCCACCCGGCTAGTTATTCATCCTGTCGTGCGCGTTCTGTTTTATAATATTGTGATTTGTTTCTTACTTAACTGGATCTCGCATTCCATATGCATCCAGGAATAAGATGTTCTCAGCTCAGGCAGCTTTTCTTGGGGAAAAAGGTTGAATAAAATAAATAAATAAATAAGTAAATAAATATGGCTACACTTTTATTATGAAAGGCTCCTATAAATAAAGACCAGTTTGGTGATGGATTTTCAGAAGGGAGGGCTCTGACACAGGGGCACATTCTCTACTCCACCAGTGTCCTATCAGTTGCACAAAACAAATAGAGGAAAATGTATGGTCTTTGGTTAATAACTATGCTGTAAACACTTTGAGAGGTTGCAGTGACATCATTGTAAACCTCAAGAGTGCACACACACTTCTGTAGCATCTAATCCCTCGGGTGTGTGTAAACTTCTTGTTACACACACCGACCCATACTTTATTCTATCTGAAATCTGCTTGATTTCAGTTAATAATAATGGTAATAATAATGATAAGGGATCTCCATACATTATATGTGTCTTATTTTCAAAGGGTCAGGGAACTTTTTAATGTTTTTGGGGTGCAGATCCCTTCGATGTTTGTGGAACATAGAATCTTTCAGTGTTCATGGGAACAGAACACTAGGAAGCTTAAGGTTCAAGAAGCATTTCATTGTTTACACGCACAGAACAGAGTCACTTTGTGTTCATAGGCAGTGAGCCTTTCAATTTACACAGGCACAGAGAATTTCAGTGTCCATAGTCATGGAGCATTTACATGTTCATAGGCATAGAACAGCTCAGAGTTCATAGGTGGATGGTTTTCAGTGCTTATAGGCACAAAGCCTTTTAAGGTTTATGGGGCACACAACTCATTGATCTCTGGATGGTAATGGGTATTGAAGGTCCTGTACCAAAGTGATGGCTGAAAAGCAACAGGAAAGGGCCACAGGAGGGATGTAGTACTTCCAAAATCACACAGAGTAGGGGACAAGCATGGCAGCGTACAACAACATAGCAACCAGACAAAGGAGTAGAATTTGAGGGGAACACTAGCCATATCTGAGAGACCTTCTCAAGCTAACATAATGCCAACGTGGAAAATGTGCCACCTAGCACCACAGGGGATAGACACAGCTACACACAATGTAAATGTAGACAGAACAGCAATAAGCAAAAACATACAAGGATGTCAAAACAAAGAAACGAAACAATGAGAAGCAGAAGGGCCAACAAGTCTTCTGAGACTGGAGAGCCAGGAAATTATGCAATGTATATAGTAGAAGGGCACGCGACAAACACAACCCCCTCCCCCCATTGAGTATCAAGGTCCAACAGTACAGATACAGAAGGCAAGGAGGCAATGGCCCAGAAGAGAGGTGGGTACCATCAGCAATGGAAGGAAGTGGGATACAGAACTCGGGGAGACATAGCACTGGCCACATCAGCATGGGAGTACAATTTCAGAGAGTTGGTCACTATAATGGTGGGAACATGGGCCTTGCAAAGACCAGTTTTGGCCATGGTAATGTGCAGCACAGAGGAATGCATCAACATGCCAGGAAGATAGCATGAAGCCTGAAGCTACATGAGTCCACAGTGGCAAAGCTGGTACATGGGGTACAGGGCCTGATGTCAGCTGCCACTGCCCAATAATAGTGGAGGACCATGAGCCAGAAGAAGGGGCCTGAAAAGGTGTAGTGGAGGGTATGGGACCCATGAATAGAAAGGCACCCACAACACAGCAGGAAGCTAAAACAATTGGAATGAGCATTTGCTTGTGATTGAAAGTATCCTTTATGACACCCAAAGAGTCAGAGTGAGTTGCTCTCCTCACCAAGCAATGGTAGATACTTTCAATGGAGGGGAGCCTTAATATTTGAAATATATATCTATAGCTATATAGTCATTGTAAAAAACTCTATTTAATGCATCAGTTAGGGTTGTTCCACAGTGACAAAAGTGAGGAAATTCAGTGTTAGGGTTCCCACCCCCCTTGCACCTCCCTACCAACAGGCATCAGGGTGTGCATTGGGGTCATCAGTCTAACTGTCACCCCATCCCACTTGTAAACAAGCTGAGGTGGTGCAGTATGAGGAGAATGGGGTGAGAGTTAGGATCGATGACCTCAATGCACACCCCGATGTCTGTTAATTAGAGCGGGGTGGGGTGGGGTGCAAAGGGGATGGTAACCCTAACATGAATTTTCTCGCTTTGTCGCTGTGGAACAACCCTAACTGATGCATTAAACAGAGTTTCTTGCAATGAATGTCCCTTCTTTTTGAGAATGTGCACTATAAATAGTGAAGTAAAGGTAACACAAACGCAAGCGCAAATGGTAACGCATATGGTGATGCAAACGTAAATGGTAACGCAAACAGTAATAGAAACACAAGCACAAACATTAATGAAAATAGAAATGCAAATGCAAGTGTGTACAGAAATGCAAATCGTAATGCACATGGTCACGGTAACGCAATTGGAAATGCAAACAGTTACGGTAACAGCAACGATGATGCCAAAACAAGGTCACAAGCGGAAGCATAAGCAATGCGTACACAAGCATAAATGGAAATGCACACGGTGATGCAAAAAAAACACAAACAAAAACAGTAATGGAAACACAAATGCTAACAGTAAAGCAAACGCAAGTGCAAACAAAAACACAAAGGTTAACTCAGAGGGTGGGGTTGACAGGAACGCTAAAGCAAACGGTTACGGAAATGCAAGTGGAAACGCCAAGTGTAACAGTAATGAAAACACACATCCTTTTTTTCCCCAAAGCTGCATTTAGAAACACAGTGAATGCAAAGAATATATGCATAATAATGGGCCTCGGAGCAGAAAATGAACAATTGGAATACTAAATTGCTTATATCTTAGGAACCGTAAGACGTAGAAAAAAAAAATGACAATTTCATATAATTTATGACTTTCCTGGCTAGTTTTGTACTTAGCCCCTTAGCAGGGGGCTAAGCATTTTTCAGATGAAAAGTCTGTATCTCGAAGTGTTTCAAAGATACAGGCCCCAAAAGGTGCGGCGGAAGCCGTAATGTTAGCCTATGGGAAAAATTGTCAACTTCGGAATACCTTAATTTTTCAGCCCTGCAATATTTTGCCACCAAACCCCTAAAAGGGACATCTGTGGGATCTTGGCTTTCTTCCCTCCAAATTTCAGCCTCAAAGACCAAACCGTTCTTTTGCAGCAGGGTGGCAAAGATTTCCTATTCTTTTGGGCACAGTGTCGCAAAGTAGTGTTGCAAATCATGACACTTTCGAAAAAAAAGATCACGAGAGTGTCACAAGTGCAACACTACTGTGTGACACTACAGTTTACAAAAATTTCAAAAACATATTTCTGGGGTGTTTAACCCCCCAATAAAGACATGTCTAGCATCCTCAGGGTTCGAGTAGGTGAGCACAAAAAGAATTGTGTCCCTAGAGGGTCCCAAATTTAAATGCCCAAGCATTTCTGTGACCAGTAACTGAAAAAAATGACTGACTCATGACACTACAGGGGTCGTTTGTGATGCTAAAAACTGCATTTGTGACACTGTCGAATACTTTGTTAACTTTTCCCATTGACTATAATGGGAAACTTGTTTTTTGAATAACTTTTGAACCGTTTAATATTTTGTCACAAAATCATTGAAAGACACATCGGTGACCCCAGTTGCATGTTCCCTGAAGGTTTTGTACTGGTCGCCCAAACCATGTGACCTGTAGGCACGAGTAAAGAATGCGTAAAAAAGCATAAATATGACTTTCTACAGTGCTATATAAGTCCACAACCATATACCTGACCATTACAAAACTTGGCAGATCCAGAGATCTATGGTACCGCTCCATGCCTGCCACATTTCAGGCAAATCTGTCATATGGTGGCAACGTTATTAAGCTGCAAAATTTCACACTTTAACCTTAAATGGGGTACTCAACCCTAACTATAGTATATATATGCTGTTGGAGCCTAGTTAACAGTGACAAGGCTTCAGTGTAAAAAAACTAAGATGGGAATTGCAACTTTGCCACTACCAGTGGGTGGGGCATTTTCCAAGTGTCAGAAAGTCCTTATAGAGGGAGGTGAGATGGTAGTAAAGTCTGTCATATCTATGAATTTAATCCGATCACAAACCTTTGTACAAAAGCTAGAGGTTTTCTCTACATTTTTTGACATGAGGGATACAGTAATTAGTCTTTAAGTAAGGGAACATTAATGCCAAACAAAGAAGGAATTGCAACAATGGAGGAAACACAGCTAGTTTAAAGTAGAGACTGAGCCCTTATAGTTGAGTAAATAAAAGTCTGAAATAACAAATTAGTGGTTATCTACTGAGAAACATGACTTGGAATGGCAGCAGCAGTTAAAATATAGTGAGGTCAAATGTAATCCCACCATGAAGGTCTTGTTCACCCTGACAATCAGTCGCTCTGTCATGTCAGTTTGATTGCTTTCTTATCCAACCACTACCTTTCACAATCTTTACTTTCAATATGCGTCTGTGCATGACAAAACTGGCACTATTGAATGTAGTTTTTTGATTATAAGTTGTTAAGAATAAGTAAATGCATACTTATTTGTAAAGACTTGCTTTTATATTTCTAACTGACATGGGTAGGTTGTGGGGGGGAAGTCTTACGTAAGCCAGCTTTCACATGGTGAGAAAACAAATTACTTATGTGATTGAGTGTGTGTCATGGAAGTAATGATTCTCCCTGAGAGAAGCTAGTAATTTATAAACAGAGATATTGGTGTGACAAATATGACTGTTTCATAAAATACACTGGCTTTCTAAGAGGGACAGCAAATAGGAAACAATGATGACACATTCTTAGTCTCTGGAGTACAGAACCATACAGTATATCGAATTATATGTTGCAGTATGGTCAATCTGTGTTCCTTAAATTCATTTCTTATTTCAAAAGAACCTTTAAAAACTGAAAGTTAAGCTTTTTCTTTACTGTACCTAAACAAACTGGGTAATTTACCTAAAGTAGTATTTTGCTGTTTGACTAAACCTTGGCTAAATGACTAGCATGAGTACTAGTATTATTTGCATGTACATAAATATGTCCATGCAAGTACATATAAATTAAAATCTTTACTGTACCAATTAAAATTAGTTTGAATGTTTTTCTATGCTATATCCTTCCTTCCTTCCTTCCTTTCCTTCCTTCCTTCCTTCTTTCTTTGTAATGTGGTGTTCGCTCATCTTCATGGTTTCTTTCTGGATGTTTCAGCTCATTTATCTATGTCGGATACAGCTCATTTACTAAATTTTCAGTTAACAGTTTCAGGCTTAAGAACTACAGACCATGCTGCTCCTAATCCTACAATTTTTTAAATCCCTGAGAGAGGCTGAGCTGTTGCTTTTCTGTTGCAAGTCTTATTTGAGGGAGGGCAGTCAGAAGCTATAAAGGAAATATACATTTGGATGGGACAACCCATGACGTAAACTGACAAAGAGTAATGTCAAACGCATGCATAAAAGCTAAGAGTGACATACAATAAATCAAGATAGAAGCTAGAGAAAAATAAGAAGCTTGACAGTCAAATCAAAGAAGTGCTGCATATACTTGCCAAAAAACACTGAACAAAAATATATTTACTTCACAGAACAATTATCTCATCAGTATAAACTCAAAATGAGCTGCCAGAGTCCATTAATAGTAAAGCTAGATAACAAAGGAAATATAATTAGTATTGTGTGGATAATGCACTGTTCTGTACACACTGCCAGGATATCTGAAAGTTGAGATTGTGTACTATTCTTTTTTTTTCAGAATTACAAACTTAAATGACATGACACTGTTACAGGAGTAGTAATAAACTACATTCACATACATAAAAACAGAAACTGATATAACAGTACCATGTCTCCCCCCTTATCTCTCCCACCCTCCCCCTATCCCTTATCACCTATATCCCAGATACTACTTTACTAATCCTCCCACCCACCTCCCCCCTTACTACGGCTGAGATGTATCATATATCCCAAAACTCATTAAGGGCAAAATACCATTCTTGGAAAGGCATTGGATTGAGGTGAAGGAAGGGAAATAGACCATTCGTGCACTAAAGGAAAGCAGATACTCTAAGTGTCTTTTAACCCTCCCTAACTCCAGCCTGAAACATGTAAATAGCATGCATACTAGCCCAAATCTTCCTATATTAAGATGAGGGGCGGCCTCGGCCTATCTTATATTGTTCCACCCTCAAGTTACTCAATAGTTCCTGAAGCCATTCATTGTAATGAATCTTCTGAGCATCAATCCAGTGCCTTAATATCACTTTCTTAAATGTCAATGCTGTCATTGCCATGTAATATCTGTGTGCTCTGACCTTTACCTTGGAAAAATCCCCAATGAGGCAAACATCCAGAGTGAACAACTCGTCAAGACCTAGCACCGGGTCAGCCTTACCTTGGATTTCCATCCAAAGATCTTGGATGGAAGGACAGTCCCAGAAAATATGTTTGAGGGAACCCTCTTCCAGCTTGCATCTATTACATATTGGGGACGCGGTTTTGCCAACTTTAAATAGTTTAAGACGAATCCAGAGATCGTGTACTGTTCAAAGGTATACAGCATACATTTTCAGATAATTGGACAGAAAGAATCTGTTATCAGGCATCATTGTTATCCTGATAGTTTTCCTTGTTGTGCTGTGTCATAGTGTATTCTTAAATAGAAGTAGTAGTAGATCTTGGAACTAGCAAATCCCAGCAAGCAGTTCAATGTTTGGCGAATAGAGTTTGGTGTTTGTGTATACTCAACTTTGGCCTTTCTCTATTCCCACCCTCAGTAGAGGAGCCAGGTGGCAATAGGAAATGGAAGGCCCAGTACTAAAGGTGAGAAGAGTGCTGGAGGAGGAGGCAGGAAGGATGGAGGAAGCTTGAAACGCTCTCAGCGAAAGTCGCTGGGGGAGGCTAGATTTATAGGGCTAGTGGGAGTTTATTCCCCTACATTGAACCTTGGGTTAGCCCTCCCAAAATAGAATTCTGGGATTGGCTAGCTTCTGAATTCTACTCCTCAGCTCCAAGCCGTGCAGCAACTGTAAAAGATGCAGATAGTTAGTCACACATTGCATAGTCACAAGAACATCAGTACCTTCCTATTCATATTTATCCCAAAACATATGTTGTAAAAACAGAACATAAAATGGCCTGACTGAAGACATCATGTTCATCTTCACTTGAGGCCAATGATATTGAGATATCTCACCCAACGCTTCACCTCTCGTAAGATATCATAATATCACTGGACTCTCATGAAAATAAATGTATCTTCAGTTAGGCCGTGTCATATTCCCTATATATCCAGTACAGTTAATCCAGCTAATGGATTCAGATTGTTTACCCTCTGCTCCATGGAAAGTTTACATTATGCAAACTATCCAAACTGAAAAGATTGTATCCACACAACTATAAACATGGAGACATAGACAATGCTGGTAGAAAAAGTCCATTGGTCCATCCACTCTGCCATGTATTATCCTATCCTGTCTTATCCTGTGACCTATTGTCTAGATGGGGTTTATACCCTCACCTCCCTTTTTGTCCCATGCCTTACTACTACCCCACTGAGTAACTGGTAGACCCCTTACTCTGACACAGCCTTGTTTATATCCATTAATGGTTTTTGCTCCACCATTGCAGCTGGTAGCCTGTTCCATGGCTCTGCCACTCTCTCCATGAATAAAACTTTCTCATATCCTTCCTGAATCTCCCCCCCACCAACTTCTATTCATGCTCTTGTTTTTGACACACCATTCCTGTAGAATAGTTCCTCACAGTCTATCTTGTTTATTCCTTTCAGGAACTTGAAGATTTCGATCATGTAGCCCCTCTCCCTTCTGGCTTCCATCGAGTACACGGTCAGTGCCCTAAACCGATCCACTTGGGATCTACCCAGTTGGCCCTGCATTCTTTTGGTTTCCCTACACTTCACTGTCACTAACTGTCTCTGACATTCTTTAGGTGGAGACTCTAGAACTGGGGCACAATATTCCATGTAGGTTCTCACCGGTAATCTATGGAGAGGCAGTATTACCTCTTTTCTCCTGTTAACACATCTCATCCAGTATTCCATCCTGGGGTTCTAGCTTCCCATGTGCATCACTTTGCATGTTTTGGCACTGAATTTCCATGGCTAAACCTTAGACCACCTCTCCAACACATGCAGATCCATCTGCAGCTCCCTTACCCCTTCTTTGCTGTCTCACAGAGCCACAGATCTTGGTGACCTCTGCAAAGAGACATATATTGCTCTGTATTGTTTCTCCTATCTCACTGATGAACATACTGAAAAGGATTGGTCCCAGGACTAACCCCTGCAGCACTCCAGTTGTGACTTACCTCTCCCCCGATTTGACTCTATTGACTAACATCCTTTGCTGTCACTCCCCTAGCCAACTTCCCACCAAACTAGGCCATTCACTGTTCCCAGATCCTCTAACTTATTCAGCAACCTTCTCGGGTTGGCACTGAGTCAAATGCCTTGCTGAAGTCGAAGTAAAGTAAATCTACTGCTTGTCCCTTATCCATTGCCCTCGTTACCTAGACAATGAATACAATCAGGTTGGTCCGACTATTAGGTTGATCTGACAAGACCTTCCTGCCATGAATTCATGCTTCTTACTATCTTGGAGTCCATTTATTTCCAGGTAATCAGTCTGACTAGTGCCTCTATCAGTTTATCCACAACTGAGGTCTACAATAATATACAGTAAAAAATCAAATGCACAAACCTGGAAATTTATTGGGACAATAGGAAGTAAAAGGGTGACCGATAGGCCTGTATGTAGACAGGCTACAACAATAACCAATCATAATACATTATCCTCTCTTGTGCCAACCAGTGACCTGCAAGTTATACCTCATTCTTCAGTGAAAGATGCCCAGAACACCAGAGTGAAAACTTTGCTTCTTCCTCAAGACACAAGTGATAGAGCCATAGGTGAGGGTACCTAAACCTGAAAAGATCTGACCAGGATATTATGTTGATAGTAGCTTCACTTTTTTGACTGAAAAAGCTACAGCGGAATTAAATCTTTAATCTAGTTATTCAGAAACATTAGGCTACTTCTCAGTAAATATCTAGAGTAAACATGGTGTTTCTTTTTTCTGGATCTGACCAATTTATTGATCTACTGTAGGAGTGATTAGAGGTACCCCAAATGACCACCTGCAGATACCTCAAGTATCCTATCTGGTCAAATAGACCTGGATAATGACTAATCATTCTGCATAGTTTCAGATAATGCTCTCTTTTCCAAAAAGAGATGCCTCATATTTTTTATTCTATTCTCATCTGTTTTAGTTGTCCACCCCATAACTGACTTTGTGGCTCTTCACTGTATCTCATTTGCTATAGCAAAATAAGTTTGCACTCTACTTTTATTAAACTCTTGTTTAGATCAACCACTTACAAAAGGAAGAGCTAGGAAACTTGGTGATGAAAGGGTCTACAATAGGAGCTTTTAAAAGCTCCAATATACTGGTTGATGGTCAGGCAACAATTTGCATAAGGCAAAAAGCAGCTTAAGCAGGTAGATACTTAACCCTGATTATAAGACCTCCTGGTTCCTCACTGCCCAACCAGCTCTCTTTCTTCCTCCAAGGATTGCCTCCTAGTGGTTCCCAGGGGTAGATTGTGGCAGTCAGGTGACTGGGCTTTTCATTTGCTGCGCTGGCCCTGTGGAACTCACTGCCTAGTCATCTGAGGGAGGCTCCCTCAGTGGAAACCTTTAAAAGGGTCTAAAAACATTTTTATTTGGCCAAATATTTGAGCTGTATAATTAATTAATATAATGTATGTTTCCTGACTGCTCTGATATGATAGATCGATGTTATATATTTTCTGCTCTTAGAGTTACTTGACTTTAAATTGTTTATTTTGGTTTTATTTGAATCTTTATTTTTTGCAAGTTGATTGATGTTTTTATGTGTGATGTGTTCTATATGACTTTTATGTGATGTTTTTATTGAACTGTGAAGTGCTTTGAGCCTCCAGGGACGAGCGCTATAGAAATAAAATTATCTATCTATCTATCTATCTATCTATTGTTATCTCTCTCTCTCTCTCTCTCTCTCTCTCTCTATCTACAGGTGCATTCAATGATCACGGCCAGCAAATTCTAAGAACTTCTCCAAGTCTGATATTTTATGGCTTGTTTTGGAAACATTTTGTGAAGTTGTAGTGCAGTTTTTTTGGAAGCAGCCTATAACAATTGAAAGGAGGGTTGTCCTGTGTACAGAGAAATGGAAGCTATAGTCATAATTTCTGTTTGACCAGTGAGCCTGTATCTACCTGCTCAAGCTGCTTTTTTCTGTGTGTATGCATGTTTTAAGTCGTTACATGGTATATTGCACGTTACATGATGGCAAGTTATGAATTAAAGGTTTATTTGTAAGGCTGGACTTTTTGTTGTGGTTCTTTTTCCATACGCTTGCCACACAAACTGTTCAGCAGCTTTTACATAAACATTTTTTAAAGTATGTGACTGAAACAGGGATAGACCTATTTGTGGTTCCCTGACCAGTTTATGCTGGTGCTGACTCAGTCTTACAGTTACAGAGGTTTCCTTTTGAACTGCTTTACTAGCACTTCAGGATAATGTGCACACATTTAATGTGTGCCTCCCCAACACATCTGTTGTTTTAATGCAACCCAGGGCTTCTAAGGTGGGGCTATCAGTGAGTCCTGTGCCAGTGGACAAACTCTGCTGCCAAGGGGGAACTCCATCCAGCTGGGTGGGGGACCCTTAATAGTTGTCAGACTATTTGGGTGAAGGGATGGCTGGAACTGACATTAGAAGAAAGGGGCAACTGAACAGCCACTTCTCCACCTCAACCTCCTACCCAGACAAGTAATTCAATTAAGGAGTTGAAGAGAGTGAAATGTGCCAGGGCAAAGAAAAAGCCTTGTGCACCACAGTAGTAACCAAGCAATTCCAACAAGGCTCAGCTATTAATTAATGTCCCAAACATTATAAGTCTTCGTAGTTAAGAAGTTTCTCCACTTGGAAGACTCATCCAGACTCCCAGGTCCCCTCCTATCATCCAGATAAATGTGTGGGGGGTAGGTCTAGCAAGTAATAAGTCATCAGTGTAGGGGGGAACCTTAGACTCAGTATACAAAAGAAAGGTTGATATGCAGTAACTGCCAGTCCCCATACATTGATTGGTAACTGAATTGTGCTTCACTACTTTAGTAAGTTCAGACTGATGGAGGGGGCATCACACCCCAAGTATACACAGGAGCAGTGCAAACAAGGATGTCTTGGAGGCATTATAGCATAGTGGTTAAGGGCACTGAACTGCAAACCTGGAGACCTGGGTTTGTATCCCATCAGCCCCCACTTATGTACTGTGTGACCCTGAGTAAGTCACTTAACTTCCTTATGCTCTCAGGGCACACCTGGAAACAGGATCCGGCTTAGTGTGCCTTTCCTAGTTGAACAATTTCCCCTTCTCTTGCAGACTTCAGTGTTCTTACAGGGCCACAGTCTCGAAGGCCATTGAAGTGCTGCCTGTAGAAAAAGTCCCCAGAATGTGAATGCCTCTCAACCTGGCTGCCTCCATCCCCACACTCATGTCACTGATCCCCCAAGGTCCCCCAACCCCCCCAGGTCCAAAGGCCCCTCTAGATCCAGTCAACAAAAACAGGTCAGCAGTCCCATTAGGCATGCTTTTCACAGGCCACCATAATACGTGTCATCCATAGCCTTCTTAAGTGAATGGCTGACTGGGCCCACATGAAGATGGCCATCACCACCCACTGTAACAGTGGGCTCAAGGAGTGGCCCCCCCAGACAAGCATCTGAGATAAACCCCTGTCCCTGGGCAGCCCACCAACCACTGAGCACATGGCTCCACTCTCGTGTGATGGCCTGGGGACCAGGGCTCCCCTCAACAGGCCCAGCCCAGTCACTTACAAAGCCTATCGGCCACCTTAGGTCTAAGTTGCAAGGCATCATGGTGGCTCCTTGTGCTAATCCTGGGAGTACAAGTGGGCATTATATCCTGCTAGCAAATCATGTAGGACCTTCAGCCAACCTGGGGGAGCAAGGGTCTGAGGGAATAGGGGTCATAAGAGGGCAAAGCAGCAACCAGAAATGTGAGCAGGGACTGTCTTTAACATCCATGGGCTAGAATTCAAGGCTGGAAAGCTGTACATTTAGTGATCTGGATTCAGTTGTGTGTTTGCTGGTGCTTTGAAGCAGGCCTGTCTCCCTGAAGGTGCAGAATTATCTCTTGCATTGTGGGCATCGTGGCAGCTGCCTGTTGGTGCTGCCTGTCAGCCATCTTCCACACTTGTGGTGCAATTTTAGAGGCTAATGTTGGCACAAGCTGTTTAGTCAGTGGATGGTAATGGAATTTCCTCGAGTTTTGAAATCAGCGGCGGCCTACTCAGCTGTGTGATATGTGACCAGCTCCTCCTTGAAATACACCCTTGGCCAGGTAGAGGTTGCAGAACTTAATGTTTGCTGTCTTGAGTGTTGTCATGTAGAGGAGATAAGCTCTTCTTAGGTTGCAGGGAAACCGGAGAATCATTGTCCAAATATATTCTAGAGTTTCGAAACCAGACCTCTCGGGCCTTCCATGCTTTAGAGAGGACCTCCTGTTTGTCACTCCATTGGAGGAAATGCACTATAATCAAGTGGGGACAAAGAGCCAGTCATGTTGGTTTAGGGCCTAGTGCTCGATGTGCCAATTCAATTTTCAGGGTTTGATCCAGATGAAACTTTAAGGCAGTCTGAATAAATGTCTTTAGAAAGTATTAAATCCTGGCCCTCCACACCCTCGGGGAAACCGTAGAAGCAAAGATTGTTGTGCGTACCATGGCTCTCTGCACCCTCCAGTTTTTTTTGCTGTGTTGCACCACTGAGTGTAATTGAAGAATAGCAGCCTACACGATGTCCATGTGGCAGTCCATCTGAGTTAGTTGCTCCTCATACTCATTGGACCTCTTCTTTAACTTCATGATAGCTGTTCTCTGGGCATTAGCCATGCTCCTGATTGCGTTGTGGAAATCCCTCATTTCTGTGACCACAAAGTCCTTTTTATGGTGTAACTGTTCAGTTGGTGGGGATTTATGTTTTTTCTTAGCTCTGTTTTTTTTTTTTGTTGCCACTCTAGCGAGAGAAGGTGGCTGAGGCATGGGAAAACTCACTGTCGGAGCTGACTGCTCTGAATCCCTCAGCATCCTACTGCTCAGATCCATTTCCCATTCTTTGGTGACCCATCAGCAATGCAGGGCATTACTATGTGGTGAGTTGGAGTTTGTTAATTTAATCAAGCTGGTTGTAGGGGCTTTAGTGGAGAAGGTGTCGCTATCAAGCCCCTCAAGTTGCTGTCTTGAGGATGACATCACTGGAAGTTCCAGAAATGCTTTTTAATGATCATGGCTCACCAGGAGCAGATGCAGATTTCTTTGCTCATCTGTTTGATTTGTTATCATTTAAATTGGAGGGCATGTTTATTTTGGCCAGGGATTTTAGCTTGGTGCTTTTCAGCTCCTTGGATACTTACAATCCCCAAAAGGCTGAACTGTCTTCAGAACATCACCATCTTTAATTGCAAATAAAGGAATTTGGTATTGCACCTGCCTGAAGGGAATTGTATCCATCTGCTAGAAGGTATACCCATTTTTCATCATAATTCCATCATGTCCATGGCAAAATTGGATTCTTTTTTTTCTGCAAGCACAAGACCTTCTCCAGGTCAGCGCTGCTACTATAGGCCTAATCTATGTAGTTGATCATGCTTTAGTCACTATACGAGTTGATTGTGACATTTCCTGGAAACACTCCTTTTGCAATTGAATGTTTCTTTACTTAATAACACAGATTTTGTCTCAGAGTAAGGGGATGATGTCAGGTGTGTTATTTCCTTTAATGATGCTGGAGCTATTTCCTCTGGCATATGTTGGGATACTCTCAAGGATGTGGTGTGAGGAAAGATTATTTTACGCTCTGAGGCAACAAGATCTAAAGGGTACTGTATGTTCAAATAGTTCAAGAACAAAATAAAGAGGGGAATTTTCTTAAAAGATCAAGAATGGATTCTAATACACAAACTTGATGATTTGCATGTTCGCAGGTCACAGCCAGTCTTTCTTCTTTTTCTTAAAAGGGATAGAAACTGCATTCCAGTGATAATACTGTGGCCTGTTTTACTTGCTATGATGTTACTGGTTCCTCAGAAGTATGCTGAAATGCAAATGTATCTCACAAAAATTTATATTTGTCTAAGTATTACTTTCAGATTCTGTATGTTATGGCCTTTCACCTGGCTATGTCAGAGTGTATTTATTTATTTATTCAGCCTATTTTCAGGTACAGCCTGGGAGGTTATGCAGTAAGCAGATTATAAGAAAGGTACATTAAGAAAAAATAAAAGGAGTGAAGCAAAATCAATGCAAGTATAGTAAGATTAGAGTAGGTGGTGCAAATAGCAAGTACAGTAAGCTTACAATGGATAGTGTAGTAACTAGGGGCTAGGAACTATGACATATCAACACACAATGTCCATGGACTCGATTCTCAAAGGCTCTTAGATTGACGGAAGCTGCGGCAAAAGGCAGCTTGTGTCAAATCCCTGTGCACCAGGGACTCTATTATTCATAGTATCATAGTAGAGTACAAGTCGTATGCTCAAGGGCCATGAGACTTGGCTATAAGTTAATGATATACAAATTTCCTAACTCCCATAAATTTATTGAGTGCTTCCCTGAATGAGGTCAAAGTTTTAGCCATTACCACTGTTTCAAGTAAATTGTTCCTCAACGACACAACTCTTTGGCTAAACCAATTAGCCCATCTTTCTGTTCTAAACTTTGCTCATTTTAGTTGAAGGTTATGCATCCTGTTAGATTTTACTGCATACTTCTCTTCAAGACCCATACATTCTATTAGCTTGCTATTATTAATAGCTCTGTATATCCTGCAAAGGAAAAACAACAAGACAGCTCAGCAGTGTGAAGAGTGTGTGGTAACCAAAAAACGTAATAAAACTGCAAGAAAACCGCACCACTCGGAGAATCTTCATATAAAGCAACACTTTTAATACATAAATATCACCACAATAGTTCTAAAGTACATCAGGTATGTGACTGCATAGGTCACCCCTTGTTCTTCTGTATTCCAGAGAGTATAAATTGAGCTCCCTTAATCTTACTCCATACTCTTTGTCAGATATATTCCTAACCCTCTGGGTGGCTCTTCTTTGCACTCTCTCCAGAAGACTTGTACTCCCCCTATGGTACAGAGCCCAGTTTCGTATGCAGTACTCCAGATGAGGTCTGACAAGGGTGCTATATAATGGCACAATCACTTTGCTGTCTCTACCACTTATATTCCTTAATATATATCCCATAACCCTATTACTTTTATTTACAGCCTCTCTACCCTGTTCTTTCTATGGCATATTGTTAGTAGTTATTATACCCAGGTCTTTCTTCCTGTTTGATCCCAAAATGTCTTTTCCATTCATGTAGTATCTGGCTTTTGTCAAAGCTGAATGGTAGTTTATTATGCATGGACCAATGACAGATTTTATTTATTTCTTCTTGGAATAATCTAATAGCTTCTTCGTTTTCTACGCTCGCTCCCACTTTAACATCATTTGCATCATCTGCAAATTTGCAGTGCCAATATCCCCCTGATGTTTGTAGTGATGTTATGAATATATTAAACAGTACTGGCCCCAGTATAGATCCCTGAGGTATACCACCAGATGCCTTAGCCCAGCTTACTCAACTTGCCACATGGCCAGCCACGCTCACCCTCTGCTTCTTCTCCTCTACTGGGCAGTGTCCTGGCGGCAATGTTCCTCAGCTTATGGCAACCTTGGCCAAGTGCCAAACAGAAGGTACATCCAGAGGATTTGCTGCAGGCTGTGGGGCAGCTGTGCACCACTCTAGCAGGTCCCTGGTGGACAGTGGCACCCCCCAAGCCCCAATCTGCCTGTAAAGATAGATATTAAAAAACATTCCCTGGTGATCTAGTAATCCCTTCCCCAGCCCCAATTGTCCCGTAAACTAACATGTTATAATACAGTATCTCATTCCCTGGTGGTCTAGGGTTCCCCCATCCCAGCTCCAATCTGCCTGACATTGAAAATGTTTCGTAAAATTAACTCCCTGGTGATCTAGCGGTCCCTCTCACCCGGCCCTGATCTGCCCATAAAGCTAAATGTTAAAAAAATAACAAACATTCTCTGGTGATCTAGTGGTCCCTCCTGAGAGTCCCAATCTTCCCATAGAGTAACCTGTTAAAATAAATCATTCCCTGGTGATTTAGGGCCCCCTCAACCTCAATATGTTGGTATACTACAATGTTTATGAACATCTCTTCCTGGTGGTCTAGTGGACCCCCACCCCCTCACCCCAGCAGGTAGTGCCCATCACCTCATTCTCTCTACCGAGCCCAAACCTCGAGCCAGTGACTGGAACAGCCTTCCTATCATCACCATGGCCAGATGCTGACTGAACTGTCACTGAGTGCATACTGTATACAGTGGCCAGCTGTGGTGGTGAGGGGATGGCTGTGCTGGTCACTGGCTCTGGGTTCGGGCTGGGTGGGGAGGGGGATGGGGTGGTGGGCACTACCTGCTGAGATGGGGGAGTGGGGGTCCACTAGACAACCAGGAAAAGATGTGTATGCACATTGTAGTATACCAGCATATTGGGGATGGTGGAGGGCCCTTGACCACCAGGGAATGATGTAGTATAACATGTTACTTTACGGGATGGTTGGGGCTGGGGGGAGGGACCGGCAGATCACCAGAGAATGCTTGTTATTTTTTGAACATTAAGGTTTACGGACAGATCAGGGCAGGGGGAGGGACCACTATATCAACAGGGAATTTTTTTTTATTATTTTGAACATTTAACATTAAAGGCAGATCAGGGCTGGGGGGAGGGACTGCTAGATCACTAGAGAATGTGTTTTTCTGAACATTTACCTTTATGGGCACATAAGGGCTGGGGGCATTACTGCTAGACCACCAGAGATTGTTTTATTTCACATTTTAATTTTCAGGCACATGGGGGCTAGGGGAAGGGCAGGACTGCTAGACCACCAGGGATTGCTTTATTTTACATTTTAATTTTTGGGCACATTGGGGCTGGGGAGCAGGACCACTAGACCACTGGGGAATGAGTATTTTAACACTTTAATTTTGGGGCAGATTATGGGGGGTGGGGTGACTGCAGCACATTGGCTCAGGTTGCAACCCTCCCAGACAGCAAATTTCTAAGTACCCTTAGACCAGCCCTGGCTTGTCTAAGGGTACTTAGAAATTTGCCCTCTGGGAGGGTTTAGAGAATCCTGATGTGGGGATATGGCAGCTCGTGGCTACCACAATCCCCCTAGCACCATGTCACAGCCCATTCTGTGCTGCAAGGATGGCACAAGTCCATTTTGGTGCAGGCAGCCTGCGGTTGCCACAGGCTGCCTTTGAGAATCACTCCCGGTGCATCTTTTGGGGCAAGGGGCACTTTGCACCATTCCTTGTGGTGCAAAACCCTTGCACAGTGCCAGGAGCATTGAGAATCAAGCTCCATATCTGCAAGATAAAAGTAAAGTCAGATAAAAAAACAACAAGTGCAGTTGTATGCTTACGCACATAGTTATTTATCCTTTAAGTATTTCCAAAAAGATCGCCAAAATTACAAGTGCAAGGAGAAGCCAAAAACATGCAACAGGAGTGAGTTCCATAACCTAGCAGTCTGCAACAGAAGCCATACGAAGAGATACTAAAGGAGCTTAATATGTATACCTGGAAGAAAGCAGGGAGAGGGAGGGACATGATAGAAACTTTCAAGTACCTCAAGGGAATCAGCAAAGTCCAAGAGGGAAAAAGAAATGTGCAAGAACAAGGGGGCACAATTTGAAGATAGAGGGGGGACAACTCAGGGGCAATGTGAGGAAGTATTTTTTCACAGAGAGGGTGATGGACTCATGGAATGGATTTCCTGAGGAGGTCGTAGAGTCAAAATCAGTGGGTGAAATTCAAGAATGCATGGGATTGACATAAGGCAATTCTAGTGGGGGTAGGAGGAAGTAGGCTGTTGGTTAACTAGGATCTGCAGCTTATCTGTTAGGTAGGGAAATGGGCAGACTAAGTGGGCCAAGAGGTTCTTATCTGCTATCAGACTCTATGTTTCTATGTAGCAGCAGAAGCAGTGATGATCTGGTCACCCATGTTAGTATAGATTCTGGAGACAACCAGCAAGGACTTATCATTGGACTTGAGGGGTTAAGATAAGAAGAAGACTTTCAGTAGGTCTGCAAGAGGAGCAAGAGTGATGTGTTTAATAGGTCTGTCTGTAAAGCATCTCAGTGCAAATTGGGGACTATTACTGTACAAGGAGATAAGCACCCATGTTTACTATAAAGTTCACAATCATGGGCAAGGCAGTTTCAGGGGCAGGGCAAATCTATTATATACCACATACCATCTGGCCAATAGGGACTTAGAGGTCTGGATATAGGAGATTACCCCATTATTTAGGGTAGGATGAAGAACTCGCCTAGCAAGGTCAAGGCGCACAGCCAATGTAAGGATGTGCTTGGCACAATATGCCATGTCAAGTTTAGCACTGACTGCTCAGCAGGCATTCAAGATATGAAGGAAAAAGTCCAGTTTGGGACCCAGAGTGGCACCTAGATACTTGAAAGAGTCCACTTTGTGTAGTGGGGACCAGTAGCACATGAATATGGCGAAGTAATAAGGGAGACGGCAGAACAGTGAATGTTAAAACGGCGACATACAATTCATGGTGACCATGCAATAACAGCAATTCCCAGTGGTATGGTGATCTTCACTGTCAATGAGTGCCTCAGAGTGGTATATTTAGAGATGGGGGTTCAGGGGTGCAGCCCCCCATAGGGGTGTGGGGGAGTAGCCCCCCACATGAATAAATGTAACCAAGGTGTGTGCAGGTGTAGAATAGTAGAATGATGTGTGGCATATAATATCCACTTTCAGGTTTAGTTTTGCAGCCTTGCGACGTATTTTGCGGTGGAACTCAGTGTAAATGTCGCTATGTCTGACAGTTACCGTAATTTGCAGGTGCCATTTGTGCATTTGCGCCTTTGGGATCGCCGTTTTGACTGTCACTTTAATTAACTCACTGTTATCACATGGAGCCATGGGGACCTATCCAAGCAAGCAATGGACAGGGTTCTGGACAGACTTTAATTCTGGCCAGGGGAACCAGACAGCATGCCTATAGACCGTTGTGGTGGCAACCCTTTCCACTTAATACTTACTGTGTTCTGCTGTTACTTTATATCAGTTGATAGTTAAAGATACTAACTTGCTTTGATACTGTTTATTGTTTATCATTAATGGCTGAAGGGAATTGTCCAGGATGCCCAGTCTCCAAAAGGAAAAGCAAGTTTCCTTATGGGAGCGTTCCTATCTTGTGACGAGATTCATTGATGTGCAAGGAAAGAAAATGAAACTTGATCTCCATGTGGTAGATATGTTCCAGTTTAGGTAACATTTTAAGTTTCTAGAACTACACTGTAACTGCATTGCAACTGCAGTATTAATCATAAATATTTTGTCCACTGTATTCTTAAATGTTTTGCATGAACCACTTAATCTTGGGTAGCTGATGCATCGGTTAAGATGCAGTTCGTAGATATTTCATTTTGCTGGAGCAGAATGATCATCCATACACCTCTCGCCCCTTAACCGGAGCCGGCACAGTACAGTTGGCGAGGTTTTATGCATCTGGCGTGTTTCATCTTTCATTCTTGTTTTTCATTAATGGCTACAGTGTTTGACTGAATGCTATGGTCCATCACATAAAACAGGAACCCAAAGCTATCCTTCGGTGGTGAGTGCCATGTTATAAAACTTGCCATTTTCCAGTTTGACTGGTTTTGTTTAACATGCCAGTTATCCCCCTTTAATGCCATTTATTGTACCCTATGATCCAACAAAGGAAGGCAATGTGTGTGGCTATCAGTTGGAGCACCAAAATATAGCATCTCAGTTTTTCTTTGCTGTGTCCAATAGTTTTAACCACTAGTTTCTAAATACTTACAAGCTAACTTGCATCATTTTGTGCCTATTCCTTTTTGTGACAGATTAATGTCAGTGAAACAACTGTTATGTATTTTTTTTATATTGCATTTCTGTTTCTTACCCTCCAACCTGATGTCCCTCTTCTTTGGGCCTTTCCAGGGACTCACACCACCCACTGCCAGAGTGATGTTACAGACTACACAGTACTTCAGCATGCCCCTATAATTTAGATTTACCCTGCTGGGGGTTCCTTTGGTATTACCAGGGAGTGGTCTGCGTGTTCATTTGGGACTGGATGGCTCGGTGCGGTGACTCTGACCTGCTTCAGAGTCCGGTGCTGTGAAAAGATCATCTGTATCCCAGCCCTGGGGAATATCACAGGACTGGTTCCACTTCTCCTGGACTGAGATACAGATGAGGCACTCTGGTGAATTCTGAGAAGGATAAAACATGTGTCTGTATCTTTAATTTTCAGCCTTTACAGATTGTGTGAGAGGCCATTTGGCACTGTACTATCTTGCTTCAAGCAGAGCCAGCCTACATTCTTTCATGCCATTTTGCCTACACTTCCCGGGATGCTTTGCAATAAGTGGGTATGTGTAATCTTGTATTTCTTAGAAACTTGCTTTAAGGCCAGTGCCCTTCCAGGGTAACTATTGCTTCCATGCTGATAGATAGATAGATAGATAGATAGATAGATAGATAGATAGATAGATAGATAGATAGACTGACTGACAGACAGACAGACAGAAACTTTATATAGTGCCCCTTTCCGAGGACTCAGAGCACTTAACATTAACAAATTAAAAACAACATAAAAACACACACAATATAATACTCAAAATCTGGTGAAGGAGGCAACAATAGACTTAAAATCTATCTGTCATTATAAAATAATGAGTAACAATTCAGAAATTCAATATTTATAAATTAAAAGCCTGGTTAAACAGAAATGTCTTTAAACCCTTTTTAAAGGTTTCCACTGAGGGTGACTCCCGAAGATGGTTAGGTAGTAACTTTCACAGGGGAGATGCGTCACTCAAATGCTGCAACCTAACCCTGGGAACCTCAAGGAGGCATCCCTCGGAGGAACAGAGAGCCCGGGATGGACAGTGGGGCACAAAGAGATCTTGTAGGTAGACTGGCCCCCTTCATGTACGGCCTTACAGATCAGATGCCCGACCTTGAAGATAATTCTCCACCTAACTGGCAGCCAGTGCAGTCCATGGAGGACAGGCATAATATGATCAAACCTCTGTGCACCCATCAATAATCTTACTACCACATTTTGCACCAGCTGCAGCCGGTAGAGAGTGCCTCTGGATAGCCCTTGGTACAGGGCACTGCAGTAGTCCAACCTGGACGTGACAAAAGCATGTATCAGTTTGGTCAGGTCATCATTTGGTATAAGGGCCTGGATCTGGATATTCCTCAGATAGTAAAATCCACTTTTGACGACAGCTGACATCTGAGCATCAAGTGTCAACCTGTCATTGAGGATCATGCCCAGATCCTTAACCCATGTGGAGTGGGTTAGTGGGACCTCCATAGTACTAGACCAGGGGATCTCCCAACCTTCCCCCCCAACATCGATGACCTGGCTCCACCACTAGCACCTCAGTCTTGTTTTGGTTGAGTTGTAGCAAGGTTTGAGTCATCCAAGTCTGGATCTCCTCCAGGCAGTTGTTAAACACTTAGGCCACCATCTGATTTCCAGTTGCACAGGACTGGTAGAGCTGGGTATCATCAGCATAGCAATGAAAACCCAGCCCATACCACCTGATAAAGTCTCCCAACGGTAGCATGTACACTGTGAACAACAAGAATGACAAGACCAACCCCTGCTGAACTCCACAGAGCAGAGGCTACTGGTTAGATGAGGCTAAGCCCATCATCACGCTCTGCACTCTGCCTGTCAAGTATGACCTGAACAAGTTGATAACACTATGGGACAGACCACGCCAGTACCGCAAGCAGTTGAGCAGCACCTCATGGTCCACGGTGTCAAATGCTGCCGAGAGATCCAGGAGGACTAGGATGGTACGCTCTCTCCTGTCTCTCGCCATTAGGAGATCATTAAGCACCTTTTTTTTTTATTTTTTTACCGATTATTTTACCAGGTGAGACACTAAGCTGAAAGCTTGTTTGCAGGTGCAACCTGGGAGCACGAGGAAGTTAAGTGACTTGCTCAGGGTCACACAGTATGCACCTAGGGGGCTGTGGGATTCAAACCCAGGTCTCCAGATTTGCAGCTCAGAGCCTTAACCCACTGCGCCATACTGCCTCCTTCACCTGGGCAGTCTCCACACTATGCCCAACTCAAAATCCAGACTAGAAAGACTCTTTAGTGGAAGAGGAGGTAAGACGTGCCTCGAGCTGAATGGCCACCACTTTTTCTATAATCTTCCCTAAAAATGGGAGTTTAGAGACCAGTCTGTAGTTGCTGAGACATTCTGAGTCCAATGAGGGTTTCTTCAATAGAGATCTAACCAAGGCCTCTTTCAAGGTCAATGGAAAGACCTCACTCCTCAAGGAACTCTGGACAATCTCAGCCACCTCAGATCCAATCAGGTCCAACCATCTGACCGAAAGTCTAGTTGGATCTGGGTCCAGATCACAATGTGTTGGTCGTAGCCTCGAGACAATCTCCACCACCTCCTCCACTCCAACTGGATCAAACTCAGCCCGTACAGGAGGAGTGTTCCTACAAGCTTCAGGGTGAACCCTGCAGTCCCTTTAAATGATGCTGGAGGAGATCTCTGCTCTGATAGAGGACACTTTGTCAGCAAAGAACAGCACAATCTCCTTGTACCTTGTGCTAGAACCTGCTCCTCGTGCTCAGAGACAGGCAGGATATAATAGCCCGTTTACCATGCAGAAGAGCTGAGCTGGTCTGTTCCTTGTCGCAGCAATCTCCCCTGACAAAAACTCTGCCTTCTTTGGAGAGATTGTCCCTGGATAGTCACTATAATGCAACCTCAAGGCAAATTTGTCCTCCATCAGGCCAGAGCCACTCCAACATCTCTCCAACCTCCGACCCTTAATCTTTCTCCTAAGTTCCCCATCAAACTAGGGAGGTCTCCGGCAAGTAGATAAAGGTTGGACATGAATGGGCTCAATTGAGTCAAAGGCGGCAGTGACGGCCCCATTATAGGCCACCACTGCCTTCTCTGTTCCAATCACATATGCAGCCTCCACACTCAATAGATCAAGCACCACCTGTAGTCCGGTTGGGGACAATCCCTGTAAAGGGTGGTACCAGACCATCTCCACAGAGGATGGACCCTCGGGGGCCCCAAATGTGAACTGCATGGTGCTATGATCTGACCAAACCACCGGATCTACACTGAGGTCATTGACCTCAAGGCCCAAAGTAAACAAAAGGTCTAGTGTGGCCGCGCAAGTGGGTTGCTGAGGTGACAATCTGCTGAGGTGACAATCTTTTGTATATTAGGAGATAGCCAACATGGGTTTGTGGGGGGAAGCCTTATCAGACAAATCTAATTATGTCTTTTTTCATGTAATAACCAGGTGATGCTTTATATTTAGCATCTCTAGACTTTAGTAAAGCCCATAACTACTGTATTATAACCAACCATGTGTTGGGGATTTGGGACACAAGATATTCTTGACACCCCTTCAGGCATTACATGCATTTAAAGACAAAGACATACATAGTGAAATTGAGGAAGGGGAACCCTTGGAGGTTCTGCTGTAGTTGTGAAGAATGTGTGGCACTCCAAAGAGGAAATGAGTGAAAGATTAGAAGGAGAGCACTACAACAAAGGCTAGGGTTACAGTCAGGGGGTGAAATGCTAAGAGGATATTTAGGGGGGCACAACTTTCTCTCCATAGTGCATGGCTGCATGTTCATCCTTCAAGCATTTTCCCATTTCTGTGTTTGTCTGAATTGCTTGGTTTTGCTGTACACATGGCACTGTCATCTGCTGTGAACCAGCAGGGTACACAATGGATGCAATCACACTTTTGAAATTGGATTTTAACAACAATAGAAAGAAAATAATAATGTAACAACACAAGCACATTGTTGAAGTGAAGTGATTTGGAATTTTGGTATTAAAGCCACTGTGTCTTATTCTAAGAAATAAGCAGCTCAGCCCATCACACGCCAAGAACCACTTTCTGATGTATTATTGCTAATATATAGAAGGCTGGGGTGTGTGACATCACATTTATCCCTGCAAATGAGGCTGAATCCATAACACCTTGCCTTCATGAGTGGTGAGGTGATAATGTAATGCCCTTTAAGACCTCCTGCTACCAATTTGGTGAAAGAATTACAGAGAGCAATGTCTCCATCGGTTGTTTTAGAACTCTTTGGTCCTATGGATTCAAACTGAATCAAGTAGTTAAGCTCAGTGCTATGTCAAGGTAACTCCTGCAGCCAAGACCTATATCTCCCTGTCTAGGATCATTCTTCCAAAATAAACTGACAACTGCTGTATATTGCCAAAATGACAGACAACAGGTAGCAGTCATACATTATAGTCATCAGTCATAAACACTTGTCCCCTACCACAGGTTGCTCCTCCCCCCCAAAAAAACAATAAAGCATGATCCCCTTTCCTGCAACTCCTCTAACACTGTAGCACCTTAACACCTCCAGTCCCCTCCCCATATAGATATACTATTTGGTTGATCCTGACCCCCCATAAGGGCACACTGTAAAATCTGGTTGATCGTATTCCCCTATGAAATTAGCTCCTATCCTTCCTCAACCCCTGTAGCTCCATACTATCTTCCATCTGCCTCCACACCTAAAAAGCACTTTGGCAAAAGCACCCTCCACTTAGCCAAGCTAGCAGCCATGTGTCTCCAGCTGTGCTCTGATGACAGCAGGATCCACAGTGATTAAGGATCTTATATTATCTACAGTTTATTTACCCAGGATAGCCCACCTGAGATGCAGCTTCTCATTTCCAGTAGGGTCCTGCTTCTACCCTTTCCCACAGTTAGATGAACTGGAGAGCTAGTAAATTAATTGACTTGCCCAAGGCCACACAGAGAGTATTTGGCTCTAGCAGACTTTGAACCTGTGATTTCCTGGTTCTCAAGTGCTCTAACCACTAGACCAGAATGCCTCCTCCCAGGTGTATCTTTTCCCAAATTATGTTTTCTGCCTGACTAACTCCAAGGCATCCTTGCAGTACAACGCGCATGTCAACTGCGTCTCAGCACGTGCCAACTTTAAACAAATATCATTCAGAGTGAGTAACTTTTAATTTTAAATACTAACATAACAGGAACATAACTTAGGTCCAACCATAAATGAAAAAAACACAGATTAAAATACTCCCCCTCCCAATGACTAACCACTCAATTAGCTGTTTTCCATTAAGAAATAATGTTGTTAAATTAATTAACTAATTACTCCATGTAACTAACTTGAATTATTGCTCCATAATTCTCTGCCTGCCTTCATCCCATGCATGCAGCACAGTTCCGCCACTCACTGTATGCTGATATGTACTGACCAGTGGCAGATCTGGTGTTGCATATTTGCATACAGTGGGTGGTAGATGCTTCCTAGATACATGAGAAGGTGGTGATGGGCAGAACTGACTCTGTGAGCTACACAGCAATACTTCATTTACATTGCATGGAGTAATTAAGTAATAAAAGCAAAGTTTTCTTAAGGTAAAAAAGCTAAGTTGGAGGATAGCCTTTGGGAAGGGGTTATTTCAATTTGTTTTTCTGTTATGAACCACAAAATTTCAAAAGCTATCACTGTAATGTTTTAGAAAATTGTGGATGATTTTTTTGTTACAAAAGTATGAAAAATAGTTGTTTTTTGAGCGGAAATTCTGAAAAACAACTTGGCAATTTTAATCAGTTTTTTAATAATATTCAACACATTGTGATAGAGCCTAGTGGAGAGAAAAAAACTTAAATTTCAAGTCCCTATCTTACAAGATCTCTAAGCTGTAAGCAGTGTAAACATCAACTTTTAACAAAATCTACTTATTGAACCTTAACTATAGGATTGCAATCACAGTCAATTAATATATATTTTACGTGTGACCTAAATGCTGTTTGTCCTAAGACAGATTTTTATATTACGCTTATGTTTATCTCCTTCTGATTGCCAGAACTGGTGTTTTGATTGCCTGTTTTTGATTTCCCTAATTTGTGCTAAATTTCTTGTTTTTACTAATAAACTTAACTGATTCCCTTAATGTTAATGTACATTACTGGCCCATCCTGTGTAATATGCTGTTTTGATATCAGCCTAAGGAGAAATATCAATTTGTCCACCTGTCTGTCTAGATATAGTTATAACATGGGTCAAGATGGCCACAATAGATACTGCTCTTTGTACAAAAATAGGTGACAGTTCATGCATTTTTGGGATGAGTAATGCACAGAACTGCATCTTTTGTATTTCACTACCCAAGGCACAAAACAGATTTAGCTCTGTAGTACACATAGCCAAGGCATATTTCAAAATCCTAATTAAATATTAACAAACTACTGTCCCATACTCTGAAAACACAAAAACAAAACAAACAAACAAACAGAAAACAGGGCAGGCAAACTGCAAAGCAAAATCAGCACCCCCTTCTCCCAGAAATCTGAAGCAATGGGCAAAAAACTCAGGTGTACTACTTTATAACAAAGAGACTCCCATTTTTTTTTCTAAAATTATTTTAAAATAGAGAAGCCCACCTGACTGGGAGACAGATAAATATATATATATATATATATATATATATATATATATATATATATACATACATATATATATATATATATATATATATATATATATATATATATATACGGTTGCCATTCACAGTGAGAAAAGCCATGAGTCCTCAATAAAATACCCTTTTAAAGAGAGATTAGATCACTACAGGGTCACTGTCAATCCCTTTAGGCCTCAAAATGTCCTGAGTTTAAGAAACAAAATTTATTGACTGGTCACATTCTGTAGGGCTTGTTCATGTAGCTGGTAGTTTGATCCTGATTCCTTTTTCCTTTTAAAAAGTGAAAAACAGACAGCCCACCATACTGGCATTACCACACAAAAACATGTTTGTTTACATTCCCTTGATCAACTCCCAGTGCATCCTTCCTGGACTTGGGAACACCCCCAACACAATCTAGTCACTTATTGGACCCTATTCATGAAAGGGCAGGAAATACGCGACAAAGGTGCGTATTCCGCCTACAGAGTTCTGCACCCATGGATGGATGCCTGATGACTGTATGCACAGACACCGGCCATCATGTGGCTCCCATCCACAGCCCCACCCCCATCATACGAGATGCAGCTGAAGGATTTGTTCCACGGTGCATCAACGCATGCCTGGGACCCAGTCTGTTACTAGATCCTTTGCACCCACAGGGCACCAAAGAGGGCAGATGGTGTGCAGTGCACCACCAGCACAGGGGCAGGTGGGTGCCTGGGCAGCTGCCTCGGCCCTCCTTGTAGTCCCATAGGCTGGGGTGGCATGTGGAGGGGTCTGCAGTGCCCCCACATCTTCATTGTGGTTGGCGGCAGCATCCTTGGGGGGGGCATAACCCTTACGGCTGGGTGTTTCCCAGCATAATGTGCAGCCCCCCAATGCCCAGAACTCCACACCTTTGTGACTGGCGTGGAGTGTGGGCACACCCCCATGTGCTCCCTACCTGCCCTTGCTGTGTTGCTGTCTGCATGGCCGTGGGATCGGGCATGTAACAGCTGCGCACCCCATCTGTGAATGACATGTGGGATCCACGGGATCCTGCTCCACGGCATTCAGATGTAGCAATGCCAACTCGCCCAGTGTACGCAGTGGGTTGGCATTATGCATAGGGCCCTATATGCAGTAGGAGGAGAGAAGCCTATTGAATCATGAGTGACTGCACTGTCTGGGGGTTATTCTAATGTTCTGGACATATGTAATAAGAGAAGATCAAGGATCTGAAACAAAATAAGGTTGGGTATAATTATACCATCAGCAGGCATTTCAGTTCTACTAAGAAAGGAAACCGATAAATCAATTAGCATCCTCAATGAATTTTAGAGAACATAAGCAATCACAAAATGTGGGTTTTAAGCTAGAAATAACACGATCCAAAAAAAAGGTTAACCGTGTCCCTTTAAAAAGTGGGTGCACTGCCTGAAAATAAGATAACTTTTAAAGGCAGGGATTAGGGAACTAGTACTTTTTAAATCTGAAGTATTTTTGTTTTTATTTTCTCTTTTGCTAATTAGAAGATTTTCTACCTGACAATACTTGTTGTCAAAACCTCCCTTATTGTCTCCAGGGTGAGGATCTCTATGGCCCAGAGATCCTTTTGCTATAGGGCTCCCTCCTGGTTCAGTTCCCTCCCAGCCAGTGTAGCTGGCTCCACTAAGCTTGGTCCTTTCAAGGTCTCCCTCAGAAGCTATCTGACTAGCACTCTGTGCTGCAACTGCACAGAATCCCCCACCTGCCCCTTACCCTCACCCCTAGGCTGGGTTTGCCCTGTTTACATTTGCTGTATATGCCTGGGGTCTCAGGCAACATCTGCTGACTAATGTAATAAAATATCTCTGGTTGCTACCTGATGTGGTTCTCCTGTACCTATATTATGACTACTGTGATCTACCTATTACCAAGCGTGTACCACCAGTGAATGCCTGTAACACTGGTTGCTTTTCTAATCTAAGCATTATGTACTGTACTGTTTTGTTTGCTGTGATGTATTGCTATCTTGATGAGGTGCCTTTGTAAATGAGTCCTTGACTCAAAGGTCTGTAAACCGACGATCTCATAAATAAATAAATAAATGATATGTGGAAGAGTACTTTACCTGGAGGCTGACATAGCTAAAACTATTCCTTGTCAGTCATCATTAGCCCTACAACCTCACTGTTTGTGACATCACAACTGACTAAAAAGGGCCAATCAGTTGCTTTATAACTTGTCACTTGTGATGCCACAACAAAGGAGAGCACAATGTTGACGAGAGGAATCGAACTAGATATTGTCAGAACGCAGGCACAATACTACTCTTTATATCCCACCTAATATCACTGAGCAGAAAACCTTCTGACAAGAAAACATAAAAAGAAAAATAGTTCAGAAATAAAAAGTAGCAACTGATTACTTTTAAAAATGAATGACACTTTCTGTCTCCTATATTATGCACTACTAGCTCTTTAAATAGTACCAAGCATCCTCATTTTCATTTTCAATTTCATTTTTGTAATTGAAAGCTATTTTCAAAGCCCAAGCCCTTTTTATTATGAAGAACTTGTTATAAGTGCAATAAAATGCTCCAAGACGCTATGTGTGTAGAAATAACACCTTATGTGCTGAGGAGAACTCTGCCTGTGGCCACAGAGAAGTACCTATACACACAAGATGAGCTGTAATTACCCATCGGAGTGGGTGCAGAAGAACTGGAGCAGTGAGTGGCATCAGAGCAGGCGATCCCGGTGGCTCAGACTGAGGCAGGCCAGGGCTTGGGGCAGAGGAGCACATCAGAGGTGGGAGGAGCCAGAGCTGCATCGGCAGCAAGAGGGGCAAAGGAGTGTGCCTTCTTGGTGGTTGTAGTCGGCAGCAGGCCAGGATTACAGGGGAGAAGCTGAGGGCCAATCAGGAGCCAGGGCACGAAGATTTGACTTGCAGCTGGGCTATAAAGGACAGGCCCAGCCGCATTCCTTTTACAGATGCACAGGAGGAGCTGCAATTTCTTCCCACACCACCCACCCGGGCCCCAACCTCTATTAAATGGACGTTGGGGGAGGAGCCAAGGGGGAGAAGTGGCCTGACTTTAGAGGACTTTAAAATACTATTGCTCTGATCAGGAAAGTGTACATGTTGCTAGAGCAGCTCTGACCAGGGTGTGGGCTCTGCGGCTGCTGTGGTGCAGATCATTGGTGTGGGCACTGTAACTATGCGTACAGGTAAACTAGGTAGCCCTGATCAGGGTGAGGGCACTGAAGCATTGATCAATTAGGAACCTTGATTTTGAAAGCTGGGAGAAAGTGTAAGTTACGTATTGTATATGTGAAAGTTCTAGCTGAGAGGTATTGAAAGTTAAGTGTGGGACTTGACCAAAGGTGCATGATAGGATGGGGAAGGGACCTCAAGTCACAAGAGCAGGCAACTTTGGGAGGGTGGTTGGGTGCACAGGGTGTGGAGCGGCCATGGTACTAGACTGGGCTTGGAAATTTGGTGGTTGCCCAGTGTGCCACCAGCTGGTGAAGCTCAGGGAGTAGGTGGAAGAAATTTGGAGACAGCTAGGGGAGTGGAAAAGTAGGGGGCATGGGGTTGCCTACAAAACTACACCAGGTACTGAAACCTCAGGCACAAGGAGAGGAAATGGAGGTACTCTGGGGGAACAGGGGCATCCTGGCAGGGGGAGCCCAGAATGTGGGAGTGCCCATAAAACCAGGCAGGGTTATGGGGTGTCAAGGGAGATCCAAGAGGGAGGGATAGTACTGGAAGGGGTCCAATTGTAGCGGGGGGGGGGCCCCGGATCAGGACTCCACAAGAAGGCACATATTGGGGCTGCAAGAGTGGGATCTGGGACAACTGTGTAGAAACAGCAAAGACAGAGAAATGAGGAAACTGTGCAGGAAGAAGCCAGGCAGGAAGCAGGGTCGCAGGGGACAGGGGCTTCAGCAGGAAGGGATAGGGAAATGGGGCATGGCCCAGAAATGAAGCTTGGAGTACAAGGAACAGAGGGGAAAGCTTTGGGGGGGGGTGATCAAATGGAGCAAGGCAGAAGGGTGGGTAGCACCATAGACAAGCCAGGAAACCAGGTTTTGGGGTAGGGAGATGAGCAGGATGGGGAGAGGAAGTATCGAAAAGATTCAGAGGGGGGAAAAGAGCTGCACTGAGGAACCAGAGAACCAGAAAGGGGCCTAGGGAAATGAGCAGGTGGAGGATGGGGAAAAGAGCTGCACTAAGGAACCAGAGAACCAGAAAGGGGCCCAGGGAAATGAGCAGGTGGAGGATGGGGAAGGAGGGCTCAAGAATTCTCAGGGGGAGATAGCAAGGGTAAGGATGGGGAAAATTTGGGAAAGAGGAGGAGAACAGCAGCGGTGAGGGGCACCCAGGAGGAAAAAGGGGATAGGGTCTTAATAGTGGGGGACTTTATTATAAAAGGAGTTACATGGGGGAGAAGGGGAGAGAGAGGGGAGAAAATATGGGTGGAGTGCCTGCCAGGTATGGCAGCAGCCAAAGTCATGCATTAGATCCCCTTGGGGGGGGGGGGAATAGATGAGAAAACTCATCTGATCTTCCACCTAGGCACAAATGACCTTGCAAGGAGTAATGTGATGGAGGTGCAGGCAAGGTTTATGGCACTGGCTAGGTTCTGCAGCAGTTTGGACTTTAAATCCCTGTCTTTCTCTGAGGTGCTGCCAGTACGAAGGGCCAGCATGGAAGTGAGGCAAAGTATAGTGCAGTTAAATAGTTGGCTTTCAGGTTGGTGTGCTCAGAGGGGGTATGGTGTGTTAGGAGATTGGGGTTCAACATGGAGCGACAATAGCCTCTATGCCCCGAACAGGCTGCACCTAAATGGGAAGGGGAAAGCAGTGCTCAAATGCAAACTGGACGATTATGTTGACAGATGCTGCCATTTAAACTAAACCTGGTTGGGGGAGGACAGGGGAAAGCCCTGTTGATGAAGCAAAAGGTGGGGGGGCAAAAGGCCCAACCCACACAGCCAGAGGGTAAGGGGGCAAAACATAAATGGCGGGAGGAAAGAGGGGGGTGGAGGGTCATGTGTGTAAACGCTAGAAGTCTGGGTAGGAAGATCCCAGATCTAACAGTAAAAATGGTTGAGGAGGGCCTTGACATTGTGGGGGTAACAGAAACATGGTGCCACCAGGAACAGGGATGGGAAATGGAGATACTAGGGTACAAATTGTTCAGGAGGGACAAGGTGGAAAAGAGAGGTGGGGGGTTGCACTCTACGTATCAGAATTGGAGGGTAAGTTGGGAGAGGCCGAAGGACTCTGGGTCTTGTTGGTGGTGGAGAAGGGGGAGGCAGTGCATATGGGGGTGGTTTACAGGCCCCTGGCACAGTAGGAATTGATGGATAGAAGCATGGCTGATGAGTTCGTGAGAATGGCGGCAAGGGGGGAAGTGGTGCCGTTGGGGGACCTGAACCTACTGGATGTAGACTGGGGCACTATTTCGGCTGCTTCAACCAGCAGCAGAGAAATATTGGACTCCCTGCAAATGACCCTCCAAAATCAACTGGTCAGGGAGCCAACCAGGGCAGGAGCTACTCTTGATCTAGTCCTGACAAATAGGGATAGGGTCGGAGATGTATCGGTGGGGGAACATCTTAGTACAAGTGACCACAACACAATCAGGTTTAGAATAAGAAACACTGCAGAGGTTCACCAGTCTAGGTGGAAGGTGCTGGATTTCAAGAGGGCAAACTTCAAGAAAATGGGGGAAATAGTGGAGAGGGCTTTGGAAGGGGTGGAGGAGTTGACAGAGGTGGAGGTAATGTGGGGGAGGATAAAAGAAGCTATTGTAGAGGCCACTGACATCTGTGCCAAGAGAGCAAGTAATAAGAGGAGGAGGAAACCTCTGTGGTACGCTAGGAAGGTAGCGAAAAGATAAAGGCAAAAAGGAAGGCCTTGAGGAAGTTCAAGGAAACGCAAGCGGAAGTGGACTGGGGAAAATACCAGGTAAGCCAGAGAGAAGCCGGAGTAGAGGTAAGGAGTGCAAAGGCACAGACAGAGGAGTGCATAGCTAGAGGGGTCAAAAAGGGGGATAAGACTTTCTTTCAGTACTTAAGTGAAAAGGGGGAGGCTAGGCAGGGAATACTCCAATTAAAAACAAATGAGGCGGGGATGCTACAAGGGGACAGAGAGAAAGTGGACCTGCTAAACAACTATTTTTGCTCAGTGTTCACTAGGGAGGAAGAAGATAAGGGTAGCAGAGTAGGAAAAGCAATGGCAGGGGAGGGGGAAGTGGATATGAGGCCATTTCTTGTGGAGAAAATTTTGGGAGAACTAGGCTGCATGTAGGTGGACAAGGCAATGGGGCCGGATGGGGTGCACCCAAGGGTGTTAAGAGAACTAAAGGAGATATTGGCAGTGCCATTGACTGCACTCTTCAATCAGTCCCTGGAGACTGGGGTGGTGCCGGAAGACTGGAGGCAGGCAAATGTGGTCCCGCTGCATAAGGGGGAGGGAGGAAGTGGGAAATTACAGGCCCATGAGCTTGACATCGGTGGTAGACAAGCTCATGGAGAAATGAATTAAAGGCAGGTTCACCAGCTACCTGGAGGAAAGTGGCCTGATGGATCCAAGGCAACATGGTTTTACTAGGGACAGATCCTGTCAAACAAATTTTGATGTAGTCACCAAGGAACTGGATCGGGGAGGGTGATAGATGTGGTTTATCTGGATTTCAAGAAGGCGTTTGACTCTGTGCCCCACAGGAGACTGCTGTATAAAATGTCAGGCCTGGGGCTGGGGCAGAAGGTAGTTAAATGGGTGGGAAACTGGCTGGGGGACAGGAGGCAGAGGGTGATAATAAATGGGGTGGCATTTGGAGAGGGCAAGGTCACAAATGGGGTCCCTTAGGGATCAGTGTTGGGGCCCCTACTATTCAATATATTGTAGGGGACATTGTGGCGGGCTTTGAAGGGGGTGTGAGTCTGTTTTCGGATGATATTAAAATCTGCAATAGGGTAGACACTCAGGAAGGGGTAGAAAGAATGCAGAGAGATTTGGGGAGGCTTGAGGCATGGTCAAAGAGGTGGCAGTATTCGGTCAATACGGAAAAGTGTAAAATCATGCATCTTGGCAACAGGAACCGAAGGGCAGGGTACTGTATGGGGGCAGAGATCTGGAGTTAACGGAACAAGAAAGGGACCTCAACATCACTATATTGGGGGATCTGAAGGTGGAAAGGCAGTGTGAGAGAGCAGTGGCTAGGGGGAGTGGAATGCTGGGATGCATTGGAAGGGGGATCACCAGTAGAAATAGGGAGGTCTTACTACCCTTGTACACCCATCTGGTTAGACCACATTTGGAATATGGAGTCCAATTCTGGAGGTCATACCTCAAAAAGGATGTGGGGAGGCTGGAGCAGGTTCAGAGGAGAGCGACAAAGATGGTAAAAGGGTTGAGCCGCCTATCCTATGAAGAAAGGTCGAGAGAGCTGAACATGTACTCACTGGAACAGAGGGAGAGGGGGGACATGATCAAGACCTTCAAGAACCTTAAGGGTATAAACAGGGTGCCAGTGGAAAGCATATTCCAGATGAAGGGCAATCAGAGGATGAGGGGGCATGGCCTGTAGGTGGAGGGGGGGCAGTTCAGGGGTAACATTAGGAAGTACTATTTCACAGAGAGAGTGGTGGAAAAGTGGAACAGACTCGCGGAGGCAGTCGTTGTAGAAGAAACAGTGGAGGGATTCAAAAGGGCATGGGACAACCACAGGGGAGTGTTAAGGGTGGGGGGGGCACAGGTCCAAGCAGATAGCTGGACAAATGAGCACACTCAGTGGGCCTTGTCGGTCCTTTTCTGACGTCACACTTCTATGAATCTATGAAAAAACAAAAACAAAAAAAAACGCTTCTATGAATCTATGAAGCTCATTATGGATCCACGCCCTGTCATGGGTTAATTCCCACACATACTCTTTGTACTCCTCACCAGCCCAAATGGTGCATATTTAGCATACTTGCAATATGATGTCATTACGGAACTGTACACTATAAGGGAGGCAGACAGGTAAGGGATAGGTAAGGGATAAGACGTATTGGAACATTCAGAAATGAATTCTTTTGATTGGATTAAAATGTTAGAAGACTATGGGCGTATATATACATCCAGAATCTATATACTGTACATTCAAACGTAGTCAATTCTCAAAGGGTTAATGATTTATTATTGGGAGACTAACTATTTTGCAGGGAAGTCATTAGCCTATGTCTTTAGGCTTCTTTTCTCTGGTATTGCATATCCTGCAACTACGAATGATCAAGATGACAATTGGATGTTTTTGGTGCAGTGTTAGCCACTGCTAAGCAATTTAAATCACAAATTGTAGTGAGGAAGAAATAATACTGAGAACTGAACTCAGGCTCCCACAATACCATCCCAGCGGTCTATCCACTGCTCTACAGACTCACATGGTTGGACCTGAGGTTCTCAGACACACTTCCTTTCCCTAAAATCTAATTTTCATCTTGATTAGTCCTAGTTGCAGAATATGCAATATCAGAGAAAGGAATTGTGTCTGGGAACCCAAGACCCAACCATGTGTGCCTGTGGCTCAGTGGTTAGAACGGGATCGGTATTCTGGGGGCCTGGGTTCAATTCCCAGTAGGTCATGTTATTTCTTTCTCACTACAATTTGTCATCATAGTATGTAAGAATGTTTTATTTTACAGAAAGGGTGGTTAGAAACATAGAAAGAAAGAAAGAATGTGACAGCAGACAAGGGCTGCTGGGCCCACCCAGTCAGACCATTTTTTTAACTCCTCCACTGTTTTCACCTCACTACCTCCACTAGAAGGCTGTTCCAGGAGTCCACCACCATTTCTGTAAAGAAGTACTTCCACACATACCTCATGAATTTACCCCCTCCAGCTTCATAGCATGCCCCCTAGTTTTAGAGCACCTTTTTCTCTGAAAAATACCCCCCTCCTTTACCTTATTAACCTCAGTGAGGTATTTAAAGGTTTCTATCATATCCCCCCCTCTCCCTCCTCTCCACCAGGGGGTACATATTTAGCTCCTTTAGCCTTTCCTCATAGGGCTTTTGATGCAGAATGTGCACCATTTTGGTAGCCCTCCTCTGGACTGCCTCCACTCTGTTTATATCCTTCCTGAGATGTGGCCTCCAGAACTGGACACAGCACTCAAGGTGGGATCTTACCAGTTATCTATATAGGGGCGGCACCACCTCCCTCTTTCTGCTGGTGATGTCCCTTCCTATGCATCCCAGCATCCCACTAGCACTTCTGACTGCTTTGTCACACTGCCTGGCCACCATTAGGTCATACAGTATGATTACCCCTAGGTCTCTTTCCTGCTTGGTCTTTGTCAGTATCGCTTTGTTCATTTTGTACTCTGCTTCTGGGTTTCTATGGCCCAAGTACATTATTTTTGCACTTTTTTGCATTAAAATCCAGCTGCCATACCCTTGACCGCTCTTCCAGTCTTTTCAGATGCCTGCCCATCCTCTCTCCCCTCCCCCAGAGTTTCCACTCTGTTGCACATCTTAGTGTCAGCCGCAAAGAGGAAGACCTTCCCTTCCAGTTCCCTCACTATCTCACTTAAAAAAATAGAGGAGGACTGGTCCCAGCACTGATCCCTGAGGTACCCCACTGGTCCCTCTCCCTTCCCTGCAGCACACTCCATTTCACACCTCTCAACCTCTCAGCATTAAAAATCGTAGCACTGGCCTTCAAAAATCATAGCACAGGGCCAGAATGTGGAGCACTTTCTTATTTTAAACAATAATACATCTACAAATAGTGGGCCCTATACAGTTAGTGATATGGAATGTTTCTATCAACTTAGTTCAATGATGTAATAGTTTATGTGTCCAGAAATAGCTCTAGCATTATTAAGAACATGAGTAAATCTGTGCGGAGCAAGGGTAAATTTGAGTGTGAAAATCATAGCGCTACGCGAAATTCATAGCAGTTGAGAGGTATGCTCCATTTACCACTACCCTCTGTGTACTATCTGCTAACCAGTTTCTTACCCAGGTTACCACCTTATTACCCACTCCTGAGTTATCCAACCTGCTTACCAGTCTCCTATGTGGAATGGTGTTGAATGCCTTGCTGAAATCCAGGTAAGCTATGTCTACTGCTCCTCCTTGATGCCGCTCCTTGGTCACTCAGTCAGAAAAGATCTATCAGATTTGTTTGGGGTGACCTTCCCTCCATGAAACCATGTTGCCTTGGGACCTGTAATCCTTTGGGTGCCAGATAGTCTACAATCCTTTCCTGTAATAGTGTTTCCATTAACTTGCCCACCACCAATGTCAGGCTGACAGGCCTGTAATTACCCATCTCTTTCTTGCCGTTACTTTTGTGAGGTAAAACTACATCTACCCTTCTCCAGCCCTCTGGGACCACACCAGTCTCCAGTGATCTGTTAAAAAGGTCTGTCAGAGGTGCAGCTAGTACCTCCCTGAGTTCCCTCAGCATCCTTGGATGTACTCCGTCTGGCCCCATGGCTTTGTGTACCTTCAGGTTAGTGAGTGCTTTCCAGACTTTCTTCACAAAAAATGGACTGGTGTCCATGTCCCTCCCATCAGAGCTCCTTGTGCCTTTTCGTGATCCCTCTAAAAATCTTAATGTATTGGCTGAGAATATACCCTCATAGTTGAGCCACATAACAATCTGATAACTGGCCAAAACCATTAATAATTTCAAGCATGGCTGGGACAGAGTGAAGGGCATAGTAGTTACTGAGGACAGTAGCAGTAAAATGGGGAGCACAGGGGGTGTATAGTGTGGGTTAAAACCCTGTATAGACAAAAAGGTCTTGGGGCATGAAAGGGCATTATGGTCAGATTAGATGGACTGATGGTCTTCTTCTGCCATCATAATCTGTTTCTCTGTTTCTATAATAGCAGCTTATCATAACTTGTGAGGGGCAGGACTTTCATAACTCACTTGTGTGTCTGGCTCCTGCGAGTTATGGTCCTGAGCCCTCACACATAAAGATAAATATCATATTTCAGTCAGGCCATTGCTTATCCCCTATTTATTAATTGCAAAACTCTATGTTACTGCATCTACTAGGGCTGCAGCACAAAGGGTACAAAGTAGGGAAATGAAGAATTCGGGTTCAAGTCACTGGGACCCTGGAAAATTGGTGGTGTGGTGTTCATCTGGTTTGAACAGTCATGTGGTGAAGGGTTGGAGTAAGCCAAGTATCAGCACTGTCTGTGCAGGCATTGTTGTGTCATTTACTTTGTGTGACAAAACGGTGCCAATATTAGGGTAACACCAACCCTTGCACCCAAAATGTGCATTTGGGTGAACCCTCAATACACAGTTTGGGGCACATTAACAAAATGACACTTGCATGTCCATGAAGTGGGGTGCCAGTAGGTATCACCCCACTACAACAATATTCCAACAGTGAACACCCACAACAGCGACAAGTCTTGCCAGGTTGAGACTGGTCACTGTGATGGTCCACTGTCTGCCGATGCAGTGATTCCCAGTGTTGTGCCCCCACCCCGAATCAACTCCGACTTAGATGGTTATTTAGAGATGGGGGTGTGGGGAACACAGCTCCTGCATGGGAGGTGCTGGGGGCAATGTCCCCAGCAGAACAACACTTCATCCTGTCGGGAACAATGCCAATTGTTGGCATTGTTTCTGTCACTGTTGGGGGTGTCAACAATGACACTGTTGATGTATTGACATGGAACCGTGCCAGTAATACCCATGCTGAATATTGTGGTCAGCTGGACTCCAAATAGTCAATTTATGGCCAAAAATAAAAATAAATTGTTTTTATGACTTGGCAAATCCAATTCTATCATGAAAAATCTTTATGAATGGAATCCGAGAAAAACAGACTGCACATGTACAACACTGGCATTTTAAAGTGATAATAATTTAAAAACTAAACATTTTCCAGTGAAATAACATATCAAAGACATTTCCTTTGGCAACACTCTAACAAACATGAAAGTTGCTTTTTAGCTGTCAGTTATTTTTGAACTACAGGTGAGCAAAAAAATGTATTATTTTGGCATTTTTATGTACTTTCAACCTTTAAAATTTTTATATCACTGAACCGATTCTTACCAAATGTACATGATATGCCTAGAATGAGCATGCCAAATTTTCAGCTATTCCATCATAAAACAGCCGTGTTATTAAGATACAAAATGAAGGGTTTAATATAAAAATGCATTTGTAATCCTATATATATACATAAACAATATCTATCTGTCTGTCTGTCTGACTATCTATCTATCTATCTATCTATCTATCTATCTATCTATCTATCTATCCTTCCATCAATGTATCTAACATACATTGTTGGGCCCTCACCCCCATAGAAAAAAGCCACTGTACTTCCCCATATATGATGGTAGTCAATTGGCATATTATGATGCCAGTTAGCTAAATGCACTCTATTAATGTGTTATTAACACCTTAATAGCACATTAATACCCAACAAACACTGTATATCTCTATACTGCCTATATATATATATATATATATATATATATATATATATATATACTTATATATACCTACTACATCTATATTAATGTAATAACACTTTATTAACACATTACTACCTAACACGCTACAAACCACTCCAGACACACAACATGTAACAAGTCCCTTAATAACACAAGTAACAAGCCCCTTAATGACACATGTGATAAATACTCTACCCCTCAACACTACGGTAAAACATGGAACACAGTAAAAAGTGTCCAACCTAATGCATAATATAAAACAAAAAGATGGCAAAGGCCGGCACACTCATGAAATAATATCATCTCTTTGGCAGCTGCTTTCAAAAATGCTGGCAAGACTCACTTGTTTGTAGGCAGCCATTGTAATTGTAATTGTTGAATCTCCTTATACCTGTCTGTGTAATGCTTCATGGTAACAAGTGATTTAGGTTGGCAGATGCTCGAGTGGCCAGCCTTGCAGATATATATGCTGTAACCCTGATCCTTGTACCTGTTCTCATGTCATGCAATTTAACTTAAAGTATAATTAACCCTGGACTTGTTTTCATGTTATGATTCGTGCAATAATGCTGTCCACACTTGTGTAATGTTGTAATTTCTAATCTGTTTGCCATGCATTTATATCCTCTATGTATTCTTTTCTGTTGCTGTTTGTAATTAATTCTGCATTGCCCCTGAGAAAGGGACACTTGTTTCAGCGGGCCCACCTGGTCAACAGATTTCAATAAATAAAATAAAATTTATTTATATTCAGTTTGGTTCTTATGTCTTGCCTAATCTATATCTAGGAGCTTTTCCTTTAATGGGTGACTATAAGCACTTGTTAATTTTATTCCCTGCTCTGACGACTTGTGTATATAT
This sequence comes from Neoceratodus forsteri, assembly GCA_016271365.2. Taxonomy (NCBI): domain Eukaryota; kingdom Metazoa; phylum Chordata; order Ceratodontiformes; family Ceratodontidae; genus Neoceratodus; species Neoceratodus forsteri. The sequence continues at coordinate 19,646,398 of JADMNL010000030.1, read as the reverse complement.
AGCCATATCCCACCTTATTTAACATATGTCTAATACAGTTTAACCAGGGTGTATTATATTTCTTTGTTACATATACATACATTTTTTTCTTGCATGCAGATCCTTACTAGATCTCCCATGGACTGCACATGTAGCCAATAATTTAGTAATCTCCAAAGTGCTATTATTTGAACTGAATATTGGCCTTATTCTAATTTAAGGCTATAACCTGGAGTGACTATCAGTAAACATAATACTTTTGTAGATAAACAATCCAATGGTTTCTGTGCTTTATCCCTGACAGCATATCCCCAGACTTCAGTTCCATACAGTGACTGTGCCATGGCCTTAGCTTCCAAGACTGTGACTGCCGGTTTTATTGTATCTCCACCATATGCATTATTAAACCTAAGAATTCCCCCACAGGTCTATTTAACTTTCTTTTGTGCTGCTGATATTTACTGTGTTCATGTTAAATGATCATTAAAAGTCAGTCCTAAATATGTGTAACTGTTAACTAATTCCAATTAAGAAGTCCCAATACAAAAATACACACACACACACACACACACACACACACACACACACACACACACACACACACACACACACACACACACACACACACACACTCACACATACACACACACACACACACACACACACACACACACACACACACACACCCACTCTGTCTAGTAAGGATACTTTTTCTTTCTTTTGAACCACGTTTAAGAAGTACGGTAAAGTCTGGCAGTTAAGTTCTACTGGATTTCGTAATGATGGGTTGGACTGAAGCTCTGATCGAAGTGTAACAAGAGCAGGATCAACCAGATATATATTTTATGTTATAAAGGCAGGATCAGCTAGATAAATGTTCAAGAAGTTACCTGTGACTAAAACACAAATGATCTCTGCGTCTCCTCAGTAGCAAGAAAATGGAGCCACCATGTTTCTTGAAGTGTTAAGTCCACCCACACACACTGTATAAGCCAATGGGATGGCGCACCTACTGGGATTGACACAGCTAAGGAAATAAAGTTTAGAAAATGCTGTAATAACCCCTTTTCAGGTTAAGATGTTTGAAAGGTGTCTGTCAACCGTGTGATAAAGGGGTCCCAAGTAATTATAAGATGATTAATGATAAAAAGAAATGGTGCAAGAAGATGCCTTTTCTTGACTCCTGTATTTATTCATATTTTCTCTGTAAGATTTTCCCTTTTATCATAACAAATTCTACACCAGTTATTGGTATAACGCTCATTAATAGTATTTCTCTGAGAATCCTTCAACCCATTGTCTTTCAACTTTTTGTTTAATTATTTATTTATTTAGTTTTTGTTGACTGGGTAAGTGCACTAGACAACAAACATTGTCTATTTTCAGATTTGACCTGGGAGAGTTACAGGCAAAACCAACACATTGTAACAAGAGACGTTACAGTCAGCAAGCAACACAACAAAATCAGTGGGGTTACAGGATAATCACATTGTATATAGTGGTCAGACCAGTGAACAAGGTTTACACAGAGAATACAAAGAATTCAAAACAGACAATCATCACAGAAGGAAAAACTATCACATGTAAGTACTGAGGGCACAGTAGGAACAAAAGGTGGGAAAATTAACCCAGAGGACGAAAAGGGGAGTTGGGGCAACATGCCAGCAGCTTGGATCTAAGAGAAGTGAGCTGGGACAAGACAGCCCCAGAAGTGCTAGAGGGGCCTTGGGGAAAGGCAAGGGCCCGATCAGAACTCTGTGTAGTTTAGGGGCAAGACCATTTGTCCTCAATTTATAGATGGCTTTTAAGGCAAGTCTTAAAGATTTGGTGGAAGAGAGTTCCAGAGTTTTGGTCCAGACACCGCAAAGGCATACTCACCCATCCAAGTGTTTCATTTGGAAATATAAAGTATAGAATTGTCCATCGAGCACAGGACGTAGATCTGTGAGGAAGGTTTAAACCAGGAAGCAATAGACTCAGGGAGGCCTTCTCTGATTATTTTGTTGATGGAGCAGCCATTGACGTATGACCGGTAAGAGGAGGGGGAGATCCAGCTGAGGTTGGCGTACAGCACACAGAGATGGGTACACCTTGGTCTAGATAGAGCAAAGCGACAGTGCTGTTGTAACAGGTTTCCCATATACTTAGAACAGTTTTATTTGCTTCCATGTATGATAGGAGACCATATGTGAGGTCAGGCCTTAGTACACCCTGAGCGATGGCGAGTTTTGCAGCAGTGGTAAGGTTGTGATGAGTTTTATACACGATGCCAAGCTTAATGTGGACAGATCTGCATATGGTTGATATATGGAGGCTGAAGTCAAGAGATGGATTGAGAGTGATGACCAAGTACTTGAAGGAGTCCACCATGTCAAGGGAGGAACCTCCAAGCCCCCTGGTGGAGAGTGAAGAAGGGCAGGCTCTGAGTCTAGGCACTGAGCCAAAGAGCATGGTTACTGTTTTTTTGGCATTGAGGAAGAGCTTGTTGCATGATATCCATGACTGGACAGTGGCAAAATCCAGGTTGAGCTTGTTGTTGATGTTGGTGATATCAGCTGTGTTGTTCTAAAGGACCATATCATCTGCATACAGAAGGGCATCACAGGAGCCAAACTTGGGCAGATTGTTGACAAATAGAGAGAATAAAAGCGGCCTGAAGACGGACCCCTGGGGAACTCCGACTCCAATGGAGGCAAGTCCAGATTTGGATCCACTTATTTTGACAAATTGTCGTCTTCCAGTCAGGTAACATTTAAACCAAGACAGCAAGAGTGAAGAGAAGCCAAAGGTGAGCACGTTATCAAGCAGCAGGAAGTGATCAACCAGGTCAAATACCTTGATTAAATCTATGAATATCGCTCCTGTGAGCAACCCCCTGTCCGTGGCAGTTCTAATATCGTTTGTCAGTTTTAAGAGAGCTGTAGTGGTACTGTGGTCAGTGTTGGCATGGAGTAAGCTGTTTGATTTTACCAAATAAATTCCATGTTAGTGAGTCAAAAACTTTCCTAAAGTCTTCAAAAGCTAAAAAAAAACTACTTGCATTCTCATGACTAAATATTTTTCAAGGATATAGCATAACATGTAATAGCGACTCAAGCTGGATCCTCCCTTTTTAAAGCCTGCTTGAAGTTCAGATATAATTTTAAAGCTTTCTAGATGCTCCCAAACCTTTTTTTTACAAAAGCCCCTAGCTAAAATCTTTGCATCTGTGTCTAACAGACCAATAGGCTGTGCATCTTTGGTTAGCAGTATCACTCTTTTAAAAGATGGGAGAAACCAGTGCCCCTCTCCAGGAGTCTTGTACATTATTCTGTGCAGCAGTTCTCCATTTAACTAAAATAGATGTCCAAAATAAGGGGTCTATTTTATAGAGACCCATAGAGATATCGTTTGGTCCTGGTGCTTTATTCCATTTGGCTAAATGCACAGCCTCCATTGAATCATTTTCCAAAATAATAAGGGGCTGTTGTGTATTTAACCCAAGCATCATCATTCTCCACCATATTATGAAAAAAGGGAGTGATAGTAATCCTCTGAGGTGTCAGGGTGTACAGCAGAATCTGTATTACCCTGCCAGTTGTTGTTGCCAAAAGCAACCATATTCCAAAAGTGTCTGCAATACCTTTTATAAACAGCACTTAACATCATCTCCCACAGAACACCTTGATATAAAATTTTTTTACAGCTTGAGAAATTGTTATACTCTCTTCGAACCGCATTCAACTGTCTTACAGCTAGTCCACTAAGCTAAAGTACCACTAGATGTAGTTTTTTGTCTTGTGCTTCGATAATGCTTATATCTGGTATTTATCCTACATGATACTGTAGGTAAAGAAATAGGCTGGCCAGTTAGATGTGTGCAGACAACCTGAGACCTAGGTACATGCACATTGAGTGTTTATACTCATAATTTAGACATAACATTTAAAAGATTTGACATGCTAATGAACAAAATAGAAATTCACCACCGGATTTCTTTGAACATTCAAAGGTCATTCCTTTCAAAAACACTGTTTGACATTCATCTCAAATGCCACTTGTGTCAAATACAACCAATTGTGATGGCTCTGGTTTTGTAAAATGGTATGTGAGTTACCATTAAGGACAATGACACTGTCTTTAGTCTGACAGAGCCCAGAGTATAAAGGGCACCAGTGTCAGATCAGAAGCAAGCAACCCCTATTTTACTTTACTTATGAAGAGAACTAGTACTGAAAGGTCTGTAAAACTTTTGCAATTGCTTAGAAACTGTTTCCATAAAAAAACAGCTTTACATTAGTAGTCAGTTACTTGCAAATGCTAATTTTATAATTATCTCAATGAAAGAGGGCATTACGGCTATTGTAACCACACAGAACATTGTCCCTTGAGGACCTTAATGACAATGCTATCTGAGCATAATCATATTATTACTATCATAATGTGATTTCAACAGATTTTTATGTTTTATAAATATTTACGACTCCATGTAAATCTATGTTGATGACAGCTTTCTTAACTAGCCTAGTAATGGCTACCTAATTGAATTTAGCCACAGACTGAATGGATATATTCAACAGTCTTTTAACAGGCTCAATACCTCTCCACTGCCCTGATGTTCAAGGTTTCCACTGATTTTTTTTTTTTACTACTTTCTTTTTGGCCCTCCAGCTTTGAACTCTCTCAGGCCACTGCTCTCGCTGACTCGCTCTACTGCCCACTGTGTTCCCCCGCCATTTTCAAGTTTGTCACGGTTCCCCAAGTCAGGGGACAGCAACCTAGGAAGACCTCAGGGGGCAGTGGTGGGGAACCAGTGTTGGATGTGTGGTGGTGGCACTGGCAGGGCCATCGCCTATCTGAGTTGGAGGGGTATTTCTCTTCTTCTCCTCCTGTAGGTGCCCGGAGCCCCCCCCAATGCATAGTCATGTCTGACACTCGCGCATGGCAACCCTGCCTGCATCGGCCATGCTCTCTTTACATGCAGCACTGGCACTCTGTGGTGCCCCTGGTCTCCACCAGGGACTGCCAGAGCACCGAGCGATCCCATACCCTCCCCCCAGGACAGGAGAGCAGCCCTGCAGGTGCTTAATCCATTTCCCTCCCTGCCGACCCCTGACACCTGAGCTCACTCCCGAACTTGGGTCATCGGCATGGCACAAGGTATGGCATGCAGTGCCTCAACCCTCAGCACCACTGGGCTGGCTCCATTTCCACTGATTTTGACTACAGATCCATTGCTCAGAAACAATGCTAGCTTCTTCTGGATGCGTATAGCTCAAGTCTCTATATCAGGGCAGATAGATCCAATTAAAGGTGTTGGGATTTTTGAATTTACATGGGAAGTGCAGAAATCTGCACTTTTTGAAGATTTTTGCAAAGTCCCTTTATTGCAAAAATTACACCAAAACTTTACAAAATGCAATTTATTCATGGGTTTAGAGAGAGGTTTGTGAAAATCCACACCTCACAGCTTTGTTATTCATGATGTGCACTGCGTGTTTATTTTTTTCCCTTCCACATGTACTTTCTAAAGTGTACTGTCCTACGAATTGTGGAAATGCTTTACAAAATGATACAAAGCAAATTTCTTCAGCTTTACACAATCTGGATAACAGATAATTTTCCTGGATAGTCCTTGATAATCTAGATAATTTCTTCGAGTAATGACCCTGATACTTCCTTATCTGCTTGTGACAAAACAAACAAACAAAGAAAATCCTGATTTTAAATTGCAGCTATCTTGGGTATCCTGAAATACCACAGATTATCTGAGCAACTCTCGTTTTAATACCTAAGTTCCTCTGTTCTTCATAAATTGATACTATTGCCACTTGTGAGTAGGGCTGTAGAAACAGAAGATCATGTTAAACATTAAAAGAAAATTATACTAAACTATGTGTCCTCTGCCACTGTCCCCTAACCCCCGATTAGCATATTTTGGGGGTAATTAAAAGTCTTACTAGTAACTTTTCATCCTTTATTTTAAGTTTATAAATGCACCTGTGAACTTCTGGGCAAAAGGCTGCCTACTGCCATCCTACAGGAAGCTGTGCCTCAGACTCACTCTATGCTAACGTGCCCTGCTAACTCAACCATAGGTACATTAGCATGTGGAGAGTGAGGTAAGTGTGCGGCTGCCCTTAAAATTGAGGTGAGCAGTATTTTGACTGGTGTGCAGTGATGTGAGTGAGTTTTATTGTGACTCAATAAAATCGCTCATAGTTAGAACAAATGGTGGAAGAGATTGTTATATCCTGTAGAGCAAGTGTAGCAGTGGGTACACTCAGTAAATCAGGATATTGTGAGTTACTTGGCCAAGCCCTGCCGAGCTGGTTGATTAGCATAGTGGCATAAGCCACCACCCCTGGAGCCAGCAGACCCAGGTTCGGGGTCTGGTTCTAGAGGAAAACATTTTTTTCCAGTATTTGACTTTTTTCTCCCCATTGACCTTCCTTTATGGTTGATTATATTAAGTTTGGGGGGCTTTCTTTTTGACTGGATGTTTGCCTACACATTTTCAAACATAAAGGTGGGAGGAACTAGTAACATTTTCATTTACCTACAAAAATGTTAATTGGGGGGGGGGGCGATGGCGGAGGCCACATAGTTTTGTATAGTTTTCTTTAAAAGTTACAGTTTAGTGAGGCCTGCTGGCTCTAGCTGGTGGTACCCTCATCACCATGTGGGAGAGCTGGTTAATGTCCAGAGCCTGACTTCCATGCCCCGGGCCGGTCTTGTCTACAGTGTGATGAAGAGGCATTGTGCACCAGCCCGGGGGCGGGGGCAAGGTTTGCAGCATCCTGCCTTATGAGCACCATCTGCAGGTGGGAAGCAGGAGCTAGCATGATACTGCAGGTGACACCACAGTGTTGGCACTTTCCTACTTCCAGGGTTTTGCCACGGGCATGCATAGGTGGCATGTTAGGGAGGGTCCTCAGAGAGAAAAACAAAAAATAAAACATTTTTTTTTTTTAAACTGCATCAGTTATTTCAACAACTTCCTGAATTAATTTGATCATTTTTGACATGACATCCCTGATTTTGATCATCTGTCCCTGATTTGTACACCAGAGGATTGAGACATGTTTCCCACGGGTTCATGGGCAAATATTGTGAAAAAAGGATTGACTGAGTATTTCCACTGAAATGGTGAGAGAGACATTTGATGCACCAGTTGTCTTCTTTCCTCCCTAAAGCTCTGTATATGCATATATTACATTGTTCTTAATTTTCTGTAATGGAAGCAAAAAGCAACCAAGACCAAATCATTAAACTGTGAGCATACAAAATGCTGCCTAAAATATTTAAAAATAATTTTTGCAAAACTAAAAAAAAACTATATGTGGCTGGGGGTCCTTTGCACCTGTGAGTTTCTGTGCTTGCGGTGTAACTCTGCTTTATTTTCTTTTGATTTTTGCTTGTTAACTGGATATCTCTCACTGAAAAGAAATTTCCGTTTACAGGAGACATTCATTTTTTAAAGGTTGCAGCTTGAAAGGTCACTGTATAAATAATATAATCCCTGATATTCCCTAATAAAATATCACTGGTCCTATGTGTATTTATTTTATTTTAACAAGGAACAAACTTACTGACGTAGGAGGAGCACTTTCACTTGAGTACCCTGGGGCAGCTGCAGTACAGTCTCAATGTGTTTCAAACAAGACATTAGGACATGAAGTACATTTGTCAATTAAAAAAAACAGATATTATATTCAAGCTAGGAAAATCAAACCTGAAGTGACAGCAAAGGCATGGTTGTGTTTTAAATAAGTGTAATTTTGAAGTGGTAAGGCAACTCCAGGAGGTGGGTTATCATCAGACAACCCCCCATGTGCCAAACAGTACTAACTGAGGGTGTGTGCGAAGGGGTGGGGTTACTGATCAGTAACCCACCTCTCAGAGTCACCTTACTGCTATGATAAATGCAGTGCGGTGTTTTAATTTGTTTTGCTATTTTTTTTTAAAACTCACTCATGCACCTTGTATGCCTGCTCTGCTTGACACAACCGATGCAAAAACCACGTGTATACTGTGTACTATGCCCACTGGTCCTAGTCAATTAGGAGGTTGGCTTTCCAATCCCAGTTTTATAAGCAAGCCAACAACAGGGCCTGCAGCTGCATTCTGACATACTCACACTACAGGTCTGTTGAGAGGCATAAGGCAAAGCCAACTGCCTTCAATTATCCAATAAGTGCATATACCAGACAGCAACTGCTGACTCTGAAGTGTATTATTGCACTTATAAAATGGATTGAAAATTAATATATAGCGGAACAAAACACATGAAAAAGATGCAGTGGTTATTGTGGAATAATGTATGGTCATGTGATGTGTTTGCACCAGTGGCAGTGTAGGATTTTTCATACCCATTTTATAAGTAAAGTTAAACCAAAGTACAAATTCAAAAGCATGCTATTTTATTTTCATTGTATTTTTATACCCCTGGTTATCACACTCACTGGTTCCTCTTCTTATCTATCTGCATCACTCCCTCTTCCACCCTGCTGGCATGCCTATTTTTTCTGTACTCCTCTTCAGGCCTGATCCTTCCCCAAGCTCCAGAAGCCCTGCAGCTTACACCTCATGAAGAGACACTGCAGGCATGGACCCCACTCAAGTATGCTCCCCACCAAGAAACACAGCATTTTGGTGCTGGCAAGGACAGGGGCCTGTGCCTTTCACAGCTGAGGTGGGGAAGGTACTGCCCAGATGTTACGTGTTGCAGCAACTGGCATTTTCTCCCCCCACATACTTCTCTTCCAATGAACAATGGCAAATGCCAGAGAGTCTGCATTGACCCCCTATTTGTGGGGGTTAGCAGATAATGCCGGGTGCCTGCAGTGCCACTGTCAATGATTAGCCCACGGTAGAAGTTGATATTTTAGTGGACTGTCCTACCCTCTGTCAGTGCTAGTTTTCATTGCCTCTGCATTTTGTCCTGGCAACTCCAGCCTATGGTGGGGAACCTGAATCGAGTATTGATCCCATGTGTCTCTCTCATGGCAGTGCAAAGCACTACCAGCCAGTGCCACTGGACCCAGAACCACAGACTATTTAACTGAATTGTTTTGTTAATTTAAATGCCATATCCCTTAGGTAACAGTCTTAAAGTCTCTGTTACGCTTCAGATAGTAGTAAGATCTCTCATTAACACATACTGTACAAAACTGCATAATGTTTGCCTAGTTGGTATGAATATTCAGATATCAATCCAATAGTTGGGGTCCATGTGGAGATCCTCCTGTCATGTAAATCATAATGTCACCTGTACCTGTCGGTTTGCAGGTGTAGTACCCTGGGAATTCAGCCACTGCCTTAGTTTACTCACATGGCTTCTTAAGGCTGTGTTTAGTGATCAAGGCACTTATCTTTCATGGGCAGGACTCCTGGCACTCAAAATGTCACAAACTGGCATTCAGACTTGCAAATAATGCTGAATTAGGAATTCATTGAGCCCAAATTCTACTTTGCAGTATGCTTCTGTGTTTTTTCTGTAGTCATAGGCCTACTGTAGACAGAATATAGGCTCATATTCTTCAGCAAATAAGGGGATGTTCTCCTGGGACCACTGTTGATTGCTAAGGTCAATTGAATTCTGCAGTTCTATGGCTACAAAGCTGTTCACAGACATTGTATCCTAAAGCTGAAAATGGCTCGCCACAGTCAGAACTCCCCATTTTGGGTAATTTTCATTATGAAAATACTAATTTTGATAACTCCAGGCTTTCTTTCCTTTTCTGCTTGTCCTGAAGTACATCCCACATGCTCAATATTTGATGTCATCAGTGACACCAGATGGTACATCAGTTAGTGACTCGACAGAAATGTGTCCAATAATCAAACTAAGTCTACCACAAACATTTTGGTGTCCACCCACACAACTCTGGGCTGACGTGCCATGGAGAACCAGGGGGTCAGTTTATAGGCCCTATTTCTGTCATGTGTAGCTGGTTTGTACAGATCTATACCTCTTGCAGTGCAGACTGGCTCTGGGATTCACAGCCCTGGGTCTTTTCTGCATGCATCTGTGAAGAGCTGTGATAAACCTGTAGCAGTCTCGGGGGCAGACATGTGTCTTGTTAAAGAACCACATGAATCCTGTCTCCTATGGTACGGCAGTCTGCATCCCAGGAATTCCATATCCCCCTACCCAACCCAGCTACCAACAGAATACCCTTAGTAGTCACAAATCATCCTGACCTTGAACTTCTGCATAAGATTATTAAGGACCTCCACTCAATATGTAGTGAGGATGAGACCCTTAATTGTATTTTTAAGGAACTACCACTACTATCTTTTAAACAACCATCAAACTTAGCCAACCTAATTATTAAGAGTAAACTTTCACCAGAACAGAATGCCATGACACTTAATGGTACACGACCCTGTATTCAACTCAGATGTAAGACTTGTGAGCTCATTCCCACTTCAGACTGTGAGGTTACATCACAAAACAGACAATTCAGGGTACAGGGGAATTATACATGTGCATCATGGCATGTTGTTTATTTCATTCGGTGCAAGAGATGTCCACAAACAGGTTATGTTGGAGAGACAAGCCAACCACTCCACACTAGAATGAACTCGCACAGACATAATACTAATCTCAAGATGACTGAAAAACCAATGGGGCAACACTTCTCTCGGCTGGACCATTCAGTCTCAGATATGTCAGTAATGGTCTTAAAAGGAAATCTCAGAAGTACACAACAGAGACAGGCTTTTGAGATCAAACTTATATTACTTCTCAATATGATAGAAGATGGCATGAACACAGACTTGGGGTTTATGGCACATTATAGGACTTATCTACAGACCTTTTCTCCAAAGGATAAACATATTATGGGACTTCAGTGTCTCCTTGTGTGTGTGTGTGTGTGTATGTGTGTGTGGGAGGGGTTATGTGAGTGTCATGGGTGTAGGGGTTACTGTTACATTGAGGTGGGCTTATATTCAGGTACATGACATAATGGCATTACAGTGTGTTATGACTCTTAGTTCACGCCCATAATGAATATTATTTCCTTTACTAGCTATTTTCCTTGGGGGTCGGGGTAGGGTTAATTCCATTGGATCTTATTCAGATTCCTTGCCTGTTACTCTTCATACAGTAGTTTTATTATATACTGTCTCATTTTTGTACTCTGAACATATTGGGGTGCAGGATCTCATTTGCATGGGGGTCCTTGACAGATTAAATTGCATTGGGCTAATATTGTAGTGATTTGTGGAAATGAAGGTATGTTAGGACTCTTGTCTCACATGCATAGAGTACATTCACTTCTAACTAGTTATCTTACCCTGGGGAGGGTGGAGGTTTTATTTTATTGGGGTTCTATTCAGAATCCTTGGACTGTTACTGCACATATAGTAGTATGATTATATAGTGTCACATTTTTGAACTCTGTACATATTAGGATGCTTGATCTCTTTTACTTGGAGGTTCGTGACAAGTTTAATTTCTTTGGATAACATTTGAAGTGATTGATGTGAATGATGGTGCATTAGGACTCGTGTGTGTGTGTGTGTGTGTGTGTGTGTGTCTCCTTACAACTAGTTATCTTCTCCCTCCCCGGGGGGGAAGATTTAATTCCTATATTTCTTATTCAGATTCCTTAGACATTTTTAGTACATCAAGTTGAAATCTGTACATATCAGACTGCATGGTTTTAGTTTCTTGGTGGTCCTCGACAAGCAGCTTTTTTTTGGCTCTTATACCGCCAATTTATATTATCATGTGTAAACCCCTGTTACAACACTAAAAGCTTTAAGGTTTATGGAGCATAATAACCAGTTTGAGAGTATAGTTGGGTAATGTTTCCAACTATTGCTCACATTAGGTAAACTTTACTTTAAACCATTTGAATGCCATGAATATTTCTTTTTTTTAGTTCTGTTTTGTGGGGATTGTTTTTAACTTACAAGTATGACAATCTGAGTGGATTTTGCTTTTTATGAACTGCACTCATAACTGAGCTATACACATCTATGCTCAAGATGTCCTTATCTTACTCTGAAGGTATCTCTAAGTCATTTTAATTTATGTGCAGTGCACTCCTTGCATGATGTTATGCTCTAAGCACATCTGACCTTTAGGACTTTTCAGCTGAAGTTGAACTGGTACTTTTCAGCTTCACTGATGTGTCTTGTGTTATTTTTTAAATGAGTATTTTAAACCAATGGGAATTTTTTCTGGTTTGTTTCTGCACGATCTGGGTGTTAAAAGTATGGGATTTTCTAAATAACTGTTATTAAGCTTCCGAGGAAGGACTGGGTTGGTCCGAAAGCTAAAGCACTTTGTTATTTTTGTTACATCTATGTTGGTCCAATAAAAGGTATCAAATCATTTACTTCTGGATATCTATCCTCCTCAGGTAACAATTGTAAAGCAAGAGAGAATCAAGTGGCCTCCAGGCCCATCCCAAACCCCTATGGCAACAAATTGGACTGGGAAATCATTTTGTGTCCCCTATTCAGGGACTTTCAGGGGCAGAGTGTATGGTGGGGGCATATGACATTTATGGTGGGGTTTGCCCTTGGCATACTGGACACATGTCCCCATTAAGAGGAAGACATGAGCAGATAGCTTCCTGCATACGTGTTGTGACCCTATTCCCAAACCATCCAAATGTGTAGAAGGACTGAGCCACTATTGCTGTGATTATTCAGCCAGTCTGGGTGGGGGAAGAGAATGCAGCAGGGGCCTTCAGACACCTCTTGGTTTAGCTTTTCAGCTTTATGAATCTCACATGCCATGTAAGTGTGATGCAGAGAGTTTCTGCATAAAGCCCAATATGTTTTTAATACAGTGTTCGGTGCAATCATCACTGGCAGGCTGTTGTTCACAGATTTTCCACCCTGTTTCTGCAGTGAAAACAACCACTAAAAGTATTTTATGTTAGCTGTGTTGCAACATGAAATATGCTGTGCTACTTCTAAAACTGGCAGTCTTTCTTTGACTCTTTCACTATAACAGGGATAGGCAGAGCATGATACTGCACTTCTACTGTGTGTCTGCATGTAGCTAAGCCCTGCACTAGCAAAAGGCTATAGTTGCATCAGGCTGCACAGAACTTGAGGTTAACTGTTCAAATTGTACAAAAGCTATAAACAGACACATATTCTGCATGAATGAAAATATGTTATTAGAGGACTAATGCATGACAGGGTGTATGTCGTGCTGGGATAACACCATGCCTGGGGGGTTGGGCAGGAGGCTGCAGGCCGAGTGCATCCAATGCCCCAGGCAGGCGTTATCCCAGCATGACACACCTTGGAGTGCATTATTCCTATTATACAATGGCTTGTTGTAATATATAAAATAAAAAAATAATTTTAAAGAATGTTTTTATTAGAGTGGAAAAATATTTTTGTTTCTTAAGAGGAGATGCAAAAAAAGAGAGCAGCCATAATGATGACAGTAAATCTGTGCGTTATGCTGGTATAACTCCATGGGTCCTGCCACAAACCGACCAATCACAGTCCAAGTTTCTTTCTTGCCATTGTATAATTTTTGATTTACCATACTCTTTATGCTTTTTAACCTGCCACCTGGCACCTCTGTGCTTCAGTCCTTTCCCAAGGGCAACCCCACAATTCACTGAGCTCACTGTCTGTTATTGCGCCACCTACAGACTTCCTCTGTTGTTCCACTGTTTTCTCATTGGTCCAGCTCTATCTAACCAAGGGTGTCCCCCTGGTATCACGAGAGAGAACTGTGTATGTGAGCGGGGTACAGTGGCATGCTGTATGACCAAGTGACATGGGTGAAGTATCTGAGAGATGTTATCCACTGCAGCACAGGCCATTTTCCCATTTTCTGGTTGGTACGTCTCTTTGTATGTGTACACATATCAGGCCAGCCTGGGCAAAAGGGATGTCTGCCAATGCGTGGTTACCCACACTGCCAAAGATGCTACCAACAGGCCACTCCTAGAAACCGCTGTTGTGGTGGTGCATTGCAGCTCATTTTTCCCAAGAGCAGAGAATCCATAGGATGTCCTGAAACCATCTGATTCCTTGGATGCCCTGCCAGCTTCCAATGAAAATATTTTCAATGATGGCTGTATGTTTAATGCACAGAGTTCCAATTGCATAATTATTTTCAATGAATATGTAAGGTTATATTATATTAGAATAATTATAAAGCTCCTTTGATAGATAAATAATATTTTTAGATGCCATCTAGCCATGTAATGAAATAAGCCCTCAGGTTTGGCTTTTATGTCTCACTTCATACTATTAACTGAAGTAGACTGACATTTAATTTGTGGATGGTCATAAAACATCAGTTTAGTGAATATGCCTAATGTGACCCCCCCCCCCCCCCTTCATTTTCTAACCAACATTTACCTAGCCCCTGCTGTTATTTCTAGATTCTACAAACACTGTGTCTGTGATCCCCAGAAAAATGCATGATGTCAGACCTTGTCTGCAGGAGATACATGGTGAAGAACTCAGGTGCCATTTTGAGTTACATAACATGAAAGGAGGAGCTTCTGAGGAAGCTTGGGTAGTCCTGAGCGAAACGTCAGTTCTCAGCAGTGGTGGTGCCGTGATGTCATAGTTGAGCTACAACAGTTTTTGTCCACTCATTGTTAGTTTGTGGATGTGTACTGCACTTTTTTTCATTAATAAACAGTAAGCAAACTGAAGGTCCATTTGTGGTGTGGAGTTAGTGCTATGGGTGCTGTGGACATTATCTCTTTGTTCCTGTGCTTTTACTAACAGCACCATAGCATTTTCCTAGTGCTGACATTCTCTTGGCTCACTATTAGGACATAAAAGGGAACAGTCTAAAAGACATAATATTAGTTTCTTTCTAAACAGTTTGCCAAACAAATTTTTTTGCAATGTGGTAGGTCTGCTCTGTGGCTCTAGTAAAAAAATGTTTACCAGTTCTATACAGTTTAACTCAAGATGCTTAGACAGAAGGTTCACAATGAGGCCATGCATTTCACACATTTTGTTGCACTCATTCTAGTTACTTGAAAAGGGGTAAGCTGACGCAGGTGGTGTTTGAACCTGCAGTTCTCATCACCAGCCCGGACCTATTCTATGAAGTTGTTTGAGACCTTCATGTTCTGCCAGGTCAGAGATGTTATTAATGAGTATATACAAGAGGAAAAGGCCCTGTTCAGTGCTATGATGTACCATGTGTGCTTCCTAACTGAAATACAGTGTTGTACGATGATCACCATACCTTACAGCTTTGCGTGCGATCAGCAGTTGAACTTGCTGAGCGTGATGCATTTTTCATGGAATGGTTTCCAGTGCCAGCCCTACTATATGACAGAGAAGCAAATAATGCATTTATTGCCCGTCATTACTGTGTGCTGGGATGGCAACTCTCTTACTGCAAAATTTCTACTGGAATCTCAGGGCCACTGGTAGCTGATACCTCAGAAATGTGGAATTGCAGAGGGTTTGTGGAAATCTGAATTCCATACAAGAGCACCACTGTCTTAGAGCATTTGCCAACTTAAAGGGAGAGAAAAACTGGATACTGGACTCCAGTGCTTAATATTGGGCTGTTGCTTACACTTCTAGAACCTCCAGTATCTAGAACCATGATGGCACTACTAAGCTCACGCCAGCATTATTGTCCTGCTGGCATCACTGGAGTTGTTCTGGGCACCAGCAAGACTGTGATGGAAGTGGTGGTGGGGGTGGTAGTGGGGGGAGGGGTTGGTAGTACAGTGGCACAAAAGGGGGAATTGAGAAGGAAAAGTGAAGCACACCTACAGTAAATGTAACTGGACAACGAGCTACAGGAGAATGCTTTATTTCATCTAATGGTGGTAATGATTTTGCTTTACATCCTCCAGACCATGTCTGAGCTAGCAACCCAGTGTGATGTACCTTCTGTCAGGCTGTCTTACACATCTATATTTATCTGATAAATGCGCCACTGGCCAGCCCTGGCCTACCCCAATCTTTTCCATGGCTAGGTACCCAGTAAAGCACTGAGAGCTCCCTAGATAGAGCTAAAGGGACACTGGTAGTGTGGGAAGAGGGTAGTACTCCAGTACAAGAAGCCAAGGAGAGCACTATACTATGAATGTGTCATTTTTGGGGGGCTGGCAGGTTACTGCTACAGAGCTGAGTTTGGGAGGGCACAAAAATCACAGTCCAGGGAAAGCCTATAACTGGCTACACCTGGAAGGATAAGGGATGAGTAGCCCAATGTATGTATGCTGGGCCTAGATGGGCACTGAATAACCGACTGTTGCTGTACCATCCAATCTTACTGCCTAATCTATTTTCTCAGGAACTGAAGCTGTCCCTAAATGATGGCTTCATTGTTTTATTTATATTTGCTGTCTAGATGCATTTCATTCATAGATAATAAATTGCATGCTCATTGGGGGCAACTGTTATTGCACTGCATTGGTTTATGGGTAGGGTGTTACTCTGGGGAGGTCCTGCACCCCAGGGGGTAGCACAACACTTTCACCACACCCACTTTAACTGTCTTTGAGTGGAGGCACCGCACAAACAGTTTAAACCCTGGATACGAACCCCAGATCAGGGGTTTATTAACCCAGACCCATCAACCTTGTTTGAGGCAGCAAAGCAGGAGCAGTACCAGCAACATCCATGGCGACCTGGTTACATAAATAAAACAGAACATTGACAGAAATGGATAAACATCCAAGGCTGAATATTTATAAGCATAATATTAAAATATGATGTGGTGGACTTGTGCTTGACAGAATATAGTTACATTGGTACAAATGGAAATACTGTATGCCTATAACTTTACATCATGAGGACAACCTACTAGAGAAAATATTGCATAACTAAAAACCTCAAATTTGCTCATGATTTTATTGTTGGAATGCATTAAGTAAGCAATAACCCATGACAGGGTGTGCGTTTATAGGCATTTAATGCATGCCTGGGGTGCGTTGTGAGGCACGAGGCCGCAGGCCGAGTTATAATTATGTGTAATGCATATGTTAAAGATTATGTATTTTGTTGGTCCATGTCCTGTCCTGCTTGGCCATAATGAGTTACAAATGACTGTGATGGCTTCTTTTAGAATCATTAGGGAAAAGTAAAATCAATCCTATTATAAAATCCTTTTTGAGATTTCTGAAAATGAGAGCCATAATTGAGAGACATATCTTAGTATATATCTGTGACACTGCAGCAGAAGCAAAAGACAATTTGTGCCTCTGAAGGCTGACCTGATGTCCCTCTCCTGTGGGACATGATAAACAATCAGCACTTGTTTGATCTGAGTAACTGTAGTTTCCTTGGATCCAGCATGCTGACTTTTTACGAGAGACAGGACATCATTAGCCTGAATGGGAACAATGCACTTGCAAGATAAGATCTCGATGTTCTAACAAGTAACGATATCTAAGTGTCATCCTAAAGTAGATGACTATGACAAGACAACATGGAGCTTAGTGCAAAAGCAGGCATATAACAGCATGCTGATGGTCTACTTGTATTTCACTTGTATGATAGGAACAGCAGCAGACTCTAAGGTCCATTTGTGCTGCCCTTTATGTTATTGGTAATAATCTCTTAGTGCTTCCTTTATCGTATAAATGTCAAATTTGTTTTTAAACATACTCAATGTCCAACTCTGCACTGTGTCTGCAGACCGGTTATGCCATATCCCAATTGGGTGCTTGGTCTGTAGTTCAATAGAGAATAGCTCCTCCCCTACAGAAGCCTTCAGCTTCCGTTTTCTCTGCTTAGCGAGTCGGACTCGCCCTCCATACTCCTCTGCCTCCTCCTCATATCCAGCACTCTTATCTCACCTTACACTGGGCCTTCAATCCTACACTTACCTTGCATCTGCAAAAGATGGGATATAGAGAAAGGCCAAAAGACAAAGCTCTAACAGCAACCATATCTCATCCAGCTCACGGTTCTAAGCAACAATAATTTCTCTTTCTGTTCCTGTGTTTCACAAGCACTGACTTATGTACGAATCCGGCTCAAACGTACCAAGCACTAATCATATCTAAACCAGCTCTTACGTACCACAAGCACTGAACTATGTACCACACATTGAACTATTCTTTGTGTGTAATATACTTTTTGTCAGTTAGTTTTAAATGTACAGGGTTTCAGCTGCTTATTATGGCCCCTTGTAACAGTGTTCTGTTTGTGTTTAATTTATTTATTTCATTTTTGTTGATCAGGAAAAGAGGACTAGGCAATTCTGCCTATTTTCAGCCTCATCTCGGGGGAGAGGGGGAAGATACAGATGCAAACTGACATACAGAACCAGATTAAGCTGTTGGTGGTATTTTAGTGAATGGGGGGAAATTTGACCAGGACACCAGGGAAGTTCACCTACACTTTTCCAGAAATGCTATGAGATCTTTAACATCCACCTGAATAACCACCAGAACAGGCAGGTGGGACCTCACTGTAATGCCTCATACAAAAGACGGCACCTCAGAAGTGCAGCACCCCCCCCCATGATGCCCTGCAGTGTCAGTATTGGGATTTACCCCATGTTCCTAGTGTGAGGCTAGAACCCACAACCTTCTGATCTGCCTGCTTATACCTGCTATGTTGGAAAAGAAACTGGAATCCATGCCCTCATATTCCGCAACATCAGTTCCTCCCTAGAAGTCCACTCCCACAGAGAAGATCTGGTCCAGGGGGTGGAAGGTGTTACAGAAGGGAGGAAGTAAACTCTACTCAGGAGATGCAATAAAATAATGTTCTTATTTTTCAAAAGTGCTCAGTGCATAATGAAAAACTTACTAGCCACAGTGAAAAAACTGCTTCTGCCAGCTAGCACAACACCATGTGCTTTCCCACATTTGAAAAAGAAAAATGATTTTTCTGCATCCCCTGAGTGCAGGTGCTTTTTTCCTTGTTTTGTGTTCATGGGCAGAATTCCCTGCAGAACTGTGGGCTCCCAGCAGACGGTCCCCGCAGACACTGTCCTCCTTCTTATGGTCCTCACCCTTGGGGTCACTCACATCGCAGGTTGCTTGGACCTTTAGGAGTTAAGCAGTGGATTACTATGACTGATTTACCTCTAGCAAAACCCACCCCTTACCTACCCAGAATTCCCTCCTCCCTTTTGACCTCCCCGAACCACAGTCCCACGCAAACAATTTGAAATCTTTCCACAGTAAATAAAAAGCCATTGACAGCTCACCTTCCTCCTTACCTCAGCGCACCTTAGTGTGCCCTGTGTACTACTCTCTGTGCTGTGGCTTTGCATCTCCCCAGCTATCCAATACATTGTAATGGAACTGATCGTGTCTCTGTGTGCATATCAAGCACTGAGTATGACAGGTACTATAAAATTTACCTCTAGTAAAACCCATCCCTTACATACCCAGAATTCCCTCCTTCCTTTTGACCTCCCTGAACCACAGTAAAACCAAAATTAATTCCTGCAAATTTATTCATGAATGGAGAGTTATAATGCAGTATTATCCTCTACCTATATATTGCTTTTAAGTCTAGACGTATTTCTAAACTGCTGCTTAACCGTTAGTTGAAAGCTGCCCCAAGGATAAAGCTGTGTTCCATTAAGGGAGAGAAATGTCATCATTTTTTGTCTGCAAGTTCAGTAGCACTAACATGTGGTTGAGCTGACATAAACTGAAAAGGAATATTTTTAGTGTACTGTATGTTGTGGATGTAGCTATGTTTATCAAACAGTAATCTTGTTGCAGAAAAAATACACCACAATGCATTTGGCTACTCGCTTTAACATTACAGCTGTCCACATGATCATGTGCACTGGGACAGCAGGGTAGCGGGGGCTTTAGAGCGTCTTGAGATTATGGTAGCTACAGTAACAAATGTAGCAACATGCTTTAGATGATGTTGTCTCATGGGGTTGTTACTTTGTCTTTAGGACCTAACATCTAGTAGTTCCTTTACAAATCATGGTTGTCATGGTTTTCTTAGTGTTTCTAGGAAATTATGAATATAAATACCCATTAGTTGGATTCACAGGTCAACTTATGTTCATTTAAGGATGTTCCCTGACGTGCAGGAAACCAAGCAGACTGGGAGTAACTGAAGCCCTGACTTGCTTATCTTCTTAAAGAAGCAGTTCAAGTCAGCAGTAAAAAAAAAAATATAGTTACTGCTGTTATGATTTAGCAATAGGGCAACTAGGACCCCTTCAGAATTATGCTATTTATGCTAAAAAATGACTACGGTAAAATAATTTGTTATTACCCTAGTTATTGTCTTCAGATCCTCAAAAAAGATGTTGCAAAGGCCGGCTCGGTGGTGCTGAGGGTTGAGGCCCTGGACGCCACACCTCATGCCATGCCAGCAACCCGGGTTCGGGAGCGAGCTCGGGTGCCGGGGGTCGGCAGGGGCAGGATCGGATTGAGTGCCTGCTGGGCTGCTCTCCTATCCTGGGAAAGGGTCCTGGGGTGTCCGGTGCACCAGCAGCCCCTGGTGGAGACCAGGGGCGCTGCTGTGCACTGGGCTGCACGTGATTGGTGTGGCCTGACATCGGCAGGGATGCTGTGCGCCGCTTGGGACGTGCACCGCACAAGGGGGGGAGAGGACACACTAAGGGGAAAAAGCCCCTCCCGCCAGATATTTATTTATTTATTTAGCTTTTGTTTACCGGGTAAGTACACTAGACAAGTAGTATGCCTATTTTCAGGAATGACCCGGGAGAGCACAAAACATACAGTATACATACATGGCAACATTGGAGAAACAGAATGATACAGTAAAAAACAGCTATAACAACGCTTGTATAAGGGCAGAGATACTGCCACACATAGTACAAATTGTTACAGGACATAGATAGATATTAGAATCACTGAATACATATTTCATAGACCATCATGGACTCAGAGTGGACAATAGTGGACTGCAGAGTATTACATTACAGAGACTAGGAGCAGTCACATCTTGTCGTTTGTTTTAGGTGGGACCACAGGGAGGAGCGAAAGGTCCCATGGAAGGGCAGAGTGAACAGAGTCTGGAATGGAGTTCCAGAGCCTAGGCACAAAAGCGGTAAAGTCACGATCCCCCATAAGGGTCCGAGTAGGGGGAACTTTTAGCAACTCGGCAGTCTGTGACCTGAGCTGGTAGGGGATGGCATCCAGTTTTGGGAGGAGATGCACCAGTCCCGACGGGATGCCCGTGGCAAGCACTTTCCTGGTGAAGTTTCCTACACCAAGGATCAGGAATTCCATCCAGTTTTTGGAGGAGATGCACCAGTCCCGACGGGATGCCCGTGGCAAGCACTTTCCTGGTGAAGTTTCCTACACCAAGGATCAGGAATTCTGCAGGGGGGAGCCAGTTGAGTTTGTCATAGAGCTCACATCGGTGGGTGAGTTTGGGAGCAGCAAGTGCAAACCGACAGATATCATTATATGCCGTGTTCCACTGATTAAGATGGATTTGGGGTGACCTGGCAAATGGGTGGTATCCATAACTAAGGAGGAGAAGCACTCCCCTACAGAGTGCCAGCCTCGCTCCGGAGTCAGGTTGTATTTGGCCCTGTAGGCAAGGCCAAGCTTACACCTGGTGGCTCTGCAGATGTTTCGATATGGCTTCCCATGTCAAGTTGTGGGTCATGGTGACCCCAAGATATTTAATTGAGCTCGCTGTTGGCAACAGGGGCCTCCATCACAAGCTATTTTGAGCATAGCTGATGGGGCTTTTAACTTGGCCATGGAACCAAAGAGCATGGCCTGAGTTTTGTTAGGATTCAATACTAGTCTATGGTTGGTAATCCAGGCCGAGACTCTGCTGAAGTCTTCAGATAGGCACTGGTTAAGGTCAGCAGCATTACGAGCATGGGCCACTAGCACAAGGTCATCTGCATAAAGCGTGACTTGGCAATGAGAGGTCACCCATGGGAGTTGATTAATAAAAAGTGAGAATAGAGAGGTCCAAGTACGATCCCTGGGGAACTCCATGGTCACAGCCCTAGGCTCTGAGAGGACCTTGTTAAAGCAGGTGCACTGCTTTCACCGCTAGGTAGCCCATCATCCAACTCATGGCATGCGGAGAGAACCCGAGAGCCCTGAGCTGCTCCCCAGTAGGTCATGGTTGACAAGGTCAAAAGCTTTTGACAAGTCAATAAATATAGCACCTGACAGTTTGCCCTGATCCATGGCAGATCTAATACTAGAGGTTACAGTAATCAGGGCAGTAGTGGTACTATGACCCTTCCGGAAACCATGTTGGGCCCCAGAAAGCAGCTCATGGGTATCCACGTACTCCGAGAGTTGCTCCGCCACAACCTTTTCCAGGAGTTTACCAAGGGATGGGTGAATAGCAATAGGGCGATAATTGTCAGGGAGTTTGGGATTTCCCTGCTTCAGAACAGGGACTATCCTTGCCTCCTTCCAGATGTCAGGGATTATCCCCGAGCTAAGGGATAGGTTAAAGATATGGGCAATCAGAGGGGCAATGTAAGCTGCTCCCAGCTTGAGAAGCCTGGGCTCAAGGTTGTCAGGCCCTGCACTGGAGTGTTGGGAGAGGGCAGCCAAGTGGTTCCGAACATCAAGGACAGACACGGCCTTAAGATTAAATACTCTCCGAGGAGGATGTTCACTCTGCATCAGAGGGATATTAAGCGAGCGACCCCCATCGGTCGTGAAATGAGAGGTGAGGGCCGAAAGGTCAGAGAAGTGGAGATTGAGGTGGTCGGCTATAGTGTGGGGATTATTGCACGAGACTCCATCAATAATCATGTCCACGACACCTGAGTGAGAAGGCCCACTGACGAGGGATTTAATGTTCCTCCAGAACCTCCTAGGATCTCTGACAGAGCTAAGTAGTGCTGATTTACAGAAGTTACTTTTGGCAGCCCTAATGGCTTTTTTACACTGATTCCTGAGTTGCTGATATCTCAGGAGATTAGCAGAATCTCTGGAACCCTTAGTACTTGCCCAGCATTTGTCTCTCTCCCGCATCTGGGCAAGTAAGTCACCATTCAGCCAGAAGGTGGCTGTTCCCCTCACCCTCCGGGTGACCCTGGGGGCGTGTCTATCTTGGAGAACACCAAAGGAATGTATGAAGCAGGAGGCTGCCACTGAGGGGTCAGAGGCTTCAAGCACCCTGGTCCAGTCAGTACATCCTAGATCGGCCAGGAAAGCCTCAGGGTCAAAACTGGAGTATTTTCTGACTTGAATAATTTTGTGTGGAATTCTAGGGAAGGGGATTTTCCAGACACAGTATACCGGGAGTGGTCAGATATGGAGTCTGATAGCGTGCGCTGATGAGGCAAATCCCTCCGCCGGGTTGGTCAGGATCTAGTCCAGCAGGGAATTTGAGGAACCATTGGCTGCCTGTCTCGTTGGGTCATGGATTAGTTGGTTAAGGGATAAGCAGGCAAGTTGTGATTCGCATTTCCTAATATTGCCACACTCCCAGTTCATGTTGATATCACCCATAATAATGAGTTCATTGTCACCTATACTGGGCTTAACTGCATCTAAGAGGAAAGTGAGTCCTGTCAGACTTCAGGGGGTTATAGGCTACACCAAGTGCAGCTTCTTAGCATCACCCAGCAGCAGGAGCACATGAAGAAACTCACAAGGTGGATGATCAGGTTTACTCTGTGCCACCAGGGAGATTTTCAGATGGGATCTGTAGTAGATGAGGGTGCCAGCCTGCTCCTACCCCGAGTCCTGTCTAGACGAATGAACTCATATCCGTTAGGAAGCAGGCAGAGTCAGAATCGAGGGTTTGAGCCAAGTCTCAGTTATCCCTAGGATGTCTGGCTTGTATAGCTCAGTCCACGCTAGAGATCGTCTCGGTTAGGAAGCAAGCTCTAATATTCATATGCACTATTTTTAGTCCCTTATTCCCACTCCAGGTGGCGGGAATATTAGAGATCAGCTTAGATGGCCCAGGATTGAGCTCACACATCTCCAGCCATGAGAAGTGAGAGTAGGGCTAGCCAGGGGAGGAACAATCTTACGAGTGGCTTACCTCCAGGCCTGTGCATGCTTCGGACTTTCTTCACCCTGACCGTACACATAAGGCATCTAGTGTCAAGGCTAAGGACAGTACAGTAGTGCATTACCTTAGTTACAAGTAGGTTGGAAAAGAAGAAATCAGTATCATCATGGGAGGAGGGCCACAACCCTGGGTCAATAAATAGGCTAGGAGTCGAGGTAGCACAATAAAGGAGGACTAGCCCCAGGGCCAGTATCATAATTATTAGTGTCATAAAACCGACCTGCCGCCCCCTCCTGAACATAGGAGAGGTGGCTTCCAGTTCTTCCATGGTAAGGACAGTAGTAACCACCCCCACAGATTATAGGCAACTGGAGACCTAGAAAAGGAGCAAACCAGGGCTCCTAGAAACCTGTAAAAGGGGCAAACCAGGACACCCCATATGGTAGGGCTCCAAAAGGAACAGATCACCACAACTAGCACGCTGGGGGAGGACCCTCGTGTAGGTTGCCCACGCCCTCCCTCTTCGCCAGCAGCTTGCAGTAGTTGAAGGCGTTGAGACAGCAGATAGCAGAGCAGGAACTAAACAATGCTGATAGGCAAGCAGGTGGTGAAAATAGGAAAACGTCTTTAAAGGCAAGACAGAGCAATGTTAGGCCTAATAGCTGCACTCTGTATCTTTAAGAGGAGTTGCAATAGAGAGAGGGAGGATGAACATTGCTAGGGGTTGTGCCGAGGGGGGAGGGGGAGTATTTAATAAAGGCTGGAGGTGGGGGATGCGGGGGTGGGCACAAAAATTCAAGCAGCAAGGAGACAGAAGGACAGAAGGACAGAAAGTGAAAGAGAAATTGAATTATTTGCAGGGCAAAGCTTACAACTGTGACCCAAATGGA
Organism: Neoceratodus forsteri; assembly: GCA_016271365.2. Lineage (NCBI taxonomy): Eukaryota > Metazoa > Chordata > Ceratodontiformes > Ceratodontidae > Neoceratodus > Neoceratodus forsteri. The sequence continues at coordinate 19,621,658 of JADMNL010000030.1, read as the reverse complement.
ATCTGGTCTAAACAGAAAAAACTGTATCACTTTAAACTTACTTTCTGATCCAGGGTAGCTTACCACTGGACCTTAAAACAAAAATATTTTACAATCTACAAACCTGCAGCCTAAATGAACTTGCACTTCAAACTACCCTTACAGTGCAAAATTGCTGTAAACAAGCTTAGGTTCGCGTTTAAGTTAGGATTTACAAGATAATTTGGAGAGACTTAACAAGTACCACAATCAGAATATAACATTAGCTTAAGATCCAGAGAGGAAACAGCAGTAGCAAAGAATTAAAGAACTGCAGCAGATAGGTGATGGCTCCTCCAGTGCCACCGCTGCCACATGCCCAATGCTGGTTCTCCCCCACTGCCCCTTCGATCTCCCCAGGGTTGTAGCCCCCTGTGTCGCCGGGGAATCATAACGTCTTTGAAGATGGCGGGAACACAGCGGGTGGTAGAGTGACTTCGGCAAGTGAGGCAGCCCGAGAGAGTTCTGATCGGGGAGGAGAGAAACAGAATCAACAAAAAGAAAAAAAAAAAGATGCTGCATACTCAAACCTGTGTACTCTAACCTGCGTACTCAAACCTGTGTACTCTAACCTGTGTAATCTAACCCAGTCACTAAAGTCTGAAAGGTATGCCTGATGTAAGATTTCTAGAGTCATCGGGGTGGGCCAGAGCCATATTGTTTGAGAATCTGAAGTAAAATACTAAGGTAAAAATATTTGACCTCAGTTATTCTGATCTTAGAATATCGTGCGTCAGTCTGAGAGCCTATTTGTTCTATTAATGAATCATCCACAGCAGTGCCTTTTTTATGGATAACATGAACTACTGCTTAAAAAACAGTACAATAGAATTTTATTTTCCATACCCTCTTTCATAAAAATCTATCATAATATGCTTCACAGGATTAGCAGAAAGGTTAAGCACAGCAGGCAGAATCATTATTGACAGTGTTTAAAAAATGCGTAGACTAGATGACAAGACACTGAGGCTGTGTTAAGAGTTAAAAACAAGGAAGAAAAGATGAGTGTTGAGATAAAATAAAAAAAAAGGTGAGAGAGCCAGTGAGGTGGAGAGAAAGCTAAAAGCCATTCCAGACAGAGGGGGGCAGCACTGGAAAAGGCCCTGCCACCAACAATGGAAAGTGTGAAGACAGGAACATGTTTTGATATTTTAAGCCAGTCTCGTTTTTAAAAAGTTGTGTCTGTCAGAGCCCATTCAGCACCCCACTCCTCAATTTGTTGTGCAAGCTCCTTCTGAAAGAGGTTTTTTTTCCATATAGGTTTTTTCCTCATCACGGGCACTGGGCAGGTTCCGCTCAGGTCCTTTCCTCGAGAAGGCTCATTCTGCCCCCTGCTCAGGGCATCATCCTTCCTGCCCCAGTGCTCCCTTTTCCCATCTTCTCCCCATTAAATGGATGTGCATGCGCGTGGAGGTGTGCATGCGCTCCAAGGCTCCGATGCGGCCTGTTCCTCCCACCTGGCCTAGTGTCCAGGTCCCCAGGCTTGGTGCTGCCATCAAGCCTCTACCTGGTGGCAGCCAGAAGCCAGGGAAAGCCCACGTCCCTCCCCAGGACAGGAGAGCTGCCTGGCAGCAGCTCAGTTCAATTCCTCCCCCTCCCTCCAGCCGACCCCCGACACCCCATGCTCTTTCCCAAACACAGGCCACTGGAGTGGGAAGAGGTAAGGCCCCAGCACCTCATCCCTCTCTGCCACTGGGCCGGCTCAAGAGTTTATTTTTAAAATAAGTTTTCTCGCCATTGGAGTAAATAACAGTGCACTGGTACAGGAGCACACTGTTTTTTATTAATTGCAAGATAAAGATATAAAAGTTAGAAGCAGGATCTGGTTTTACACCTGGAGGCGCCCTGATGAAGTTCTAACAGGGCACCTACTCTGTGCCCACTTGTAGATTACTCTTTTTTATCTGTGACTAAATAAAATAATATTTTTCAGCATACCATGGCATCTGAGATTGCTTATTTCCAACAATAGTCACAGATATTGGCACATAAAGTGTGCTGTTTTCTGGAGTGTTTCTGTTCAGCTTGGGGCCAGCAACTCCACAGTGGCACCAGTTACTTGCATTGCCAGAGCATGGGTTTGTTGCCTTTCTTTGTCTGCCAGTAGGTAATCCAGCTAACACTGCATACTGATGAGGTACAACCTCTTGGATTCTCCTACTCGATTTTGCAGCTTTACTAAAACCTGTTTTTTTCTTGCTCCCGATATTCAGTAAATATTATTGGTCCAAAACTGGCAGAAAAATAAATATAATATTGCAAACTCAGCAAACGTGTACAGGGAAAATACTGATGCTATATCAAATATTTATATGTGAAATATAATCAGTTTGCATATGTAATGTTTCTGTATTCTCTATGATACATTGTATTTTTACACAAACGTGTATCAGTGTGAACACAGTATTGCTACAGTACAAGTTTCTGTTGCATGTACTGTATGTTGGCTGCTGCTGTACCGCTCTTGCCGTAGAATGTGGTTGAAAACTGAACATTGTCTGGATCAACTTTTCACTAATTATTAAAAATAAATCAATACATTGGTGGTGTGATGGCTTATATATTTTCAGTGTGTCATTGTAAGTCCCAGATGTGTTGAGTAAACCCTTTTTACTTTAAAGGCCCAGGGTAAAGGAAGGAAGAATAGCAGTTTCCTAAGAAAAGTCATAGCAAGATGTTGCAAAAGGAGAAGGTCTGGGGCAAAAGTTTAGTTTCTGCAGTTTTACTGTAACACTGATTTCTTCACTTGAGTGTAACATAACATTTTGCACCAATCAATAATAAGGGGTTTAAAGCCCACTAACGTAAAGTCTTGAGGCCATATTTATCAAGCCACTTTCAGGGGATCGTGGCTGATGTGCTGTGTATTCTGTGGTGTGAAACATAAAGACAGAGAAATTACATAACTAATCAATGGGTCACAGTTCAATTACAGTCAAATAAATTGTCTCAGGATAGGGACCTCTGTGTTCAGAATGTGGGCTAGTGCTTCTCTATAAAACAGACTTGCTGTCAAGTTAATTTATCTTTTTTAGTTTATATTTATCCCCCACACCTCTGGTCAAACTCCATCTGCCGAACACCACAGCCCCATCAGCCGGACTTCCACTGGGACTTACCGCCAGGTGTCTTCCCCTAGGGTTTGCTCCCCCTGGTGGGGTTAGTGGGGTTTCCCAAGCCCTGCCATGGTCAGGGATCCACTTCAGGCCGGTGTGCCCAACTGGTCAGGTGCGGGGCCCGTGAATGCTCAGCATTTTCCATTTGCGGTGCCTCTGAGTGGCGTGATGTGCTGTGATGTCAGGATGCATACGATGCACTCCTGCATGGTGGGCACTGACATCTGCCTCGCTCCCCTGATACTGAAGCCCAGGCTGCCTTTCCACCAGCTTCTCCCAGAGGCCTGGCAAGCGCCCCTCCCCCGGCCAGCTCTCTGACTTCTCCAGTTTGCTTCCGAACCTAGGTCATCAATGTTGCAAGTGGTAGCACTGCCACTATAGCGGTAGACCAGCCTAAGTTAATGGGTTTTATAAAAATATGTATTTTATGAAGATAAGAAGCAAAGAACGCCTTCTCTTCCAAAAATTGTGGAGTAATTACCTCTTCACTTTTTGCCCTTTGATGGTGGTGTTCTTTTAAAGCAGCCATTCTGATGTTTTTCTACATGCATACTTGAAGATCTTGGGCTGCAGCAATAAAAAGAGTCTAGTGTTGATGCAAATGGACACTGTGCATACATCCTCTCAATTGTGTCCGAGCAGCATTGCTACTGTTTTCGAAAGATGCATTCATCTGCAAAACAAAGTAGCTTTTTGTGTTTAAAAACCATATAAATGTGCCGGCTCGTCAGCGCAGTGGGAAGGCTACTGCTCATCTCAACGGTGACCTGGGTTTGTAAGTCAGCACGGGTCATCAGGGACTGACTGGAGGAGGAAGTATCAAGCATCCCAAGGACAGTGCTCCTACTTTGGGGTGGGGGGGAACCCTGTGTCCCTCTGTCAGACTCTCACCAGGCAGAGGTCTGGTGATAGCACATAGAAGCACATCTTCAACAGGGAGGGGCTGCTGTAAGAGGTCTGCACACATACACACCAGTGTACATGTATGTGTCATAGCATGCCAGTACCCTTGGGGGAACAACCAGAGCAAAATGCCCTGGTCCTATATGGCACCCACAGGCACTGCACACCTGACGTGGCAGGCCACTCACCACCATGCATTGTCCTGGGTAAGTGGTGGACAGCTAACAAGTCTGTGACAAGACTGGTGATGGGCTGGGGTGCTTCAGGAGTAGGGAACGGAGAAGCAGAAACATAATGAAAAGAAAAAAAAATGATGCACATGCAATCTGCATCATATTTTTGCTGTAAATACATTGTGTTTTGGGACATAAACCTTAGATGCAGTTAGACCATCTTTTTTCAGTATTTCTATGTATTTTATTTCATGTAAAGCACAGGAGCTAGACCAAGCACCAGGATACTTGGTTATGGTGCTATCAGCAAACAGGGTAATTACTCAACAGAGTCCAAAGCACCCATAACACCGAGCAAACCACACAGACCAGGCAAAAGTCCAATAAGGTCACATTTATAAAGTGCTGAAAGTTCAATAACTGGCAATGTGGCTAATTACAAAATAATAAAACTGACGTTTCTCCTGCTTCTTCTGATGAAGCCTGGCAGCATGCCAGGAGAAACGTCAGTTTTATTATTTTGTAATTAGCCACATTGCCAGTTATTGCACTTCCAGCACTTTATAAATGTGACCTTATTGGACTTTTGCCTGGTCTATGTGGTTTGTTCGGTGTTACGGGTGCTTTGGACTCTGTTCAGTAATATTTTATTTCATCATCAGCATGTGGAGTGTTATTGGAGCCAGTGTCATTCCCAAGTATGTACTGGTTGCAGGACAAGTGGCAACGTAACCCATAACTGTATGAAGCTATGCATTCATATACTGTCATCTACAAACTGAATTCAGCAGGTACTGTTCACTTTTGTGTCACTCGCAACTTCAGGTTATTTCTGAAGTCACAACAGTGGTGCTGAGAGGCACTTGCAGTGTTTCTGGTCAGTGCTTGTGAGAGCAGAAATCACTTGAAAGGAGGAAGGGAAGATGATTACACAGGGTAATATAGTGTGATTCTGCTTACCAAAGAGGGACTTTCATGCTAGGAAAAATCCTTCCCCTTATTGTTAACTATTGAAATACTTGTATTTTCTCCAGTACCCCCCCATGTACAGATGTAGAGGAAAACAGAGAAGTGGCATACTCACCAAGTTAGTTTAAACATTTATTTTCAATCCATACAGAGATGCACAACTGACAACCCCCTATGTATCACCTCTGTAATGAAGGTTTCATCAGGGAGCCTTCAGTGGTCTGGGAGTACCCTTTCCTTTTGTTTTGAAATGGCTACATACAGATGTAATCTGCAGGTGGTAACACTTTCTGAGCCACCATAATCATGATGAGCTGATCTTGGGAATTTCTGCCACAGCACTATATTGTTCGGAACAAGTCATACAGTGGCATCGCACCCTGGGTTCCTGGATCTTACTGGGATGCCAATCTGTTGCAGCTCAGAAAAAGCCAGAGACCACAACTGTATGTCTACTGATTGATCATGCAGATACATCATATTCCTGTACGGTATCTGTGACATTACAACCTATTGCATTGAAAGTGATTGTGAGACCACAAATACAGGGTTGTGGCTACAGCATGCTTAAGTAGCAGCGGTAGACATTTGGGAGTGAGAAAGCTCCTGGTTTGCCACAAGTATCTGCAGAGAAATATTTATTGCCATATCTGCAGTGATGGGAGGAAATACAAGAAAAGTATACGAAAGGGAATGGAAAGCTTATTTGAATTTCAGGGTTTTGTAAAGTTTGTCATAGTATGAGTCATAGGAACGTACAAACAGAATTTTGGGGCAGAAAAGGACTATTTGCTCCACCCAGTCTGCCCAGATGGTCCCTGCCTACTTTGCCTCTGCAGACCATAACTGGTCTCCAATGATCTTCCCTCCTCCATGCCTAAAATTAATATTCCTCTGTATCCATCCCATGTATGTTTGAATCCCCTGACCACTTTCGCCTCCACCACTTCCACTGATGGTCTATTCCAGGCATCTACCACTCTTTCAGTGAAGTAGTACATCCTTGCATCCCTCTTAAACTCCTCCCCCCCCCAGCTTCATCGCATGCCTTCTGATCCTGGTGCACTTTCTCATTTGAATGAGACTCCCCTCTTGCACCCTGTTCATTCCCGTGAGGTATTAAAGAGTCCTTCTTTAAAAGTTATTGGAACCAGATGACTTCTGTTGCTTTCCTTGGAACTGGGTATGTGTAGTCCTTGTAGTTTACTGATAGCTGAAACAAATGGAGATTACATACCTAATAACAGATACAAACCACTGTCTCTGCTCAGTCCCCAAAGCTTGTTTACCCTGATTCACGTATGGCGGTTTCTAATGAGCTGTGCAGTGATCTTCAGACTGAGATCTGCACTTGGTTGTAACATCTTGGGATCGAGAGAGCTGATCTGCCAAATGCACAAGCCCTGCATTCAACTCCCAGTGAAAAAGGACTGTCGTCACTTGGTAAGCAGTTGCTGAACAAACTGTTGCCATTAATCCTGGCTAGCCTAAAAGCTTGGTTGAACCAGAATGAAGATATAGCACAGTTAATATACTGCAGTTGGTGAGATGGAAATAGGCAAGGTTGCCCATACAAGCCCATCTCCAGAATAAAATGAAACAAGTTTTGGGCTTTCTACCCTGTAGCCAGATATCAATTCCTTTTTTAAAAAAAATATTTGCATTTTGGCTGTTTACTGTTTCATGGGGTAAATTGTTCCAGATATTTAGTACCCTTTGTGTATAGTACAGTTTCCTAGTATTTGTTCTAAAATGTGAAGTTTTTCAATGTTTAATATGTTTTCTTAATGCAGATTATTCCTGTCCTTCCACCAAGTTTAGTGCATCCATTCGTTCATGATCATCATGCGTATTATATAATATAGGTCCCCTAGTACCCATCTTTGTTCTAAAGTGTAATTTCTGCAACCTTTTCTCATGTGGAATATTTTCCACTCCCTTTATCATTGTAGTTGTCTTGTATTGGACTCTTTCCAATTTGATATTTTCACCAATATTTAACTCTTCCCAGAATTGTGCTCCATAGTCTATTATAGGTCTCACATATGACCTAAAATTTAGAGTGGTAGGAGTACTTCCTCTGACCCGTGTGTAAAATGCCTTTTTATGTTGTTTCATAGTCATGTAATTTTTGCATAAATTGTGCTTTTTTTGTTTTGTTTTTTTTTGTTGGTTTTAGGTCATTTGTATTATAAAACCCAAGATCCCTCTTGCATGTTGTTGTTTTCAGTGCTATACCCTCCATGTCATATTGCTTTTGGCTGTCATTTTTCCCCAGGTGCATAACCATACATTTTGCACTGTTGAAATTCATTATGTTAATACCTTTTTACTATTACATGTACTTAAATTATGTTTAAAAAAGTTATTTACACATAATGATATTTACTGGACTTGAGACCTGTCATAGTTTATATAATATTAGTTCTTTTCCTTTTTCTGTAAATATCTTTGTTTGAAAAGAGACGTGTATATTTGTGTTAACCTGAAGCACAGAAAAAACATGTAAGAGGTGAAATGTATGGCCCACTACTAAACTTTCTGTTCATTATATTTTCATGTAAAGCAATATAAACTGATTATAAGAAAGTGACTGAGGACAGGCACACTGGACCCAATTCTCAAAGCTCCCAGAATCATGCAAGGGGCTTGCGTATAAGGAATAATACAAAGAGTCGCTTGCACCAAAAGATGCACTGGGAGTGATTCACAAATGCGGCCTGCATTAACTGCAGGCTGCGAGCACTAAAGGGGGCTTGTGTAGTCCTTGTGGCACAAAATGGCATGCAGCTTGGCACTAGAGGGCATGTGGCAGATGCAGGCTACCATATCCCCTAATTTGGGATTCTGTAAACCCTCCGAGAGTGCAAAAGTCTAAGTATCCTTAGAACAGCCTAGGCTGGTCTAAGGGTACTTAGAATATTGCCCTTTGGGATGGTAAGTGCACCTGCACCACTCTTGGAGCCCTCCCTGGATGGGAGAGAACATGTGCCACAGTCCCCCATCCCCAAGCCCCTTTTATTAATAATAATCCTATCCCTGGTGGTCTAGCGGACCCTACTAGCCCTGATCCCCTTTTATTAAATATAAACACATCCCTGGTGGTATAGCAAACCCCCCCCCCACTCCAGTCTCCCTTCATTAAAATCAAATATATCCCTGGTGGTCTAGCAGACACCCCCCAGCCCTGATTCCCTTTTATTAAAATCAAACATGTCCCCAGTGGTCTAGCAGAGTTCTCAGCCCTGATCTCCTTTTATTAAATATAAACACATTGCTATTGGTGTAGCAAACCCCTCAAGCCCCCTTCCCCTTTTATTAAATATAAACACATCGCTGTTGGTGTAGCGAACCCCCCAAGCCCCCTTCCCCTTTTATTAAATATAAACACATCTCTGGTGGCCTAGCGGGCCCTTCCAGCCCTGATCTGCTCATATAAGAATAGTTTTCATTCTGTGATGGTCTAGTGGACCCCCACCCTGGTAGGCAGTGCCCCATCTCCTTGCTCCCCTATCCCAAACCTGAGATGGCGACTGCCACAGCCCTCTGCTCTCCACCCAGCCAGCCACAGACTGAGCTGTCAATGAGTGCATACTGTATACAGTATGCACTCAGTTAAAGCTCAGTCAGTGACTGGTCATTGTGGAGAGTAGAGGCTGTGCCAGTCATGGGCTCGGGTTTGGGATGGGGAAGTGGGGTGTTGGGGCACTGCCTGCTGGGGTGGGGGTCCACTAGACCACCACAGAATGAAAAACTATTCTTATATGGGAAGGTCAGGCTCAGGGGCTGGGGGGTCTGCTAGACCACCATGGACATGTTTATATTTAATAAAAGGAATCAGGGCGGGGGGTCTGCTAGACCTCCAGGGACATTTTGACTGCCATGAAAGGGAATTTGGGGGCTGGAGGGGGGGAGTCTGCTAGACCACCAGGAATGTTTTTGATTATAATAAATGGGAATTTGGGTTGGGGAGGTCCACTAGGCCACCAGGGATGTGTTTATATTTAATAAAAGGAGATCCAGGCTGGGGGGGTCCGCAAGACCACCATGGACATGTTTGATTTTAATAAAAGGGAATCAGGGCTGGGGGGGGACCACTAGACACCAGGGATGTCCTAGAGTTACGCACAGCCACCCGACAGCTTGTGGCAACCCATCCAGATCCGCCATCTGTTTGGCACATGGCCACAGTTGCCGCAAGCTGCTGTACTTTGCTGCCGGGACCCTGTACAATATAGAATCAGGTGCAGGGTCACTGGTGCACCGGCAATCGGCACAAGTCACCTTTGGTGTGGCTTGCACTGAGTTTTGAGAATCAGGCCCACTGAGTGTCCAGAGACCAGGACGGATGCACTGGGTGTTGGCCTGCACTGCAAGAGGTGGTGGAAAGATGCATGGAGATGGGCACAGCAGCTGAGCAAAGTCTGGTTGTTAAGGATGGATGCAATAGGAGTCAGAGAGTGTCACAAGTGGTGGCAGTAATAGATATCATGGACCACACAAGTCAGGAGTGCCTGAGCTGCACAGAGGAGGAGGCAGTAAGCATCATGCCTGCAGAGGGAGAAGGCAGAAAGAGGCATAGAAGAGTAAACCTAACATCTGTGAGGTGCATGATAAACATTTCTGCAGGAGCAGTACAAAGACAGCCATTATAAGCAAAGTTAGTTAGTTTTTGTTGACCGGGTAAGTACACTAGACAAATCCTGCCTATTTTCAGGCACTACCCGGGGGAGGGGGATACAGATGAATGCCAACTGGCCCTGAACCAGATTAAGCTGTTGGTAGTAATTTTAGTGAATGAGGGAAATTTGGCCAGGACACCGTGGAAATTCCCCTACTCTTTTTTGATAGGTGTCATGAGATCTTTAACATCCACCTGAACTACCACCAATCCAGGCAGATGGGACCTCGGTTTAACATCTCATCCAAAAGACGGCACCTCAGAAGTGTAGCACCCCTCTCATGCTGCACTACAGTGTCAGTACTGGGATATTAACCCAAGTGCCAGGTGTGGGAACTGAACCCACAGCCCTCTGATCTCCCAGCCTCAGAGGCGAGTGTGCTACCTATTGAGCCACTGACACTGCTCAGTAATTCGGTGACTAAACAGGCATGTCTTTACTTATGATATATTTCTTCACTGTTATTAAAAAATTATTTAAACCATTTTCCACTGGCATTTCACTGATTACCTTCTACATAACCGTTTACATGCACATGAGAATTATATAATAACTGGTGAGAATTTTTTCCCATAGGGAAACCTGGTTAGAATTCGCTGTTATAACCAGCTGGTTATAATGGCAAACATGCACTGGGTTTCCTTCACTCTACGCATGAGCAGTCACCATTTTCCCATTGACACCTCACCACCACTCACACCTTGCGGTAAGTAAATAAAAAAAAAGCTTGCTTCTTATAACTATACTTTTAGAATGAAGCTATTTTTTTTAAAAAAGGAAATGTTCCAACAGCTGTTTCAACCCCACCATGCACCGCACTTAAAACCAACTGGACCGCGACTGCACAGCAATATATTTCTATTTTATAGAACTGCTGCGGTGAAAAGATGCTCCCCAGCAATCATATATAATAAAACATGGGGTGGTGTGTAAAACCCGAATTTTACACAGACACCCTCAGTGCTGAATGCCTAAATAAACCCCTTGGGTTTTACTCTTGGGGTTCATGTAGCATCCACCACCGAGGGTGTGTGTAAAATTCTCGTTAAACACACCATGCATTATTCTGTATGCAGCACCTGGACTAATCTGTGCCAGGTCTGGCCCTTTAGTGACCCACTTTGTTACGAGACACTTTATTTCATTTAATACCTTGTTACTGCTTCTGTGTATTCAGACTCGGTCTGTTAAACACTGTACTGTACTGAAATAACGGGTCTTCTCCCAAAGTCTTAAAGATACAGAACTTACATTTCAGAAAGGTCCTCACTGCTTAATTTAAGCGTTATTGTGACACTGCATTCTGTCTGTACTGCTTGATGCAATTGTAAATCATTTTGGGATGCACGCTGTATGAAGGACAAGATCTCACATTGTATTATAATTACTGGCTAGAGATGATTACAACCTGAAACCAGTACCTAAAATTCTCTGTTACACACACTGCATTACACACACGTGTGTGTGTGTGTGTGTGTGTGTGTGTGTGTGCGCACGTGCATGTGTGTAATGGAGAACTGTCCCACTTTCACACTGCACCAAGTGTAACACACAACTGCAGCAGTCAAATGAACTTTTGTTTTTCATCTACTCTGCTACTACCTGCTAACCATGGTGCCATTACCAGTAAACATAAAAAATAAAAATAAAGAATTGGAAACAGTGAAAACATACCCTTGGTGTATGATACCATTAGACTCCCTCAGCCTTCAGTCCAATGCTTTATGTGGATGTGTAAAAAAACTAATTACACATTGTTGCCAGTACATTACTCTCTATATATTATTTTGTACTGTACTGCATTGTATTGCATTACATTGTACTATATCATATTTAGTGTATTGTATTGCATTGCATTTGCATTTTACTGTACTGTACTGTAATGTACTGTACTGTATTGTACTACATTACATTATACTGTATTGTATTTATTGTATTGTATTGCATTGCACTGCATTGCATTATATTGTACTGTATCGTATTTATTGTATTGCATTGTATTGCACTGCATTGCATTGCAATGTACTGTACTGTATTGTATTGCATTGCATTGTACTGTACTGTACTGTATTATACTGCACTGTATTGTATTGTACTGTATCATATTTACCGTATTGCATTACATTGTACTGTACTGCACTGTACTGTATTGTATTGTACTGCATTGTACTGTATCATATTTATTGTATTGTACTGTACTGTACTGTATTCTATTGCATTGCATTGCATTGTACTGTACTGTACTGTACTGGTTCCCCCACCATTATTCAACAACCACTGAGGAAACCACTTTCTTTCTAAGATAAGGGAGATTGTAGCTGTGTTAGTCCTTGGCCCTGAAAGTTTGTGTTCAATACCATCTTTGTAAAGGACATGCTGATGAAATAAAAGGTATCACACTATCCAGCAGCTCCTTTCCAAGGTAAATAATTAGTGACATTTGTCATTAAATATGTTGATGTCTTTTGTATTTATCTGATACTTTCCTTCCTGCTGTTCTTTGGACCATTGTTCTTTTACACCCAGGGCCAGATATTCATAGGGGTTTCACCAGCACAACCCCAGTAATGTTCCCCGGTGTGATATTGAAAGGGGGGACTGGCACAGCGCAAGTCTCGATTGGCCGAGGCACAAAGGAAATTTATGCGGCACAAATGCAGGGGGCGTGCCCATGCATATGCGGCACATCCCGATATTCAGCCCAGGATGTGCAGCGCATATGCTGGCAGAACCCCAGATTACGCCACATATGGAGGCTCAAAGTTGAGCCAGACGAAAAAGGCTCAAAGCCAGGCCACCCACAGGTGGGCTGCTGTGTTGCAGTGTGCAACACAGCACCCACCAGCCTGGGTGGCCACCTGCCCAGCAGGAACACCGTCCACAAGCACCCACACCCTCCCCCCTTAGCCAGGTGCACCCCCCCATGCCTGATCATGAGCAGTGGGATACACACACCCCACCTGGTAGTCTAGTGGACCCCCCTCCAGTTTGCCTGATCATGGGCTGTCGAACAGTAACGCCCTGCCCGGTGGTCTAATGGACCCCCATCATCCCCACTGAATGCCCAGTCATGGGCATCCATAGTGAAACACCCCCCCAGCTGAATGGTGGACCCCCCACCCCTTCTGCATGGCCAATCATGGACTGTCACACCATTATACCATTTTCTGGTGGTCTAGTGGTTCCCCCCTCCCCTCCGGTATGCCCAAACATGAGCATCTGTATCAAATTAACCCTCCCTGGTAGTCTCTTGGTTCCCCTTCCCCTCTCACCCACAGAGGACCCCTGGCCACCCAGCTTCCCCCTGTCATCGGCGGGTGGCTGCCCCCCACCCGGATACTGCCCGTTTTCCCACCAGATGACAGCTTACAGTATGTTCTGTGAGCCTATTGGTGCACAGTGTGTACCAATGGCTTGCAGACCATACTCTACCACACTGGCACAAATACGTGAATGAACGCATACATTCACATATTTGTGCTAGTGTAGTACAGTATGGTCTGCAAACCCATTGGTACACACTGTGCACCAATAGACTTACAGAACATACAGCAAGCTGTCATTCGGCAGGTGGCTGGGTGGTATGCGGGCAGGGTGCAGCTGCCTACCGATGATGGTGGGGTGAGTTGGGTGGCCAGTGGCCCTCTTTGGGTGGTGGGGGGGCCACTAGACTACCAGGGAGGGATCATTTGATACAGATGCCCATGACTGAGCATATTGGGGGGGGGGACCACTAGACCACCAGGACATGGTATAATGGTGCAACAGCCCACAATCGGTCATGCAGGAGGGGTGGGGGGTCCGCAAGTCTACCAGGTGGGTGTTGCACTACAGATGCCAGTGATTGGGCTTATGGTAGGGAGGGTGGGGGGACTGCAAGACCACTGGGTAGGGTGTTACTGTTCGACTGCCAATGATCAGGCATACGGAAGGGGGTACCTCTAGACCACTGGGTAATACAACTACATTTGTACTGCCCACGATGGGGTTACCGGGGGGCCACTGGACTACCAGGGATGCACCGTACTATGGCTGCAGTGATGTTGGCACCAGGTGCATTGGCGCCAGGTGGCCCCTGCAGATCGCATGGAATGGGCCATAATGCCATGCAAATGGCCTCGTTTGTGCCATGCATACATTATGGCCTCATCTGCATGCACACTTCTGAATATTGTGGGTGATGCACCCAGCACAACTGCATTTGTGCTGGTCCCAGACCTCCTGGTCTGGTGGATGCACTGGCGCATTTTACTTGTGCACGGCACTTTCCGTGCCATATTCAATGGTGATGCGCCTTGGTGCCTCAACTGTGATTATCATCCTGTCCCGGCCCCAGCGCATCTCAGTTGTGCTGCGCCCCCTCTTGTGCCACTGCCCAGCGTAGTCTGAATATCTCGTCCCATGTGTTCATGGGGAGAACAGCTGAGGGAGGAAAGAATGGTTACAGCCAATGGCAGAATAGACTTGTATGCCATGTACTATTTCTAAAATATATTTCTTGCCAAAACAGTCTGCTGCTTTCAGTTAGAAAAACAGAGGTCTTCACTTTTTCACATTTGTACAGAAGTATAGTTCATTGTGTACCCAAAAAAGAGGATCTTCATGTTTCAGCAAATTTGTTGATGTATTGGTTTTAGCTGCCTTTACAGTACTGAGGTGTGCACTTCATAGAACATGTTCTGGTCAGTTTGGGCTGTAACACTAGAGTACAAGAAACATGTATTGTTTATTTAATTTAAAACATGGATCAAAGCAGCAACAGATGTAATTCCGTCTGACATTTGAATTTACAGAACATCTGAATGGCTTAAAATACAATGCAGAGGCATAGAAAATATGAAAATATTGGAGTTATATCTTTGAATTAAAGTCTTTGTTTGTAATACTAACAAACACACTTTGTTGATCCATGGTAATAAATTCTTCATGTATCTTTCTAAAAATTGAGCTGGGGGTTTCAGACCCTTTATAGAAAATGTAAACTGCACTTCTATTAAAAATTGCCAAAATTGCCTTGGCGCATACCATGCCGACTGTTTTGTTAGATAATAACCTAGAATCCAGCTAAGGTCCCCAGGATGCGTGTGATTCAGAAAATGTAATTATTTCTAGAGTAATGCTAGAAACCTTCACAGCATATAAATGTCAAAGCATTGTATGTCTGAAATGCACTTTTGAGATTTACTTATTTGTTCTGTTATAATGACAATTATATTTAAAAGGTCATTAGTTGTTACAAAATTACTGAGGCTCGACAGGATAGAAGACAATTCACAAGATCTAATCCATTTCAGTGTAATCTGGTAAATACTTACTCGAATCAGTTGCAAGAACTATGCATGGCATTTGATTATAGTAATGGGTTAGCAACCTACAAGTATTATTCTTGACTTCACAGTGGCAGCAACCAAGAATTAATGTTTTCTCTCAACTGATGTTGAAACGTAAGTTTACTCACTTAGGTATAGATGTTGATGTTTGGGGCATAGTCCCCTTTTTGACTCAATGACACATTTCCACAGTCTACAGTCATTTGCATGGGTAAACGTGATTTAGCCATAATTAGGGATGTAAGTTTGTCATGGATGAGGTTTTAATGACTCATTGTTTGTTCATGAAATCATTAGTAAACAGTAGTAAATGTTGTGGCACTGTCATCATTGCTACATTCTAATGACACTAGAGAAAGTCATGGAAGTCCTGAATAAAGATCAAATGTCATGGAATCAGTGACGTGTATGACTGCCATGACAAACTTACTTCCCTAGCCATAATCAATTCCTTTGCAGATCTGAGCGTTTTTGTATTGTATACTGTAGTTACTGTATGGCTTAGTTAAAATGTGTTACGCTTCAATAGTAGGAGCAGAGCACAACAATGAATAATGTGTGTACACTGCACCACACTGCCTCCGGTCAACATCCTCTTTCTTCTTGCAGTACCAGTTTAACTACAGGATTTCTTTGTAAGGCACAGCTGCAACCTTCTCTTTCTTTAATATGTGCACCCTGGAAGAGGGGAGGGAGGGGGGATGAGACCTTTGAGTACCTCACAGGTGTAAATAAAGTACAGCAGGGAAGTATTTTTCAGAAAAAAAGGAGCTCAAGAACAAGGGGACATGCTGTGAAGCTGGAGGGAGTAGATTCGGGAGAGTTTTGGAGAAGTACTTCATCGTAGAAAGAGTGGTGGATTCTTGAATAGCTTTCCAGAGGAAGTGGTGGGGGCAAAAGCAGTAGTGGGGTTCAAGAATGCATGCGATAGACATAAGGGAATCTTAGTGGAAAGGAAGGGGGGGGGGAGTTGGAAATTGATTGGGCCTGCAGTGATACTATAGGTAGGGGAAAAATGTGCAGACTGGGTGGGCCAAGGGTTTTTTATCAGCCATCACATTCTGTTTCTATGTTCATCCCAATCAGGTGCTGGCTTTCTTAAAACTTAGCTGCATCTTTCTCTTCTTACCAGTTTAACTGTAAACATTCTCTTTAAGTCTGCCTGTTACTCAGGCATCAACAGTCTGACCCACAAGCTCAGCCAATACCAAATCCCAGTTCCAAAGGCTCAGATACAGGGCTCTCCTCTGCCTCTCTTCCTCTCGTCTGCTTGCCTTTTTATGGGGCTAAAGGGCTCAGTTACCCAATCTACAATGCGTATGGGAATGCACCTTTATCCATTTAATCTTAGCACCTATTTTCTTTTGTAACATGTATGTTGGTCCAATAAAATGCATCAAATCATCTCTTTTTTATCTGGATCTTTAACATTAGCTAATTAATAATCCAGTAATTATTTTAATGCTGGCTGCTAGAAAGTCCAGCACACCTCTGAAGCGCTCCCCTGTTTTCACATCCTTAAAAGTCCTCTTTCACTCTGTAGTCCCAGGGCCCGATTCTCAAATGGGGCTGCGTCTGGTGCAAGCTGCGGCAAACAGCAGCTTGCACCGACATCCCCTGCGCCAGGGACCCTGCACCCAATCCAGGTACAGGAGGCATCCTGGAGCCTAAGTCCCCTTACGTGTTGCAGCTTCCCATCATGCATCTGACACAAGGCGCATGGAAGGGGTATGCCGCAAGCCCCTTGCGGCAATGTCCACCTTCCCCCCATCTCCGATGTCCCCGTTCGTAGTCCATGTACCCTCTCAGCAGTGGTCCAGTGCCCCCTCACCCCAGCAAGCAGTGTCTCCCCATCCCCAGACAGAGCTGGGACTGGCACAACCTTTCTCACACCTCCACAGCTGGATCCAGACTGACCAGAATGTGTGGCGGACTGTACAGTGTACGCACTAATATTAGCGGGTACACTGTACAGGCTGCTGCACAGTCAATGCAGTCGGGGACTGGCCGCAGAGGTGTGAGGAGGGCTGTTCCAGTCCCTGGCTCTGTCCAGGGATGGGGTGGGCACTACCTGCCTGGGTGAGGGGCACAGGTAGCCAGTGGGAGGGTTGGTGGCATGTGTCTGATACTGGCAGGGGCACCAGGATCCAGGTGGGGGGACCTATGTGACTACATGTTACGGGGCACATCGGGGGCACATTGGGAATCAGGCGGTGATCCAGCCCTGTATGCTCTATGGGGGCACATCGTGGAAGGGGAGTCCAGCAGCACTGCGGTACATGTGGGGCACATCGGGGTTGGGGAGGTGGGACATGCAGTACCACTGACATGACATCTCTCCCAGGGGATCTATTTCTAAGTTCCCTTACACCAGCCCTGGCTGGTCTCAGGGTACTTAGAATTCTGCCTTAAGGGCGCAGTTTGTGAATCCCGTTCCTGGGCTGTGGCAGCTTGCGTCTGCCGCAGTGCCTCTTGCAACTTGTTGCAGCCCATCTTTGGGCACAGGGACAGTGCAAGCCCTGTTTGGGGCAGGCAGCCTGCATTTGACACAGGCTGCCTTTGTGAATCACTCTCGGACGTACTGGTTGGTGCAAGGTGCACCCTGCACCATTCTCTGTGGCACAAGCACCTTGCGCCATGCCGGAGCTTTTGAGAATCGGGCCCCCAGTCTCCCAGGATTTCATCAGCAGGTCCTAGAGGATGTCCTGTGTTAACCCCTTTTAATCCATGTCAACCCTAGACAACCCTGTAAGCTCCAGGAAGATATACAATTTGTGTGGTAGATATTTGTTGGAAGTCAGAAGGATCAACACATTTATTTAGTGTGATCTTTCTACTCTGATGTGGTTAATTTTAATACTATAGTTTAAACCCTTTCTGTATGTGCCTTTGGTGGTGTCTGATATTGAGAACCTAAGTGTCATGTGCGGGTATCCTGTCTGTTTTGGTAGGTACTTTATTTTCTTTGTTAAACAGCTGAGTATACTATTGCCTAATACTTTATAGTACATTGTATCTTTTTGCTCAGTCTCTGATTTTTCTCTTCTTTCTCCAATGTTTTAGAACTGTTTAGTTATTGTGGCAGAGGTGTGGTACTGTGTTCTTTCTTGTAGTTCAAGGTGCTTTTGGAACTGCTGATTTCTATTGGTTTAAACTACTACATTTTTTTTTCTATTTTTAAAAAAGCTACATCAACTTGGTTTGTTGTCACCTGTTTGTTGTTGCTAAGTAGCAGATGTTTTTGCATTGTGCTCTGATTCTGTGATAGAATCTGTATTAGTAGAAGGTAGATTATTCTGATTGTAGTTACCTTTTGATGGTAAGGATAAAGAGGTGAGATAGAAGTGTATGTATTTTCTAACATTATAGAGGAACAGTGGCAGGGTTTTTAGGACAGTAAATTAATAAAAAGGGAACTAGGAGAGCTTCAGTAGCAGACAAGTAGTGGAATAGCAGTATAACTGCAGTATAATGTGGGGAGTGGTGCAATGCAGTGGCTGTGGGGCAGCCATATTCAGGCAGATCTTCTGGACACTGAGGTGCTGCCCTATCTGCATGCATCTTTCTGGACTGTGGGATGAGGTAGCCAGACTCAGAGCGGAAGTAAACTGGGTCAGGAGTACCATCACCCCTATCCAGAGACCACTCAGTCCAATGCAGCTGCCTCAAAGGATGCAGAGAACGAGGAGTACTTGGATGACAGTGGGCTCAGGGAGGGTTAGACCAGTCAGGCAGAGGCACGTCCCAGATCCTATTCCACTCAAGAACTCATATGCCACACTGCCAAACAGGGACAACCACATAGAGGTACCCAGAGAAATGGAAGGAAAGGATGTGGAGGTTAGCCAAGTGCAAAAGATGGAGATTAGCGTCCAGGAGGTGGATAGGCAGAATAGGGGCAAAATTCAGCAGAAAGGCAGACAGCAAGGTGAACCAGGGATAAAGGACAACCAAGGAAGGGACTGGAGTAGAACAGCGAAACAGTCTAGGAGGTCAAATCATGGAAGTCATGTGCAAATGCCAGGAGCCTTAGCAACAAGATGGAAGATCTGGAGGCTGTCATGGTGCAGTCAGACCTGGACATTGTGGCCATCACTGAAACCTGGTGTAATGATAACCACGACTGGGAGTTAGCCATACCTGGCTACAACATATTCAGAAGAGACAGGGCAGGCAGGAAGGGAGGAGGAGTGGCACTGTATGTGAAAAATGACATAAGGGCACAGAGATCCAGGAGGAAACAAATGGGGAGAGATACTGTGGGTTAAGCTGGAAAGGAAAATGGGGCCAGCTATCCGACAGGTGTGGTCTATAGACCACCAGCCCAGGAGGAAGAAACAGATAGGGAGCTGATGCTAGCCATCCAGAGGATGGAAGACAAGGATGAGGTAGTATTGGTTGGAGTCTTCAATATTCCAGACGTGGACTGGAGCATCCCAGCAGCAGCATCAACTAGGAGCAGATTTATCCTGGACTCCCTTCAGGGTGCCTTCCTCAAGCAACTGGTCATGGAACCAACTCGGCAGAAGGCAATACTGGACCTTGTGCTCACAAACAGGGACAGTGTGATGGGGGTAAGAGTGGGGAGCACCTGGGGAACAGTGACCACCAGTCACTGTGGTTTGAAATCACAGAAAGAGCAGAACCTAACCACAAAAAAACACGTATCCTGGATTTTAGGGGGGCAAACTTTGGGAAAATGGGGAGATACTTGAAAGAAGCATTAAGGGGAATGGGGCAGGAATCAGGGGTTGAGGAACAGTGGGAAGTATTTAAAATGGGGATTACAAGAGCAACAGAATTATGTATTAAGCAGGTTAGCAAGAGGAAAAGGAAGAGGAGACCATTATGGTTTTCCAAAGAGGTAGCAGAGAAAGTGAAAGCCAAAAGATTGCATTCATGCAATACAAAAGACACAGGCAGAAGGGGATAGGGAGAAGTACCAGGAGAAGCAAAGGGAGGCAGGAGGTCAGTAAGGGAAGCCAAAGCTCAGACAGAAGAACACATTGCAAAATCAGTGGGTAGAGGGACAAAACCTTTTACAGGTACATAAGGAAAAAAGAAAGGCAAAGGGAGGGATAGTGAGACTGAAGGGGAGGATGGGGCTGTGTGGAGGATGACAACAGTAAAGCTGACATATTGAACAGGTATTTCTGCTCAGTTTTACTAAGGAAGAGGAGGGTAATGGGTCTGAATGAGTACAAGGGTGAGAATGGTGCAGAAATGGACACAAGTCCCTTTACACAGAAAGGGTCCTGAAGGAACTGGAAGTAATAAGAGTTGATAAAGCAATGGGGCCAGATGGGGTGCACCCAGGTCCTTAAAGAACTAAGAGAGGTGGTGGCTGAACCTCTTGCTATCCTGTTTAGCCGATCACTAGAAACAGGGAGGTACCCAAAGACTGGAGGATAGCAGATGTAGTCCCTTATACAAAAGTGGGAACAAAGAGGAAGCGGGAACTACAGACCAGTCAGCCTCACCTCGGTAGTGGGGAAGATCATGAAGCACTACTGAAGGAGAGATTGGTGGAACATCTGGTTGTCAATGGACTACAAGACCCAAGGCAGCATGGTTTCACCAGGGAAGGTCATGTCAGACCAACCTCATTGAATTTTTGACTGGGTGACTAGGGAGGTGGATCAAGGGAGGGCAGTGGACATGGCCTATCTGGACTTCAGCAAGGCCTTTGACACTGTGCCACATAGAAGACTATTGCACAAACTGGGGAATATGGGTGTGGGCAGGACAGTAGTGCGGTGGGTAGGTAACTGGCTGAGCAGCAGGACACAGAGGGTGGTGGTAAATGGCTGTCACTCCACAGAGGGAAGAGTGACCAGTGGGGTACCACAGGGATCAGTGCTGGGACCGGTACTATTTAATATCTTCATCAGTGACATTGCACAGGACCTAGAAGGCAGAATTTCACTGTTCACTGATGACACAAAGCTCTGTAACAGAGTAGACACACCAGAGGGTGTAGACAGAATGAGAAGGGACCTGCAGAAACTTGAAGAATGGTCAGGGGTTTGGCAGTTGAAATTTAATGCAAGGAAGTGCAAGATAATGCATATGGGGCACAAAAACCCTGGCACAATATATCAGTTGGGGGTGAGGATATAGCATGCACCAAGCAGGAAAGGGATCTTGGAATTATCATCTCTGATGACCTCAAGGCAGGGAAACAGTGTGACAAGGCAGCAGGTAAAGCAAATAGGATGCTGGGATGCATAGGCAGGGCATCACCAGCAGGAAAAGGAGGTCATAATTCCACTATACAAGACACTAGTGAGGCCGCACCTGGAGTACACTGTGCAGTTCTGGAGACCTTACTTACGTAAGGACATAGACAGGGTAGAGAAGGTTCAGAGGAGGGCAACAAAGATGGTGCATGGATTGCATCACAAGTCCTATGAGGACAGGTTGAAGGCACTGAACATGTACTCCCTGGAGGAGAGGAGGGAGAGAGGGGATATGATAGAGACATACAAGTATCTTACAGGGAGGAACAGGGTGCAGGAATGCACTATTTTTAAGCGAAAAAGATGTTCCAGGACTAGAGGGCATGGGGTGAAGTTGGAGGGAGGACGATTCAGAGGAAACGTGAGGAAGAATTTCTTCACAGAACGGGTGGTGGACAAGTGGAACACCCTGACAGAGGAAGTGGTGGGGCTGAAACAATCACGGGATTTAAGAATGCATGGGATAGACATAAAGGAATTCTGGAGGTCAGGGGTAAGGGGCAACAGACTTCCTGGAAAACATAAACTGAACTTACAAACTTAAATGGGCAGACTGGGTGGGCCATAGGCCCTTATCTGCCGACACTGTCTATGTATCTATGTATCTATGTCTCCAGAAGAAAAGAAAAGATACTGTATGCTTATTTTACCATCTTCTCGGTACATATGCTAAATTTGGACTGTTCCTAAAATAGAGAGGCCAGCAGAGGTTCAGTATTTCCAAAGGGTACAGTGTTGGTGACCTAGAGAAGTGGTGGGTCATAAAGGATCACTATGCCCTGTCACCGTATTTCTTCAGGTAATAATTAAGTTTCAATGTTTTGCATGCTGCTCCTTTAAAGGAGAACTGCACTGAATGTGCAAGTAACCTGTTCCTGTAGAATCATTTTTTAAAACTAGCTTCCATGCTGTTATAAGAACATAAGAAAATAGCCAGCAGAAGGAGACCTCTCAGTCTATCGGGTCTGCTCTAAATAAAAAGGATTGATTCTGGCCTTAAGTGTACATCTGTGACCCCCTCCCCCCCCCGAATTTTCCTGTCTTTCCCCTTATGAGGCCACCTGACATTCTTTTATGCTTGTCCCGGGCTCTTTTGAAGGCTCCCACTAACTTCGACTCCACCACCTCCTGTGGCAGCTCGTTCCATGCCGTCACCACTCTTTCTGCAAAAAAGTGCTTCCTTACATCCCTCTTGAATCTACCCCCCCTCCGAGTTTTAGGTTGTGCCCTCTGGTGGTGGTGTTGGCCCCTTTTATTGAACAGGCTCCTGCAGTCTGTATAACTGCTTGGTGAGGCCGCACCTCGAGTACTGCGTGCAGTTTTGGAGGCCACACTTAAAGAGGGACATTAAACTCCCGGAGAGGGTCCAGAAGAGGGCAACCAAAATGATTTGGGGCTTGAGGGACAGGACCTATGAGGAGAGGCTCCAAGAGCTAAATATGAACACATTGGAAGAGAGAAGGGACCGGGGGAACATGATAGAGGTCTTCAGGTACATGAAGGGGGTAACTAGGGGAGGAACAGTCAGGGTGCTTCAAAGGAAGGAGGAGGGGGCCACTAGAGGGCATGGGTGGAAGCTGGAGGGGGAAGATTCAGGGGAGAAAGGAGGAGGTGCTACTTCACTGAGAGGGTGGTGGAGCCATGGAATGCGCTGCCTAGGGGCTGGTGGAGGCAGAGATGGTGGAGGGGTTCAAGAGGGGGTGGGACAGGTACAGGGGAAGGGTTCTGGAAGCAAAATCCAATGCAGCGAGAATATCCGGAACTGGGAAGGGAGAAGCCAGAGAAGGTGAGGGGGGCAGCAAGATCAGCTCCCAGGATGGGGGCTGACCAAACGAGCAGACGCGAAAGACCGTTAGGCCTGTTCTGCTGGCATTTTAGTATGTTAGTCCACAGTCCAGGTTACCCAGTCAAAGAATTCACTCAAGTTCGCTTGACACGATCTGCCTGTCACAAACTTGTGCTGTTTACTGTGCTGCAGGCTATTTTCCTCTAAGAACTTGACCAGGCCCTCCTTCAATATGTCTCCATTAGTTTGTGAGGTCAGGCTGACCAACTTGTAGTTTCCAGGGTCCTCCTTGGGGCCACTCTTATGGAGTGGCACGACATGTGCTGTTCTCCATTCTCCTGGCACCACCCCCCGTATCAAGAGATTTATTGAGTAGTATTGTCAGTGGGCCTGCTAGCTCCTCTGCCATCTCTTTTAGTATCCTGGGGTGTATTCCATCAAGCCCCAGGGATTTTTCCACCTTCAAATTCATGAGCCCCTCCCTCACCGGTTGAATCCCTATGGCCCCTACGGGGTCCTCACCAGCCCCCTCCCTACTCTTCCCACTGTGCGGTATTGGGCTCCCTTTTTTGTTTTGTAAAGATGGAGCAGAAGTATTCATTTAATACCTCTGCTTTTGTCCCATCTTCCACCACTATGTGTTCCCCCTTCTTCAGTCAGACTATGCCATCCTTTTTGTCTCTTTTTTCTTTAATGTAGCGAAAGAAGGCCTTATCCCCCTTTTTTTATCCCTTCCGCTATCTGGAGTTCCTTTTTTCCTTTTGCCTGTATTATCTCCCTTTTTGCTAGTTTAGCCAGCCTTTGGTACTCCTCCTCATCCTCTTCCCTCTCTGTCGTTCTACTTTTCCTGTGTGCAGACCTTTCATCTTTCACTACCTTAGCCACCTCCCTGCTAAACCAGCTAGGCGGTCGAGTTCCTGCCACCTTTCCCCTCATCTTTATTTAGCTGTGTGTAGTCCTCTGTATGGCCCTCTGATTGTGTCCCATATTTCCTCAACACCCAAGCCTTCCTCTAAGTTCCCTAGGTCTTCTCTAATAATTTCCTTCATTCTGTTAAAATTAGCTTTTCTGAATTCTAGCGCTCTTGTTTTTATGGGGATGTCTTCCCTACCCATGTCCAGATTGAACCACACTGTGTTGTGGTCACTTCCACATATGAGATCCCCAATGTCTATGTCCTGCACATGTTCACCATTGGAGAGCACCAGGTCCAGAATTGCTTTCCCCCTGATGGGACTAGTCACATACTGCATCATGAAGCCATTCTGAATTGCATCCAGGATTGCCTGGCTTCTGGCACAAGATGTGGCTGGACTAACACATTCAGTTTTGGGCAGGGTAAAGTCACCTACCACTACTATCTCCCCCCCCCCCGCTGCATTTGTTAACTGAGTGTACAACTCCCTGTCCTTATCTTCGCTCTGACTGGGCTGTCTGTATACGAGCCCCATCCTTATCTTCCTTCCTTCCTTTATTCATCTGGAGCTGGAACCATAGCGCCTCCATACTCCCTCTTTCAAACTCCTCCTCCCTTGTGCACACAGTACCTTCCCTTATGTATGCTGCCACCCCACCCCCTTTTCCTGTCTCCCTGTCCTTTCTATATAGCCTGTAACCTGGGATCGATAGGTCCCAGTCATGGTGTGATGCTGCCCAGGTCTCTGTAATGGAGGGCAATGTCTACTCTGCTTTCTGTTAAGAGCGCCTGCAGTTCTGCCATCTTGTTTCCAAGACTGCGCGCATTCAGAACCACCACCACCACCCTCCACTTTGTCTCTGTCACGCCCTTGCTCTTCTTCTCACTTGGTCCTACTTGACTTGCCTCTCCTCTGTTTCCTGATTTGATATCCATCCTTGCTCCCTTTTCCTTGTCTCCGCTGATGTGGGAAGGGGAGGTGCTCTGGCCTCCCCTATTCTGCCTCCCCCCTTAGCAGTTTAAACTCAGTTCCCTTGCCATGTATTCCCCAATTTTAGCTTTTAATTTTGTTTCTCCCTTCCCAGGTCAGGTGTAGTCTATCACCGCTATTGAGTCTCTTGTCCAACCACGTGTCTCCCCACTTGCCTATAAGACCATATCCTCCTCCTTACATCACCAGCCTAGCCATCCATTAGATTCCACTATCCTCTTCTTCCTAGCTGTGCTTGCCTTTGGTAAAGCAATTATCTCAGAAAAGGTTAATGATTTCACAGACTGCCTACATGCCGCAGCTAAGTCCAGAAATCTGTGCTGCGCCACCTCGCTCTCCTCCCTGGCTAAATCATTTGTCCCAATGTGCAGTATCAAGTCTGTTTTTTCCCCGCCACCCTTATCAGCTCCCTTATCTTTTGAGTTGCTTTACCTGCCTCCATCCCAGGTGTGCACACCACTGTTGTCCTCATGTGTGTGTCCTCACCTCTTCTCCATTGTATACCTTTTATTATTGAGTTCCCATAGATTATTATTTTATTCTTTACAGAGTGTCCATACTCCCTACCCTTCTTCCCCCCTGTGTCATGATTACCCCTTACTTCTGGCTGCTCCATGTCTTGAGCCATGATTTCTCCTCTTGTTTCTTTGCCTCCCTCTTCCATCTGATTCCTGTATATACCATTCCTCCCATGGTTCCTGCCTCCTGTATTGTCCACCCTCATTTTATTTTTTTCCCCCTCTTCCCTCTTCCTGTCTCTCCTCCATTTTTGTCTTCCTTGTCTCTTTCCATCAAGACATATGGTTTCTGGTCCTCTTGAGCTGCCTTTTGACTTTGTTCACCCACTATCTCTCTGGTATCCTGCTGCAACTCTGTTTCTGCTTTGTCTTTGTTCCCGTGGGTCCCCTCTGTCAGTGTTGCATATCTACTGTATGTAGTAACCACCGAGATGGAGATTTCCTGAGCTCTCCAGCTCCTGCCCTGAATTCCTTGTTTCTGTCCCCCTTTTCTTGTCATCTTCCACCTCTCCCCTCTGTCCCTTTCATGTAGGTATTGCTTTTCCTGCTAACTTATCCCTTGTCCTCACCTGTCTTCTTCCTATCTCTCCCCATCGCTGATATTCTTTAGTCTATGTACGTCTGCTCTGTGTCCAGTTTGCCCCTGCATCCCATCTATGTTGCCCCCTTTCATTTCTTGTAAAGCCTTAGTGAGGCATCCTATCTCCAATTTTAGTTTTCCTATGCTCCTACACACGGGGCACCCCCCTCTCCCATCTTCCACAGCATCTCCATAAATACTGCAGCCTCACAATTGTAACAACCTTCAGTCCTTCTCTGGTTGCCCTGTCCAGTGTTGTGTCCCCTACCCTCCCCCACACACACACACATTTTACACACTGCTTTCCTGGCTATAAATACTCCTCTAGTCCTGAAATTACTCAATCCCATAACCACACTATACACTACAATTTAGTGAATTAACTACAAATGTATGTTGACAGCAATATCTTCCTAAACAGTCCCCACCATTTCGTCTGGCTTAAATGCAATTGTACTTTAAATGTCTTAATAATAAAGTACGCTAAATAATGAGCAAAAATACACTAAATGATTAACTTACTTATTAGGTTAATAATAAGCAAAAATACACTAAATTACTAACTTAATCACTAGGTTAATTTACTGCTAAAGTATAGTTCAATTATTGACTTTAATAACTACCCAAAAGAAGAAGCACTGTAAGTCCTAGTTTAAGCCTTAACTAAAAGCCTAAAATATAAACATTTTTAAAATCTTTTAAAGTCCTCCAACTTAACTAAAAGCTTAACGATATAGAATCTATTAAAGGAATAATGCCTGACAGGGTGGGTGTTATGCTGGGATAACATCCCACCTCGGGGGGTTGGGCCCGAGGCCACTGGCCGAGGGCGTCCAACACCCGAGAAGGGATGTTATCCCAGCATAACACCCACACTGGAGGGCATTATTCCTATCATACAATGGCTCATTGTTATATATAAAATTAAAAAATAATTTTAAAGAATGTTTTTGTTAGAGTGGAAAAATATTTTTGTTTCTTAAGAGGAGATGCAAAAAAAATGGCTGCTTCATAGTGATGACAGTAGACATGTGAACAGCAGGGATGTAATGCCAGGATAACATCCCTGCTGTGATGGCCAACTGACCAATCAGAGGCCAGGATTCTTTCTTGCCATTATATAATAAACTTTAATAACTACCTGAAAGAAGAAGCACTGTACTACC
The DNA here is from genome assembly GCA_016271365.2 of Neoceratodus forsteri. NCBI lineage: Eukaryota > Metazoa > Chordata > Ceratodontiformes > Ceratodontidae > Neoceratodus > Neoceratodus forsteri. Next base: position 19,594,271 of record JADMNL010000030.1, on the reverse strand, counting down.
TAGCCTAAACCTTAAATAAATGAGTAAAATAGCCTCCATTAAGCAGACAATGCAGTTGTTAGTAGAACTAGACATACTGATTGTAACAAACCCAAAATTACCCAGATATCCCACAAAAGTCTGGTACGCCACCCTAACAGCAACATTTCTACAGCAACATGTGTCGATATCGACTACAGCACCATGCCGTAAAGTGCTGCTGGAAGGGGGCAGCCACTTCTCTAACTTGCACCCCTCCCCAAACTAACTCTGACCTGAGTAAGAATCCGTTAAAAGGGGGTGCCCCTGTGTGGGGGGGGTTCAGTGGATGAAGCCCCTGATGTAAAAACATACTCTCAAACAGTGTAACTGCATGCCGACTGCAACTTGCGGTTGACATGGAGCCCATCGCTGTAATGCCATTCACGATCTTTTTTGTCGTGCCGGCATATACAACCCCAAAAGTCACAGTGCCCTTGGTTATGTTGCAATATCTCAAAAGTCACAGTGCCCCTGGTTATGTTGCAATATCCCCAACATTTTAGTCTTTATGGGCCGGCCTGGTGGCGCTGAGGGTTGAGGCGCTGGACGCCACACCTCGTGCCATGCAGGTGACCCAGGTTCAGAAACGGATTCAGGCACCAGGGGTCATCAGGGAAGGGAGAGGATTGAGCATCCAAAGGACTGCTCTCCTCACCCAGAGAGGATTTCGGGGCTTGTTTGTTGCCTTAGTGACCTCTGATGGAGATCGGGAGCACTAACGGTGCTGACGCTGTACAGGGGTGGAGTGGCAGTGGACATCAGAAGCATGCCAGCACCGATGTCATTGCATATCCATGCTGCAGGGGAAACTTAAGCCAGAAAATTCCCTGGTCCTGTGATAGGCAAGGGCTGCCTCCAGTGCCCCGCAGTGACATACCCAATACTGGGCTCCTCTCTCTGGCTACCTCCTTAAGAAGGCTGGAGTGCTGAAGCGCAGGGGTCCTGGTCCTACTTGTTGATTTGGAATAAACACGATTCAGCATTTATTTTGGTCTGTTATTTCTTCTCCTGCCATTCCAGAGTGCACACTTGTATTTATTTACTGATAGACGAAGGCTGCCTCCAGTGCCCCGCTGCCACACACCCAATGGTGGGCTCATCTCTCTAGCTCTCCCAACCCTCCAGCTTACCTCGAGCTGACACACTGGATTTTAGATAGAGTACCAGGAGTGGTAGGTGACCTGCCTCGGGGGGCTCCAAGCTGGGGGGTCCGTCAGTCTGAGGTAGGTGGGGGTGTCTGTTCCATTTCCTGGAGGACGTGTTTCAGGTGGGTGGTAGAGCAGCAGTGGAGTGAGGGGTTAGCCTGCGAGAGTTCCCAGGTCACCAGTGAAGAAAAAGAGTTTACAAAAAAAAATGTAGTCTTTATGGATGCAATTACAGTACCTTCACAATGTTTTCAAGTCCCTAGAGCCGGAGAAGTCCCTGCCTCCAAGTTCACCTTGAGGCCACCTCCTTCACTAAACTCCTCCTTCTGCATGCTGCTGATAGATGCTCCTCCTTCTGGTGTGCCTCTGCTAGCCCATTTAATACAGAGGTGGTGCGGGGTAGGAAGGCGGGAGAAAAAACTGCTCCTCTGCTGGATTCCTCTGCTATGCTTGGGCTTTTATAGACTGGCCACCAATTTAAAAGTGGCGCCTTGCTCGCACCGGCCACCCGATTGGCCCACTGGCTCGACCAATCAGCTGTGGATGTGGCTCCTCCTTTCCTGGCTCCTGCTTAGAGCCGCTTCCCCCAGCATGGCTTGTGGCCACCAGAATCTCTGGCAGCAACAGCCACTGATGAAGTCCCTTGCAGTGGCTATGACCACCTCCCTATAGTCACGGAATGCAGCCCAACGATTCCCTTGTTGCAGCTCCTGTGGGAGCCTCTGACCCCTCCAACTCATGCTCCTCTGCTGGATTCCTCTGCTGTGCTTTGGTTTTTATAGCCTGGCCACCAATTTAAAAGTGGTGCCCTTGCTCGCACCAGCCAACCAATTGGCCCACTGACTCGACCAGTCAGCTGTGGATGTGGCTCCTCCTTCTTTCCTGGCTCCTGCTTGGAGCCCCTTCCCCCAGCATGGCTTGTGGCCACTGGAATCTCTGGCAGCAATGGCTGCCAATGAAGTCCCCTATGGTGGCTACGACCACCTCCCTATAGCCACGGAATGCGGCATGACAATTCCCTTGTTGCGGCTCCTGTGGGAGTCTCCAACCCCTCCAACTCGTGCTCCTCTGCTGGATTCCTCTGCTGTGCTTGGGATTTTATAGTCCGGCCACCAATTTAAAAGTGGCACCCTTGCTCGCACTGGCCACCCGATTGTCCCACCGGCTTGACCAGTCAGCCACGGATGCAGCTCCTCCTCCTTCTTTCCTGGTTCCTGCTTGGAGCCCCTTCCAATATGGGGAGAGGTTGGAGGACCTGGGGATGTACACTCTGGAGGAGAGGAGGCAGAGAGGGGATATGATTGAGACATTCAGGTACTTGAGGGGAATTAACAGAGCGGACTGCAGGAGTGGCACGGTATTGTATAGACTTTATTGACCTTTTAGTTTCTGATGTGCACACTGCCAGAAAGTACCCTTGAACAACAGGATTATACTATTTGGGTCCAGTTTTGAACCTAGCTGGCACCTGCATGGTGAACCAAAATTGTGTTATGATTGGAATCACTGTGTTGTTGTTTCATGCCCTCTGACCCTCTGATTGACAGATCTTTCTGTCTGCGAATGACATCAGTCACCCTAGAGATTTAGCTGTTACTGGACCTGTGCATTTTGGTTCCTTTTTGCTAGTAATAGTTCATTTCCATCACTGGTTTCTAGGATACAAGTTTTAATGGTTCTGCATGCTTTTCATGTTTTGTTTTATTACTTTAAAAGCTTTTTTCACAGTTCTACTTGTTTCCAAGTAGTGAGACCAATTCAGTCAGTTTCCTAGTTTCCAAATTAAAAGAAAAATCTTTTTTATAATCAGTTAGCTAAATATCTAATTTAGTACAGTTTGGGGAATCCTTGGCAGATCTTGTCAGAACCCCCCCCCCAAAAAAAAAACAAAAACATATCAGTAATAAGGTTTTAAAAAGTATTTGAGCAATAAGAACAGGGTACTGCAACTGACAGGCATTCTCAGTGTATTGAATTATAAGGTCCCAATTTTCCAGTGATAACTGCACTTGCAGATGCTGAGGGTGCACCTCCGAGAGTGCAATCATCATTACATAACAACCCATACCCTGCAGTATGTTGTGTGCTATTTGCACCAGGCATTTCCAAGTTAAAAGAGAAAGAACCTCAACACAAAAGCAATACGGCAAGGGTTAATTGGGAAAAGGCCTTGGTAATGAAGCCATGTTCCAAAGAAATACAAAACTACCCATAGTCCAATAATGCAAGGCATCATGGGAAGTATATGCACATCACTATGAACAAATGTAGACTGGTATTGCTTGAAGCAGGAGTGTATAATGCCAACCAGAACCAGTCTAAATTCTTTCAGAGAGCTTTGCAGCTACTTCCCAGGATGCTTTGCATTATTGGGCTATGTGTAATACTTCCCATCATGCTTTGCATTATTGGACTATGTGTAATACTTCCCATGATGCTTTGCATTATTGGACTATGTGTAATACTTCCCATGATGCTTTGCATTATTGGACTATGTGTAATACTTCCCATGATGCTTTGCATTATTGGGCTATGTGTAATACTTCCCAGGATGCTTTGCATTATTGGACTATGTGTAATACTTCCCAGGATGCTTTGCATTATTGGGCTACATGTAATATTTCCCATGATGCTTTGCATTATTGGACTATGTGTAATACTTCCCATGATGCTTCGCACTACTGGGTTACGTGTAATACTCCCTATGATGCTTTGCATTACTGGGCTATGTGTAATACTTCCCATGATGCTTTGCATTACTGGACTACATGTAATACTTCCCATGATGCTTTGCATTACTGGGCTATGTGTAATACTTCCCATGGTGATGCTTTATTAGGCTAGGTGTCATTTTGCATTACTGTATTACCGAGGTGCTTAGCTAGCTGGGAATAAAGCACAGTCAATGGAACAGTTGATCAAAATTCATTAATTTGCCTTAGAGAATTGTAAAGCCTTTTTCCAGAATCCAGTAAACCTTTTGAAATGTGCTGCACTGTTTTGACATGTCAGATTGTTTCATTCATTTTTCGTATTGCTTACCCTTCGTTCTTTATTTCTGAGCAGATTTGCATGAAATAGGATCTTTGTTCCTAGACTTCATTTGCTTCTCCTACTTTTCCTTCCAAAGGTCATCATTTTCTGTTTGTGACGTCACAGCATGTTGCTGCAGAAATGATTATGATCCCACAAACAGAGGATTATGACTTCAGCAGAGGAAAATCAGGAAGATGAGATGAAGTCAGGGGGAAAAGTGAAAAATGAGGGAAGATAAATACAGAAAACCAGTTAAATATGAATCAATACAAGCAGAATTTTGTATATCATATCGTATCATATCATATCATGAAACATTTTCTGGATTCTAAAAGTCATGGGCTTGATTTTCAAAGAGCCCCTAGAGTGATGCAAGTTGCATCGCTCTAGGGCTGCAGCAAACTCCAGGTGCATCAGGGACCATGTGCCCATGTTTATAAAAGGGGGAGGAGGGTTCCCTGTACCAAAATCCCAAGATGTCTATGGAGCTCAGGCTGGCACAAGGCAGTAAGAAGGGGGAGAAGGATTTCTTTAGGTACATCAGGGAGAAAAGGAACTGTAAGGACCACATAGTAAGGATTAGGAAGGAATGGGGTTGGGTGGAAGCAGGGGGTGATAAGGCAGAAGTGCTAAATGATTATTTCTTCTCTGTATTTTCTAAGGAGAAGAGGGGGTGATACCCAAGGGGAAGGAAAGGGAGAAATGGGGGGGGAGGAGGGGGTGACAGATGGGGAAATAATGGAGGGCAGAGTTCTGGAGGGTTTGAGGGCACTGAGGGTGGACAAGGCGCCAGGCCCAGATGGCATCCACCGCAGGGTACTGAAGCAGCTGGCACAGGTCCTTGTGGGACCTTTGGCAGACCTATTTATTGCCTCACTACACTCAGGGTGTGTACCTCAGGATTGGAGGATGGCTCATGTGGTGCCCCTCCACAAGAGTGGCTCCAAGGATGAACTGGGTAACTACAGACCGGTGAGCCTCACATCCATCGTGGGTAAGCTGATGGAGACTATCCTGAAGGAGAGGTTGGTGGCCCTCCTGGAGGCCAAAGAACTACAGGACAGCAGACAGCATAGCTTCATATGTGGCAGATCCTGCCAAACCAACCTGGTGGAGTTCTATGATTGGGTAACTAGGCAATTGGACAGGGGCCATGCAATGGATGTCCTGTACCTGGACTTCAGCATGGCATTTGACTCAGTGCCACATGGGAGGCTGGGTAATAAGTTAGAAGGCACGGGGCAGATGCAAAGCTGGTGAGATGGGTAGGGAACTGGCTTCAGGGAAGGCAGCAGAGGGTGGTTGTGGGTGGGACGCTCTCATCCCCAAGGGTAGTGATGAGCAGTGTTCCACAGGGCTCGGTGTTGGGACCAGTGTTGTTTGGGATATTCATTGCAGACATATCATTGGACATCAAGAGCAAGATCAGTCTGTTTGCTGATGACACCAAGATGATAGCAAAGGTAGATGACTTAGGGGGATGGCAGGGGTTGCAGGATGATCTGGAAAAGCTGGAAACCTGGCCAGACACCTGGCAACTGGGGTTTAATGCCAAAAAGTGCAAGGTGCTGCATTTTGGGGTGAAGAACCCAAACAGGAATTACCAGTTGGGGGGAGTGAAGCTAGCCAAGACAGAGGAGGAGAAGGATCCAGGGTGCTCATTACAGGGTCAATGAACAACTCGGCACAATGTAGGAAGGCAGCTGCAAAGGCCAACAAAATGCTGGGTTGCATTGTAAGGGGTATCTCCTCAAGGAGGGGTGAGGTGATTCTGCCACTGTATAGGTCATTAATTAGACTGCACCTGGAGTACTGTGTGCAGTACTGGTGCCTGTATCTGAAGAGGGACATTAAGTTACTGGAGGGTTTGCAGCACAGGGCAACAAAGATGATCAAGGGTCTGGGGGACTTACCATATGAGAGGAGGCAGAGGGAGCTGAAAATGTACTCACTGGAGGAGAGGAGGGACGGGGGGACATGATTGAAACCTTTAAGTAAATGAAAGGAATAAACAAGACAGGTACAGAGGGGCTGCTCAAAGTAAGGGAGGGGAGGGACACCCAGTGCCATGATATGAGACTGGAGGGAGGAAGGTTCAGGAGAGAGATGAGGAGACACTTTTTTACAGAGAGGGTGGTAGCTCGGTGGAATGCGTTATTGGCAGAAGTGGTATCCAGTAGAACAGTGGACTGCTTCAAAAGGGGCTGGGACAGGGCAAGGGGGAGGGTCAATGGAGGGGAAGGTTTGGAGGAAGGGGCAGCTGCAGAATAAGGGGTGCTAGCTGCACATTTGAGCAGACTTGATAGAACTCTAGGCCTTTATCTGCTGGCAAATTTTGTATGTTTATATGTTTGTAAACCCAGGAGATGCCATAGCCACAGGCTAGCATCAAACGCTTAGAACACTTTTGGGAACTGCTGTAGGGATTTGACCTTCCCCACCTGGCACAACATTAGAGGGTCCTGGATGGTTGGGGGGTGAATCTGCTGGATAGGAGGGGGCCAGGGCAGAAGGGATACAAGGGTGCCATAGAGGGCATTGGGGAGACAGCAGACATGAGAGAGAGTGACGTGGCACCTGGTGGGGGTGCTGTTTGCATAGTCATACAGCCGATAGGATGGGACCAAGGGGGGGGTTCAGGGACAGAAAGTGACATGCTCCAAGGTGGGCACAGCCCTGGCAGTTGCCCCATAGGTGCCCACCTATGGAGAAGCTTCCAGGGCTGTGCCCACCTGGAGTCATGCCACTTTCTGTCCCTGGAAATTCCCTATTTGGCATTCCCATCCCATCTGCTGTATGACTATGCAAACAGTACCTCCACCACGTACCACATCACTCCCTCTTATGCCTACTGTCTCCCGATGCTCCCTATGGCACCCCTTCTGCCCCCAACAGCCCACTTTCAGACCCCACCCCCTTCACCACAGTGTGTGACACTGGCACATGTCCCTTAGACCACTTCCTGGCTAGTCTAAGTGGAGCCCATTGCTGCATCCATGGTGGGGCTTACAGAATCACAAAAAAGGGGATGTTGTAGCCCCGCCATGGTGCAAACCCCCTTGTGACCTGGTGTACCCTGATTTTAATCGCAAGGCTGGCACAGTGCCACTTTGGCACAATAGCTCCCCTTTTCATTGCAGACTGCATTCGAAAATAGGGATTGCCATGTCTTTGGACACAAGGTGCCACTTTCGTCAATTATGTTTGATGCAGGCACTTTGTGTCATACTCTGGGCTTTGAAAACTGAGCCCCATGGATCAGCGTGCATGCAACTATTCCGTATTGTTTTTTATTGTGTTTTGATTACACAGTCTGCGAGGATTTCAAAATATCCATGAATGCTTTATTTATTGGAAAAAAAGGTTTTAATACCTTTTCTATTGGCTCTCAGTATGCATTGTGCTAATTTATTATGGACAAACACACCTAGATTAACTGGGCAAACAGATGCTGACCTGCTTCTGACTGATATATAGTACTCATTAGCTTCATTGTACTTAGCCCTTTTCCGTAGTTTAGACTGTTTTGTTTCAGTGGGCCAAAGTGCAATTCAGAACTGCCACGGTTTCTAGGCATTTATTCAATTATTCATTGATACATTTTATATAGGTCATTGTTATGGATGTTCTACTAGAATATTAACAATGCCCTTTTATAGCACCTTTCATGTAATACGCAGAATCATGTAATGGCGCAGAACACAGACAGTAAAAGCAGAGCTCTTGGAAATCAGCCGAGGGCCTGAGTAAACAAAACTGACTTCAGTCAACTCTTGAAAGGCAAAATTGACTCAACAGCTCTAATGTCAGTGGGTACCTAACAAACAAATGTTCTAACACCAGCTGGCTTTAGAGTGTAGCTGAGTACATCCAACAGACCAGAAGCACATGAGCACAACGGGTGAGCTGGTGGACAGACAGGTGGGGCCCAGAGCTTGAGGTGCCTTTTAGATAAGCAAAATCCTTAAAATCATCCACTGCCTGATAGGAGGCCAAGATAGCAGTTGAGACACTGGAGTGATGTGGTCAGAGAATTCTGCATGGGTAACACTCTCGCAGTTATGTATTAGACCAGCTGGATCTACCTTAAAGGGCATTTATGAAAGCAATTCAATAATGAATTGCAAAAATCAACATGGGAGATGACGAAGGCCTAGATATGTATAATTCTGCTGGGGGCCGCTGAAACATAAGACCATCACTAAATGTTGAGATGGTCTTCATTGAGAGTGAAGTCTTCAGTTTGGTGATATTCTGAAGGTGGTAGACTGGAGTTTCTACCATCAAATTCAAGTGGCGATTGAGGGATAAACAGTGGCCAACGACATAGGATTCACTCTGCCAAAAGACATAAAAGGAAGGATGACATCAACAATGTGATATTTTGAGTCTTTCAAAAAGTAACCACTATTTTGGTGGTTAAATCCTAACCAGCTATGAGTCATCCTATCTTGAATATCTTTCTGATGATGGAAACCATCAGCTCAGTGGTACTGGGTTCTGTCAGACATGTAAAGTGAATTTTGGAAAACCAGGATGTCTACAGCAATAAAGTCAAAATCAATCCCTGGGGCACTACATGGCTAATAAGGAAAAGTATATTGTTTCTTGTTGGGAGCATACACTAGTACTATTGACATTCTTTTTTGAGTTTTACTAGTTTTATTTTAATTTTAGTGTAAGCCATAGTTGATCTCAAATCAGCTGGCTCACATTCATGTTTACGTCAATGTCAATCAGATGACTGCAGTAACTGTCTATTTCTTTGGCAATGCAATTGCACAAAATTATTATTACATATAGGATAAAGTATGGGTGCAGTGTGCTATGAGTTGTTGGATGGCACATAAAGCCCGAGGGGTTTATGATAGCCATCCAACAACGAGGGTGTGTGTTAAATTTGAGTTAAACACATTGCACCCCATATTTTGTTGTATATAATTCAAGGGGTTCCATTTTTTCCTGACACTGAGGTGTCTCAAAATGAATGAAATGGAGTCTTACCTTGCATTGTGGAATTTCTTTATTTGGAAAATGCATAGTTTTGAATTAAAAAATAAACAGTAAATTAAGTTACTCAGTGTATATTGCTCCTTTCTGTAATGTAACCTTTGCCTATTGCTTCAACCTTGTATTGTCTACCACTGTATGGCCCAGGTCACAACTGAAAATGGTCCTTTGGTTTAGCTTGCCCACCCGGTCACCAAAAACATAAATAAATAAAATAAATAAGTACTTTGCTAAATTTAACAAACTGTAACAAGAAACAGAAAGAAGAAAAAACGTCCGTTCAAATTTTCCTGCTGTCTTATTTTTTTTTACGTTGCTATGGGTGTTGCTACGTGTTTTGAGTCTTGTGACCTGCCGAGGATAGGGAAAGGGCAAAAGAAGAGTTGGGAGGAAAATTCATTGGGGATTATTGAAATGCGAATATGTACTGTGGTTTCAGCGCGGCTGAGGAGGTGAGTGTTTTTGGCTGACTAAATCTGTGAGGGAAACTGGTTCTGACACTCTTGAGCTGCACTATGTCTTGAGGATTTTCCAATTGAAAAGAACCGAGTGAATGCCGTAATACCTACTTAGGTGTTACGATATTTAATACACATTTTTTTCAATAGGAAAAAATGGAACCCATTAATTATTTCTGTATATCTGGTGTTTGCACTTATGCTGGATTGCACCAGATGCTTGTGCTCACATTGCGTTCAAGAATGCAACATAAGAAGCAGTCTCACTCATGTTCAATATTCTTTGCAACTGCAAGCAAGTCGGGTTGATGTATTTTAAATTCCATAGTGACACAACATCCCCATTCTGCAATGCATTACTATAATTTGTTCAGCATGGTTCCTAAGTGGTAAGAACTAATATATAATAATAATGGTAAATAGCATGTGTTTAGGTTTTTTATATTGTAGTATACTGGGAAATATAATTAATGGAAGGTTTGAGTAATGCTAAACTATGACCAGCTTTATCTGTACCGCTGATATTATGTTTAGAAAATAAGTTTTACATTTTCTATATGAACATCTTCTTAGTTTAGGTTTGGCTTCAGTTGTTAAGAGTTTGATAATGTGGAGTAATATCAACTAGGGGGTATATTTCTAAACATGTCACACACATCTCCACCCTTCCAGTATTGTCCCATATCTTCTTTGCTTTCACATGACTGGCTTACACAAGTGTTAGAAGGTAATAATGGAGGGATCTGACACTGGTTCCACAATGACAATCCTGAATTATCTTTGAAAATGAAGTAGGCCTGAATGATATTCACACACTGAAAAAGTCATACAGTTGTAGCTATGAAAACATCATTTAACCACAGTCAGGCAGTTTTAATAGAATTGTCTAAATCCTGGTAATTCTGGCCAGTTTACATTTTTGTCACCAAAGGGTCATAAAATGTCATAGAGTATGGCTTACAAAACATTTAGTCTACTGCCTAAATTATTTTAAATCACAATTTTTGCTTAAACAGCCATCAATATATTTGGGAAAACTTTGAAAAATGTAAGATTTAGATACAGTTCAGTTAATATTTCATATATTTTCTATAATTATTTCCCCTTTTTCTTTATTACTGAGGAGAATTCTGGGAAACAGGATTGCCGTCCCTAAGCTTTTATCTGTTCTGGCTGTTTGTCTGCACCTGACATCATAATACCCTGTTTATGACATTGTAATTATCTTCACAGCAAAGACTGTGAAGTCACAAACAGAATTGTGTTGTCATCTGTAGACCAGCAGCCAGAGCAGCTAGGGCTGAAATCCTGGTTTCATGCAAATGTCCTTAGTAATAAAGAAATAAGGGCAAGAATTTCAGAAAAAAAATGTTAAATCTAGGCTGAATTGTGTCTTAATATTATCTTATTTCAACGTTGTCTCAATGACATCAGGAGTTCTGTTAGGTATACTAAAAGTCTGTTATAGCCAGTTATGCTTCATGCAGATGCCACAGTACCTTTTTATGCACCAATGGAACTCCATTTTTTAAATAGCCTACTTAATTTTGGTGCTGCCTATTAAAACATAATGTTTTCAAGTTTTAAACTATGCACCCAGTTGGATAATGTGATAGACTGTGCAGGACGCACAAACCAATAGAAGGAAAAACAACTAGTAGAAAATAGCAGCGGATGCCCAGTTTTTGTGCCAGGAATGGTTGCCTTCAAAAGTAGGTCTTTTCATAAGGTTTGCAATTAAAATGTTGGACCACATGCAGAGCATACAAGTTTAAGAAAAGTTTAATGGTACTGAAAAATGAATACTATTGGAAAATCAAGTGTTAAGAGTGTAGTCCCCTGCCCTTTTGGGGGTAATTAGTATTGTCTGAATTCCCCCAAATGAGACTGTAACTGGCATTGGTACAGCCCAGACAGAGCACTTGAGTGGTAGTCATAGAAAAGTTTCTCAGTACTGAGGTATACCTGGGTATACAGAGGCAGAATGAGGCAGGATCACATTACAGTCAAAGCAAATGACCTCAGTGGTACCTCAAGGTAGGAAACTTTTAGATGACTACTACTGTAAGTGGCCCCAGACAGAAATTTTAGAGCATTCCAGAGAGAGCCCAACAGTGTGCAAGGAGTTCCCCTTGCACGGGTGCCTTCTTTGTTTTGTGTTTAATGTGAGATACCTGATTAGAGAGACTCAGAGACTGGTGTAGTCATGGAGGCCATTCACCATACGGTTTCTGGCATGTGCCTGAGAGAGGTTTTAACAGAGGGACCATTACTGACTGAAGCATAGCGTGAGCTCAGTTTCAAGGCTGCAGGGTTCCAAGAGAGAAAGCTGCAACTGGCCTGAAGGGTGTGAGAGTCCTACCATCCATATAGGGGAGTGAGAGTATCTTACATTCAGGTACTCTGGAGGAAATCAGGGAGACTGAAAGCCCAGGTGAGAATTAGTAGTGGAGTTGAGGGGAAAGATTATCCATGCCTTGCCATCCACATAATTTAAAACCAGTTATAACTCTTCATGTCTCAGGAGCTTAAATTGGGTGTGGGTGTAAGAGGTTTCCCCTACTGGGTCACCTTTGTAAAGGGGCATGAAAGAAGTAAAATTAGGAGTGAAGTAAGTAGTGTACTAGTGGACTGTGTTACAGAGGCCCTCTGGCAATAACACATCACTGTAGCTTTGGAAAATTGATGTGGCTGAAATAAATTGCACTGCAATGCCAAATGTGATTGGGTTGGAGGAAAGAACACGTGCTTTTTGGTTTTTTTCTGTGTGTGAAATTAGTGCTTGTGAAAGGTGCCAGATTGACAGCCCTGGGAACCAACGCCCTCTGTTTATCCACATGACAGATATAGTACAGGTGATCACAGTGAAAGCTTCCCCACACTGCCTTACCAATGTACCGCATCGCCGTCATGGAGGGGACCACCACATACGTGGAAAGTTCAGACTCCACTCCAATCCAGTCCTTGGTCTCTCATGTGAGGTTGTCAACAAGGGTGCCATTTTTAGCCAGTTGTGCTGTGACTTTGTCATGTGGACACTTACCCACTGGGAACTAAACTGAGACCACCACAGTTAATTCCACATAGGTCACTGACCAGCCCTTAGGTGATAATAGGTAGCCAAGAAGTCAAACATAGTCATCTTGTGAGTAAAACCAGAAGGAAGGATTTTCTGTACAGTATGTACAATGTAACTTCATTTTTTAAAGTACTATAGTAGGGTAATTTAACTCTGAAACTTCAAAAGCACTCCACAAATATAGACAACTGAGTCTGTTCAACATTAATACTACATTGCAGCCATTTTAGAACATTCTGATATAATCGAGGGACAAGCGATGCTTAACTACATCGAGTCAAGCAGAGCATGTTCCTTGATGACATTACAATATATTAGAAATGGCTGCAATGTAGTATTACTGTTGCTCAGTTGTCTGTATCTGTGGAGTGCCTCAGCTACAGTTAAGCCCAATACCTTATTTGAAAGAGCATTTCTTGGGCTTTCAAACTGTGCCACACACTGTACATAGATGATAATATATGGGCAGTCATACATAGCAATCCTGTGTTTGCAGTAAGAGATTTCTATGACAACCAGAAACCCCAAGTGCAAAGCTCAAGAGGTTCCCTGCTTGCCATAGAAAACTCGAGATGAAGATACAGGCTTGTCAGTGTATGGACACTCATACAATATCTTTTATAGTGCATGGGCTTCCACGTGCATTTCACTCTGCTTCCTTTCAAGTGAATTGGCAGTTGGGAGGGCCCTTGAGGGCTGGTGAGGGGTTAAAATCATTGATTCAATGTGCAGTTAGTGACTTAAGCTACAGCTGTTTCTGTAAGTTCAAGTTTAAGAAAAAACAGCTTGAACGTCGCGTGATGCGCCGGGCTGAGTAAGTGGTGCATAACCTCGGCTCCATCCCTCACCTTTCAAAATTAGTTGTTAAGCTCCTGATTTCGATTGTAAATGGTACTATTCAGTATTTTGACTTACTGTAGATCTTCAGAGTGGTGTTCGGAAGAGGAGAAATCCTGGTTGTATGGATTCGGAGATGAAATCTGCGCTGGAACGTCATACCCCTCCATCTACACCGGAGCTGGTCAAGGCCATGAAACAGAGTAAACCCCATAATGTTCCACAAGATAAATCTTCATTGCAACCCCAACAGCTGAGTGATGAGTGCATCCTGAAGGAGTTTGCTCCTCTAAAGGATACCCTCCAAAATCTCATGGAAGAGCTTAAATCATTACGGTCCATTACAGATCAGCATGCCCAGAGACTGGGAGATGTGGAAGCCCGTATTAGTTCCATGGAAGACTGGTGGGCCCGACATGAACCAGAAGGTGCATCCCTCTGCCAGAAAATTCACCATTTGGAGGACAAAATAGAAGATTTTGAGGGACACAGCACAAGAAATAATTTGGCCATCATTGGATTGCCTGAGAGCTCCGAGGGGCAAACCTCAATTTTGTTCATGCAGAAGTTTTGTGAAAGGACTGTGGGCCCATCTCCAAATGGGCCCTCATACATTGTTGAGCAAACTCATTGGACCCTTAGATCTATGCCACCTCAGGGATCACCTCATGCCTTTAATCTTTAAGCTATTAAATTTCCTTGACAAAGTCCACCTCCTTGGTAAGGTTCATGAACCGAAAGAAATAACCTGGGAAGGATGGAAGGTTAGAATTGGCCAGAATCTCCCTTGGTTGGTTTGCCTTAAGAGAGCTGCATATGGGGCTGTGGCTTCCAAATTGATAGCCGCTAATATTAGGTTACTTAGGTTTGGCAGGACAAAAGTAGGCCAAAGGCCCATTGAGATTGTCCCCCGCAATTTGCAGGCCATTTATTCCCAGTTATGTAGTTGACAGAAGACATTCATCTAATTTTATTTTAAAACAATTTAAGTTATCTAATTCAATTAAATCTTGTAGAAGTGTATTCCCGAGTTTAGCCACTCTGATGTTATAGAAATTGTCTCTTTTGGATGTGTTTGCCCACATTACATCCAAAATTGTATGTGATCTTCCTGCAACACGTCTATCCGTTAGTTTTATATCTAGTAAATCCATCACATTGCTGTCGTTTAAGATTTTAATGCAAGAGAAGTAAATCTCCTCTGCATCTTCTCAATTGTAGTGGGAACAAACCTGTTTTTTTAGTCTACTGGCATAGTCAATATTAGCTAGCTTGGGGACCATTTTAGTGGCCCTCCTCTGGACCCTCTCCAACATACCTATATCACCTTTCAGGTATGGATTCCAGAATGGTGTACCATAATCCAAATGTGGCCAAATGTAACACCTATATAGTAGAATAAGGCATTGTTTGTTCCTAGAGACAAATATCCTCCTTACCCTGTTTAGTAGTCCATTTGCCTGGTTCCACATGATTTACCTGCCAAGGTTTCAAATTAACTATAAGGGCACTCAGAAAGCTTTTGAAACCTTTGACCAAACAAGGAAGGAGTTGCCCATGCTGTACCTCGATCTGTTCAAACTTAATACCTGATCATCCTATTAGGAGACTCTGCTTGATGTATCCCGACTAGGTCTGTTTTAAAAAGTGACCTGTAGACTTTTTATGGACATGGATTTAGTTTTAAATATTTGACCTCACTGCTGTTTGAAGTGTTTTCTTTGCACCCGAGGACTGTGTTCTGTTTGCTTTGCTCTGAATTTCTAGAAGTTTTTTGAGTCGCCATCTCTCAGGCATTCTGATTGGATTTTATTATTTACTACTTTGATGGGGTTGTAATGTATACTGTATAGCATTTTGTAATTATTATATAGCAGCTTCGATAGACCTTTGAGTGCCTTAGTGGGTTTTATTTAATTTGTTGGATGGTGGGGGGAGCTGCTGTTGTTATGGTTTCTCCTCTTTTTCAGGTGCGTTACGTAATTCAGAGTGGACATAAACCTCCGCTCCGCATCTGGTACTTTTTTCTCCTTGGACTACTTCTGCCTTGTGTAATCTATGACGGGTAATGTTATCTTACTTAATAACTTTGGCAGGGAACTGAATTTGCAGGAAGAAGCTGCAGGGGGCATGCTTCACAGTTGATATTCGGCCATATTCAAACTTTTCTTTTGTTCCCGGTCTAAGCTGTTCCTCATATTTTTCCAGTTTTTTATGTTATTTATTCCATTGATTGCCAGGGTGACTAGATCTTCCACTGTAACTAGGTCTTTACTTATGGGGTGTTTTCATTCCCTTCCATTTGGGAGCTGCTTGATTGCCTGGGAGGTGTGTAGAGGGCACCACCTATCTCTTGCTGCTTCCCTTCCCATAACCTATGTGACAGTTATCCAGGAAGGGGGGCCTGTTTTTTTTCCCTCTCCTGTTGGCTGCAGGATGGTGGAGTTTCCTCCCTAATCGAACTTGCCATTTCTGTCTCTTGTGCTCCCTATGATTTTCACCTCTCCTGACCATATGCTTAGAAGCGCTTTTTTGATAACAGGTTTCTTGCGCTTATAGAAGTGTCGTTTGGAGCTGATCTAGCTCCTGTGCCAGGTGTTGCCTACAACATTTTTTCTTCCTTCTAGGACAACTAGCAGGTTGATCTCGAGCTTGGAGTTGGGTGGAGAGCCCAATTTTCTGAGCTCACTGCCCGAGAAAGCTTGCGGATGATTTATTTGACTGACGCGGAAGCACTTGTTTGCCAAGGTTTTTTCCATGACTCTGCAATATGGTTGGTGCATCAGGCTGGGGTGTGTATTGCCAGTAGGGACCGGAAAGGTGACTTTTGGGGTACACGAACATACATACGAGCATACAAAATTACCAGCTGAAAAAGGCCCACAGGTCCATCAAGTCTGCCCGATTGTGCTGCTCTTAGTTACGTATTACTACTAGGGGTATTCACTTCGCAGTTATGTAGTGGTGGAGCTGGGGCCCTACCCTGTGTGGTTAATGTGTCATTGGTGTGCAGGGGGGAAGCTTTTGGAGAGAGATGGACCTAGTCCATTCTGGTGCCCTCATTGCAGCACATTGGGATGCTGGGTGGTTTGTCTCGGGCTGAGCAGATTTAACAATCTCCAGTGTGGCATGTGACATATATTAACATGATAGCATTGTAGAGATTCTCTAGCCATTGCAGGTTAATACTTATACAGTTCAGGTTTTCAAACGGTAACATTTTTGATTAGTGTTGTTCCTTATTATTTATATGGTTGTTATCTGATTTAGGCTAATATGGAGTTAGTGCAGTTACCTAAACCTAGGAAGACCCACTCTGAAATAGAATCTCTCCATTTTAGTGTTTAACTGTTAGATCCACTTTTTGGAATTCCTAAGGTTGCGGGTCCATCTTATAACTTGTGTATGTATCCCGTAATGTGGGCGGCCCTCCTTTTAATGTATATCTGCTCAGCAAAGGCTCATTGTTATTTCGACCTATTTTGTAATAGCACTGTACTGATTGGTGAGGGCTGGGGGTGAGGAGTGCAGCTTGGTGAGTAGTCTTTCATCACGGGCCATGTCAGTTGGGTGGTATGGTCTATGGGATCAGGGATAAGTTCTTTGGTGTATTCTAATTTTTGTATGTACTTGATACTTGTTGGGTTCTTAAATGATGGGAGGAGGGGGGGGCTTGGACATTACGGATATGTGGGAATGTGTGTTACATTCATTTTGCTGACTTCTCTGCTATGTATACAGAGTTTAGACTTTAGACAGTGGGGATGGGGGGGGGGAGAGCTTTCCCTGCAGCTCAGCAGCTCTTAGGCAGATTCCCTTATGCCAACTTAATTTCCATCTGGGTAGCTGGGCAGTTTGTTATTTTGGGAGTCACTTTGGCTCACCATATTTCACGGGGACATTTGGGATTGGGGGTGGGCTTTCCCAGAGCACACTCAGGGATAAGGTTGGAGGGGCCTGTCTACAAATGAACTTCTCTCCTACTCAGTGAGCAGGGTTACCTATAGGTTTATCTTGTGGAATGTTAGAGGGGTGCAGAATAAGTGGAAACGGCACGTGATCTTGAGTCATCTCCACAAATCCCAGGTCGATATAGCTCTCCTGCAGGAGTCACATATGAGCAGGGATGATGCTCATCTCTTTAGAAGGAGCTAGGTTGGTTGGTCTTTTGGGGCTGGTTCCAGCACAGAATGGGGGTTGGGGGTGATGATGCTTGTGGCCAAAGGCCTCCCATTTCAATTGAGTCAAGAATTATGGGATCCCGAAGGTCAGTTTACATTTCTCCATGTCCAACTGGGAATCTCAGAGCTGGTCCTGGGTTCAATATATGGTCCAAACATAGATACCCCAAGCTTTTTCATGTCCCTGGGAAAACAACTTGACTATCTGTCAGTGCTCCCAACCTTAATAGGTGGGGACTGGAACCTGGTGTGCCAGTCTGAATCAGACAGGTCAGGGTCATGCCAAAAGGGCCTCTCCCCTGCGCAGCAAGGTTTGAGAGATTTTATGGACTGCTATGGTTTGACAGATCCATGGCACCTCCTTAACCCCACTGCATGCCAATACACTTTTCACTCCCCCATGCATGATACATTCTTTCGTATAGATTTCTTTCTCCTAAGCAAACCCTCTGTTTCAGGGATTATGGCTTGTGATATATTACCTCTCGTACTGTCCGATCATGCTCCTGTCTCCCTGATGCTCCTCTTCAATGTATCTGAGGAGCTGGATAGGATTTGGAGACTTAATGTCCAGCTATTAAAAGATTGCTTCTCTAAGCAGAAGTTGCATGACTTCCTAGTCAATTTTCTGGAAGAAAACGAGGGATCCGTAGCCAGTTTGGATCTTCTCTGGGGTGCAGTGAAGTGTGGTGTCCGAGGGGAGTGTATCTGCTTAGCCACCACCAAGAAGAAGCTACAGGTCAAAGAGGAGGACCGACTCCTACACGAGATTAAGTTGTGTGAGAATCACCTATCTCCCTCTGCTTCCCCGGATTGCCAGAGGAAGTTGACGTCCCTCCGGGCACAACATTACGAAAAGCTAGCAGAGAAAGCTGATTTAGCTCTATTCCACATCAAAAGGAGGTACCTTAAGTCTGGTGAACAGGCAGGGAGACTCCTAGTGTGGCGTCTTAACTGATTAGAAGCCCTGAGAGCCATCCCCCGATTACACCCAGAGCCACACGCTGCCTATGTTACTAACCCTAGGGTCATTGTCGAGGCGTTCCATGATTACTATAGCACTCTCTATCAGGATGAGCCACCTACCCTGGAACTCCTATCCTAAATTTCAAATTACTTGACTGATTTTACACTCCCTAGTCTTAGCCCGGAGTAGCAGACTTTTATAGATGGCAAAATCCAATCCCAGGAGGTGACTGATGCGATTGACCAACTACCCTTGAATAAATCCCCAGGCCCAGATGGGCTCTGTAATGAATTCTATAAGACCTTTAAGGCAGAGCTCTCTCCCTTGCTTATGAGGTTGTTTAACTTTCTACTTACAGAGGGGCTAGCTGATCCCTCCTTTAACACAGCTTGGATCTCCCTGATCTACAAAAAGGGGAAGAATTAATTCCTTCCTTCTAGTTACAGTCCAATCTCCCTACTTAACTCAGACATGAAACTGCTGGCTAAAATTTTGGCCACCTGTCTCAAGTCCATCTGGGAGACTGATATCCCTGTCCTAAGTTGGCTTTATGGTGAATCGACTATCCAGTGACCACCTCTGGAAGCTTCAATATTTCATCGCTGCATCCAGGGACAGCAGGAACCCTGCAGCCCTGGTCTCCCTGGATACAGAAAAAGCTTTTGACAGTGTGTCCTGGACATATCTGTTTGAAGTATTGCATAAATTCGGCTTCCCCTCCCCTAATTTTTGCAAATTAATCTGGGTGTTATACGATGAACCATCTGCTCAAGTGCGCTGTAATGGACTCTCTTTGAATCCCTTCCGGCTCCTAGGTACCAGACAGGGTTGCCCTCTCTCTACCTTTTCAGTTTGTATTTGGAACCCCTTCTTTACCGTTTGAATAATAACCAAGCCATGATGGGGATCTCACTAGGTAGGGGGAGATATAAAATCTTGGCATACGCAGACGACTTGCTGTTGCATGTGGAGCGTCTTTCAGCTTCTGTCCCAGTGGCGTTGGCTGAAATCCAGAGGTTCTCCCAGATTGCAGTATACAAACTGAATGTAGAGAAATTGCAGGGCCAACCTTTAAATAATTTGGTGACTAGGCAAGAAATACAACACCTTGGCCTGTCATGGATCCCCAAGAAGCTGATATATCTTGGGGTTAGGATACCCCGTTCCCTTTCTAACCTTTGCAAAGTGAACCTAACCCCTCTTCTTCAACCAATCAAGCAAGATCTCCAGCAATGGGTGGCTCTTCCATTATCCCTGTGGGGACGGGCCAGTATAGCCAAAATGAATATTTTACCACCTCTCCTGTACCCCTTGGGTATGATCGGTATATACCTACCTAAATCCTGGTTCCTGCAATTACAAAGAATTTTGAATCAGTTCTTGTGGAAAGGGGGTTCGCTACACCGTGACTATTCAAAATTAGCACAGCAGAGGAAGAGGTGCGGGATCTGCCTTTCAAACTTTTTCCTCTGCTATCTTGCACTGCATGGCTTTAAATGGCTCCAGTGGGGCAGCCCCATGACTGACCTCACTGCAGGTGGATACTGCCCTATTTGGTTACACATAGAGGAAGACCTCTGTAGGAAGGAGTGACTTCACCTAAACAGCCTACTATATCTCACCCCAGCAAGCCTTCCTTTAGGTTTATGATACTCTCTTCTAGTCTGGTCCCTGAAAGCATGCATACAGCTCTGTCAATACCTGAAGACAGATTGGCTCAAGGAGATTTCCCAGCGGGTCTTGGGTAATCCCCACTTCTCTATCACAGGTTGCCCCATACCGAAAGCTTTTTGCCCCCAACTATGGGGTATCTAAGTGCAACAGCTTTTTAGAGAGGGTCACCTGCTTCCACTTAATGAAATAGTGAAAACTTTTTTGATCCCACTCCTACATAGGTTCAGGTACCTACAATTGATGAAGACCCTGGAAGCATTGTATAGACCAAACACCTGGCAAACCCCGGTGGCAGAGCCACTGGCCAATCTTTTACTTATTGCTTCTAAGCCCCATGCAACCGCTGGATTATATTCTTACATTCAATCGACTAATCCCAACTCACTGACGGGGACTGGTTATTAATGGCATCACAAACTGGTTTTGGGCTATACCCCTTCACAATGGCACTCAGTCTGGCATAACCTTGACCGTTTCCACAGGTGGATAGGCATAGATGGACCCAATTCAGAATACTATATGATCTTTATTTTACCCCACTCAAGCTCTTTCAAATGGGTAAGCCTCCCACTAAAAAGCTGTCCTCACTACGGCCTCTCTGAGGGTGATTTGCACCATATGTTACGGGTGTGCCCTAGGATTTAGCCCTTGTGGCTCAAGGTCTGGTCAGCTATGGATCTACTGCTAGGGCTGAAGCATGCCATCACCCCCAAAATTTGTTTACTAGGGGACTACTCCTCTCTTCCAACAAAACACTGTAAAGCTTAGGTGGCCCTTGTCTCTAACTCTGTGAAAATAGTACTCCTTAGACATTGACTTGAGGAGAGACCCCCCCACCCACATGAAGAATGGTATAAAAAGCTCATACAAACCCTAGCAGTAGAGAAGCATATTACAAAGATCCATCAGAGGGGAAGTTCCTATAGTCGAGGTTTACAAACATTACATACACTTATGCTGGTCTCAGATTGGCTTCAAGCAAATCCCAGACCGTGATCTTTTGTTCACCCCACAATAACCTCGACGGGGCCTTTTTGGTCTGTTCTCTGTGCAGTGTACAGGACAAGGCAGCTCATGCTGAGGGTCTGTGGGTGACCCTTCATTGCATTTTGATTTCTGGACCTCACTGGCTACCCTGAGAATAGATCCTGTTTCATTTTAAAGCGACATGCCTTGGGAAGAAAAGGGTGGTTGGTTTGGGGGAAGGGGGGTGGTTAAGCCTGGGATGTAGTTGTAGTATGTTGTATTGTTTTGTTTTGTATTTAAGCAATAAGGCACAACAGGGTGTGGGTTATTGGGGAATTTACCCACACCTTGTGTGGTGTGTCACGAGGCGCAGCCGAGTGACTTAACCACACAAGAAGTGGGTAAATCACCCAATAACTCATACCCTGGAGTGCCTTATTGCGATTATACAATGGTCCTATGTGTAAAATAAATTTAAAATGTGTTTAATTATGATTTTTATAAATGCCATTTCTCAGCCGTGGGTTATGCAGGATTTACCCATGGTCATGTGACATGTTTTGACCAATGAGGTTACAGGATTTTCATACACAGTTGTATAATTACTGTTTATTGTCTTATGTACTTGATCATTGTTTGTTATTGTTTCCTGATGTAACCCCTAGATGGCGCTATCCCAGGGGCTACTACCCCTGCCTGATTTGCCACTAACAGGTTGAGGGGCCTGGATCCAATGGCGGGTGCCTCCACCCAGAGGTCAGGGTTTGCAATAGTTAAACTAACTTGGTCACAGCCCTCTGGGACACTGCAACCCCCCTTTCTTCCCACTAGTGGCCCACACAATATATCAGAATTACCTTCACAGTATACACTTACCCCAGGTCTGGTTCCGGCACTGGGACCTCCTGTGAAATGAGATACAGTGCAACAATCACAGTACAGTACTTTAACATAGACAAATACCTCAGGCAGTATAACTTTGCTGAAACAAGCAGCTCTGATTTATTTAGGGGGATATAACAAGGACAGGGGGAAATCAGGTTAATTAGCTTATCACTCTAATAATCTACCTATGGCTCTGTGCACAGGCCTATCCCTATCAGTTACTGTCCCTGGGTACACAAGCCCTAGTGGCTAGTCCAAACCGTGGCAGCTGGTAGGGGCCCTTTCACACAGAGAAAAGGAGAATTAAACAGTCAGCAGTACAGTAATTCCATTTGGATTTAATGTGGCAATTCAACAGGGAGCGACCCTGAATTAGTACTCACGACCTCCAAATAAGATAGGGTCCTTCAATGTCAGCAGGGCTCACTTGAGGTACACAAACCTCTTCACACATCCATATAAAAGAAAGCACTATACCAGGCAGGCTGCATCTGTATCCCGATCGCAATTACTGCACAATACCCGGGAGAACACACAGCAGATTCAGTTCCTGAAGACAGAGTGCAATTTTCAGCAATTCCTCCAGTCTTCTACAGGGTGAGCCTGGTTTCTACTCTTCAGAGATCCTTTGATTCTTTTCACAGGACGGATTCAGTCCTAACAAGCAGTTACATAAGCTGCAGACCGGAACTCTGGGCCTTACACATGTTTTTTGACTAAAACTGCACACTGAAAAAGCACAGGGCTCCTTCCTTCTTCACTGCCAAAGCTCAACTGAAACTCCAACCGACAAAACCGGCACTTCCTTTGAGTTCCTCCCAGTTCTTGACTGGATTGGCTGTCACTCACAATAGACTGCTGCTGTTGGTCCAAAAAGGCACGAAGTCTAAACTACATCTCCCAGAGTCACTGCCCATACAATCCTCTTGTGGCTGGCTCAGATTATGAGTCCAAGTTCTGATTCGTCCAAGGCACCATTTTAGAGCTAGCTTACCCCACACTGATTGGTCCAGTTCAGCAGTTCAAAACCAGAATGGGAACTAGGCAGACACTGTTCTGACTGCAAAAGAAAGCAGGTTAGACAAACTGTAATTTCATTATTACTGTAAATTATTTCTGGCAAACAGTTACATCTTTCAGATAGGTTCCCTTTGCACTCTAGTGACTGCAAAATGGAGTGAATTGGCAGCAGCTTGAGTGGTACTCAAACAGAGAAACACACAGTCCCCCCATATAAACTAATTATGTCTGCAAGCAGACAGCTCTTAAAGAGACAGTACCAGAGGTTCTAAAAACACTCACTGATAAATGGCTTAAACGCCAAACACCATTCAGGCTTGGAGCATTCAAGCAAGCTCCTGGAAGTCTTTTGGGAACCCCCATTTGCAGGGGGGTTACACTGAAATAACTGAAGACACAATAAAGCACATTCAATAAAAAAAAAAGCTTCCAGCTTGACTGGCTAGTGGACAGCAACTGTGTGGCGGCATTCTAAGTTGCCTGCTGCGGTAGTGACATCACTACTGTAGCACAACAACATGTTGATATCACTACTGCAGCACAACAACCGTATTCTAGGCATGGAGTTCCATGCAGAACAACATTCCACCATGCACTATATAGAGAATAACGTATGATTCCCTATCCAAAACAAGTGTGTGTAGCCATTCAGTGGTTGCTGTGGTGGCTGTTTAAACCTCGAACCATACATTGTCTTGTATAGTGTATGGTCCACCTATCCAGACAAATAGAAACAAAACTACAAAACTTTGTATCTTCATTTTCACTTGCTTCATTTTCATTCTGGTTCTGGCTCCTGCCCCCAACTGGAGAGGGTTACTCACTAAAATTACTGGTCAGAGACAAGGTCTGTGTATCAGCGTTACTTGATATAGTTTGCTCCAACAGTGCTGAACATGCTAAACAGACTAACCACACTAAAATAACAAATCAGTACATTATGCATAATGATTAGTGCAACAAAATGGAACTCAGAAAAAAAAAATGAGAAAGTCTTTTAAAGCCGTTTCCTTCAGCATATGAGTGACATCATCACTCCAGTATGCTAATGTATTGCGTGTCACACTGCCAGACCCTTGCCCTGAAGAAACAAAACGGAGAGAAAACAAAATTGTTTAATGGGTGGGGTGAGAGGTTAAAGGGCAGTAGCGAATTCTTTTGGTACTATGGGCTTTCACTCACCTTAGTCGGAGTTGGAACTACTGGTGTCTCTGATTACAGCTGTGCTTTTCTTCAGGTTGCAGAGGTAATTCACTATTTTTGCACTGACTCCTCGCTGAAAAATGCAATTGTCCCCAAAGAGATTGAAATTTGTGAGGTCACTGAAATGGGTTTTGGACTGTATGGCTGCTTGTCTTTCATTTTATGGCAGTAACACAGATAGAGGCAGATGATGCTGAAGGGAGCTTGTTCTCGCCACTAAAGATTGCATTATTTATTTTCTGCTCTTCATTTGGCACAACACTGTAATTATTGAATGATTAGAGCACCTGTTGCACAGACACCTGCTGCACATCACTGTCCATTAACCTTTGAATGGCTGTCTTGTGAGTCGAGTGGTTATCTTCAGGCAAACCAGCTTGCTTTTTTGTTGGTTTCATCATGCCACTGATTTTGTTTTCTCCCACAGGCATTGCCCTATACCACTTGACATTCCATCCTTGTGGAACAAGTTTGGTGTAAAATAAAACTGTGAATTTGCATTTTGCATTTTAAGTGGTCTCTCATTGGTGTATTTGCAGTTGGTGTCTACAGGGCATCTCTCAGGGTTGATGCTGTTCTGGTACATCCTAGGCTTGATCGCATGGGTGTCCCTGCGGTTTTCTTCTGTTCGGGTTTTTAGCTGGCACTCATTATCTTGAATAAACTCTTTCCCACCAGTGTCTGTTAACAGCTACAGATCCCCAAATCTTAGACTGCACTGCTCGGCTGTGCAGAGGGCAAAGTACAGCCCACTGCTGAAAAAGACCATGTTTAGTAAGGCAGTGGCATTGTGGAGACCTAGGGTGCCAGTAGAATAGTCTGCCAATGTCAAGTTGTGCGAGTGCCTCAGACCAGTGTGGTTTGTTTCCTTTTCCAAGTTTTTTTAAAAACTTCTGTTTGGCAGTTAGAGTGGCTAATGTTTCACGGCGGTCTGTGGTATTGCCATGGAAGATCGAGCGACCATACCTTTCTCTTACAAGGTGATGATCAATGCTGCCAATTATTCCCAGAATGGTACTGGGTTCATATTGGGAGCCATCTGTTCACTCCATTTTATAAACAAACTTAGCCACTAGCTTGCAAGCCCCTGTACTGGAATGGTCGTTATAGATCTGATCTCTCCTGCATCTGCCAGGAAACTTCTAAAAAGTTTCAGATCTTGCAATGTTTTTTTTTATTGTATGTGAGTTTTCCTGCTGTCTGGAGAACTGCTGTCTAGCGCTCAGCTGTTTAAATAAAACCACGGCTGCCATGTTTCCTGACTCTAGTGCTGTGTGAACTGTCAAACTGTCACTTCCTTTGCACAACGCTACAAACTACAACTGCAGTTCTATCTTGCCACTCTCGAGACAGCATTCCAAACATTCCGTTCTGTTGTGCTGCAGTAGCCACATAGCTAGAGCAGTACAACAGCAGAATTACGTAGCTACTGCAGCACAACAAACCTATTCTGGGGATGGATTTCCATCCTCAACGAAGTTCCACCACACACTATATATATCTGATTGGAACTCCTTCCCTCCTTCCCTCTGTCCTGTCTTGCTCCTCTCTCCATAAGTTCCAATCCTCTTGCTCGCCTCCCTTACTGCCTCTGCAGCAGGCTCTTGCTTTGGTTAAAGTCCTACTACGCTGCCGCCAGAGTCTCAGGCTGCAGTACCTATCTGTCTATCTGTCCTATGTATACCATACACAATGCTATTAACTCTCGTTACATTGTACTGACTACCTGTATATTCTTTGCCAATTGTACATAATATGTATATATACTTTTTGTCAACCTGGTTTTGTATAAGATGTGTTCACACTGGGTCTTTTTTTTTGTATCTCTCTTATTTGTCACAATGTTTAATGTTCTCTGTAACTCTTGTTACCCTGGTCGACCCTGAAAAAGGGACTGTACTTGTCTCAGTGGACTTACCCGGTCACTAAAACTCAAATAAATAAATAAATATGTAATTAGAAAATGGGCTAGAGAAATTCTCAGAGCTGATTGGGTAAGGCCACCAAGTAGCTCGTCAGGTATCAGGCAACAGAGACTGGGAAATATTGAGTCCCAGTCTCTGTCTGCCTCTTTACATTAAAAATTACTAAACCAATAGAATTTTTAATGTAGAATAGTCGCCATGTTGTTCTGTATGCTTAGTGAGAGATACAGTCCTCCCCCCCAGTCTTGTGAAGTAATTGGTTTAAGACTGAAAACACATGTGGTACACACTATACCACATTTTAAACAGTTAGCATAAAATGAATGAACACACTGGGAAACATTTTTTTTCTAAACCGCTTGCATAGTGGCGGCCGTTATTGACAGTGCTAGTCTTGCACTATATCCCCGTTTGCCCTGGCTCTTTACTCTGCTCAGAAAGAGCAAGGTATAATTAAAACAGAGCAGCTGTAACATGTGAAACAAGATAACCTACTACTTCTTTTTCCTTGTCCAAGGAACACAGCTGCCCTGCCCGATCCTCGTACAGTTCTTGTCTTGGCTAGTGTTTTTGATTCCTAACTGCATGTAGCCACCCTGCCCAATCCTGGAACAGTCCTTGTAGTGATCCTCTCCCCATTGCATACTTAAATGGAGCATGGGTGTAACAGGGGGTCGGGTGACAGCTCTACACAAAATGGAGGAGGGGTTGAATACGAGACAAATGCTGCCACTGAGACAAGTGAAAAAAACACTCTTGTCAGACACTGCAGTGCCCTCTACTGGTAGGTATACCAGTAGAGGGACTACTTTACAAAAACAAAAAAATGACTCAAACTGGATTTTTACTAACTTTTTAGATTTTTATTTTTTATTTTTAAATATTATATAAAAATTTCACATATACCCCATTTTCTTAGTGCAATAATATCACCCAGAGTGTGTGGTATGGGCTATACCGGACCTTCCAGGGGCTACATATGCCCCTGGGGTGGTTTGGTATTGCCCATTACTGCCCACCCTGTCATGTATGATGTCTTACTGGATGCTCTGTGTCTTGTTTGTCTTACTGTGCTCCATTGCTTTCTTTGCTTGTTTTACATTATTTTATTTTAGCATAATTCATAAAGTGTCTTCACAGAAGTGGGCAAAATTAAAAATACATAAGCAAACATTTCTGGAATTCCATTTTTCATATTTTCCTACAAATGTGGAATTTTGTTGGGGGGGAGTCTTGCCAAAGTTTGCATTTAAAGTACAGTATGTGCAGAATTTTGCTCAAAATTAGTATTTTGTGAAATTTCAACATGTTGTGGACTTATGAGATTTTTTTTCCATAACTTGTGGACTTGTAGAATTTTTATTTTACGAGGTGGGACCAGTATTCTTTTTCTACATAATATCCACAACTTACAAAAAGTATGTAAATATTGGCAATTTGTTCAGGCATTTAATGAAAGTTCCCACAATCAGCTTAGAAATGCCACAGTACTAGAAATACTGTTTCAAGTACCCACTTTTCCATCATTATTATGTATATAAAATTCTCCAACATATGTGTGTGTGTGTGTGTGTGTGTGTATATATATATATATATATATATATATATATATATATATATATCCAACAGCTATAGGCTGTGGCCACTGACCATGTGAAATTACAATGGGGAAAGGATTTGCAGAGTACTATAACTTTGTAACTTTGTAACAGTGGCTTCACATGGCTGCTTCTGTCCATAGAACAACTAGTTACTGGATAGGGGGGTTAGTACCAGTCCATTCACAGAACAAAGGGTGCTGAAATAACTCCTAAAACTGAAGATGGACAGCACAATGGGGCCTGAAGGGATTCACCCCAGAATTCTAAAAGAACTAAGGAGAAAACTAGTGGCACCACGGACTCAGGGCTGGATTAACAAGTTGTGGTGCCCTGGGCAATTTTGAATTTTGGGGCCTCCTGTGACTTAACTCCAAAAGCTAAATTATTTTTAATGCCTTGAAATGCATTTGGAGGGTTTTCCAGCTACTCTGAATGCCATTCTTGGGGTGGAAATAGAAGGCTATTGTTTGAAGTTGGATGGCTGGATTATATTCACACTGAATGTCAGCACTCAAACACAGTCATGTGTTACTGGCCCCTCCACACCACATCTCACTGCCCGAATAGATAGTAGCCCTGGACAGCCTGCCATTTAAATGTGTTAGCCATCCTTAGATCAGTGGGCTGGTCTAGCTGGTGTTGAGTTGGGCAGCAGGTATGTGGGTGCTGCTGTGAGGGACAAGGAAGGTAACCCAGATACAATAAACCTGCTGCAGCTACTGTGAATGTTTGCAGGGGTGAGGGGGTCACAGTACTGACAATAGTCAGCAAAAGACCTGAGTAACTGTGGCTGGGGCTGCCTTATAGAACTTCCCTGACTGGTGGCATGATGACAAACAAAGCACTGGGAGAAGATTAAGAAGTGAGAGAAGCTGGCTGGAGTCTAGTGCAGTGAAAGGCCGATTTTTTTCTCCCACTCCCTGTCTCCCTCTCTTACTATAGCATGATCCTCTTCTCACAAGTCACATAATTTTATTTAAAACTTTTTAAAATAAGCATTATTATTATTATTTTTTTACCTGAGATAAAGACAAAGTCAAGAAGATGAGAAGGTAAATAAGATAGAAATCCCTGGTGGTGATTTGGGTCCGCTCAGCCTCTGGCCTCTCTGCCGACTACTCGCACTCCTACTACTTGACAGTCTCCCTGACACACACAAGGCAACGGCGGGTGCATTCTGCACTGCCAGTCTGCCTTCAGCCTTAGCTGATAATTCAGCTGTTTTCCGGACCTCGAGACCCGATGACCAAGTTGACAGCCAGTCCGGATAGTGGGCCTAGTGACAGGCCACAGACGCTGAGGCACAGAGTGTGGAGGGATGGTCTCTCTCTCTCTCTGTCGATAATGATGACAGGATTTAGCAGCTCTCAGTTTTCTGGCGGCTGATGTGTGGTGCCGTTTTCTAGATTTGGGTGGGACTTACTTCACTTCAGCAAGATGTGATGGAACCACCATGCACCGTGCGTGACGCATGCACCTGAGGGCTGGGGGGACAGAAAGGTTCTGCTCTGGGTGGGTGGGGTGCAAATCAGTGGAGGACCATATTGGAACAATTTCATTGGCTAGCTAGCATGTTATGCTTCACCTGACCTGCAGAGAGAACTTCCATGGGGCAACAAAAATGACGCAAAGGGCAAGCCATTTGGATGGTCGAGGCGGCGGGCTTGGCGGGGGGAAAGGAATGGTTGATGATCTACATCCCCCCCCACCAAGGTTTAGTCACACACACAGCGGGAAAGTACAGGGGGTCAGGGAAGAAGAAAAAAAGTTAAAAGAGAAAAAATCAGTGGCTCCTCAAACTAGGGGGCCCAGGGCAATTGCCCCTTTTGCCCTATGGTTAATCCGGCCCTGCACGGACTACCCCTTTTAACAAATCATGGGAGGATGGTGTGGTACCTGAGGACTGGAGGAGGGCAGATGTGATTCCCCTTCACAAAAGTGGGAGCAAGACAGAGGTAGGAAACTATAGACCTGTCATTTTGACCGCTGTGGTAGGGGAAAATGATGGAATCGCTTCTGAAGGAAATAATTGTTGAGTACCTAGAGGCCAGTGGGGCACAGGACCCAAGGCAGCATGTATTCACAGCGGTAATATATTTCTTTGACTGGGTGACCAAAGTAGTAGACCAGGGAGGGGCTGTGGATGTGGCCTACCTAGACTTCAGCAAGGCATTTGACA
This sequence comes from Neoceratodus forsteri, assembly GCA_016271365.2. NCBI lineage: Eukaryota > Metazoa > Chordata > Ceratodontiformes > Ceratodontidae > Neoceratodus > Neoceratodus forsteri. The sequence goes on along the minus strand of JADMNL010000030.1, from coordinate 19,564,084 downwards.
CAGTCCCACACAAAATATTAATAAACAAGTTAGCTAGCCAGGGAGTGGGTCCCAGGATGGTAACCTGGGTAAACAATTGGCTGGCCAACAGGATGCAGAGGGTAATAGTAAATGGAGTCCACTCTGAAGAAAAGGGAGTTACTAGTGGGGTACCACAGGGGTCAGTACTGGGACCGGTCCTCTTTAATGTCTTTGTAGGATACATTGTGGAGGGACTGGAAGGAAACATATGCCTCTTTGAAGATAACACAATGATCTGCAACAGGGTTGATACATGGGGGGGGGGTGGAAAGGATGAGAAGGAACTTGGCAAGGTTGGGAGAATGGTCAAAAGTGTGGCAGCTTAGATTCAATGTAAAGAAGCGCAAAGTAATGCACCTGGGAAACAAAAACTCAAGGGAAGAGTACACAATGGGGGAGGAGGAGGTATTAACGACAACAAAAATGGAAAGAGACCTGGGGGTAGTCATATCAGATGACCTAAAGGTAGGCAAGCAATGTGAGAAGGCAGTAAGGATGGCTGGGGGGATACTGGGATGTATAGGAAGAGGCATCACCAGTAGAAAACAAGAAGTTGTTATCCCTCTGTACAGACAGTTAGTGAGACCCCATGTGAAGTACTGCATGCAGTTCTAGAGATCCCATCTCTGCAAGGACATAGACAGGGTGGAGGCAGTCCAGAGGAGGCCAACTAAAATGGTGAAGGTTCTGCACCAGAAGCCATACGAAGAGAGACTAAAAGAGCTTAATATGTATACCCTCGAGGAAAGGAGGGAGAGGGGGTACATGATAGAAACTTTCAAGTACCTGAAGGGAATCAATAAAGTCCAAGAGGGTAGCATCTTTCAGAAAAAGAGATGTGGAAGAACAAGGAGACACAATTTTTGTTTTAAATTCATCTTTATTGACAACGTTGGGTACAGAACATTAGATCAGAAGGAAAAGTCTTCACAGAAATTTCTTATCAATGTATTTAATTAAGATAGTATGTTAGATCAAGAATTCTGCAGTTCATCACCATGTATTCCTTATATTTCACAGGATAAGAGGTGAACCAGTCTCTGTGATGTTCTCTTCCCATGGTTGGATCAGCATACAGGTTGCACCAGTGAACCGGGGTCAGAGTGTGAAGTGGGTTTCAGGTCAGGGAGTACGTCTAAAGACATCTGTCACCTGGTCCACCTGCGAATGTAAATATGGATTTTTGGGTTCACCCCGTATGTTATTTCCTCCAGGTCTGAAATCCCTTGGACTATCTGCACCCACTGTTGTGCCATTGGGGGTTCAATTTTAAGCCAATTACAGATGATAGTTTTGTGTGAGGCTGCAATAAGTATACCCTATATATATATATATATATATATATATATATATATATATATATATATATATATATATAGTCTGCCCCTCTCAGTCCCATAGGGAAGACCTAGTATGCTATTTAACATTTGTAGTGGGGACTCCAGGGTGAAAAGGTCCGATAGGGTGGTGTTTATCCTCTGCCAGAATGGCTGCAGGGCAGGACAACCCCAGAAGATATGTGAATGGTGTGCTATCTGTTCGCCACACCTCCTCCGGCATACCGGTAGGAGGGAAGGGTCCCTCCTATTCTGTATTGTAGGAGCAAGGAAGAAATGGACCTTCATCTTCCACTCAAACTCTTGCCAAAAAGATGAAAAACTGGTTTTGGTGGTGATGAGAAAAAATTGACCCCAGTCAGGCTCGGTCAGGTTGAGATTCCCTTCTTGAGTCCATTTGGATGTAATGTTCATTAGCGTGCTGTCCTCTAACTCCCTTGTTGGTTTGTAAAGTACAGAGATTAGTCCCCTCTGTGTTTGACCACTAAGTATTTTCTGGAGAGTGTCTAGGACTATGGTTACCCTGGGTTGAGCCCCGTCCAGCTGTTGACAGTGGGTGATATGAGAATGAATCTGCAGGAATCTAGAGTGATCTGAGTTGCGGAGTGCAAAGGAGCCCTTTACTGTTCTGAAATCCATTACTGTGCCAGCCTTGATTAATTGACCGAGCAGAGTCAGACCCTGCCTGCCCCAGTTGTGAAATGTGTGGTCAATTTGAGCTGGCAGCAAATAAGGGTCCCAGGTGAACCAACGCAGGGGCCAGAGAGATGAGGTCAATTTATATTTTTGCCATGCCCTGTGGGACGCTCTAAGGGTACCCGGGACCGCTGATAAAGTGGGAACCATATTATTGTCACTGCTAGGCAGGTTCATTACTCTGGCTCCTATAGGGGGCCCATTTCCTCCTCCTCCTCCCCTTGTTTTATTATTTTCCAGTTGGCATTATAGGAGGAAACTGACCAAAGGAGGGCTACTTTAACTGTGCAGCTAGGTAGTAGTCCTTTAAGTTCAGAAGGACCTACCACCTCTGCGTCTATGTGTCTGGAGGATTTGAAGTTTTATTCTAGGTTTTTTTTGTCCCACACAAATCCAGAAAGCATCCTGTGCCAGCTCTGAAACTGGGATTTGAGAATAAATGCAGGGAGGCATTGGAATAGGTATTAGAACTGCGGCAATATATTCATTCTAATGGCATGTATTCTGGAGTACATAGGGAGGTTTATTAATGACCATTTTTCCAAGTCTTTCCGAATTTGATTGATCAGTGGAATATAACTGGCTTTAAATAAATGGGAAGTATTTTTGGTGATGATTGCTCTCAGGTAGTTAATCTTAGTAGCTTTCCAATCCAGGGAAAGCAGCTGAGTGATGGTTTGTGAGGGCTTATAATAAAAGCGCAAGACTTCGGTCTTAGTTTTATTAAGGGAATAGCCTGTGTGCCTGCCAAGTTCGTCAAGAATTGACCAGACCACAGGGATTGATTGCTCTGGATGGGTCAGACAGAGCAGAACATCATCTGCGTATAAGTAGATTTTGTGGTTAAGCCCACCTAATTCGATTCCCTGCACTTCATGAGCCAAGCGAATGGCTTCAGTTAGAGGCTCTGTGTATAGGGCAAAGAGGAGGGGTGATAGGGGACAGCCTTGATGGGTGCCTCTGCCTAGTCTGAATCTGTCTGAGACCCCTCCATTTACCCTGACATATGCTTGCAAGGCAGTGTACAGAACCTTGATGCTGTCTATGAATGGATGCGGAAAGGCCATGAGTTCTAAGACTGAGAAGAGGAAGTTCCAGAAGACTTTATCAAAAGCCTTCTCTGCTTCCAAACTCATGAGACAGGGGGATCACAGGTCTTGTGGATGGCATCAATCACATCTGTTGTGCATCGTACACTGTCCGGAGCTTGACAGCCTGAAATAAATCCTGCCTGGTCCATTTTAATGATTTGTGGGAGGAGGGAGTTAAGTCTAGAGGCAATGAAGGAGGTGAAAATGTTGTAATCAGAGTTAAGGAGGGGGTGGGGCTGTATGATCCACACTCTGTGTGATCCTTTCCCTGCTTGTGAAGGAGTGAGATTGTGGCACAGTGCCAAGACAGAGGCATGGGGTTGCCTTTTTCGCAATATCTCAGAAAAGGCTTTGTCTAAGAGAGGGACTGACTGCTTTGCAAACGTTTTATAAAACTCCCCACTGAAATCATCTGGATCTGGGCACTTGCCTGTTTTTAAGTTCTTGATTGTTATTGAGATTTCGGTTTGAGTGATTGGTTTGATGAGGGATTGACTTTGCTCTGGAGTTATGCTCGGTAAAGCTAAGGGCCTGAGGAACAACATTTTGTCCTCCACCGGGGATTCCGGTTGGGGCTTATATAATTTAGAATAATAGGAAACAAAGGCCTCTGTGATTTATTCACTTTTTTGTGTGATCCTGCCAGAGGTCGGGGTTCTTATTCATGTGACAGTGGCTCTAGCCGCCTGTTGTTTGAGGCGGCATGCCAGAAGTCTGGTGCCCCTGGGCCCCCCTCATAGTATGTTTGCTTTAAATACCAAGAGTGCCTTTTCAATTTCAGCTTTCTGTAGGTTTTATAATTTCTTTCTGAGTTCCTTTATTTCAGGTTCCCTCTTTTGTGACCATGTTTTTTGGGCTGTTTCCTGGGTTTCAAGCTAGGAGAGAAGGTCTGCTTGTTTCTGCCTCACTAGTTTCTCTTCATATGTGGCTATTGAAATTAGTTTCCCCCTCACCAGAGTTTTTACTGTGTCCCAGAGGATCTAGGGAGTTGTACCTGCTTGAGCGTTCTCTATTGTTTTTTTGATACGCTCTTTTATTTCTGAGACCACGGCTTTATCCTGTAGCAGTGAAACATTTAGTCTCCAGTGGGTGTTTTCTTGAGGAAGTCTTAAGTCTACTTCTAGAAAAATAGGATGATGATCTGATAGGGTGGAGACCCCAATCCACATTGATGGGATAGCAGGCAAGTCTCTCGAGAAAGTAAAAAAATGTATCCAGTCTGGAGAAGGTTTTGAATCTGGGGGAGTAGTATGTGTAATCCCTGACTATAGGGTATTTACTCCTCCAGACATCTGTTAAACCTAGCACTGTAAGGATACTCTTGAGGGAGCAAGCCTTCCAGACTTCAGGGTTCGGGATTTGAGAGGTAGTATCTAATTTTCTATCAAAAATTAGGTTCCACTCCCCTCCCATGATCAGTAAACCCTTCGCCCTTGCGGCTATAAGCTGGGCCAATGAAGTGTAGAAGGACAGGGGTGAGTCTGGAGGGGCATAAATATTCACTAAGGTGACTTGGGTGTCTTGGACTCTGCCAACTACTATTATATACCTGGCTCTGGGGTCCTCAACACTCTCTTCCTGTTCAAATGGGAGGGAGGCTGACAGCAGTATTGCCACCCCCCTTTTTTCTGCCTGAGTGTAGGGAGGAGTGGAATAGTTGTGGTAAACAATTGTATTTTAAGGGGGTACAATTTGAAAATAGAGTGGGGATGACTTAGGGGCAACATGAGGAAGTATTTTTTCATGGAAAGGGTGGTAGATGCATGGAATGACCTCCCTGAGGAGTTTGTGGGGTCAAAAACAGTGGGGGAATTAAAGAATGCATGGGACAGACATAAGACAATTCTAGTGGGGGGTAGGAGGAAGTAGGCTGTTGATAAAAACTAGGATCTGCAACTTATCCAGTAGGTAGGAAAATGGGCAGACTGGATGGGCCAAGCAGTCCTTATCTGCCATCAAAGTCTATGTTTCTATGTTCTGTGTAGTTCACAGAACTGGTGTGAGTTCACATGGAAAGTTTTAACATGTTATTTCAGAATGTCTGCCATTCAGTTTAATTACTTGCAGAATTTTGATTCCAGTTGTGGGAGGGTGTGTGGCATGCCTAAGGGTTATTTATTTCATATAATGTGGTCTTGCCCTCTTTTACAAGATTATTGGAACACTGTGCTGAGAACTGATACTATCCAACCCAACACCAGCTAACCCAGTTTTTTTTCTTTCCATGATCTACTCTAATTGGTTGACTTCCCCCTTGGAGAGGTATCTTTTTCATTCCCTTTTTAATGCCCCATGCTCACCAGTTGGTTCTGCAGCTTCTCTTGTATTTAGTCAAGCTATCTCTCGTCACTGATTTCATGACACTGGACCCCATCCACAGAACACAGCTATCCATGCTGCCACACCCAAGGGGAAAAGCCCCTTGCAGTCCCCAAGAATCCCATCCCAGGCTTCCACAAGGTTCATGGCAGTCATGGGAAGAGGATGGATCAGGTGTTGGGACTAGAGGGGTGGGGAGATTAGCTGCATCACACACCAATGGAGAGCCAATCTTGCTACCTATAAGCCCTCAGACTCCCCTCTCTAGGGACAATATGTCTACACTTGACCTGGGGGAAGCACTAGATCTTGTGTAGTCACCAACAATGCTCAATGCCACCTGAACAGTCCACAGGAAGTGCTGAAGCTCCAGATTGCCCCCAATTCTGGAAAACACTACCTTCTCAGTATCCTACAGACTCAGTGTGTGGGCTCATGTCAGGAACTCTGATCACCCACATGGGAGCATGAAGCACTCTGTTGGGGGCATTGGACAGAGCATGGACCAGTATCTTTTTTTATACTGTATTTTGTGAACCATGGCGAAAAAGGTGCTGACGTGTTCATGGTTGTAGAAAACTGTCCCTCCACTGGATCACTGTTTGGTACCAGTAAATGAGATATGTGATAAAGACAGTAACTTTTTTAGCACAGAACATGGAGGAGGCTTCATATAACCATTGGCTGGAGTGGACAGTTAATGTTGTTCCTAAGTTCCCAACCTCTTTCACGTATGATGATGATAGAAGACTTTCCCTCCCTCCCTCTCTTTTTTCATGTTTCCTTATTGGTTGTCTAGAAATGGGCTGTCAGTATGCCTTTTTCTTTATTTCAGTTTTGTTAAGCATGTCATTGATATTTTTACCATTGAGAGAGGCAGCATCCAGTTATTAACTGTTCCATCATTTTTTTGTCCGTACACTTTTTTCTAGAAAAAGGCCCCCTCGGTGGAAACCTTCAAGAGGGGGCTCAAGACATTTCTGTTTAATCAAGCATTTGAGCTGATGTAAAGATGCTGATATATGTTGCTGACTGTCATGTTTTTATTTATGCATGATATGTTTTTAATTATACAATGGCAAGGAAATTTCCTGGACTCTGATTGGTCAGTTTGTCCCTGAGACAATGATGTTATTACACAATAACATCACTGTATAGATATCCTGTAGCATATTGATTATTTTTTTCAGAAACAAAGATATATTGTCACTCTAAAAATCTACTAAAACCTTTTTTAAATATTTTTTTTATTTTGTATAACATCGAGCCATTGTATAATTGCAATAAAGCACTCCAAGGTGTGTGTTATTGTGTAATAACGTCACTCTTGTGGTGGTGGAAGCAGTCAGCTTTGTCTCGTGCTTCAACCCACCCCAGGAGTGATGTTATTACACGATAACACACACCTTGTCGTGCCTTATTGCTTAATTAAACATAAGCTCTGTAAAGTCTTATTTATTGAATGTTTTATTGCTATATTTGTTTTATAGAATGTACAGTGCTCCAAGCCTCTGGGAAGGGCACTTTATAAATAAAGTATCTATCTATCTATCTATCTATCTATCTATCTATCTATCTATCTATCTATCTATCTATCTATCTATCTATCCATCCATCCATCCACCTACCTACCTACCTACCTACCTAGCTCTCTATCTCTCTATCTCTCTATCTCTCTATCTCCTTGTCTAAAACTCACATAAAATCAGTGGTGGCTGTAGCAGTTGTGGGGCCTTGTGCAAACCCCCTGCCAAGGGATCTATACCAGGGGCAGGGTGGTTGCACAATTCCCTGGAATTGCTAGGGGCCTTGTGCAAACCCTCTTGGCAGGAACTCATACTAGGAGTTAGGGAGCCCCAAAAACAGTCACATCCCTACCCCGACCATTTCACATTTTCAAGTTCAGCTAGTGTTTTGTAGTTTTGCTCTCTCCTTGAATTAGATTGTAATCACTGAATGATAAGGAGATGCACACTCAAGCAATAACTTTGGACAGAGACACAGAGGACCAAGAAAAAAAGGAGGCCAACTTGATAATTGGGGCCTTCTCTGTTCCCAGACCCCTGTGCAGATATATAGTTTACACTGTGCTAAGCCTGACTACGAAAAACAAATAAAAACAAGCATTTATCAATGACGAATGTTGCTTGCTTCTATGTGCTGTTTAGGAATTTGGAAGTCATTGGAGTGCAAATATTGAAAATTCGCGAACTTATGAGCGTGCGTAGGAACTGCGCAATGCACGCTCGTAAAACAGTCATTTTTATGAATTTTTTCACCAAATTTTCAACATAGCCATTTTAAGACCTCTGCTGATGAACAGTGTCATTGTGATTTTCTTAATGTGTCCCATACATTGATTTTGCACACTGACTGCACCATTGTGCGCTACATGGACGGAAACATGCTTTCGGTGAGATGTGAAAAATGACAGCTATACTGCTCATAAGGAGGTGTGGTAAAATGGCAATGTTGAAGATCTGGAGTGAAATTATTGAAATTTTGCAAACTTATGAGCGTGCATAGGAACTGCGCAATGCACACTCGTAGAGCAGTCATTTTTAGGAATTTTTTCACCAAATTTTCAACATAGCCATTTTAAGACCTCTGCTCATGAACAGTGTCACTGTGATTTTCTTAATGTGTCCCGTACATTGATTTCGCACACCAACTGCGACATTGTGCGCTACATGGGCGGAAACACACTTTGGGTGAGATGTGAAAAATGACAGCTGTACTGCTCATATGAAGTTGTGGTAAAATGGCAATGTTGAAATCTGGAGTGAAAATATCAAGAATTCGTGAACTTCGGGCGTGCTTGAACTGCATAGCATGCGGCACAAGTAAAACAGTCATTTTAGAATTTTTCCACCAAATTTTCAAAATAGGCTTTTTGAGAGCCCACCTTTTGAACACTGGCAGTGTTGTTTCATTAATCATTCTGGACATGTGATTTCACACAGTGGCTGCGAAATCACCCCTTGGGCCCGAGTAATGCCATGACAGTGAAAGAATTCATGAAGAGGGGTCCCAAAAACCCTGTGTTGAAAATTTGGTTCAAAAATTCCAAAAAATGCCTGAGATATGCAACAAAGTTGAAACAACCCTATCTAGCCCAATATACAGCTTACCGGCATTTCCTCAGTTCGTGGTCGGCTTTGAAGAGTGCAGATGTGTTCCCGGTCCGCCGGAGATCGTCGCCGGACTCCGGGGGTAAGTATGGGGTGGGGGTGTGAGGAGATGGGAGTGCGAGTGGGTGGGTGCGGGTTGTGGGGGGGCAGGAGACTACGTGAGACCATTTTTTCTTTACAGGTTTTTTTTTTAATGACGATGCGGAGCGTTTGCCACTACGGTGAGCTCCCCAGCAGCAGAGATGGCTGGTGGTGGAGCCAACAGGGGATTGGGCACCCCCGTCGGCCATGGCATCTGTTGCCACGCTGGGGTGGGCTCCCAGCGTGGCACCCTGTAATGGGGGGGAGACAGTGGAGCTGACGGGGGATTGGACACCCCATCGGCGACAGCATGGGAGGGGAGAGACAGTAGAGCCGATGGGGGATTGGGCACCCCCGTCGGCCATAACATGATTTTGCCATGCTGGGGTGGACTCCCAGCATGGCACCTGGATGCTTTGGGGGGGCATGGAGCGGACGGGGGATTGGGCACCCCCATCGGCCGTACAGTGAGGGGGAAGGCGCATGAGCATGCAGGGTGCGTGCGCGCGTGTGTGTGCGGTGGGGGGGACAGCTCTGCTCACTCAAGTGGAGCTCTCCCTTTCAACTGTATGCCACTGCATTTTCAGCTTGTCATAGACAGCTGCAGCAGTGATTGGGGAACTGGGGCCACGCCTGCAAACACACTGACTGCATTGGAAGATGGGCTGACACACCTCAGAAAACTCAGATGATGGCACTATGTTTCTTGCACATGCGTACAAGCAACATAAAAAGAAACCTGCAGCAGTGGGAGTGGCACAAAGGCTTAAAAGAAAGCACATGTATATTACACAGCATTAGAATCCCTTTGGAGAGGTTAATGCACTTTGCTACACTAATATGCTTATCCACTCTAACTGGCAATTTGTTTTGTTTAAGAAATACCATTTGAGCTGCACTGCTGCTTTAAAGCCATTGTGCCTCAGCAATGCTATACTTGAGCGCTGAAAAGCAGTGCTTTTCAGATTCAGTATTTTCATTTTTCCATCTCAGCTGCTGCTTATTTCAGGAGTTACCAAAGCCTCGGGGAACGCTTTGAAAATGATAATATTTATGGCCAGTTCAGCTTACGTTTCCTATATCACTTTCAATTTATATCCCATTTTCTTTTTCCTTTTTCTTATTAATGGTATTTACATGAAAACAGGTTCTTGCTCATTGGAACTCATCTGCTTAGGCTGTTCCTCTACGTCCAAAGTTTTAATCTTCTGCTGCTGATGTCAACATTGTTTCCATTGCGAGAAACTATGATGGCACAAGCACAGGTTTATGACTTGCTGTGTAGTTCAAGTTCAGGTTAATTGACTTTGCTTTCACCATTGGACTTGAACAGCAGACAAGCATTCAAACAGTTGGATTGTAAGAGGCAACAATCGTGTTTGTATGCAAATTAAAACAAACTGGGGAAAGAAATATAGAAAGGATATGTAAATATAATCGTACTAAATAGTGTTTGAAATCCTCCCCTGAGTCATCTGTAGCCCTTTAAAGTTTACACTGAGCAATTACATGCACCATACTTTATTTATGTTTGAGGTCAGTTTTATGAAGTATTGTACATGCAGAAAGTTAAGGAGTTCAGAACTTTCCCTCAGTCTAGGCAAAACATTAGTTGATATCACTTCACAAAACTCAGACCTTTAAAGTAGGTCTTTTGACCTACAAAGCCCTGCACGGACTTGGCCCTGAATACTTGAAAGAGCTTCTGATTCCCTACAGCCCTGTACGTCAGCTCTGTTCGGCTGACGAGGGGTTGCTGGAGGTTCCGAGGGTTATTTTAAAATATTCTGGGGCTCGGGCTCTTATGTTTATAGCCCCAACCCTCTGGAATTCTCTGCCCCATCAGCTTCAGGAATGCACGACCGTGAGGAGTTTCAAGCAGGAACTAAAGACCCATTTGTGTAGACAAGCGTTTATGGGTTAATATTTATATTATTAGGATTTTTAAATATGTATTTATTTCTGTGATTTTATTGTTTACTTGTACAGTGCCTTGGTGCTTGAAAGGCGCTTTATAAATAAAGTTTTATTATTATTATTTATTATTATTATGAAGAAAAAGAAACTTCAAGACCGGGGCAAAGGTCAAAATTATTCCCAGTGGGAGAACCTGACTTCAGCATGGAACATAAACCTTTGTTCAATAACACTTCATTCACTTTATTGGCAAAGGATGTAACCTTTTCCTTTCTTTCATTTTAGTCTGTAGTGCATACAGGTTTCACAGCTGGGAAGTCAGCATAAAAGGAAGGTTCACTTTTTGAAATATAATACCTACTACACTTGGAAGCCCCCTTCCATTACAATAACTTTCAGTTCTTAACATTTTCTGACAAACTACTTTTAAAGGCAATCCTGCATTTTTTTTTTTGCCAGACATAGTTACAAAAGAAGGAAAGCTTCACAAAGGGGGCAAAACTATTGAGTTTCTTTGGTTAAGGGCTATGAATGTAGAGCTGGTTTGATTCTGAGCCCAACCCAAAAAATCCAAGAAAGGAAAGATGTATTTGAGCTCTTTAGTTTTTCATGGCTCTTAGGTTTGTTTTGTTCTACAGGTTATTGAAATCTATGAAGCAGCCTGTGTAATGAAGTTCCATTAAGGATAAGGCTTGCAGTGATGTGCTTTTAATATTATTATCATAGCCTCAGTCACAGGCTTCATGGATTAGCCACTGACTCATTGCATGACCTTGGATAAGCTACCAGACCTTGTTCTTCATTCTTGACGGCTATAAAGAGATATTACAGCATATTAGGGGAGATAACTTCTAACCAAAATGAGCAGTTTTCTACTCTATCTCTCCTTTTCTTAAACCACTTCATAAAGTAGTACAGACAAATGAAGTTTAGGGAACTTAAATAAAAGCAGTACACACTGCAGCTATCCTGCTGTACTTGTAGCAAAACAGCTTTCTTTGCTGCAGTACTGTGCATGAAGGAAGTTGGAATGCAATAATGCACTCTAATGCTCCAGAACTGTGTTCATGGGCTACCACTTGATTACAGTGACACTGAACCTTGCAATGTAGGAACTTTTTTTTCCATCTTCTGCTTCCCCTCCTAGGACAGCTCAGCAGCTGCTCAAGCCTCTCCCCCGCTCCTGCACAGCCAGCGTCCATCTCTCCCCAGGACTTACCTCAGCCTGGTCCCCCAGATTACCCCTCCATGGTAGGGTGGAGTGGAGAGGAGAGTGCCATCCTCCCCTCGCATGTAGTCATCCAGCTCGACAAAAGCATCCAGGGCAACACTGTGAGTCTATGGAGAGCGAGCATAAAATGTCATGTAGCCCAGGCTTCATTTTCCCCCAGTGCTTTCTCCCTATGTCCCTGCTACCACCCTGTGATGGCAAGTGAAGTCTCTGTTGACCTCAACAGCAGCAATGTGCTCTGGACATGGACCACCCCTCATGAGGGAGCAAGCTCCCCGGCTCACCACGAGAGGCCGCTGCTGTGCCAGAGCCTGGTCATCTGCCTCCCCAGCTGGCCACCCAATCCCAGCAGACCTGGGCTCGCTTCTGAACCCCGGTTGCAGGCATGGAATTGTGGAGCGCTTCCACTGACCCATTGGGCAGCCCCTCAATGTAGGAACTTTTGCGAGTTGGGAAAGTAGACCAAATGTTGGATGATCTACTCATTCCTCTTACTTTTAACACAGTGCATTTTGTTTAGTGCAATAAATTAGATACATTAGCAACATATGAGGCAAGGCAAAGCTTTTTTATATAGTGCACTATCCACCACGGTTCAGAGTGCTGTACATGTCAAAACAAAACAAGGCATAATTTAACAAAAGTCAACCCTAGAAATACAAAATTATTTCTAGGGTTTACTTTAAAACTAGCAGTTGCCTGGTTGACCAATGCAGTTAAAAGTTATCGAATCAGGCCATCTTTTGGCACATTCTCACTGACAACACTAGCCAGTGTCATCCCACAGATTGCTATCGCATTAAATAATCAAGGTATTCATTTAAAGGTTTTGTTTAAATATTATTTATTAATATGAAGCACAGTTTCACAGAAAAGAGAGCTCCCTGTCACGGAGGTGTTAAGTTCCAAAATAGCAGAATCTAAGTCTGGTGGGAGAGTGGTTTTGGGGGGTAGAGGCCCCAATTAGGTTAAGGGATTCTGTTCAGGTTAGATCCCAAGTCATCTTAATGGATATCTATTTGTGAGATTCTGTCTACGCCGGGGGGAAGGGAGGAAGGTTTTCAGGCCATTCAGTTTAATGTGCATAGTTACTTTAATAAATAGTGTTCAAGTTTGACTTTTGGCTTATACAACTCTGTATGCTTTTCTTTTATGTTTTAAAGTGTTGTTCTCTGTAACCTACTTGATAGTTTTATCCTTAATGTTGTATATATGTTGTAAGATAACTGGAAAACAATAAAAGCTTTTCTGAGTCAAAATAGTAGAATTTTTGAGTGGCAAACAGAACAGCATTCACCTCAAAGCCTTCTTGGTACTCTTTGAACTTGCAAGTATGCCTCTAAATTCAGTTTCTGCCAGTATAATTTTCTTGTGCAGATAGCAATTCTTTCGAATGGCAAAAAAGCTGTCTGAATATTTATATCCATATTCTCCATTTCCCCTATGACTTCTGCAGTTGGCTGTTCAGTTCTACTACTGGTATTGGTTAAAAACAGATTTTCAGGTGCTTATACTTTAAACTGTCTGGTGTTCCATCACCTTTGTTGTAACCTGGGTTGTACCTGAAAACAGGCATTTTCTGCCTAGTGTGCCTACCTAGTTAACAAAAACTAAATAAATAAATAAATAAAATAAAACAAATGGCACTAATATCTGTAAGGACATTGCTTCTGGAATTTACACCCTCAGTTCTGCTGGCTTCCATTGTTTAAATACTGTCGTTTGCAAGATTAAAATAGTCCTGCACATAATGTTGCAAAGTGCGTCAGTTTCTGTCATGAAATTGACATGAAACACAGTTTCAAAGAAAACTTCCAAAATAGTAGAATCTTTGAGAGGCATACAGAAGAGCAGCACTCGCCTCCCTTTAATGACTTCTAAATGGTTTTAATTTTTGTACCTGGAATTGATATTAATGTGTCAAGACACTTACGTTTTCAATAAAAAGCCATTTTTTTGCTCTAATCCACAAGACGTGCCGGTGGTCATCTTTGAACCTACATAAAGTGAAAACAAAAGAGGCCTATCAACTTCATTGAAGGGAGGTGAGCACTTTTCTTCTGTTTGCCATGCAAAGATTCTGTTATTTATTAATCTTGCCAGATTGTTTTTTGACCACTGTATTTTGGAATTTGGTACTGCTTTGAAAGTCACTGAATATTCTTTCTTTCCATATTTTCCTTTGTGTTCCTCTGGCAGGCAGGCTGGCTGTATCAGCCCATCCCTTTCAGCTCCATGGCTGTTCCACGTCTTCCAGCCCTCGGTCCTCTGAGCCCTCGGGCGAGCCATCGGTGCCAGCTGGGGGGGGGCTTCATTAAGCCTCAACCCCCAGTTTTTCCACCAATTTTCTCCAACCCTTGTTCCCTGGAGCCCCAATAAGGTCAGGGAGAGAGTCCCAAACTGTGTTTATTCGTGCTGCTAGAACCTTGGCTAGCAACTTAATGTCTGTGTTAAGGAGGGATATTGGCCAGTAATTGGACATATAATCATGATCTTTGCCCAGTTTTGGGAGCAACGTAATAATGGTGTTTTGCAGGGAAGGATCTAAGGCACGGTTTTCATAAGCTGCATTAAATAAGGAGATCAAAGATTCAGAGGGAGGCTGTGCTAATGCTTTGTAGAACTTGGTGGAGAGGCTGTCTGGGCCTGGGGCTTTATCCTGAGGAAGATCATTTATGACTCGTCATAATTCTCTTGGAAACATATTAGTCCCCAATCTTTCCAATGTCTCTGGATGGAGTTTAGGTAGATTGGTGGCTTCAAGAAATTGCTGGATATGACCTTCTGGCATGGTGGGGGGTGGTCAGTAGAGTAAAGGGTCTGATAAAATGATGCAAAGGCGGAGGCAATGTCTCGGGGGTTAGTGATTAAAGGGAAATTGGGTGATTGCCAGATTTCGTTTACAAATTTAAAAGACTCTTGTTTTAACCTTAGGGTGTGGCCTGTAAAATCATAAATTCAGTTTGCTCTCTTTGGCTTTAAGGGAGATGAGTTGTAACCACTCTTCGTTAGGTGAGGTAGGGGAGTTTCCTTTTTTGGAAAGGCTTTAACCCTTAGTTCAATGGGCAGAGCAATTATGTCACTTCCCCATCAGGCCTTAAAAGGCCACTCCTCCTGGACTGCTCCAGGATTTGTCTCTTCGTTGCAGCCGGAGGCTCCATCGGCTGTTCCTCTTCTGCACTCCCTTTGTCATCACTTTTTCTTTCTCCTTTCACACCCTTGCTTCGCCCATACCCCTATCTTGACCCTGCCATGGCTGCCCTGCCTGACCCTCCTCTGCACTGCCATATATCTATTTTCATCTGTTTTCCTTCCTGCTGCCTTGGGCTGCTCCTGGGCCCCTTGCACCTTCCATTGCTGCTGCTTGCGGCTGTTGGTTTCCCTGCTGCTCTTGTTCCTTTGCCCTTTTGTTTCCTGGCTGTTCAGCCTCTTGTCAAATCCTCCCCCCGTTGCACTCTGCAGCCTGCTCTCTCTTTCTTTGGGGTGCTGCTTTTTCCCCACCTCCCGCTGTGCTTGCCTTCCATGGGCATCACCAGCTGTGCTTTCCCCCTACTCTCTACCATTTTACGGCCCGTACCTTTCAGAAATGTCTCCCCTTCAGTCCTGTTACTTCCGTGCTTTCCCCTTATTTTTCCACTTTGGTTCCCAGCTTGTCCCTTCTTCCTTCTTTTGCTCTGTCCCTTTTGCTCAATCATTGGTCCCCGCTCCACAGTCCCTTCACATGGCTCCACCACTGCGCTTGCAGCATTTGGTCAGTTTGGCTGGCACACCTCAGGAGGCCTGGGGGTGTTCAGCTGATACTGTATCATCATTTGATTTCCTGCTTCTGTGACTCTGTTTTCATCCTCATGTGCACCTGTCACTGGGGTTCTAGTTTGATGGCTGTCAGTGCATATAATGTGTGTTTACAGGGCTATTCTCCTCGAGTGCTGTGCTGATCTTCCTGCTTGTCTGTCCCTGACTGCCCTTGCCGTGCGTGGAACTCCTCCACTTCTTCATAGGAATTCAGGCTACCTGCTAGTTTTTTTGTAGTTTCTCTGATTGTCATCATTTTCAGGTATTTTGTTACGGTATTATGGCTTTTTGCACTTTTTAGGGGGCAGTTGATTTCCTTGTTCCTCATGCTGTTCATGCTCTTTGTGGACTCCCTCCTTTCTCAATTCTCGACCCTCATCTTGGTTGGTGCCCTGAGCTGTACCTAGTTAGTTCATTTGGAGTGCAGTCTTCATTGTTTTCTTTTGGTTTGGCTCTTCTCTTCCGCTTCCTGCTGGCCTGGTCTCGAGTCTCTCACCTCTTATTTTGCATCTCCCCACTCTTCATTCTCTAGTTGTTTCATTGCTGTCTCGTGCCTCTTTTGTGGTGCTCTGCCATCATGAGCGACCTGTCTAGTGGATCTCTCAGTTCACATCACTGCCTGTTTCAGGGGTGTCTACCCCTATTGCCTCTACTAGTTGCCCTCCTCCTCCCATTCCCTCCACCCTCCTTTCCACTCCTTCTTTGACCTTTGCCTTCTTTTGGGGTTTTTCCTATCCTGCCATCACCTCCCCTATTCGTAGCCTCCTCGTACGCTAGTCCGTCTGGTGTTCAGGTGCCTGAGTCTGGTTCTCATTTGCTCAATCTGACCCCAGGATCTACTCATTTATATCGCTTAATCGAGCATATGCTACCTCATCGAAATGCCACAGTTCTGTGATTATTATCACCATCAGTCTTCTCATGCTCTCATCTGGGTATCCCTCGCTCATCCAACCTCTAAATGGGTCTACTCCTTCACATCGACTACTCGAGCATGACCCTATCGGGTCCATGCTACATTGACTCTACCTGCTCTCCACTCGAAGACATGCTTTCATGTCTATTGCCCCTTTTCCTAGAGGCTGACAGGCTTCTCTCCATCATTGTTCATCATTCATTCATGTCTCACATTAAATTATTCAGGCCTTCAAGGTGTCTTTCCATCATCGTACTTCCTCTCTTGCTTTTTGAGTATATAGTAGCAGACATAGCTCGCATCCCTCGACAACTCGACATCACTTGCATCCCTCGACAGCTGTCCATCTAGAAGGACAGAGTGAGAGATTCCTCTAAAATTGACTTTTTCGTCTTTCCTCGATCTCTACTTTAAATTGTCATAGTGGTGCCGGCAAGTGTCCCTAATCAAAACATCCTTCAGCCTGGAGGGGAAGGCTACCAAGGCCTTGGATCCCCAGAGATTCTCTCCTCAAAGGGGGTTTTTCCTCTCCTCCATGCCGATGGTCATAACATTAGTCAGGGTTAGTGCTTTCCTAGGTTCCTTAGTTAGATTCCGCTGTTGGATGGAGTCGGATGGTGGCCCTGGCTGTTCCCTCTCTCTTTAGGAAGTCACTCTTCTGCATCTTGTCAATTCCATTTCCTTCATTGTCCTCACCTTTCCTCATTCTTCTCCTGTATTTCCTACGTTCATTACATTTATTTCCGGTCTAGCTATCTTCTAATTTCTCGCCTCTTCGATGCTCAACACCCTTTTCAGGTATTTTTGGGGCTTCTTCCTAAGCTACATTTAGCTGGCGAATTATTCTCATAGCACCTATCGGGGACCTTCCTAGGTTCCTTGCATCAGACGCCTACAGGGTGGTATATATCTGGTTAGAGAGGCGAATAGCCACAATGTATCAAAATCACACAAGCATGCATCTTATCCAGTTGCGTATGCACAATTGAACTTTTTTCTGATTTCCCGAAGCAGTTGTTTAGCCTCTTACTTGCTTTTCCTTCCCCGTGTAGCTGCTAAAGATATTAGTCCCCGAATTGAGCATTTAAAGGCTCGTATACATTAAGATAGTTTTCAACAGTATTTGTGTTGTCCTTAAAAAAAGTTTTCAATACATAATTTAAGTTTTTCCAACAGTTTAAGTTCTTTGAGGAGGTTATTATTTATTCTCCAGATTTTAACTTTATCCAATTGAGTATGTGAACGAAATGAAAGAACTTTATATCCTTAATCATCTTCTCTTAAGAAACAAGCATATTTTTCTAGACTAGCAAATCATTCTTTAATTCTTTTTTAATTCTGTATATAACAACAAGCCATTGTATTATAGGAATAATGCCCTCCAGGGTGGGTGTTATGCTGGGATAACATCCCTTCTCGGGTGTTGGATGCCCTCGGCTGGTGGCCTTGGGCCCAACCACCTGAAGTGGGATGTTATCCCAGCATAACACTCACCCTGTCAGGCATTATTCCTTTAATCTATCACACATGTTTTAAATTCTGAAATTCTTACAGAAAAGACAAACTTACAAGAGTTCGCCACTACCTTGGTGCAAGCCTCATTGCCTGTAAGCTAGTTTAAACTTGCTTATAAGTAGTACTAACTCATAGATCTTATGGGGCCAATTCTTGTCACGCTTAGGGGCAGTGCTAAATAGGCACTTAGTGCTCCCTCCACTCTGCTGCAGACCTGAAAGTGTGATTCTGTACTGTGATCCCCCTACGCAGTAGGAGGTATTCCCCTTGTAACTGCTGCGCCATGCAGATTGCTGATCTATAGAACAGTCTCCAGCTAACAGCTCAAGTAACTGCTCACAGATACGGCATTATCCAGTATGATTTTATGGACACCTGGGAAGAGTTTGTGACCCTTTTGAGCATAGCTCAGTGGAAGGCACTAGCCTAGTATGTGCACAAAGAGGTCTTTGCGACCACTTTGCCTTGTTTTGGAAATGTAAATCTTGTCAGTGGTCTCACCTACTGTATGCCTAGCATGAGCTCTTAGTGATCATGCTACAGACTGAAGACAAGTTCATGACTTGATGTAACTTTTCTTCACACCAGATCAAGAGATCTGACCACTGAGAACATTACAGTGAGTACATCCTCATTCCTGTTGTTAAACCATTTAGCGTGCAATGATCTTTGCTTAGACCTCGTTAAACTGGGTTATTTTAAAATCATAAACAGTGAGCTGACAGAGTTATAACACCCAACTTTCTGCAAACTTGCAGTGATGTTCACTAATGACTTGTAGGAAGCTATCAAATAAGCTTCTTACAAGCCTTTTACTTACATAGATACATATAAATTGTCAGCAGATAAGGACCGGGTAGGCCAGTCTAGTCTGCCTGTAAGCCCTATACTTGTATGCAGTCACTGACCATAAGTGATCAATGGTTTTTCATCACTCCCACCCCACACAATGTTCCCTTGTGCCTATTCCAGGCATGTTTAAACCCCTCCACTGGGCTTGCCCCCACCACCTCTTGTGGCATACTGTTCCAAACGTTCACCACCCTCTCTGTGTAGAAAAACATCCTAACATTACCTCTTACTCTACCCCCCCCCTCCAATTTCATATTGTGTCCCCTTGTTCTGATATCTTTTCTACATTGGAAAATATCCCCCACCTGCACATTGTTTATGCCCTTGAGGTACTTAAATGTTTCTATCATGCCCTCTCTTTCTCTCCTTTCCTCCAGTGAGTACATATTGAGGTCTCTTAGTCTCTCCTCATATGTTTTGTGATGCAAGCCATGCACCATCTTTGCCACCCTTTTCTGGATAGCTTCCACCTTGTCTATGTCCTTACACATGTGTGGTCTCCAGTACTACATACAGAACTCTGTGTGAAGCCGTACCAGTGTTTTATACAATGGCATCACCACCTCCCATCACCGCCTCCCATCTCCTGCTAGTAATGCCTCTGCCTATGCACCCCAGCATACCACTGGCTGTCCCTGCAGCCTTTGTGCACTGCTTTGATACCTTGAGGTCATCAGATATGATAACCTCTAGGTCCCTTTCCTCTTTGGTGACAGTCAGCACCTCCCCCCATTCTGTAGCTCTCCCCAGGGTTCCCTCTACCCAGGTGCAGTATCTTGCACTTTTTTGCATTGAACCTCAGTTGCCACACCTCCAACCATCTTTCAAGCTTCTCCAGGTCCCTCTTCATTTTCTGCACCCCTTCTGGAATTTCCACTCTGTTGCAGATCTTGGTGTCATCTGCAAATAGGCATACCTTTCCTTCCAGCCCCTCTGTAATGTCACTAATGAAGATATTGAACAGGACTGGTTCCAGTACTGATCCCTGTGGTACTATGCTAGTCACCTCTCTCTCCCCAGACTAGATCCTGTTTACCACCACCCTCTGTCTTCTGTCCATCAGCCAGGTTCTAACACAAGGTATCACCTTATGCCCCATGCCCAGACTACTCATCTTGTTAACCAGCCTTCTGTGTGGGATGGTATTGAAGGCTTTGCTGAAATCTAGGTAGGCGACATCTCCCGCCCCTCTCTGATTCACTTCCCTAGTCACCCAATCAAAGAAATCTATCATATTTGTTTGATAAGACCTTCCTGCTGTGAATCCATGCTACCTCAGATTCTGGGCACCAGTGGATTCCAGGTGTGCCACTATCCTTTCTTTCAGCAGTGTTTCCATGATCTTACCCACCACTGAGGTGAGGCTGACTGGCCTGTAGTTCCCTGCTTCCTCCCTACTGCCATTTTTGTGCAGTGCGACTACATGCATCCTCCTCCAGTCCTCTGGAATCATGCCTGTGTTGAGTGACTCTGTGAACAGGACGGCCAGAGGAGCTGCTAGTTCCCTTCTCAGCTCCTTTAATATCCTCGGGTGTATGTGGTCTGGCCCCATGGCTTTATCCACCTTCAGCTTTGTGAGTTCCTCCAGAACTCTCTCCACTGTGAATGGACTGGTGTCTACTCCCCCCCCCATTGCCTCTGCTCCCCAACTCTGGTGCTTGACCCTCTCCCTGTTTAGTGAATACTGAACAGAAGTATTTGTTCAGTATTTCTGCTTTGTCTAGCTCCCCCTTCTTACACTCTCCCTCCTCCCCTTTGAATCTCACAATCCCCCCTCCCCATTTTTTTCTATCACAGATGTACCTAAAGAATGTCTTGTCCCCTTTTTTAGCAGTTCGTGCTAAACCCTCCTCTGTCTGTGCCTTGGCTCTCCTAACAGCTTTCCCTACTTCCCTTAAACATTCGAGGTACACTTCCCTGTCCTCCACTGTTTGGGTTCCCTTATACTTCCTGAAATGTGCTCTTTTAACCCTTACTTTGTCTGCTACCTCTTTAGAGAACCATAGTGGTTTCCTTCTTCTTTTCCCTTTGGTCACTATCCTAATGCATTGGTTAGTTACCTCCACTATGGCTCCTTTTCATTTCCCCCACTGTTCCTCCATTCCCTCCATTATCTCTCCCTTCTCCAGGGCTGCTCTTAAACATCTACCCATTTCACTGAAATCTGCCCTCCTGAAATTTAATACTTTTGCCCTTGTGTGGCTTTATTGAGTTCCTGTCTCCATGCCAAACCACACCATGTGCGGCGGTCGCTGGATCCCAGCTGCCCTTCCACCTGGACTCATCCCTTATGAGGCTTACATTTTCCATTTCCTAAGATCTGCATTGGTTTACAAAACAAATTGGTCACACTGCACACTGGGTGGCATTAAGAAACAAGTTCATACTGAAGTGTATATAATAGAACAAAATTTGATTTTAGGTAGTGCCCTTTATATACAAAGTATCCCATAGTGCTTCATAAGCCAGCAAATCCAGACAAATACAACAGCTATCCTACACACACACAAAAAAAACCCATCCTCATAAAGGCTGCTCAATGGCCCAGTGAGATGCTGGCCACTGGCTGTATGGTTCTGGAGAGCACGTTTCATAGCAACGCGTCCCAGAACAGGGTGGGTTGGTTGTGAATTCTGCCACCAAAATGACTACTAATGATGGGCCAGGGAGCTTGGTCTTCCATACGGACATTATTGCAGGACTGTGAGGCAAGCCTCAGTCTATGCACATCACCAGGGAAGAAGGGAGGCCTTGGACTCAAGAGGCACACAAGGAAGAAACATGAAAGACACCTCTATGACAGTGTCAGCACTCCTGAACCCTGTATCTGCTCTATCACTCCCACACCGGATCCAGTCATCAGGATTGGAGCTTCCTAGATGACCTTGCAAGCCACAGAGGACACAGGAACTGGCTTGGGACGTCACCAAAAGAGGCCAGATGTGGGGCATCCAGCCAGGAGGATAAAAACCTCTGTAGAAAAAAAAATCATCAAAAACTCATAGAACAATTGCATTGAAAGCAGTTTTAATAAGAGAAGGAACATTACCCAGGCACTAGGGATATCTATCCTTGGCATATAATTTTCTAATTCTAGCTGAAGAACCACCAGAGATGGCAGGTTGAACCTCAGTTCAGTGCTGAATTTCAGGTGTGGAACATCCAACAAGTGCACCGCAGTAGTGCACTGCAGTGACGTCAGAGGGTATGAGTCACATCACCACTCTAGGATTGAAACTGAGGTAACTTGGGTTCAAAGATGAGAATGCTACCTCTGTGCTACATGAGACAGGAATGCAAGGGAATACCCCGTGAATTACATGCCACTTATATTTTATATAACATATATCAGTATTTGTAGAGCTTGTACATTGGTTGCCTTTGACTCCTCATTGTTGTCCTAACATGATGTGTGCGGCAGACTAAGGACCCTACTGTAAATGCAACGGACAATAGGGCTATGCATGCATACAGTTACACAGCGAGAGTAGCGTGGGCAGAGGTAGGATGCAATCTGAGATGTGTGTCACAAGCAAAGCTTTTTTTGATTTATGTTGGGAGATTCTGCCACTGTGCTGTCCCTAATTTTGGGGAGAAAAGAGGGTGTGGAGGGGGAAGCGATCCATTCATAAATCATATATTGTTTAAAAGATAAGCTTTACTACCCTAACCTGAACTACATAAGTAGTTTGTAGGGTAGAGTAACACAAACCATCTCTACCTCCACTCACTCGTATTCTAACTGAAGATGTGGGTTCATAGCCCTCTACATACACTACTAACTCCACAGCTCCTCTAGTCACCAAAGGTGTGATCAGATGCTAAAGAAAATATGAATACCATGAAACATCCAAACATATACTAATAGCCTTCACATGAATAATCCATACAGCTCATTCTGAACTGATGTGTAATTTGTATGTAATTACACCCACCAAATGTGACATGTAATCAAGTAACTGAAGGAAACAAAATTACAATGGTCAAATGACTATTAATTGAAAGTGTAAATGTTCTAAGACTCTGACAAGAACTAGAAATTGACTCTCCAGTTAAAAGAAAACCTCCACACCTATATAAGTTAGAGGAGGCTGTGGTAAGTGACAGAAGGCATGGGTGGGGCTGGCAGGTCACCAGTAATGCAGATGGGAGCCATCACGGACAGGGGGAGCATAAACAGAATGTAAAAGGGAAATAAGTTGCAGAAGAAGGAGAACTGAATGACAGACATTCTGAATAAATATTTCTGTTCAGTGTTTACAGAAAGGGAGATGTGGCCATTGCCTGACTGTGCCATCAGAGCAAAAGAGGAGAAAGGAGAAGGTGTCAAGGAAGATGCAGTCTCAGTGACAAGGGTGCCAGAGGACTTAAGTACACTAAAGGTGAAAAAGTCTATGGGCCTGGATGGGCTGCCTCCCCATGTGGTGAAAGAAATGGGGCAGGTCCTAGCAGAGTCATTGACTATCTCTTTAACACTTACTGGAGACAGGGACAGTACCAAGGGATTGGAAGACAGCGAATGTTGTTCCCTTGCCAAGAGTGGGAGTGACCAGGAAACTACACTCTTATCAGTTTAACATCTATATTCGGTAAGCTGCTATTGGTCATAATAAGGAAGACCCATCCCCTGATGAAGACCCTGTGTGGGTTGAAGCAGTGGGGCATAGAGCTTAGCTGGTGATTCCCGAATTGCTTGTAATAATAAACGTTTTGACTACTACAACACAGTTTGTTATTTTTTTGTTATTGAGCGCCATGACTGCAGGGGTTCACTTTTCTGGTACTGAGTAGCAGTCTGACTGCCTTTCTTTGCACCACCACTCTTTCCTGAGCACACCTGTCTTGTCCATAATAAGGGACAGCCTGGAAAACTTCCTGGGGGGAAACAGACTTTAGGACAAAAGCCAGCATGGTTTACAGGCTGGCTGTTATGTCAGGCAGACCTCACTGATTTCTTTGACTGAGTGATGAGGGTAGTGAACAAGGGGCAGGCGACTGGCAAACTGTACTTTGACTTCAGAAAAACCTTCAACTCCATCCCACATGGACGGTTGGTAAAGAAGATGCATGACCCAAGTGTGGAGGACAAGTTCACAAGATAGGTGGGAATCAGACAGAGTGGTGGAATTCAGAGGGTGGCGATTAATTAGGAATTCTCGGGGGAAATTATGGTCACTAGTGGTGTGCCACAGGGATCAGTCCTGGTACTTGTCCACTTCAACATCTTCGTTCTGTAGCATTCAGAACTATGAGACAGGATCTGGGTAGATTGGAGAGTTGGTCAAAAGTAAAGCAGCTAAGATGCAATGCCAAGAAGTGCAAAGTAATGCACTCTGGGGTAAGAATTCCAAAAACTGAGTACAGAATAGGGGTGATAGTAGGGGAAAGCACAACAGATGAGAGTAAGTGTCCATGTAGTTTATAATTACCAGCACTAATGTCACTTTTACTCATCATTCAGTTCTGTGCCTTCTTGTTTTTATTCACTTGCCATATTGTTTTTTTTTTTTTTTTTTTCCAGTTGTTTAACCAGGACTGGCACACTAAGCTGAAAGCTTGTTTACAGGTGTGACCTGGGAGCACAGGGAAGTTAAGTGACTTGCTCAGGGTCACACAGTATGTAAGTGGGGGCTGTGAGATTCAAACTCAGGTCTCCAGATTTGCAGCTCAGAGCCTTAAACCGCTGTACTATACTGCCTCCCATGTTGTAACAACTTAGTGTATCCTGTGTCTTATGTACTTGTGCTTTTACCTTGTATGGGCCACATTTGTGGCCCAGGTCATGCCTGAAATTGGTCTCTGGGATCAGAGTATCTGCCCAGTAAATAAATAAATAAAATAAATAAAACAGTAATAATGCAGTAGGAAAAAGAGAGATATGATGTTAGGGTGCATGGGGGTGCGGGGGGATCAGCAACCAGGGAAGAAAAGTGCTTCTGACACCAAATAGGTCATTGATTTGTTGTCATTTGGAATATTGTGTCCAGTTTTGGAGACTGCGTTTGAGGAAGGACTGGGACAGAGTAGAGGGGTGCAGGGGAGAGTAACCAGGAGGGTTACCAAGATGATCCAAGAACAGCAGGGAAGGTCATATGAGGAGAGGTTGAAAGACCTAAACATGCACATGCTGGAGATGAGAAAGGAACGAGGGAACATGATTGAGACATGCAAGATACCTTCACAGGGTAAAGAAGGTGGCTAGTGGGGCGCGGTTCCAACTGAGGGGGAAAACAAACTCCAAAAACATAACACCATGAAGCTGGCAGGAGGCAAATGTAAGAAGGATTCCAGAAAGAATTTTTTCACAGAAAAGGTGGTGGTCGAGTGGAATAGGCTGCCGAAAATGATGGTCTGTGAAAAAGCAGTGGGAGATCTACACATGGGTGGAACAGATACATGGGCTTCATAAACATGGTATCAAGAGGGGAGTGGGGAGGAGGTGTGAATGAATAGCCACTAGGGGGGTTTTCTTCATTAATTAGGTAAGACTGGACACATGTGATAAGCCAAGTGGCTTTATTGCTAGCAAATTGTGTGTGTCTACATTTCTATTTGGGAAGAGAATGATTATTTGAAAAATAAATCATATACTATATGTACAATTTATTCAGTAACCAAATAAAATCACTATATATGTCACCAACAGCTTAACCTAATTGAATATGTCAGTTTACATCTCCCCCAAGAAAGGGGTTAAAATTAGACAGACTTGCCTAGCCCTCCTTTCTCAGTCAACAAAAGCTGAATACAAACATAAGTAAATAAAATAAATAAATACACAAGAAGTTACCCAAATAAAAAAACTCTTGTGTCTGAGTACTGCATGTCTAATAATTTAAAACATCCTGCAGTTTACTTACATAGGACAACTTTAAATGAAAAAGCCAAAAAAAAAGATTAACCTGAACAATCATAAACACATCCAGTCTCTGACAGAGATAATTTGAATACAGCTAAAGCCTCCAATAAGTACAATATGTCCTGGAAAGGTTTTCTTCCCAGTCTATATTTAGAAGGAGACTTTTTTTTTTCCATATATACTTTTCCGCTGCTGCAGACCCGACAGGGGCTATGACCCCTCCCTCGGAGGGGTACATCCTCCAGCTCCTATGATCACCCAGTCCATCTTTCCCCAGAATTCCACCATGGATTCCCCCTCTGCGGCAGAGCCAGGACGAGGAGTCCGGCATGCTTTCCATCATATCTATATCATATCTAGAATCAGGGCGGACTTACCGGAGCAATCGAGCCATCATGGATCCTGCTGGGTCCCAGATTTTCCATCATTTTCTCCCACACCCATGGCCGTGCAATGGGTGGGGAGGCTGTTTCCACCTCTAAGGAGGCAGCCATGGGCCCTGGACGTAGGCCAACCCTGCTACGTGGCTGCACATCTGTGCCGACCCCCAGCCACCGCTAGGTGTCAGTCAACAGGGCACAGTGCAAACTCCCCCCACCCTGAGGAAGGCAAGCAGTCCTCTGGATGCTCTGTCCTTCCTCCCCCTGCTGACCCCCGAATGACCCGAGTCTGTCCCAAACCCGGGTTGCTGGCATGGCGCGAGGTGCAGCATCCAGCGCCTCAACCCTTGGTACCACCAGGCCTAAAAGGAGAAGTTTTTAGAAAAACCTGCTGATTTGGAATTGTTTTCTATATAGCATTTAAAATTTGGCCTGGGTTTTATCTCAGTTAAAGGACAACTTGACCCTCTTGGTATTAGCTGTTAAGCAATATGCTTTCTAAAATGTACTAGGATTTACACCCAAGTTCTAATCAAGTGCTAATCTGAAATCATCCTGGAAGGAGTGTCCTGTATAGGAGTCGAGCCATTTCTGACTCTGAGCATTTAGTGAGGTATGTTGTGAGAGCCCTGCTCAGTTGTCATGTCTCCATGGTTACTGCTAGCAGAAAAGAGTAAAGGAAAGAAGGTGTTAAAGTGCACTGCTGGTGTGTTAAGTATGATCTTTTCTGTCTTCAGTATAGTAAGTGTTAAGTAAAATGTGATTATTGAATAGGAATATTTGGTTTTTGTATATAAATTTTCAGGTTGGTTACTTCGTAGCTTGCAATATGTGTGTGTGTGTGTATGTGTGTGTGTATTCTTTGCAAAAACCTGCATTAATGCAACATTTAGAATTCAGGCTAAAGTGACAAAAGTAGGGAAATGTGGCTTTAGGGTTTCCAACCCTAAAACCCCAATGCCACTCCTTAAGTAAATCAGGGGTGGAGTCTTCCTAGGGGTTGTCAACCCTAAAGCTCACCCCATTAGGTGTGTATGTTTCTGGAGAGTAAAGAATAGGGTAAGCTTTAGGATTAACAAACCCTAGGAAGACTCTGCACCTGATTTCCTTTAGGAGTGGCATTGGGGTTTTAGGGTTGGAAGCCCTAAAGCCTCATTTCCCTACTTTTGTTGCTTTAGCCTGAACCCTAAATGTTACATTAACACAGTTTTTTGCAAACAATTTCTTACTTTTTGAGATAGTGTAATGGCATCCTTATTTTCCTGTGGGAGCGCAAGGCCCACGCATCTGAACTTTTTGAGATAGTGTAATCATATCTTTAGTTGTCTGATGGAGCACAAGGCCCTGCACTCCCATCCTTCCATAGATACATATATGTATGTTTATTGGGAAGCACAGGTCCCTACGGGCCCTGCACTTCCATTTGTAAGACAACTGCAACCAAATTGTCAACATAGCCTTTCTATTACCCCACCCCATCCACCCAATTCTCTTATTCTGTGCCCATCTTAGCTTACTTACTCTTGGAATGGGGTGAGCATTAGTATTTGCAACCCTAAGGCACACCCCTCACACCTGTTCCTGCATGCAGGGTGGGGTTGGGGTGTTAGGGCTGGAAACTGAAGGTGGGGTGGGGTCTTAGGGCTGGGAACCCTAAGATGTCATTTCCAAACTTTTGACACTGGAACCCTAATGGTCCATTGACAATGTTTTTTGCAGAGAATATGTATTATAGGGGCATGGTCTCACCCCTGTATTAGGGTTCATTTCTTCACTTCTATGTTAAACTGAAAATTTCGAACTTTAATATTTTCACAACTGTTCAAGCAGTTCACATGACATTTTGCATGCACCATCAGGGACCAAAGATCTCTTGATGTTACAAGTTTTGTTCTGGGCAGATGTGTGGGTGCAGAGATATGGATTGTCAAAAAATGTGAAAATTACCACTTTTGGTGAAATTCTTTGTCATGCCACTGCATAAAAATGGTATGGAATTTTTGTCTAAAATTTTTAGGTATTGGGTCACAGATGTGCCTTTTGAAGATTTGGTGAAAAAAATATTAATCTGCTGAAATGTTATTAAATTTTAAAGTTTCCCATTATTTCCTATGGGACCAGTTAGATGACCCGCTCAAAAAAGGATTCTTTATTGCAAATGCGGAATCCTTTTTTGCAAACATGGGATCTTTTACCGCAAATGCAGAATTTTTTTCGTGCTGCCACCATCTTATTTTCAGTTAGCGAGGGAAACAATATTAAATTGCTAAAAAAATGGAGAGCTTTAGTAAACACCAACAGTTGTATTTGCCTGATCAATGCCTGTAGAATTGGATTCTGGAGTTAGTTTTTGATAAGGTGTTTACAAATGTGTTTTTTTTTTAGCTGCAAAAATCCTTTTTTGCAAACCGCAGAAAACCTTTGCCATGAAAAAGGATCTTTTTCTGCATGCTGCAAATTGTGAAAAAAGAATTGTGGAAAATAATTATTTTTCTCAGTTTGTGAAAAAGGATTGTCTTTTACTACAAATTGCAAAAAGAGGAACTGCGGAAAAGGATGCTTTTCACAATGTGCAGAAAAAAGGATTTTTAAGACAGCTGTTTCTTTGTCACTGCACAGTTACAAAACAGCTCATTATTTTGATCTGAAATGTTCAGGATACAAAGGGCTTTCCCCACAGATGTGCCTTTTGCTGGTTTGGTGAAAATATATTATTTTGCTCTGGAGTTCTATGGGGTTAAATTTTGCTTTGTTTCCCATAGGATAACATTGTAATGGGAGGTGTACAGAGTTGTTTCTTTGTCACTCTGCTGTGAAGAAACGGTTTGCAGTTTTCTTCTGAAATTTCTAGGTTACAATTGACTTGCCTGAGTGATGTGCCTTTTACTGGTTTTGTGATAATATATTACTTTGGTGTCAAGTTACGCAAGTTTCAAATTTTCCTGTATTTTCTGTAGGAGAACATTGCAATGTCATGTGTTTCTTTGGGGCTGCACACTGTGGCATCGGACTTCACAACCCAGAGGGCCCTGTGCTCTCACAGGCAAAGAAGAGTAGCATTACACTATCTCAAAAATTATGCATGGAAATTGGGATATGATTACAGTATCTTAAACATTATGGATGGATAGCACTGTGGGCTTCCAGACACAAATATAAATACCATTATGGAGTGCTGGAAGTGCAGGCCTTATGCATGCATGGCAGTACAGGGCCCAGATGGCCCTGCACTCCCACACACGAATTGTACAAGCACTGGCTCATTCATTCTAGCCAGGTCAGTTGGGCAGCCAGCCACAGTGGAGAGTGGAGGGGCTGTGCTGGTTGCCCACATGGGGTCTGGGAAAGGGGGGTGGTGAATTTTATGGAGGGGCACTTCCTGACTAGGTGGTGGGGTCCACTAGACACTAGGGATTTTATTAAAAATTAATAACATATATATTTATTTTATTTTTTTAAACTGATGCTAGCTATCAGTGGGGGAGGGCACTAGACACCAGGAGTTTATATACATATATAAATATATATATATATATATATTTTTTTTAAACTGGGGCTGGTGATCTGTGGGGGGGCCCATTTGTAACCTCTACTTGCTTTGGGTTTTTTAAGTGCAATTTGTACTTAAACCCCCCAAAAGCAAGGCAAAGTTACAAATGGTGAATTACCATTAATCTAGGATAATTTCATGAACTGCTCCACGGAGGCGGAGTTTGCAACTTCGCTGCATATTCACCCGCAGAGTAAAACTTTGCTACATCTGTACTCAGTGACACAGTATGGCCAACATAATCTGTTGGCGCTCTCTTCATGCAGAACCCAATAGACCCCACATGAAGACATCACATTTAACCTCGTCTGATGAGGGGAGGGGGTGGACATTAGGGTTGTCAACCCCAAGTAAGATCCCACCACTGATTCGCCAAATCCCTAATGTTCTTAATTTCCATTCTTTGTGCACTTTGTGTTCTACAACCCTAATGTCTGCATTAATGTAGTTTTTTGCAAAGAATTTCCCTTCTTTTTCTGGTAGTAGAATTGTATATTCATTTGCACAGGTTGCTTTGGGACTTATGCAAAATGAGATGACTACAATATTGGAGACTGTCAAACTCAGTGCATGGGCCTATCAGGCCCCAGCACACATGTCAAATTGTCAATACCTTGTGGATTAGGTTCCTTGACCCACCACCAGGTGTGGTTTCTGCACCAAAACACTGCTCTGTCCCTACCCAGGCCAGGGCTGGTGCTGCGTGTTGCAGCACCTTCCCCATCAGCCCTGTCCCACTAAACTGGCTCACTGAGTTCACTCCTTTACTCAGCTCACTGGCACAGTAGGGCAGCATGTTCCCCAGTGGCATTACCAACATCCCTGCAAACAACAATACTTAATAAATTCTTTGTTTTTTAACATTTTGACCCCAAAGTTTCAACATAGTCATCTTATGACCCCACCTCATGAACCCTGAAGGTAAAAATGTTCAAATCCATGCTGAAAGGCCAGTCCACACCACTGGTGCAAAAACACAATTTAGGCAGGATGGGAAAAATAACAGCCGTACTGTTCATAAAGTGGTGGGAAAAAATGGCTATGCTGAATTTTGAGTCAAAATATTGAAAACTACCAAAATTATGCTTCTGCGTAGAAAAATTAAAATGAACGCTCATAACTCGGCCCTTTCTAGGAATTTTTCACCAAATTTTCAATTTGGCCTTTTTGGGACCCCGCCTCATGAACACTGGCAGTGAAATTTTGTTATTTAGTCCTGAAAGGTGATTTTACGCAGTGACTGCAAAATCACCTTCCAGGCCCGACTAATGAAATGACACTGCCAGTGTTCATAAGGTGGGGTCCCAAAAAGGTTATGTTGCAAATTTCATGAAAAAATATCTACAAATGGCAAAGTTATGAGCATAAGTTCAAAACATCATTGAAATACATCATATAGCGCTTACCTCTATTCCTCAGTTCATGGTTCGGCTTTAAAGAGTGCAGACGTGTCTCGAGTCACAGAGGATGACAGAGTTTGATACTGGCTGGTAAGTATAGGGTAAGAGGGGTGTGGAGAGGTGAGTGCTCAGTGGGAGGGTCTGGATGGTGGGAGGGGATTGGCGGCAATGGCAGTGAGGGGCTGTTTTCTTTGTTTCAGGTAAAAAAACAAACAAAGACGTTGCAGGACGGTTTTGATGTTGCAGGTAACAATAAACATTACTGAACTATTTTGGGACTCTGGGGGTGGGCTCCTCAGTGTCCCACACTACTGTGGGGGCTTCTAAATGCCAACATGGGAACTGGGCCCCTCAATGTCAACAATTAATAAAACAATGGGGGGTGGGCCTCCGACAATGGGGGTGGGCATCCTGAATTACACAAAAAAAAAAGAAAGAAAAAAATAAATACACTGCCTTCAGGGATTTGGGCCCCTGGTGTAGAGATACAGTATATTATGCCATGGCACAGTCAGGATGGTGTGGCTACAATGACAGTAGCCCTGTCTATGACATACCAGTCAAGACACAGCAGAGGTTGCTATATGACACAGCTGTCATTTGTTAGTAAACAACAGCTGTGTCATATAGTTCAACCAGCTGTTGTCCCCAAAAAACACCAGGAAAACAAAAGCATAAGGGAACAGCAATGGGAGGGTAGGGGTGTTGGGGGGGCGCTAGACACCAGGGAAATGGGAATAAAACAGGGAACAGCAATGGGAGAGTGGGGGGGCACTATACACCAGGGAAACAAAAAAGAAAAACAGGGACAGCAATCGGAGGATAGGGGGTGCCACTAGACACCAGGGAAATGAGAATAAAACTGGGAACAGCAATGGGAGGAAAAGGGGGCTACTAGACACCAGGGAAATGGGAATAAAACTGGGAACAGCAATGGGAGGGTAAGGGGGCCACTAGACACCAGGGAAATGGGAATAAAACTGGGAGCAGCAATGGAAGGGTAGGGGGGCCACTAGACACCAGGGGAATGGGAATACAACTGGGAACAGCAATGGGAGGGTGGGGGCCAATAGACACCAGGAAATGGGAATAAAACTGGGAACAGCAATGGGAGGTAGGGGGGCCACTAGACACCAGGGAAATGGGAATAAAACTGGGAACAGCAATGGGAGGGGGGGAGCCACTAGACAACAGGGAAATGGGAATAAAAGTGGGAACAGCAATGGGAGGGTGGGGGGCCACTAGACACCAGGGAAATGGGAATAAAACTGAGAACAGCAATGGGAGGGTAAGGGGCTACTAGACACCAGGGAAATGGGAATAAAACTAGGAACAGCAATGGGAGGGTAGGGGGGCCACTAGACACCAGGGGAATGGGAATAAAACCGGGAACAGCAATGGGAGGGTGGGGGGCCACTAGACACCAGGGAAATGGGAATAAAACTGGGAACAGCAATGGGAGGGTAAGTGGTCCACTAGACACCAGGGAAATGGGAATAAAACTAAGAACAGCAATGGGAGGGTAAGGGGGCTACTAGACACCAGGGGAAATGGGAATAAAACTGGGAACAGCAATTGGAGGGTAGGGGGCCACTAGACACCAGGGAAATGGGAATAAAACTGGGAACAGCAATGGGAGGATGGGGGGCCACTAGACACCAGGGAAATGGGAATAAAACTGAGAACAGCAATGGGAGGGTAAGGGGCCTACTAGACACCAGGGAAATGGGAATAAAACTAGGAACAGCAATGGGAGGGTGGGGATGCACTAGACACCAGGGAAATGGGAATACAACTGGGAACAGCAATGGGAGGTTGGGGGGCCACTAGACACCAGGGAAATGGGAATAAAACTGGGAGCAGCAATGGGAGGGGAGCCACTAGACACTAGGGAAATTGGAATAAAACTGTAAACAGTAATGGAAGGGTGGAGGTGCCACTAGACACCAGGGGAATGGGAATAAAACTAGGAACAGCAATAGGAGGGTGGGGGAAGGCACTAGACACCAGGAAATGGGAATAAACTGGTACAGCAATGGGAGGGTAGGGCCACTAGACATCAGGAAACTGGGAACAGCAATGAGGGGAGGGCCACTAGACACCAGGGAAATGGAATAAAAAAACAGGGACCAGCAATGGGAGGGTAAGGGGGCCACTAGACACCAGGGAAATGGGAATAAAACTGGGAACAGCAATGGGAGGGCAAGGGGGCCACTAGACACCAGGGAAATGGGAATAAAACTGGGAACAGCAATGGGAGGGTAAGGGGGCCACTAGACACCAGGGAAATGGGAATAAAACTGGGAACAGCAATGGGAGGGTAAGGGGGCCACCAGACACCAGGGAAATGGGAATAAAACAGGGAACAGCAATGGGAGAGTGGGGGGGCATTAGACACCCGGGAAATGGAAAAGTAAAACAGGGCCAGCAATCAGAGGGTAGGGGGGCCACTAGACACCAGGGAAATGGGAATAAAACTGGGAACAACGATGGGAGGGTAGGGGGGCATTAGACACCAGGGAAATGGGAATAAAACTGGGAAGAGCAATGGGAGGGTAAGGGGGCTACTAGACACCAGGGAAATGGGAATACAACTGGGAACAGCAATGGGAGGGTGGGGGCAATAGACACCAGGGGAATGAGAACAAAACTGGGAACATCAATGGGAGGGTGAGGGCCACTAGACACCAGGGAAATGGGAATAAAACTGAGAACAGCAATGGGAGGGTGGGGGACCACTAGCCACAGGGAAAACTTCATTACATATTAGGCAGGTGATTGGGTGGGGAGGGACCACTAGCCACCAGGAAAACTTCATTACATATTAGGCAGGTGATTGGGTGGGGAGGGACCACTAGCCACCAGGGAAAACTTCATTACATATTAGGCAGGTGATTGGGTGGGGAGGGACCACTAGCCACCAGGGAAAACTTCATTACATATTAGGCAGGTGATTGGGTGGGGGAGGGACCACTAGCCACCAGGAAAACTTCATTACATATTAGGCAGGTGATTGGGTGGGGGAGGGACCACTAGCCACCAGGGAAACTTCATTACATATTAGGCAGGTGATTGGGTGGGGAGGGACCACTAGCCACCAGGGAAAACTTCATTACATATTAGGCAGGTGATTGGGTGGGGGAGGGACCACTAGCCACCAGGGAAAACTTCATTACATATTAGGCAGGTGATTGGGTGGGGGAGGGACCACTAGCCACCAGGGAAAACTTCATTACATATTAGGCAGGTGATTGGGTGGGGGAGGGACCACTAGCCACCAGGGAAAACTTCATTACATATTAGGCAGGTGATTGGGTGGGGGAGGGACCACTAGCCACCAGGGAAAACTTCATTACATATTAGGCAGGTGATTGGGTGGGGAGGGACCACTAGCCACCAGGGAAAACTTCATACATATTAGGCAGGTGATTGGGTGGGGGAGGGACCACTATCCACCAGGAAAACTTCATTACATATTAGGCAGGTGATTGGGTGGGGAGGGACCACTATCCACCAGGGAAAACTTCATTACATATTAGGCAGGTGATTGGGTGGGGGGAGGGACCACTAGCCACCAGGGAAAAGGTTCTTACATCTCAGGATTGCTTTTTCTGTAATATGTGTCCTATCATACACTGTGGTGTTGTGCTATATGACACACCTCAGTATATGATACGACAGACATAACGAAAGACGACAACAGGACATCACACTTTTGCAAAAATTCAGCTATCTATAGAACACTGATTTTCTGAACTGCGCTTGCTCACAAATGGGACATTTTTCATAAATAATTTTAAAAATACCTAACATTTGTGTGTATAAATCACAAAAGCATACACATTGGACCAACCTCTGTTAAACCTGAAAGTTTCAGATTTCAAAGCTTCTATCTTTTTAGTTATCAGATGGCAAAAAAAATTAAAATTTTCAAAAACGGAGACTTTTGCGTTTTTTGCACCTCCCTAACTCTGCCCACTCTGAACCGATCTACATGAAATTTACAGGATCAAGAGATCTTGGCACAAAGGCTGTGTTTTCCAAATTTCATGTAAATTAGTTGAGTAGGACAAAGTTATTAAGGTGCAAAAATGTGGGTTTAACATAGAAGTGCTTACTCAACCCTAATATACAGGCGTGACGGCACCTGTATAATATGCAATTACTGTAGTTTAATAAGGATTACATTTTATTCAACATGTGAGGACTCAAAGGCTTCATTGCCACTAAATGATTTGATTATCCAAAGAATTCTGCACACTACAGGAAAGATGTATTATGCGGTACATTGCATCTTGCAGCGTATAGCAGCAGGGATAGCCTTTATTTTATACAATGATTTCTTTACAGAATAATTGAATGTAATAAATCACATCAGATCTTCATGTGGTATTTTTAATGCCTGTTCAATACCTCCAGACTCCAGGCTCTGAAGGATGGCTCAGCTGACTGCTATCAGTACTGACTGGACTCTGTATTTCCTTGTATCTCATCTCATTTACACACACAAATCTATGGAGGAAAGAGAGTATCTAGCATATACTGCATTTGTTAAGGTGTTCCTTTCAGGACAAATTCAGATGACTCTGACTCTGCTCAGGGCAGGGAAACTAACATGTACAGTTGCCTGCTCCTGAATCTGGTAGCCACAGTAGATTACAAATACTCTGTTCAGAGTTTTTTATATTTTCTTTATCCCCTGTCACCAGTGTTGTCCTGCCTTCTGCCAGGCCAACTTTCAGCCCCATCCTTGCCTTCTCCATCACTTACTTGACATTCCGGGGGATTCACAGGATACAACGTTCTCCATGTTGGAGCCCTTGGGGGCAGGAGCAGAACCACTGAAGGTCCATTTAATGTGTAGGAATGTGGCAGACAGTCAGTTCATCAAGGTACAAGAGTGCATTCTACATACTGCCAGGGTTTTCCACCTTGGTTTTGCCCAGGTCATACCAGAAAATAGGCATACCTTTGTCCACTGTACTTACCTGGTCAATAAAAGGTAAATATATAAACCCCTATGATGCTACCAACAAAGGCTCTAAGGCACACTTGTGCATGCAAGGCATACATGCACTACCAGAGCCAGATGGCATCCCTCTTCCCTGCAAGCCTCTCCTGAAGCACTGTCAGCAGTGGTCACAGAGTTGGCAATACAACACTGGAGTATGCTACCCACCTTCCCTAGAGTATGAGAGCATCCTCTGGGGCACTACAACACATAGATACTCTAGGGAAGTATCCTCTGGGCACTACAACTCATACATACTCTAGGGAAGTATCCCCCGGAGCACTATAACTCATATATACTCTAGGGAAGCATCCCCTGGGGCACTACAACACATACATACTCTAGGGAAGCATCCTCTGGGGCACTACAACTCATACATACTCTAGGGAAGCATTCTCTGGGGCACTATAACTCACACATACTCTAGAAAGCATCCTCTGGGGCACTACAACGCATACATACATGCATACCCTAGGGAAGCATCCTCTGGGGCACTACAACACATACATACTCTAGGGAAGCATTCTCTGGGGCACTACAACTCATATATACTCTAGGAAAGCATCTTCTGGGGCACTACAATACATACATACTCTAGGAAAGCATCCCTTGGAGCACTGCAATATACTGTGTAAATACTCTAGGAAAGCATCCTCTGGGGCACTACAACTCAAACATACTCTAGGGAAGCATTCTTGGAGGACTACTACACATACATACTCTAGGGATGCATCCTCTGGAGCACTATGTCACATACAAAATCAAGAGAAGCATCCTCTGGGGCACTACATCACATACATACTTTAGGGAAGCATCTTCTGGGGCACTACAACTCATACATACTCTAGGGAAACATACTCTGGGGCACTACATCACATGCATACTCTAGAGAAACATCCACTCGGGCAGTACAACACATGCATACTCTAGGGAAACATCCACTTGGGCAGTACAACACATGCATACTCTAGGGAAACATCCACTCGGGCAGTACAACACATACATACTCTAGGAAAGCATCCTCTGTGGCACTACAACACATACATACTCTAGGGAAGCATCCTCTGTGCACTACAACACATACATACTCTAGAGAAGCATCCTCTAGATTTCTCAGTTCTTCTCTTCCTGGCCAGCTCCTGATATCTTCAGCTCATTCCTGAACCTGGGTCACCAGGATCATGGCAGTACCATAGCCGTTGCACCGATGAGCCAGTGGATCTGCTCATGTTCAAGAATTTGGGTCCAGAAATTTACCATCTGTTTTGGATAACCAGCTAGTTCTAGTCTACACTTCATTTGAACTGAACAGTCATTATCCAAGTAAACAAATGACAAGCTGGTCAAATTATCGGTTTAGTTAGTTTGGATAGTCAGCATCTGTGTTAAATATTGACTAGCTCTGGCAAAATTATCCCCTCTGTTTGGAAGGTGGATGAGAGATCAGAAACCTCTAGACAAACTATTAATTTCTAGATTATTATTCTTCTCTGAACCATGGTTTTGGCTTCACAGCTTCCAAAGGAGGATTATGGCACTTTGACAGTTTAGTAGCCTATGGCTACTGAAATCTGTTATTGCCCATTTTGGCTCTTTGGGTCATACGCAAGTAAGTTAAAAGTACCCATGAACATTTATGAGGTAACTTATTTTTCGGAATACAGTAGTCGATGATTGCTCCATGAGTAGCTGGTGCATGGTGGATTAGCTGAAAGTACTTTAATAAATGTTGGACCATAACAAAAAATAGAAGGTAAAAAAACCAAAAAAACAACAACAAACCTATTCCCTTGCACTAACAGCACTGAATAAATTGAAGCACTTACTACTGATGTGCAGCAGGGCTTGGCATCAGTTGGTTATAGGTGTTACTAATCCATAGAAACCAGCACATTTTGCCTGCAGGCATTCTTCAGTAAATTGAAGGGTCGATACAGAGTTTCAGACTATATTTTTCACAGCTGATCCCCTGAATCTATTTGTGATTAACTTAATTTCCAAGCTTGGTGAGACAGCAGAACTTTAGTGTTTGAAATGGTTAAAGTCAATCTTTGATTATTGAAGCAGTCAGCAATGATGATTACCCCTGATGCTGTTGTGTGGTTCAAAGTGACATAAATGACTTAGAAATGCCACCCTTCTGAGAACAGACAGTTCTACTGTTGTGATCAGAAGAGCAAAAATAGCAGTAGTCTGTAGAAGGGGAGGTAGGCAGGTGACTTGAAGGTCGCTGAAGCGGAGACAGTCACCTGATGCAACCTTACCTTCCAAGCAGGAGCAGCCAAGCAGACAGAGGGAGCAAGAGAGATAGAGAGAGAGAGAGAGAGAGAGAGAGAGACAGAGAGAGACATAGTGTGTGTGTGAAAGAGAGAGAGAGAGAGAGAGAGAGAGAGAGAGTGTGAATTACAGAAGGAGAGGGAGGATCACACTTTTGTAACTGGTTTCTTGCTGGGAGTTGGGAATACTGGCAGTGGTGCTTGAGGAAGTGTTGCCTCTGCTATGTCACAACCGGCTGAGAGGATGCATTCTAAAAAGGCAGGGATCCGAGCGGCTGTGGTGCTTATAGGTTTACTACACAAATCCCGAAAGCAAAATAAAGATAAAAGGTAACTGTCATTCCTTAAGAATTTTTTCTTTCATTGCTGCTCAAGCTGTGCTGCTTTCATATAGATGCTTGGATTAGCCATGTGTGTTGTAGACACAGGTAGAGTGACGCTGTGTTTCATTTTTTAAATTTATATTATATTATGCAAACTGAAGTTTGTCATAAAGATATATGTGCTGTGTCAACACACACACACTCGCGTACCTTAAATTCTGTTATGAAGTAACACGTGGGAAACTGCAAAAGCGGTCTTGGATACAAACAATGCGGATGAAGGAATAAAAAGAACTAAATTCCTGAATGACCCAAATAAATGCAAAAAGTTATTGTTAAAGTTTATGGATAAGGCGCTTGTATATATTCTCGGTGAGACACCATATGTTTACTTGCTCTACCTCATTTCTGAAGGAAAACAAGCAACACAATTGTAAAACTGCACCCTTAGCAATAAATTGCTTTTTTTTAATAAACTGTTCAAATGGATTCACAGATATGGTGCCCCATTTGTAAAATATTAATTAAGCTCACAAGAAAACTTTAATACATTGCAAGAGTGGCATTAGACTTTTTTACTTATGAAATTGCTATTTAAAATTCAGATTTCTCCTTTTATGTAAAATGCTAATTTGGACTTACTTGGTGTAAACATGACAACTTAAGTCCATTTATTTTAAGAAACACTTGAAATTACTCTGTGATCGTAGTATAGCTTGACATGTGTGGCAGGCAGTACCTATTTACACTGATTTACTTAAAGACCTACAGTATAAGCATCATTATGTGTCTGGCTAGCTGCATATGCTGTATTAATATAATACTAATATTTTAACATCCCACCCATCCTGCTAAGTGTTTCTCCATGTGATTCAACCAAGACAGTAAAATAAGAAACAAGAAATACAAGAGTTGTTTTCCATTAAACAGAGTCCACACCAGCTCTTGTGAACTGACTTATGTACAAATGGACTGCTTTAGCATAAAATATGTTACTTTATAATACCTTAATTGTAATACTGTTATGAACTTAAGCATAACTAGATTGCTTGGTTCTACATGGCCTTCTTAACTATGCAGTACCTGTCACTGTGGGTATACCTACATGTTGTAGTGTCTAAAAGTAGCGTCTCAGATTTTTATTTTCAAATGCAATTTAATTTGGCCGGGGTTCTGTCAGATACAGTAACTAAGCATGAACCAGTGATTATATTCATTAGGTCTTTTGCAGTTGTCTGGCTCAGTACAAGCACTGCAGATTTAAAGAGCCAGTGCACAATTTGCTTCTCTCATTTCAGATAATAAATGCAGCAAGTGCAGTGTTAGATTATGTTGGCACCATTTACCATATGGAAGTTGGATGTTCAAAAAGATTTAACACTTTGAATCACATGGCTTACAGATTTGTGACTCAGTTTGTTACACTTCCTTGTGTTAAGCATGAAAAATCATATTAGTCTCCAAATCTTTTTTCATAGGCAGCATTATGTGCAAGTTGACATTATCCTCTTAAAGATCTACTGTACTGCCTAAAACTAATATTAGATTTTAAAAGCAGCCAACCATTACCTTTTACACCTGAGGCACTTGTTCTTTTCCCTGTGTTTAATTAGAAGATTGTTTACCTGATGTTAATAGGTGTGATGTGTGGAACAGCTCTTAGCCTGGCAGCTGACATATCTTGCTCTACTGCCTTATATTACATCATCAGCATTGTGACCTCACTGACTGTGACATCACTGCTACTTAGGAACAGCAAGTGAGTGACTGCTCAATCATTCAACTGTCATGTCGTCATATGTATGGCAGCTTAGATTCAATGCAAAGAAGTGCAAAGTAATGCACATGGGAAACAAAAACCCAGGGGAAGAGTACACAATGGGGGGTGAGATACTGATAACAACAAAAATGGAAAGGGACCTGGGGGTAGTCATACCAGATGACCTAAAGGTGGGCCAGCAATGTGAGAAGGCAGTAAGGAGGGCTGGGGGGATACTGGGATGCATAGGGAGAGGCATCACCAGTAGAAAACAGGAAGTTGTTGGCCCTCTGTACAGATAGGTGGTAAGACCACATCTGGAGTACTGTGTACGGTTCTGGAGACCCCATC
Source organism: Neoceratodus forsteri (assembly GCA_016271365.2). Taxonomy (NCBI): domain Eukaryota; kingdom Metazoa; phylum Chordata; order Ceratodontiformes; family Ceratodontidae; genus Neoceratodus; species Neoceratodus forsteri. Next base: position 19,523,273 of record JADMNL010000030.1, on the reverse strand, counting down.
TCTGCAAAGACATAGACAGGGTGGAGGCTGTCCAGAGGAGGGCAACCAAAATGATGCAGGGTCTGCATCAGAAGACATATGAAGAAAGACTAAAGGAACTAAAGATGTATAGCCTCAAGGAAAGGAGGGAAAGGGGGGACATAATAGAAACTTTCAAATACCTCAAGGAAATCAACAAAGTCCAAGAGGGTAGCATCTTTCAGAAAAAGAGATGTGCAAAAATAAGGGGTACAATTTGAAGATGAGCGACAGCTCAGAGGTAATGTGAAGAAGTATTTCTTCACAGAGAGGTTGTGGATATATGGAACAGCCTTCCTGAGGAGGTCAGAGAGTCAAAAACAGTGGGGGAATTCAAGAATGCATGGGACAGACATAAGGCCATTCTAGCGGGGGTAGGAGGAAGTAGGCTGTTGGTTAACTAGGATCTGTAGCTTATCCATTAGGTAGGGAAATCGGCAGACTAGGTGGGCCAAGCGGTCCTTATCTGCCGTCAAATTCTATGTTTCTATGATGTCACTGCCAGTGAGATAATAATGCTGATGCTGTAGTATGGGGCAGTACAGTTAGATATGTCAGCTGCCAGGCTAAGAGCTGGTCCACACTTCCAGCAAGATATTATCACACAGAAAACTTCCTTATGAGCAAACAGAAAAAGAAAAATACTTCAGAAATAAAAAATTAAAACTGACTACTACTTAAAATTTGTATTATTTTCCTGTCTGCCTGTTTTGGCTCCACTTGCTCTTTAAATAGTGAGTAGCATTAAAATGAGCAGACAGAAATTAGAATTAATTTTTAAAAGTAGTCAATTCTTACTTTTTGTTTCTTCATTATTTGTCTTTTTTCCTGATGCTTATCAAAATATTTTCTACCTGCTAGTATTAGGTGTAATGGGAAGAGTGATGTTTTACCTTGCAGCTGAAATATCTTAATTTTTGCCCTCTCCATACCTCACCAACATTATGACTTCAGTCATTGTGACATCACAAGTGACTGATCTGGTACCAGCTGATTGGCTCTTTCTAAGTACTTGTAATGTCACATTTAGTGAGGTCACAGTGTTGATAGGGTATGAAGAGGAATGAGACTAGATATGCCAGCACCTGGGACTGTCAGGTAGCAATTCTTTAAGACTTAGATTTAATTTTAGGCAGTACATTAGCTCTTTAATATCTTAAGGATATTTCACCTCATTTGGTGACCAGGATTTTTATTCTATTTGATAAAACACAGACAATATCTGTTTTAAATTAAGTAAACTATAGATCTCAGAACTCAAATTTACATAGCTTTGTCAGTGGTGGAAATGAGGGGGATCTGGAGGACTCAGTTCTTGGAGTGTAACTAAAAGTCTGACTCAGTTCCAGGAGTAAAATGGGGGAAGGACTGCTTCTGTGTAAAATATACTCCCCTTGAGACTTAAAGTGAGAATATGGGTTGGACCAGAGAGAACACTATAGATATTCACAGATGTCTCTCTTCCTTAATGGTCAACTTGGACTTCAGGTAGATGAATCTAAGTTTATACCACACATAGGGCCTGATTTTCAGAGGGGTTATAACCCCTGCAAGGGACTCACGGCTGACAGTGCATCGCAAATGGCAACCCCTCTGCTGCAAGTCCTTTGCAGTGACACGGCACAGTTCCGCCAGCTCCCCCCGGCATAACTTTCTGCAGGTGGGGTAGCCAGTTTATGGTGCTTGCACCACTGCATTGGCACAAGCTGCTGTAAACTGAGAGTACTGTCACAACCTGCATCCAGGATTGTAAAATAGGGTGCAAGTTGCATCACACCCCTGGACACGAGTGCAGCAAGCTTTGTGGGGACAAAGGACTTGGTTACAGGCCCTGCATCCCCATTTGAAAATCAGGCCCTAGACGACATACTTCCAATTTTATGAGGGGAATGATTAGCCTATTTTATATCCTTTTGTTATCAAGCTCCACAATGCAGCCCACTAACAAATCTCACAGGAACAAATCACTTGGGAGCTGAATTAACAATCAACCTAGAACCAGCAGACTGGACTAGGATCTGGTTCCACCAATACAAGATGACAGATTCCTATAAGTGGAGGGACTGTAGCTGGAAAACAGCTATTAGTTATTTTAGAACCCCACACATATTGGCAACATTTTTGACTTCGCATGACGCTTCCTGTTGGAGAGGCTGTGGTTAAGATGTAGCCACATACACTCTTGTGCTGTGCTCTTGCCCTCACCGTCTCACATTTGGGACAGGAGTGGAGGCAGAGATAGGTGCCGTGATTACATATTAAGATGCGTTGACCATGCAGCACTCTTTTTACACTACCCATCTTATATCAGAAATAAAACCTTGCTGTATCTGTTGGGCATTTTTTTTACTGCAGACAAAAAAGCTGTAACAAGGCTTTGGCTTAAATCTAACCCCACCCCCACCCCCACCCTAACACTATGGCAAGATGTTATCTGGGACATCTGTAAAATGGAAAAGATGATGTCCTATCTACAACAGATGGAGGAGAGAATGCGGAATAGGTGAAACCCATAGCTAATTCATATCATGCCGCTTTAACCAGATATCCTTCCTTGAGACGTACCTGAAGGCTAGCTGCACAAAGGAAAATTAGACAAAGTTCAGGGAATCCCATTTTGTATATTAGGCCAGAATTATATTATACCGCAGATGTGATAGTTTTCTTGATATAGCATTGTATATAATGTACAGATCCCGATTTGCACTGTCATGGATGTGAGGTGCCCCATCCCACCAAACTTGCTTACATATTGCCACACATGGATGATCTGTTTCTACTTGTCTGTCAAAAGCTCAATAAACATTTAAGTCTAAAAGAAATATACTCCCTTAATGCAGAAAACTGACTAAATAAAGTATAAAATGCAACACACACACAATGAGAAAATGTGTTCTCAGACCCCTATTAGGTATTTTTGATCCTACATCAAAGGTAGTGGTTTCCTCAAGTCATTTATATCCATGCCCAGCAATACAGTATTATAAGCTTAGCATGACATATATTTACGAAATACAAACAGGGAGCAAAATAACACAAACACACACACACACACACACACACACACACACACACGATATACAAGAAAATATACCCATCGATGGGACTAATCAGTTAATAAGGCCATTCGCCCAAAGGGAAAGTGGTTTTATTATCTAAATAGCCCTTCTCAGTGGGTTTATTACTGAGTATGCCATGCTTACTCATCATTTCTTTTATGTTTATTTATTTATTTGCTTTTGATGACCGGGTAGGTGCACTAGGCAATAAATCTGCCTATTTTCAGACATGACCTGGGAGAATACAATTTACAATAGTACAGTAAGACAACAAGGAGTACAAATAACAACAATACAGCAAAGGCAAGTGGAGAGTACATGCAGTAAAACACCATGATACAGCAAAATGTCAACATTAGATTAACATCTTAGTAGTACCATAAGTGAGAATAAACATATGAACAGACATACATAGCTTGCAAGATATGATACATAAGTACGGTTATTATTTGTGCCTTTATCTATAGCCATGTTGATGTCCTGGTTTACCGGTGGTCGGGCCAATTATGGGTTTACTTTTGGTGTTTCAAAGTGAAGAGGTATTTTGCTTCGGGGCACTCTTTTGGCCTTTGTTTGTTTCTGTAGTTTAGGGTTCCTCTATATAAGGGTGTTTAGCTGTGGTTGGTTATCTCTTAGTTCACTGGTTGTGGCATAGATTGTGGCTGTAGCTGATAGATTGAAATGTCAGTTGGGAGGACAGTCTGCAGTTGGGAAGGGAACAGTTTTTCTACTCTCACCCTCACAAACCATATAGACATTAACTTTTGACTCCCATGGGTGTTTGCTGCTTACACCGGCAAGCAATGCAAACATCCATTTTTTTTGTAATTTGAAAGTTGACACCCATGAGGTTTGTGACAGTAAGGTTAAAAATGCACTGGACAGAAAAGAAAATTAGATAAAAATAGTGAAACACATAAATAATCTACCAGAAAGCTACGATTAAATGTACAGGGCCCAAAGCAAGATAGAAGTAATTTCCTGCTTTGCACAGCTGTGCAAAAAAGGTTAAGACTTACCTCCTATTATGTGGATTTGCACAGGGCCTGAAGGGTCCTGTGCATCTTGTGTCATGCAGGGCCCTTCCTGTGCAAAGCTGGTTAGTTAGTACTTAGCTCCTGATTCACATAGGGCCCAAAGGGCCCTGCACTTCTTGCTTCACACAGGGACCAAACCACCTTGCTTGAAGCAAGTTACAACTTATTTTCTCAATGGTAAGCAAAAACTCATGTAGGAACCCTTGTATGGACTACTATGATGTGGATTCACACAGGACCCAAAGGGCACTGTGCATTCTGTTCTCTACAGAGCCCAAAGGATAATTTTCAAAGCAAGTTAGATTTTGCTCCTGATTTGCGCAAAGCAATTTAGGGATAACCTCCTAGGTCAGGTATTTGCATTGGCCAAACAGCCCTGTGCAAAGTGCCCTGCATGTTTAGCTCTATGCAAGACCTGAACAGCCCTGTGTGAAGCAAGTGACAACTTATTTTCTCAAACAATGAGGAATTCAATGTATGTAAATGCAAATAATAGTGTTGCAAAAACACAAACCATACAAAGTAAGGAAAAGAAAAGCAGTATGGGTTAAAGTCTCATGAATCTTGGCAAATTGGTGGTGTCATGTGATGTTCCTCAGGGTTTTCAACCCTAATACCCTCCTAGATGTTGCTCTCTTTGTGCCATTAAAACCATAAGTTTATTTGTAACACTCAGCCTCCAGTACATCATTTCTTGACTGTGTGTGGCTTACCTGTGTTTTCTTGAATATAATATTTGAAGCCTGCACTGACTGATCTGCTATGAGCAAATGGCTTATTGTGTTTGTCAACCCTAATGCCCCCCCCCCACCCAAGCACCAAGCTGCAGGACTCAAGGACAAGCTACAGGTTTAGGGCATGGGGTCACTGTATGAAGAAAGCTATGAATGACTTGTCTTTGCTGCCCCAAGAGGGCCCTGTACCAAGAAAGTAATACATTATCTAGTGTTTCATGCAGGACCCAAAGGGTCTTGTGCACAGAAACTTTTACATGATCTTCTGTGTCCCATGGGGATCACAAGGATCAGCATACCTCTTAAACCTCTCAGCACTAAAATACATAGCTCTTGCCTTCAAAATTCAGAGCAAGTGGCCAGAATATGTAGGCCTTATTCATTTTAAAGAATAATAAGTATTAGAATATTTGGCCCCATATGTTCATGTTAAGGAATGTTTCTATCAAGATAGTTCAGTGTTTAACGGGAAAGTCCCCTCAGCCTATTTTCTTTATACCTGAGTAGTTTGTAGGCATGAACAATAGTTCCCTCTCTTGCATACCCCAATGTCATCCTAATTTAAATATAAATGAGGTTGTTTCACTCTGCTTTGCTCTAGTGTGAAAACCTGTTTTTCTCCATTTCAAAGGTTGTGACCCAACTCATGCAAAGCATCATGGGAGTTGATGATGCATACATGCACAAGCCAGCAGAAGTTATACTCTCATTCAGTTCTGTTACATGTCTTGTGAAGTCCCTGTATTCTCTAAAAGCATTTTTTCTAACTCAGATACACTTTGAACTACAGAAACAGCAGGGCTCTTACTGTGCCTTGAAAAGTTTCATGGCCAGCATAAAACAAGAACATAGAGACTGCAGAGGACAGCAACAGCACTGACAAATACAGTGTAACTACCGCAGGCTTTAGCACCAACACATCATTAAATTTCAGGAGTCATGACCTTTGCAGTGGAGTCAATCAGCTTTTCACCTCAGACTTAACTACCTTTATTTCCATTTAAATCCTGATAAAATTAGGAGGGTGCAATAGAGGCAATCATTTTACATGCCTACAGACTACACAGGGAAACAGAATAAAAGGCTGAGAGGTCTTCCCTTTTAATAGTTTGTGTGTTGAGAAACAGTTCTAACATTATGAGGAACATAAGTAAACCTTTACAGAGCAAGAGTGAATTTCAGTGTAAAACTCATTGCTATGTGAAATTCACAGCAGTTAAGAGGTATGGGGCCGTTGTGTGAAGAGACGTATGACTTATTCTGAAGGACCTCGTGTGAACAACCATAGCTGTCTAGCTTGAAGCACCAGACCTATGGGGCACAGACTTGGACCTGTAGTCTTACAGATAAATTATCTATTTCTATGACTCTCAGGCATAAAAAGATGATAAGTCATTCATCATCGTTCTAGGTGGGCCATCAACATTTATTATCACTTGAGGGCGGTCACAAAGGAGCTTTTAACCAATGAGACAGCAGCTTGAAGAATGCTTGATGACATCACAATTACTTCTGCTGCACTCAAAACAGAGAAATGAAATCAAACAGAAACAGTTTTTTCTTCACTAAAAGAACTAATATGAAAGCTCTATAGTTTAAAATACATTGTATAAGTCGGACACACAATGGCCTCACTCAGAATATGACATTTATCCTCACTTGTGATGGGGCAGGACTTTCATAACTTACTTATGGCTGTCCCACTTGTGAGCTGTGCTCCTGCCTTCTCACTCATAATGATACATTGTATATTCTGAGTCTGGCCATTGTATATCCCATATATATATATGTTTTATGATTTGCTGCTTCCTGCCTTAGGACCACCTTAAAATGGAGGCACTGGTTATGTAAATGACTACACATGTTCAAACTGTCAATCTTTAAAATAAACAGATACAGTGGAAACTATCTTTTAACTTTCAGTTTCATAGAATACATGAGTGACATTTAATATTTTTATAGTTTACTACTTTTGAATAGGTGCCACTTGAGTTTTCTTAAACTAATCACTTTGGAATTATTATAACATTGCAATACTGTGCTCATATCCAGGTGTAACTTTGAAAAGTAATAGGACATTGATGTAAAAAGATAGCTGCTCCGCCCACATTATTATTATTTTTTTTTAATATTTGACTGAAGGGTGAAGGGATTTGAAGCAGCACAAAAAGTCAGTTGGACAGAACTGAAGGTACCAGTGTGGAATCACGTCACATTCACTGGATACAAGCTCGGCATTGGGTCCTCCTACCCCACCGACACTGACTCTAACTTAGTCACAGTAGTATCTGAGAGGGACATCTACTGCAAAAGGTCTAGACAGTGAGGGCATACCAGCACCATTTTTGTGGGTCTAAGAAAAAAAACTAAGGTAAAAGGAAAAAAAAATGATCTTAATTATTTTCAGTTAAGAGTAATGTGGTTCAGTAAGGGAGCCTAGTTATTCCCTTATGGAATCATAAATAGCAATGCTTTTTTATGGTCTATCTTCAAATGCTGCTTTTAATAACTGTGGTCACCCTATTGTGAGAATAGTTAAAAGTCTGGAAGATTCACAAAGCATTTGATATCCTTTCCTGTTGCCTTTGGGCCTAGAACCCACAGCCTTCTGATCTGCCAGCCCCAGAAGCAAGCATGCTACCTACCAAGCCACTAACATCAACAAGTTGCATGGAAAATAATTTGAAATCAGGCCTTATGTAATCTCAGACTGAAAAACAATAGGTTTGATGTTCTCCTTATGCTCAAGATAAGTGCAGTGTGATAACCCGAAGCACCCAAAATGAGTTTCAGTCTTTCCTGTCATAGGAATTTTCACTGAAGTAGTGAGTGAAAAATAGTACTGAAAAATACATTCTGATACTGGGGGACTTCAGTCTGCCACAGGTAGATTGGGGCATTCTCACCACAGCTACATCAAGAGGCAGGGCCATTTTTGACTCCTTATATGGGGCATTTCTCAGGCAGCTGGTTTTGGAACCCACTAGTGACAGGACAGTTCTGGACCTGGTACTTACAAACAGAGACAGCATTGCTGATGTCACAGTGGGTAGTTCACTAGGTATAACTGATCACCATAGTATGTGGTTTGGCATACGGGTAGTACAGCGGGAAAAACACTCTAAGACAAGGGTCCTGGACTTCAGGAGGGCAGATTCTTAAAAAATGGGACACTGCCTCAAAAAATGCCTGGAAGGGGGGGAGGGGAAGGGGGGAGTGGAGGCTTAATGGAGAAAAATGAAGTAGGGTATAGCAGAGGCAATGGAATGCTGTTTGAAGGGAGTGAGCAAGATGAAAGAGGAGGAAGAGGATGCTGTGGTTTTCTAAGGAGGTGGCAAAGACAGTGAAGAAGAAGAAAACAGCATTTCGAAAGTACGAGGAGACCCAGAAGAAAGAAGACAGGGAGGTATATCTGGCAAAACAAAGGGAAGCAGGAAGGAGGGCGAGGACAGCTAAAAGCTCTAACAGGGGATGGCTAAGGAGGTCTAAAAAAAGGGACAAGACCTTCTTCAGGTATGTTGGGGAAGAGGAAAACAAGGGGAGGGAGGAGTGGGGGTGCTGCACAAAGGACGATCAAGAAAAAGCGGAAATACTAAATGATTTCTTCTGCTTGGTCTTTACAGTTCAGAGGAGGGGGGATGGACCAATATGCTGCAGTAAACACCAGGGAGAGGGGGAAGTGGACACATATCCATTCTCCTTGGAGAGTGTCTGGAAGGGAATGGAAACCTTAAAGGAGAATAAGGTGATATGGCTGGATGGGATTCATATAAGAGTCCTAAAGGAACTGGGCACAGTGCTGGCTGCCCCTCTGGCAATGGTTTTTAGCACCTCAGTTGAGAAGAAGGAAGTTCCAGAGGACTGGAGGAGGGCTGATGTGGTCCCTCTGCACAAAAGTGGCAGTAGGGAGGATGCCAGCAACTACAGGCCTGTCAGTCTCACATCAGTGGAGGGGAGGTTAATGGATATACTACTGAAGCAGAAGCTTGTGGTGCACCTTCAGGCAAAAGGGCTACAGGACCACCGTCAGCACGGTTTCATGGGGAAGGTCATGTCAAATTAATCTTATGGATTTCTTTGACTGGGTTTCCAGAGAGGTGGATCAATGGAGAGCAGTGGATGTGGCTTATCTGGATTTCAGTAACAGTAAGGCTTTTGGCACTGTGCCACACAGAAGGCTATTTAAGAAACTAAGCAGCTTGGGGGTTGGGGAGAATGTGACAAGCTGAGTATCTGTTTAACATAGAAACATAGAAACATAGAATTTGACGGCAGATAAGGACCGCTTGGCCCACCTAGTCTGCCCATTTTTCTACCTAACAGATAAGCTGCAGATCCTAGTTAACCAACAGCTTACTTCCTCCTACCCCCCACTAGGACTGCCTTATGCCTGTCCCATGCATTCTTGAAGTCCCCCACTGTTCTTGACTCCACGACCTCCTCAGGGAGGCTGTTCCATGCATCCACAACCCTCTCAATGAAAAAATACTTCCTCACATTACCTCTGAGCCGTCCCCCCTCTATCTTCAATTTGTGCCCCCTTGTTCTTGCACATCTCTTTTTCTGGAAGATGCTACCCTCTTGGACTTTGTTAATTCCCTTGAGGTACTTGAAAGTTTCTATCATGTTCCCTCTCTCCCTTCTTTCCTCAAGGGTATACATATTAAGCTCCTTTAATCTTTCTTCGTATGTCTTCTGGTGCAGACCCTGCACCATTTTGGTTGCCCTCCTCTGGACAGCCTCCACTCTGACTATGTCTTTGCAGAGATGGGGTCTCCAGAACTGCACACAGTACTCCAGATGGGGTCTCGCCAACTGTCTGTACAGATGGATAACAACTTCCTGTTTTCTACTATTGATGCCTCTTCCTGTGCATCCCAGTATCCCCCCAGCCTTCCTTACTGCCTTCTCACATTGCTTTCCCACCTTTAGGTCATCTGATATAATTACCCCCAGGTCCCTTTCTATTTTACTGTTGTCAGTATCTCACCCCCATTGTGTATGCTTCCTTCTGTTTTTGTTTCCTATGTGCATTACCTTGCACTTTTGCATTGAATCTGAGCTGCCATACATTTGACCATTCCTCCAACCTTGCCAAGTCCCTTCATCCTTTCCTCTCCATCTTGTGTATCAACCCTGTTGCAGATCTTTTGTCATCTGCAAAGAGACATACTTTTCCTTCCAGTTCCTCTGCAATGTCACTTATAAAGACATTAAAAAGGACCGGTCCCAGTACTGAACCCTGCGGTACCCCACTAGTAACCCTCCTTTCTTCACTGTGTACTCCATTTACTACTACCCTTTGCGTCCTGTTGTCTAGACAATTTTTTATCCAGGCTACCACCTGGGGAACCACTCCAAGGCTGGCTATCTTGTGAATTAATCTTTTGTGTGGGACTGTATCAAATGCCTTGCTAAAATCTAGGTAGGCCATGTCCACAGCCCCTCCCTGGTCTACTACTTTGGTCACCCAGTCAAAGAAATCTATTAGATTTGTCTGACACGACCTTCCCATCGTGAATCCATGCTGCCTTAGGTCCTGTGCCCCACTGGCCTCCAGGTACTCAACAATTCTTTCCTTCAGAAGTGATTCCATCATTTTCCCTACCACTGAGGTCCAACTAACTGGTCTGTAGTTTCCTGCCTCTGTCCTGCTCTCACTTTGTGAAGAGGAATCACATCTGCCCTCCTCCAGTCCTCAGGTACCACCCCATCCTCCCATGATTTGTTAAAGAGAGTAGTCAGCGTGTCACTAGTTCTACCCTTAGTTCTTTTAGAATTCTTGGGTGAATCCCATCAGGCCCCATTGCTTTGTCCACCTTCAATTTTATTAGTTCTTTCAGAACCCTTTCTTCTGTAAATGGACTGTATTGACCCTGTCTTCAGAGTGTTTCTCTTGTTTGGTTTAGGAAACTCCCTCTCTTCCTTTGTGAATACTGAGCAAAAATATTCGTTCAGTATCCCAGCTTTTTCACTGTCACCCTCTACCCACATTCCCTCCCCTTTATTAAGCTTCAGTATCCCTCCTTTGGTCTTTCTTCACTCCCTAATGTACCTATAAAAGGTCTTATCCTCCTTCTTAACAGAATTGGCTATCCTTTCCTCGGTTTGGGCCTTTGCTATTCTGACTGCCTTCCCAGCCTCTTTCTGCTTTAATTGATAAAGTTCTCTGTCCTGCTCCTTCTGTGTTTCCTTATATTTCCTGAATGCTGTCCTTTTCTCCTTAACCTTCCCTGCCACCTCTTTTGAGAACCATAGTGTTTTTTTCCTTCGTTGTGTTTTGTTGATTTGCTTTACACAAAGGCTTGTTGCCTCTGTGATGGCTGTTTTGATCACTCCCCATTGTTCCTCCACCCCTCCTTCTTGCCTGTTTGCTAGTGCTTTTCTGAGGCACTCTCTCATTTTCCCAAAATCAGAACTCCTAAAGTCCAGTACTCTTGCTTTTGTATGGCTTGATTGTATGGCTGTGTTTATCGTGAACCACACTATTTGGTGGTCACTTGTTCCCAGATGGCTACCCACTTCTAAATCTGAGATCCTTTCTCCATCCCCATTTGAGAGTACCAGGTCTAAGATTGCTCTCCCGGAGTGGGTTCCAATACTAGCTGTCTGAGGCATGCCCCTGTAGGGCATCAAGAATGACCCTGCTCTTGGATGTGCCTGCAGCAAAGGTGTCTCCAGTTAACATCTGGCATATTCAGGTCCCCCATCAACAATATCTCCCTTTTCTGCCATTCTAAGAAAACCTTCTATCATTTCCTTGTCCATTCCTCCCTGAGATGGGGTCTGTATACAACCCCATGGATTGTGGTGCCATTTTCTGTCTCCAGGGTGACCCAAAGTGCCTCATCTGCTCCCTGTTTACTCTTTAGTTCTGTTGCTTTGATCCTTCTTTACATAGAGAGCTACTCCTCCTCTTTACCCTCCCTGTCCCTCCTGTAGATTGTGTATCCTGGTATGTTGACATCCCAGTCATGGTTCTCTGTGTACCATGTTTCTGTGACTGCCACAATATCCAGGCAACCCTCTTCCATCAAGGCCACTAGTTCAGGAAGCTTGTTACACAGACTGTGGACATTGGTACTCATCACCTCCACTTTTGATAGCCTTACCCTTTAGCCCCATTTCTATCCTTACTGCCTTTGCCTTTTTACATTTAAATCTGTTCTGCTCCCTAATAACTTCTGTACCTTGGTGTTTACTGCACTAATCACCATGTTTTGTGGGGGGAAGCTCAGATTTCTCTGCTCCTTTTCAGTGCCTCCCCCCCCCTTGGCTAGTTTAAATGCTTGCCAGTGAAGTATTTAAACCTCTCACCTAGGATCCTGGTTCCCCCCCCCGGACAGATGCAGACCATCGCACCAGTATAGGTCTGCATCCCTCCAGGTGGCTCCCCAGTCCCCAATGAAGCCAAAACCCTGAGCTCCACACCAGTTTTCAACCACCATTGAACTCCTGGTGAGAAGTGCCCTAGCATCTCCTTGCCATAGACAGGCAGCACCTCCAGAAGGTTACCGTAGATGCTACTTGTCTAAGGCCCCTTCCCAACTCTTCAAACCCTCTTGCACTGCTCTGATCCCATTCCTAGCCAGGTCATTTGTCCCTAGGTGGACAATGACATCCAGCTCCTCCCTCATGCAGCTCCTCCCATGATCCTGAGGATTTGCTTCCTGTCCCTCCAAGTCGTGGTGCCAGGAAGGCACCTTACCTTCTCTCTTCCTCCCCAATTCTACCCCTAATGATTGAGTCCCCACCAGGAGTTGTTTCTTCCCTGTGGGGTCCCATGCCACCCTCCTGTGGGTCTCCTTGTGAAGGTTCCCAGCATCCTCCTTGGTCTCCACTGCAGGTGCTCCATAGATGAACCACTATCCACCAGAAGAGCGAATGAATTGTGGAGAGGTACAGCTAGAGGGATGCAACTCTGTTCCACCACCCTTCCCTCCTTGAGCCCACCCTGGTCCAGCCTCCTGTTTCTTGGCAACCTTTGAGGTAGTGGCATTGGCCCTGGTGGTCCCTGGGTGGGGAGGAGGTTCTCACGAATCCCAGCCAGGTCAGCCTGAGACGGGCAACCTCCTCTCAGACCAGAGAGGTGCCTGTAAATAGGGCGGCATCGTGCCTCCAGAATGTCTCCCAGAACACTGCCGCCCCACAGCCATTGCACTGCACCACCCTATCATGTCTTATTTTGTGTCCTCTCTACTGTTTCTCTGGATGCTTATCCTCTCTCTCTTACAACTCTCACCCTTCCTGTTCTGGGACAGCAACTTCCTATCAGCTTCAGTTGCCTCCTTCTTCCTTGCTCAATATCAGACCACCAGCAGCTGGGGGCCGGGGGGGAGTGAGCTACTTTTTTCCTTTAGGGTTGACAAAACCAATGTTTCTCTATGATCATTTCCTTCCTACTGCCAAACAGGAAGTTCCTGTTGACAGTCAAATCCAGTGGCTATAAAAGTAGAAGTGGCTTTGGGTGGGTGGGATGGAGGGCAATTAGTAAGAAAAAAGGCTAGCAACAGGAAGTTGTAATTTGACTCACCTGCTTTTATAGTGTCTAAACCACACCCCCAGGTAAGCTCTCTTTCCTCCTACTGGTTTAGTAAAGTCGGCTGATTAGTACCCTTCCCTGCACAGAACACACACACTGACTTTCTTTCTTTTCTTTCTTTTTTTTAACCCTAAATAAGACCCCTTCTACTTTTAATAAAGTTATCTGTCTACTTTATCTTAACAGACAATGACTCCTGCTGAGATATAATTTTTAAATTAATAAGAAAATGTAGCTTCTTTTAGTTAGCTGTTTTCTGCTCTACAAGCAAGGCTAGCAACAGTTATAGGAGGCAAAGGGTGGTGATAAACAATAGCCAATCAGGTGATAGAAAAGTGACTAGTACAGTGCCACTGTGTTTGGTGTTGGGACCGGTCCTCTTCAGTGTCTTCGTGACACTGCGAAGGAGCTTGGGGGAAAGGTATGTTTCTGCAGATAATTCAAAAATCTGCAACATGGTTGATACCCAGCAAGGGGTCGAGAGAATGCAAAGGGATCTGAGGAAACTAGAGGAATGGTCTAGGGGGTGGTGGCTGGGTTTCAAAGCCAAATACTGCAAGGTTAGGTACTTAGGGCTAAGGAACCCAGGGGCTGTGTATAAGATGGGGGGGGGAGTGGAACTTACAGTCACCAAGCAAGAAAGATACTTAGGGTTTATCATATCTGGTGGCCTCAAGGTAGCTGGGCAGTGTGACAAAGCAGTAGGAAAAGCAAGCAGGATGCTTGGGTGCATTGGGAGGGAGATTTATAGCCGGAGGAAGGAGGTAGTGCTACCGTTTTATCACTCGCTGGTGAGGCCACACCTGGAGTACTATGTCCAGTTTTGGAGGTTGCACCTTTGTAAGGATATTGAAAGGGTGAAGGTGGTACAGTGGAGGGCAACAAAACTGTTGAGGGGGGCTGTTCGGAGAAGCCATATGAGAAAAGGCTGCAGGAACTCAACATGTACTCCCTGGAAGACAGAAGAGCATGACGGGACATGATTGGAACCTACAAGTACCTCACAGAAGTGAACAAGTTGCAAGTGGAGGGTCAGTTTCAGAGAAGGAAAGGCACTAAAACAAGGGGGCATGCAATGAAGCTAAGGGGCAAAGACTGGGAGAGATGTGCGGAAATACTTCTTCATGGAAAGGGGGGTGATTGATTGGAACAGCCTGTCAGAGGAGGTAGTGGGCAATGACTATGGGGAGCTTCAAGCATGTGTAGGACAGGCACTGGGGCGTATTAGGTAGAGGAACGGGGGGGGGGTTGGAAATGACACCTATGACCAGCTAGGGTCAGCCATGATGGAATAGGTAGGGAAAAGGGCCAGACTAGATAGGCCTAAAGGTTCTTTTCTGCCAAAAAATCTTTGTTTCTATGCTTGATGTTGCAAATGCTCTGTAGAAAGGTCAGTGTAGGTCGGGTTATATCACTAAGGTGCCAAAAGTACACCTACTGTAGAAATGTCTCTGGTTTTGCTTTCTTACTGGTGTTGATGCTGACATGACTGAAAGCAAAGCTGGGGCAGCTGTTTCTTTATTTGGGAATTTATATACTTAACTTTTGAGAACAGTACCTTTTTTTCCAACAATCCATACTCTTTTTTTTTTTTGTAATATATATATTTTTTTGTGATTTATAAAAGTATAATCTTTCATCAGCACTATTGTTGAAAAATTATTATGCACTAGGACATTGTCTAAATGTTTCCCATTGATTAACCTCTCCATTCCCTTAGCAATGTTAGTTGCTCCCTGCTGTTCCCTCTCTCTTCTTTTGCAAATAAAAGTTTATTATTCTTATAAATAATAATCACAAATACAAAACAGCTATATGTGTGGATATATAGATTAGTCCATGAAACCTTATATTAGCAAATACAAAGTACAGTTATTACATCTGCACGTAGAAAATAAATACATTTCTCTACTATAGGGTTAGATGTCTCCCTGCTGTTCCCTCTCAATTGTTGTTGTATAAAGGAATAATGCATGGCAGAGTATGTGTCATGCTGGGATAACGCCACTCCTGGGGGGGAGGTTGGGCATGAGGCCGCAGGCTGAGTGCGTCCAATGCCCCAGGCGTGGCGTTATCCCAAACGACACATACCCTGGAATGCATTATTCCTATTATACAATGGCTCATTGTTAGATATAAAATAAAATAAAAATATTTTAAAGAATGTTTTTATTAGCGTGTTCAAATATTTTTGTTTCTTAAGAGGAGATGCAAAATAAGAGATGCAAGATCCAAAATGCCATCTACATTGGTTCACAGTGAGGCTGAGACTAGACCTGTGGCATTGTGCTGGGATAACGCTATGGGTCTAGCCCCAAACTGACCAGTCACAGTCCAAGATTCTTTCTTGCCATTGTATAATCCGTTTTATATTATGGTGATCAGAACTGTACAGAGTACTTCACATTTGGCATTCTAGGTGCCATTAAATATGGCCTATAATAATATTTGCTGATTTGCCTTGCTTGCCAACTTTGAAACCCATCACTGTAATCTGTATTACATTCTTTTCTGGCTGGCCCTTGAATGTTAGACAGGTATATTTCTCAGGCTGATTGACAAAACACTTTGTGACCTAAAAACTTCTCTCTTAGACAGATTTGTGTCCACTAAGAACAGTGCTGAGACACTAAGACGTACCTATCAATACTACCTTGAGTAACTTCTTGCTTCCTCAGCTATGGGCCAGACATCCTTCTGTTATTGTGTTCCTTGGCTGTGGAACAGTTTTCCCCACTCTCTGCTTGATGCACCAAGTCACAGTCTGCTTAAAAGACGCTCATGTAACTACCTAATGAGTGAGTCTTCCTGTCAGTGTAACTCTTGATTGCTGCTATGTAGTATAGCCTCAACTGTTAAACAACTGGCACTGTCTCACACTCTGTAATTTATCTCAGTGTGTCGTAACTTTCTCATACCTGTCACTTTACCTCGGCCTGGCCGTGCCTTTAACAAGACCTGTAGTCCAGTGTGCTTACCCAGTCACCAAATAATAAATGAATATAAAGGGGCTTAATCACATCCCTTTCATAGCATGCTATACTCCTTTTAATAGAGGTCAGCATCAGATTTACCTTATTCACTGCAGTAACAGCTTTATACTAAAGGTTTATCCTCACAGAGAGGTGATTTCATTCATTCCATTTGTGAGTTTGCTTTTTATACTGCTGTGATTGAGACTAAACATAACTTTTGCCTTACAAAGTGTACTACTGTTGGAGACTGGGAGAAAGTAACTTATAGTGCGACCAAAATGTGTTTATGCAAATTATGAAGAAACTCACCCGTTATACTGTATGTTCAATACTGATACACTAATTAATAAAAGTGAATTTAATATTCAATTACAGTATTAAATATTAAATTATTTTAAGGCTACCAATATCATTTCAAAACATTTCAGTTACTCATAACAATTATAAATCGAGGCAGCACTTTGGAGTTTGGATCGGCCAGAAAACCTCTTTTCCCTGCACATGAGACAGTCTTAGTCCTGACCACGAAACCCAATTTTTTCATTATTCTTTATTCCACTCTCAGCGGGGTCAACATGGCTGCACCCTTGCAGTGAAACATAGAAACACAGAAACAAAATTGTGCAGATAAGGACCACTTGGCCCACCCAGTCTGCCCATTTTTTCCCTACCTACAGTATCACCGCAGACCTTACCTGAACTCTGGCTCTTTTTCCCTCCCTCCATTCCTCTCCACTAAGATTCCTTTATGCCTGTCCCATGCATTCTTGAACCCCACTACTGTTTCTGCCCCACCACCTATGGTGGAAAGCTGTTCCAGGAATCCAGCACTCATTCTGTGAACAAATATTTCCTCACATGTCTCCTGAATTCACCCCCTTCCAACTTCATAGCATGCCCCCTTGTTCTTGTGCACCTTTTTTCCGAAAAATAATTCCCTCCTGTACCTTATTTACCCTTGTGAGGTATTTAAAGCTCTCTATCACATCTCCTCCCTCCTCATTTCCAGGGTGTACAAACTAAGTTCCTTTAGTCTCTCCTCATAGGGCTTTTGATGCAGACCCCACTCTATTTTAGTTGCCATCCTCTGGACTGCCTCTATTCTGTCTATGTCCTTCCAGAGATGTGGCCTCCAGAACTGTACACCACATTCTAAATGAGGTCTCAGCAGCAACAGCACCCCTTCCCTCTTTCTGCTGGTGATATCTGTCCGAATGTAACCCAGCATCCAGCTAACCCTCCTAACTGCTCTGCCTGGCCACTTTTAGGTCATCAGAGATTATTACCTCCAGGTCTGTCTGCTGCTTGGTGGTCATCAATTAGACTCCCCTCATTTTGTACTCTGCCCCTAGGTTTCTGTACCTCAAGTGCATTATTATGTACTTTTTCGCTTATTATTACTAAATTGCACTGAAGACTGCAGTTTGAAATCTCAGTTTCAGGTGGCAGCACAATAGAGTTGCTGCAAAACACTACTTCTTCACTGCCCATGAGAGTGACCACGAATCATATTAACATACTAACATACTAGACGGCAGCAGAGTAGGCCTATTGATCTATCAAGTCTGCTCATGCTTCAGCACCTTGATTGGGTGCCATAGCCCTCTATCTGTCTCCTTCCACTGTTACGCCATTCCCCAGTCCTGCCACCCCCCCCCGGGCAAACCAGCCTCCACTTCACCCCTTGCCTATACTTGTCCCACCCTCTTTGAATCCCTCCACTGTAGCTGCCTGTACCAGCTCCCCGGGCAGCACATTCCACGGTTTCACCACTCTCTTGGTGAAGTACCTCCTCTTCCTTTCCCTCCTAATCCTACCACCCTCAATCTTCCAACTGTGTTCACTGGTGATGCCACCCTCCTTCAGCTGAAAGATCCTATCTCAGCTTACCTTATTTACTCCCCTGAGGTACTTGAAGACCTCAATCATGTCCCCCTGGTCCCTCCTCTCCTCCAGTGAGAACAGGTTCAGCTCCCCAAGTCATTCCTCATATGTCATAGCCCCCAGGCCCCAGATCATTCTGGTTGCCCTCCTCTGAACCTTCTCCAGGAATTGGATGTCCCTACTTAGATGCAGCCGCCAGAACTGCACACAGTATTCAAGATGTGGTCTAATCAGGCTGTTGTGCGGTGGCAAAATCAGCTCCCTATTCCTTGAGGTAAGCCCCCACTGATGCATCCCAGCATCCTTTTTGCCCTGACCGCAGCCCTCCTGCACTGCTCTGAATTATTCATGTTAATATCCACCAAGACTCCTAGGTCTCTTTCCCCTGCCGTGGGCTGCAACTCATCCCCCCCAGGGTGTACACATAGTTGGGGTTTTCCCACCCTAGGTGTAGCAGCTTGCACTTGAAGGAGTTACATTTTAAATTCCAGGTGCAGGACCACTTATCCAGAGTATCCAGGTCCTCTTGCAGGGCCAATCTCCCCTCCTTCCCCTCCACCACCCCCCAGGTTAGAGTTGTCCACAAAGAGACTAATTTCACACCCGATACCTTCCCTGATATCAGAAATGTATGCGTTAAACAGGAGTGGCCCCAGGACTGATCCCCGTGGGACCCCATTTATGACCTCACTAGGAGACGAGACCTCCCCTCCGACCATTACCAACTGAGTGTGACCTGAAAGCCAATTCCGAATCCACCTAACCGTCATTGGGCCTACCCCCCCCCAAGCTTCTCCCTTAGGCCAATGTGAGGGACCGAATCAAATGCCTTGTTGAAGTCCAGGAACAGTACATCCACTGGTGTCCCCCTGTCGAGTGCTAATGTCACCCACTCATAGAACTCTACAAGGTTTGTTTGACACAATCTACCTGGCACAAACCCATGTTGCCGGTCATCCAGGTAACCCATCTCCTCCAAGAAATCTCCCAGCCTTTCCTTAAGTATGGTCTCCATTACCTTCCCCACCACCTACGTCAAACTGATGGGTCTATAGTTTCCTGGCTCTTCTCTTGATCCCCCTTTATGGATGGGCACAACATGCGCCTGCTTCCAATCCCTTGGCACCCTCCCTGTCTGGCGCGACAAGTTAAATTGATCTGCCAATGGTGCAGCCAAAACATCAGCCTACTCCATCAATACTCTGGGATGAATAGCATCAGGCCCCAGAGATTTATCCTTTTTTAGGGACTGGAGGGCTTCCCACGCCTGAACGATAGGAATATCAGCATCTGTTCGCCCCCATTCAGCAGAACCAGCCTGATATCTCACCCCTGGCCTACCTCCCCCCCCAGCGGCTTGTTCTTCAGTAGGTACCCCAATAGTCAGGACTGCTATACTTTCTGAGTCCCTCAACCCCTTTTTTGGAAGTTCCCCAGCCTCCTCCTCCCTAGTGAACACTGAGGCAAAGTACTCATTCAGTGCCTCCGCCTGCTCTCCAGCCCCTTCCACCCACCCCAGCTGTCCTCAACCTACTGAGCTGGTCCTTGATCTTCCTCCACTCACCAATATACCTAAAGAACCCCTTTTCCCCCACCCTGTATCCCCTGCACCAGCCTCTGCTCTTTCCAGGCCTTTGCCCTCCTCACCACTCTGGTGACTTTCCTGGTAGCAAGGCGATAGTTCTCTCTATCCCTCTCTCCTCTCATTTTTTTGTACCTACTATAGGCTGCCTTCTTCTCCCTAACTGCCTCCTGGACCTCCTTGGTCCACCAGCATGGTTTACGAGACCTACCGCCCTCGCGCTTCACTCTTGCACAGGTTCTGGTGGCCTCCTGTAGCCCCCTCTTTATGATCTCCCACCTACCTTCCACGTCCAAACCTGGTTTTATCTCACGCAAATGCCTCTTGAGAATTTCCCACATGCTCTGAAAGTACACCCCCCTAAAATCAACTATCATTGTCCTTGAATGATCCCCACAGGGGTTCTTCCACAACCAGATCTCGTACAAGATCCCTATTCGCTAAAACCACATCCAGGATATGACCCTCCCTCATTGGGTCCATCACCTGCTGATTGAGGAACGCATCCAGGAAGCCATCCATCAGCTTCTGCTCCCTGGTTACAGTGGATGTCATAGTACCCCAATCAGTAGCTGACATATTAAGGTCCCCCATCAGCACCACTCCTTTCCCTTCCAGTCCACACTGCCCCTTAATGTTAGCCAACAGGCAATCCTCCAGGTCCTCCGCTAGTCCTGGGGGCCTATATACCACCTCCAAATTGATCTTCCCTCCCACAGGGATTCGCAAGGTGACACATAGGGCCTCCACATTGCCCTCTGCTTCCTCCACTCTCAATCTCAATGTTATCCCTAATGAACACTGCTACTCCTCCCCCTCTGCCCATCTTTCTGTCCTTTCTTAGCACAAGGTACCCACTCAGATTAAGGTCCCAGTCATGGCCAGGGGTGGCCCAAGTTTCAATGACCACTGCTACTTCCACCCCACCCTCAAATAGCATGGCCTGAAACTCAGGCATTTTATTCCCCATGCTCCTGGCATTTATTAAAGCCACCCTCCAACCTTTGTCCCTACCCCTCTTTACCATATCCTCCCCAGATTGTCCCTACCCCTCTTTACCATAGCCTCCCCAGATCTTTCATACGTCCATCCACACTTCTCCCCTAGGGTGCTGTCTGTCCCCCCTCTATGGGCCTCATGGCCCTATTCTTTAAAGCTTCAATCATGCAAAAAGAGCAATTTTGAAGGCTCTTTGTGGGGTAGGGCTTTAGGGTTTTATTTAGATTTGTGGGGGGAGCTGGAGTGAGGCTGTGTTACAGTAGGTGGTTGCTCTCTGTTTTTCACTGCCCGCTGTCAGGTGTATCAACTTCATGTCAAGCTGCCAGCACCTGCAAAAAAAAAAATGATGAGGAAATGGTGTGGTGGTTTGTAGTCCAGTGGTTATTTTGTCCAGAAAACTTGTGGCTTCAAAGTGTGAATACTATTGGTTAATAGGCCTCCGAGGTTGTCTTACCACAAAATGAAACTGAGTGGCTCTAGCTGCCCAATGTTTTTGAGAGGAATCTGTTATTATTTATTATTATTTGTTTAAAAATTGGTAACTAGGGAAGGCAGACTGAGCCATGGCTCGTTCCCACGTGCGACCCGGGTACAGTCAAGCATAACAGTAAAATTGCACCTACAAAACAAATAAAGTGCAAACAAAAGTAGTGTGAGTGACAAGAAAGTACAATGTCTGCAGTGGCTACCTGGGGCAGATACATTGAGCATATTGAGATACAGTCAACAAATGGCTGAAACAATCAGCACAGCAGAATTATTACATACGATATAACATATATAAATTATATAAGTAGTATATAATTAATAAATTAATATGAGAAGTAAAACCAACACTGGGAAGGGGGCCTGGACTAGGAGGGGGAGTCATATACTACAAGACACCCAGAGGAGGCCGTAATAACTTATTATGAATCACTCTAGATAGCTAAAGTGATTTATATGATTTACAATAGGTACTAAACATTTTTTTCTAATTTTAGAAGCTAAATGAAGCTGCCCCCCCCCCCCGGTTGTGAAGTGGATCACTCCTCTTCTACTGTTCCTGCATGAGAGACAACTGTATGCAGGATAAGCGGTACAGTGTCTCTGTGTACGGATTGGTTAAAATCAGATAAGTGATACTAGAAATTACTGGTGGCTGTCTTCTGAGGTCAGAGAGACCTAGGTTTAACATCTCATCCAAAGTACGGCGTTGGAACTATAGTGAATTATAATTCTAATTAATTATTCATGAGCTAAGGTAGCTCACTAATTGGCTGCAATGCTAGTCTGAAATCTCTTAGAAATGCCCAGCATGGCAGCAACACTCAGCTGATTGCACGCTGTATGCTGACAGCAGCAGCACTCAGCTGATTGCACGCTGTACGCTGACAGCAGCAACACTCAGCTGATTGCACGCTGTACGCTGACAGCAGCAGCACTCAGCTGATTGCACGCTGTACGCTGACAGCAGCAGCACTCAGCTGATTGCACGCTGTACGCTGATAGCAGCAACACTCAGCTGATTGCACGCTGTACGCTGACAGCAGCAGCACTCAGCTGATTGCACGCTGCACGCTGACAGCAGCAACACTCAGCTGATTGCACGCTGTACACTGACAGCAGCAGCACTCAGCTGATTGCACGCTGTATGCTGACAGCAACAGCACTCAGCTGATTGCACGCTGTACACTGACAGCAGCAACACTCAGCTGATTGCACGCTGTACGCTGACAGCAGCAACACTCAGCTGATTTGCACGCTGTACGCTGACAGCAGCAACACTCAGCTGATTGCACGCTGTACGCTGACAACAGCAACACTCAGCTGATTGCACGCTGTACGCTGACAGCAGCAGTGGCAAAACAGGAACTGTTTTCGATGCTAAAACCTGTAAAAAAAAACTATCATTATTGAGCTTAGACTTATACTCACAATACTGACCTCACAGCCGGTCATTTCCTGGGGATTAACGACCAGCTGGTGGGAGTTGGCTACCTTCCCCCCAGCCAGTTGTTAATCTCCATGAAAAGACCGGTTGTTCGGTTATTATTGTTTAAATCTAAAGGAGTGCAGTTTTGATGTAGATTCTGAAAATGATATGATGCCAGTGCGGGTCATGAAGAATAGGAGTGATATATGCTCACAAATCAGACTGCATATACCAAGGCAGGCAGTAGCATTCTGCACACAGTGAAGTCTTAACATTTAGAATTAGGTAGACCAAAGAGGAGGGAGTTACACTAGTTAGTCTGAGAGCATGCACAAGTATGGCTAAAGATCTCAGCTGAGGAGGCATTGAGACAGTGATGGGCATAGGAAATATTATGGAGGTGACTGAAGGCAGAGGTACAGACTTTGGAGATGTGAATAGAAAAAAAAATAAAGGAAAGAAGAGTTCTGGGTTGAGAACATCGAGGTTTTGGGTAGAGAAGTTGAAGGTCAGAGCTCAAGAAGGAACTGAAAGAGACAGGACTGGAATTAAGAGATCAATCAGCATGGCTCAGTCCTCGACTCCTAGTAGCAGCTTGATGGCCCATTGTAGTCTGTGGCACGAGAAATACAGGGACTATGATTGATTGTGGTCAGCTGAAGGGCTCTGTGTTGGCTTTAATTTTATTCGACATGTACATATTGTCCCTTGGAGAGAGTGTCGAAATGTGCAGGGTAGGTTACCACTGCTATACTGATGATATACAGCAACACAGGTGTATCGTTTGTTCCCTTTTGAGTCCAACATACCTATGTCCAGCATCTTGGACTGCATAGATGAGATTTAGCAGCGGGAGTCCCCAACTGACTTTTATTAAACTGGCCACGACAAAGGTAATGTTGGTGGGTTTGGGGTACTGCATGAAAGAATTTGATCAACAGTTGGAGCTCACAGTTTTTGACAGGATGTCTTAGACATGAGCCAAATTGGTACATAAACTGGGTGTTTCATTTGATGTGAAGTTGTTTTTTTAAAGATAAGGAAATAGTTACTTTCACTGAAGAAAGTTACTAGTTTCTGCTACATTCAGCAGTGCAGCCTGGAAACATCTTTGTGGTTGGCTGGGGAGCCTGTTCTCTTGTGAAGGATAGATGACTGCTGTTGATGCTGCTGTGTGTGAAGCTGCTTCAGGCTCCACGTGGTGTAAGGTACGTGGGCAGGGACTTAAAACAGGGGTAGTGTCCTGCCTTGGTCAGAATGGGGTTGGTACTTTCGGTTCTCTCACCTATGGTTTCCCAGTCACAAATCAGATATGTTCCTCAGGAATGGGGCACTAAGGACACCTAGACCCCATTATGGTGGGGGGGGGGGAGATGATCTTCAGTCCCCCCCCCATGTTACTACCATGGTCCCCTTGTATCTGTCTCATGCATGCTTGAATCCTGCGACTATTTTGGCACCTACCATCTCTGCTGGTAGGCTGTTCCAGGCTTCCACCACCCTCTATGTCAAAAAGTATTTCCTCACATCCCTTCTGAACCTCCCCCTCCCAGCCAGCTTCTTAGCATGACCCCTTACCCCTGAGTCTGTCTTTCTTCGGCAAATGCTTCCTTCCTGTACCTTATTAATATCTTTCATGTACTTGAATGTTTCTATCATATCCCCCCATTCTCTTCTTTCCTCCAGTGAGTACCTATTCAGTTCTCTTAGTCCTCGTAGGGCTTTGCTGCAGTCCCTGCACCATGTTGGTTGCCCGCCTCTACTGCCGCCACCCTATCTTTTTTCTTCTAGAGGTGGGGCCTCCAGAACTGGACACAGTACTCGAGGTGTGGTCTTACCAGTGACCTGTACAGTGATAATAGTACCTCCCTTTTTCTACTGGTGATGCCCCTCCCTATGCACCCCAGCATTCTACTAGCCTTTCTCACTGCCTTTTCACTCTGCTTGGCTACTTTCAATTCATCTGAAATGATCGCCCCCCAGGTCTCTTTCCTGATTGGTGGTTGCCAGTACCTCCCCTGCCAACTGGTGCATGGCTCCTGGGTTTCTGTGCCCCAAGTGCCAGATTGTGTACTTTTTAGCATTGAAACCCAGCTGCCAAACACTTAACCATTCTTCTAACTTCTGCAGATCATTCCTCATTTCTTCCACTGCCCCGATGTGTCCACCTTGTTGCAGATTTTACTGTCCTCCGTGAACAGGCAGACGTTTCCTTCTATCCCTTCTGCAATGTTGCTAATAAAGACATTGAAGAGGACCGGGCCCAGTACTGACCTCTGAGTCACCCTGCTGGTCAGCCTGCCTTCTTCTTCTTAGCAGACTCCATTTACCACCACCCTCTGACTCCTGTTGCTCAACCAATTTTTTACCCAGTTTACTACTTTCTGTCCCACTGCTAGACAGGCTAGCTTGTTCACCAGTCTTCTATGTGGAACGGTGTCGAAGACCTTCCTGAAATCCAGGTAGGCCACATCTACTGCTCCACCCTGATCCACTTCCCTGCTCACCCAGTCAAAGAACTCGATCAGGACAGAGGATGACTCTGATTCAATTTCAGTTGGTATGTATCTGTATCCCAGTGAGACTGAAAATAGGCAGGACTGTCTAGCCCTCCTTTCCAGGTCAACAAAACCTAAATAAGTAAATAAACAAATGAAGGCCAGGGACTAGTGGCCAAAGGGTCAGGAAGGGTACTGGCCAGACAGCAGGCCAGAGCTGGGGCTAGGGAAACAAGGAAGACTAAAAAAAAATAGAGCAACGGATCCCTGGAAGCAACTTGATCAGCATGACAATGTTGAATTCAGGAGCCTAGTGATTTGAAAAAAATCACCTGAGTTCAATAAGCTATCTTCAGATATGATTTTTTTATTATTCAGTAAGGATACTCCTTGTGTCTTAGCCTTTACATTATCTGTCACTTCACATGTTTTCACTTGACCAAAGCAAATGAAAATGAGCACCAGGAATATACGCAGTGGTGCTGCGTGTAGAAAAGCAGACTGCAGAACAAAAAAAGCACCCACTGCAACAGACAAAATGCCAGGACACTTGTTGTATCAAAAAAAAAACAAACTCAGATCCTTTTACTGATAGTAAAGTGCATAAAAAAGCAGCAACAGCACAGAGAGAAAAAAAGGCAGGTGGCATAGCCACAACAGGAAACTGACGTTTTGCTTAGCTACTGCTACGCTTCATCAGAGTAATCTGAACTCGAGTGACAAAGTGCTCAATATATAGTGAACCAGGAAACAGCCCATAATCAGGGCCACTGGAAAATTGCACTGGCAATTTTTTTGCGGAATCCGCAATTTTCACAATTCTCCGCGAAAACTGACATGTTCCGCAATTTCTTGCAATTTTTAAGTTTTTATATTGAACCGTGTAAAAAGTATTAACATTTTTAATAAAATACTCTCAAATATATTGACAATTTTGCATGCAGAATTGGGTTTGGCTGAAACAATGCAGTGCAAGGGTTTTATGTGACACTGATTTCTTTTGAATCCTTGTCTTGTTTGGTTTCAAAATCCACTGGCCAAGCATAAGTACACTTAAACACTTAGGCCCAGATATTCAAAAGGGTTGCACATGGTGCAACAGTGTTGCGCCATGTGCAACCCACTGATGCACCCCGGCATGATATTCAAAAGGGAAAAGTGCGTGGCACAACTCCCGATATGCCGGAGCGCATCAGTAATGTATGCAGGTGCAGGTAGGGGGGGCATGCCCATACATACCCTGCACAGCCAGATATTCAGCCTGGGATGTGCAGAGCCATGCATGCACAACCCCTACCTGCGCCAGCACAAAGTTGATCCAAAAAAAAAGGAACAATGGATGGCCACCCACAGGTGAGCTGCCGCATTGCAGGGCACACTACGGCAGCTGCCACCTGTGGGTGGCCACCCAAGCCCCGGCTGCACCTGGCGGCACCCCCCCATGCCTGATCATGGACATTTGTAACATAAAAGAACCCCTATCATCCCTGGTGGTCCAGGGTGACTCGTGCGCCAGACCGCGGCCAAGTACATAAATAAAACTTTATCTTGGTGGTCCAGTGGATCGTTGTTCGCCCGATCACAGGCATTTGTAAAATAGAAAGACCTGTCCATTTAGGTCCAGTGATTGTCAGTTCGAGTCGCTGGTATTTGTAAAAATCACAATGTCTCTGGAGCCCAGCGGCCTCTTTCATTGATTTTTCACCTGCTGCCGCCAGTAGCACCTCACCTGCCGCCACCGCCGACTGACACCATCAGGGTTAGCCGATTGGGTCTGCTTGCGTGAGCTGGGGTGCAGCCATACGCATTATTATTATTCTTCCAGATATGAATGGGATCCATCGCCATATCTAGAATGTAGTAAGGTATGGGCTGCATGCCTATTGACCTTCGCTGTGACCATCGGGTGTACAGCCCTATCGACGTGTCAGCCAGCGGGCAGGAAGGCAGGTGGGTGCTGCAGTCTGTCGGGCTGACCGGGGAACGGGGCAGTGGGGCCAGTGGGTGGGTGGGAGGGGGCACCGCTAGACCACCAGGGATATTGGACATATTTATTAATTTTTTTTTACAAATGCCAGTGATCGGGCAGAGAGCGGTCCACTGGACCACCAGGGATATTGGACAGAATTCTTTCTATTTTTTAGAAAAGCCTGCGATCAGGCAGACAGCGGTCCACTGGACCACCAGGGATTTATTGTTTTCCATTTTTTACTGCAGCCCACGATCAGGCTGTGGAGCACATTGCCAGCTGCAGGGGGCGTCAGTCCCCAATGGCTGCTGCCTGGCAGGGTGCCAGGCTCAAGTCGTTGGAGATCATCGCACCTGCATGCAAATGGAGCCATAATGACATGCAAATGGCCCCATTTGTGCCTTGCATACATTATGGCCCCATTTGCATGTCAAATTTTGAATATCGCAGTTGTTGTGCATAGCACAATGGAACTTGCGCTAGCGCATCCCCATGCTCCACTCTGGCCACTTCCACTGGCGCAGTGCCACTGCGCCATGCACACTGCAGGTGGCCAGGGTGTGATATTCAACACTGCTGTGCCATGGCGCAGCTTCATTGAATATCGCCCAGTCCACACCCCTGTGCAGCCAAGTTGCACTGCGCCCAAGCTTACGTGACAGCCTGGCGCAGTTTGAATATCTAGCCCTTAGTATTTGTTCTGTGTTGAAGCAGTCTTTCAGAAAACCTTTTGTTGCCACACAGACTGAAACAAAAGATGAGATAAAAGGTGCAAATTATCCCATTCACTTAAATGAGGTACTAACTATGAAGCCTTTTTGTAAGTGGCAGGGCAAGTTTTTCCTTGTGAGCATACTTTCATTCAGACAAGTTTTGATTCAAACAGCTGGGGGTTTTTGCATGGCCCTGACGATTTTAAACTTGAATAAGCTAGTTGCTAACAGTGATCTCACTCTTAGCAACTACCCCCAGATGCTCACATGCAAAGACTACAATAAAAACCTGACTAAAGTCTAAAAACAAGCTTATAAAACACAAAATGTATCTGAACATTTATCTTTAACTAAACAAAATCATTGCAGCCAGAGTAAACCAAATGTAAATTACAGGGTACCGTGACTACTGTATGATGCAGTAAAAGTATATTGGTATTTTTTTTACATTTTTTTGGTAACCGCATAAGGCCCACTAGGCACAAGTGCCTGTTTTCAGGTACAACCCAGGAGCACTGTGGTGGTTAAGTGACTTGCTCAGACTCACACAGTATACAGGTGGAGGTTGTGGGAATCAAACCCAGCTCTGCTAGATGTCATTAGCTCATTCACAGTTTGTTATGCTATCCTCTAGATTATACTGCCAGCCCCAATAACCCCCAGATTCAATGTTTAAATATGTGATTTCAAAAATAGTGTAGAGTATCTACAGAACAAATTATGATCATTAAACACTTTAACAACATTTTACTAAAACTCAATTATTCACCACTCTATCTGCTTATTTTTTCTTGTATCAAAGTGGGTGAATAGCCGGCAGAGCACTTTATACAGCTGTTGATTAGACTACATTATTCTACAGCCAGAAACAAAAAAAAATATATTTCTTCTGGCTTTATTTAATACTGATTTGCTGTGGCTCACTTTATAGAATCTATTTAGCACTGTATGAGGCAGATGCTTTTAAATTTTGGAAGATAGGCAACACTTACGATAGCTTATCAGTTTAGTATTCTTTTTAGGAACAAACTTTTCTTTATGTTTTAAACATATTCAGGTGTCAGTGTATTCATTTAGCTATTTATACTGACTAATATATGCTGCAGAAAACATTAAAAGATTTATTGTGAAGCACTCAGGGTCTATAGTAGAACCCCGCAATTTTTGCAAAATGCTCCGCAATTTTGGGTAACCTTTTCCGCAATTTTCCAGTGGCCCTGCCCATAATCAAAACAAGCAATCAGTGTCAAGTGCAATTTTAAAGTCACAGTTTAAAATTCACAATGACAACAGGAGTAGATAGAGACCTATCCGCCTTTTTGAAAAAATGTAGGTGTTAGGATCCAGATTTTCCTGTGTCTCCTTATTAGCAGTATTCACGTCTCCTGCTGTTTTTGTAATTTACTCTGAAGTATTAAAGTGCCTGGGTGCCTGGGTTTGAGCATACAATAATGAATGCACTGAAACATCTATTAAACATTATTTAGACTTCACATATGCTATAAAAATATATTCTTTTGTATTGCTTACCCAAGTTTTGTGTCATATTTTTAATACCTTTTGCATTGTTGTCATTGTGAATTTTAAACTGTGACTTTAAAATTGCACTTGACACTGACTGCTTGTTTTGATTATGGGCTGTTTCCTGGTTCACTATATATTGAGCACTTTGTTACTGAAGTTCAGATTACTCTGATGAAGCTTAGCAATAACTAAGTGTAACCCCCCTACAAATGGGGGTTCCCAAAAGTCTTCCTTGGGCTTGCCTAAATGCCCGCTGCCAGGCTGGTGATCTGTGTCCTAGCGATTTAAAAGTGTTTGCATGTGAGTGCCCTGTTAGCCTCCATGCCTGTCTCTTTAAGAGCTGCCTATTCTGTGGTGTAAAATTAATCTGGGCAGGGGCCGAGTAGGTTGGGGCTCGAGTCTCACCCGGGCTGCAGTGTTATTGCTCCATTCTGCCATCGCTATTTGTGCAGAGGGAGCCCTGCTAGGAATTGTGACTGTTTACTGTTTATCTGTTTTAATAATAACAATATTGTAGTTTGTCTAACCTGCCTTCCTTTGCAGCATGGACATTTCAGTATTGCACCACCATCTTGGTTCTGGACCGCCTATTGGGACCAGTCAGTACCTTTGGGGACCCAAAAATGGTGTCTGTCCCAAGGGGTCTTGTAGGAGTGAATTTCTGTAGGAATTGTGGTTTTTGCATTTTGGCACCTAAATTAACCTGGAGGGGGAGCTCTAGCTATGACAGACAGATGGATCAGCCAACTGAACCTTTTGGATTTCCAAGGAAGTCCCGGTGCTGCCTGCAGCAGAAGTCAGTCTGGAGTTAGAGTTTGGAGAGTGAACAGCTTGAGTGATTCGAGCAGCTGCTCCTGCGTAGTAGCACGGGAAACTGGAGGGAAGGCTGTGTTGGGCCTGCCGGCTTCATTTTCCCTTGTGAGGGAATCTTTCTGATTCAAGGAGAAATCTAACTTTCTCTGAAGTTGTTGTACTGTGACCAGAATCTGGAATTGTGAAGAACTGAATCTTCCTGAAGGGGACCAAAGATTTGCCTCAGTGCGATCGGCCTGTCAGGACATGAGACTTCCATGGAGCGTTGGTTTGCGCAGAGACACTGTGTATTGCAACCAGGCTGCCATCTGAACTGTGGTACTGTTTCTTTTCTTTACTATAAGAGTGCTGAATGTGGTTAGTGGTTCGTGATTTGGTTCCCCACTGCCTGACTGTGTCACACTTGCTGGAAGCTGCATCCAGCACTACCTGACTGCCATCCTAATTGTTCACCTGGCCTGGGCCCTGCCACCTTGGTCCAGCCAGCTGCTCAGGCCACAGAGAAGACCACTGATGAGAGACCTGCCTGGGGATCAGCCCCCTGCGCAACATCATGGAGAGGAATGACACCACGGTGAATCGCGTGGGCCCCGCTTCTCCTGGCAAACCAGCAAGTCATCCTGCAGTCTCCATTTCGTCCATCCTGTGTCCTGTACTGAGTAGCGTGAGTAAACACCAGGGTAGCTCCCTGCAACAACAGCTCAATCAAAGTGTGTCATCTGATTTAATTGTTTTGCTTGATTATCATGAACTGAGGCATCTGGCTCCGGATTACAAATTGTGGGTTACTGTGCATGGCTATTTCTTTCTGCCTATAGGGCCCTGACCAGCTGCAATGGTGGCCTACCCCAGGCAATGCATCAGGCTAGCCTACCTTATGAACTGGGTACCGAGAGTGTGTGTGACTGTGCTGAGGGACTCTAAAGTGCATGCCTTGTAGCCTGATTGAATCAGTAGTTAAACCAATCAACCTGATTACGCCCCTTCCTTGTTTATTCCCCCTGAATAAATCAGACTTGAATCTTTTTGCACTTAAACTGTTTGTGGTGCATCTCTGTATTAATAGCACTGGATTTCTATTGCTTGCTGTGTCTAACCTTATTTTACAGGGGGTCTCCAGGGCCAAGCTGGTGGAACCAGCCCTGGTGGTAAGTGCAGCAAGTGTAATGGTACACCTGCTGTTTGGGGGTTGTGGTAATTGGGTGTTCAGAACATTGTTTAGGCCACTAGAGGGTAAAGAGGGGGGTAATAGTGTCTCAGAGGGCTGTACCCAGGTCAGCTATGCTAACACCAACCCTGTCCTCCAGGTGGAGGCATCCATTTTTGGTACCCAGGCCCCTCAACCTGCACTTGGTCAAGCAGGCTGGGGTAGTAGCCCTTGGGGTAGTGCCACCTAGGGGTTACATAAGCAAAATGTCAGTTTCCATTTGTGGCTATGCCGCTCTGTGCTGCTGCTGCTTTTTATGCACTTTACTATCAATAAAAGGATCTGAGTTTTTTTGATACAAGATGTGTCCTGGCGTTCTGTCTGTTGCAATGGGTGCTCTGTTTGTTCCACAGTCTGTTTTCAATTGAGTAGACTGTCTAACATTATAGATCACCAAGTGACACTCCCGACCAAAAACAGCACTTCTTTTGTTTGCATGTGAGACACTCTTATTTTGAAAGAAGTGCCTCCAGGGATTCCATGCCAAAAAATTCCGGGGGGCACTGAATTAAAATTAATCAAAGGAACACAAAATTTACAGTTTTATGGCCCTTTCCGGCACAAAGTGGATGGAAATTTGGGGGGGGGGGGCATATGTGCATGTTGGCCATGGCACCTCGCATGCAGCACAGAGTCAACAGACAATTACCTGATAGACAAGCTGGTCCATTTTTTCTTTAAAGCTTTTTTTTTTTAAATAAATAGCAAACCCACTCTGTAATGTATTGTCGCTGGAGCCACTTGTTGCAGGAAAGGAGTGGTTTCACTTACACTGGTCGCATGTCATGCCCGCTCAGCGTTTTGCTTCGCTGTTCTCACCCATGACTAACACATGTGAAACCATGCTTAAGCTGCAACAAGTGGCTCCGCGGGACATATTAATGCACAAAGTGGTAATTATTTCACCTGGATGGTGGCTGCCCAACCTGTGTAGAGTGACTACACAGAGTATAGTCGACCGACAGTTTCAAATCTGGGCTGACAGCCTAGGGAAAAGGCACTGCAAAGTTACTGCTCTTAGAATAACAGGGTGGGGAACTAGTAGACCATAGGATTTTACTTCCTCTCACTACAGCTGCACTCCCACTGTATGTAACTGTGCATTCTAACCAGTCCTTTCCAATCTGACTGAAAACAGATCTAATAGAAGAGCTGATGATGCAATCTGATGGCTGGCACTCCGAGCAGATCATTCGGAATCCTGCCATCTCTTCTGGTGTCCTAGTGCTTGAACTCATTTAGGAAATGGCTTTAGCTTTTGTTAATCAGTTATGCCCCCAAGTGCTATTTGCCCAGCACTTGAGTGCAAGCTAGTAATCGTATAGAACAAATCAATGGTCAGGTGACAACTTTAAACCAATTACATTTACAGGATATTTCTACCCATTTTATAAAACAGAACAGTGCCCACTAGCAGTTGTATTAAGTGTGCACAGGGAACTGCAGTCTAGATACAGCTGAGCCACGTAGTTGCACATCAACCGTCGAACAGTGACTGCAAGAGAAAGCAATTTGGCTTCAGTTGGGGCTACAAAATAACTTGTTCAGCTCCTGTCACTGATTTATTTGCTTCCTTCATTGTAAATGGACTGATTGCATTATAAACAAGAGCTGGTAATTACCAGTGGTTCTTACCAGTGTATTGTGGTGTCTCTCTAATCACACTGAAATCAATCCTATATATAGTCTCTAAATTTGATTTCTGTAATAGAGGGAGTACATTTGTTACAGCAAATATGTATAAACAGTGACTGCACTGTAAATTGTTCTGGATTACCTTCGTTTAGCAATACAGAATCCCACTGAGAAACAAATAGGCTGTCAGTTCCAACTGTATGGATCAAGAAGTGTCATTTTGGGTGGCACTTCTAAACTGAGGATACTTCTTGTTCCGTAGTGCTTCCTAGCCTCAGAGGACACATCTTAGCATGTAGTATTGCCGTTGCATTCATTGTCACAGGAGCTTTGGTCTAGTGTGTGTGTCTCAATATAAAGAGATGTGTACAGTGGGAATGAACATTTAGGGCCCATTCTCTATCACAAAAGGCTGTTGCAACTACTTAGCACCACTGGCAATTTCCTGACCCCATTGGGCTATGCTCAGTGGGGATCCAGACCACTTAGAAACATGGAAACATACAATTTGTTGACAGAAAAGGACCGCTTAGCTCAACCAGTCTGCCCAGCTGTTCCCTGCCTAACCTGTCTCCGCAGACCCTGACTGGTCTCTGGGGAACCTCCTCCTTCCTGCCTATTTACTAATATACCCCTATG
This sequence comes from Neoceratodus forsteri, assembly GCA_016271365.2. NCBI lineage: Eukaryota > Metazoa > Chordata > Ceratodontiformes > Ceratodontidae > Neoceratodus > Neoceratodus forsteri. Next base: position 19,489,530 of record JADMNL010000030.1, on the reverse strand, counting down.
TCTATTCCATGCATGCTTGAAGCCTCCCACTGTTTTCACCTTCACCACTTCCACTGCCAGTCTGTTCCGGGTGTCTACCACCCTTTCAGTGAAGAAGCATTTCCTCACATCCCTCTTAAACGTCCTCCCCTCCAGCTTCATTGTCTGCCCCCCTGATCCTGGTGCTTTATCTCATTTGAAAGAGACTCCACTCCTGCACCCTGTTCATCCCTGTGAGGTACTTGTAGGTCTCTATCATGTCGCCTCTCCCTCTCCTCTCTTCCATGGTGTGAATGTTAGGATCCCTCAGTCACTCATCATAAGGCTTCTTGTGCACCTCTGCACCTTTTTAGTTGGCCAACTCTCGACTGCCTATACCCTGTCTATGTCTGTTCTGAGGTGTGGCCTCCAAAACTGGACACTGTATTCCAGGAGGGGGTCTCACCTGTGAGTGATACAATGGGAACACCACCTCTCTCCTTCTTCTGGATAGCTGCTAAAATGTTTGTGAACATGCAGATAAGAGGGTTGGGAACACCATGCAAATGGGCCTAAGAAACATACACAGAACCATGGTGGTCCCCTGTGATGCTGGTAGCAGCCTACTGCAACCTCCCTCTGCCTATAGATGTTCTACAGGTGGCACTAAGGTGGTCATAACATTGTGACTAGAACTGCAGGGCTGGTGGAGAAGCACATGGGGGTGAATGGGGGCTGCTAAAATGTGTCTGCAAAGATGGACTGGGGATAAGGAGGGAGTACCAATGGACTTTCAAGGCATAGGACTGTTGGAGGAATGGAGGATGGCCTGTGAACCCCCAGGACTACAAGCCATTGGGCAAATGAAGATGGGAATCACAGGCTCTCTGTGGTCATGGCGGAATGGGGAGATGAGGGACAGGGGATACTTTTGGGTGGAACACATTTTAGTAACTGTCCGGCAACATGGTATAATGCAATGTGACTGGTACTGCACCCTGCAGTGGCTCAGTTGAAGTTGCCAACCAGCACCTAAGCAGGTGCAAACCTCATTCGCAGCCTCAAACATCTGGATATTTATGCTTCATTTGGACAATGTCACATCGGGGACATCTCCTCCTTTGTGAATAACAATGGGATATAACACAAAATGGCTGGTGGTAAAAAGGGGTGACATAAAACATCCTGCTTTTCACTTGTCACCAATTGTCACTAAAATGGGGACCTTACTCTTTTTTGAAACTGAACAAATGCAAGCTGCACGTGCTTGCATTCTTCATTGTAAGGACCCTATTTTCTGTTGAAACAGGTGGCAACACAAAATGAGAGGGGTGACGTCCACTTTGTGCTGTCACCCTTTTTTACTGCACATAAAGAAAGGCCCTTGGTGAAAGTGGAGTTTCCCCAAAATAGAGGCCCAATGCATAATGTTATGTTGGAGGAGAACAAATGACCCACTTACATTCGGGTTAGTGACAGCAGATAAACTGCAGTATGGCATAGCACTGGATGCATGGAGTTAGGCCATTGCAGACAGGTATCCAACCCTGAATCTTCCAAATCTTTAGACTTTCTTTATATTTTGTGTCTCAGTGGGCTAGTTGTTGCTCCCTTCCATTGCCTCATAGCCAAATACTCTAGCAGTCCAGTAGACCACTCCATCCACTCCCCCATGAGGTGTACTCTCTGGTAGTTCATTGGGTTTCCTCCCTCCCTAGCCCTAGTCCATTTCCCTGAGTTGCTCTTTGTTGGGGGGGGTCTCCCACACAAGTCCTTCCCCTCCATCATGTTACCCTCCAGTTGAAGTACAGCACCCCCAACCCCCATAATACCATCTGCATGCAAAAAAATGTCTCAAGGCTGCGGGGTCTCAAGAGGGTATGTCCAGCTGTGCAAGGACCTCTATGACCCTGAACATGAATCAGCATCCAAGTAGCATGACAGTCCCTGCCCCTATCCCACACAGTCAGAAATACTGTTGTGATTTTGTGACCATGCCAGAAGAGATTGCAACCCTCATTAAGCATAACCTAATTTAAGCAATAAGGCACAGCAGGGTGTGCACTGTGCTGGAATAACAGGATGCCTGGGAGGTTGTTGAAGCACCAGGCCAAAGGCATGCTGTTATCTCAGCACAATGCTCAACCTGGAGTCCCTTATTGTGATTATGAAATGGGTCCCTTACTGTGAGTAAATAAGATCATTTGAAAATTTTTTATCAGAATTTGTGAAAAATAAAAACAAGGAAAAAAAGTAAAACAATAACAGTTAAATATGAAACAGTCCCTTTCAGGTGGTATAATGTTTAGATTTGCAGTAGGTGGTATCCATTCTTCATGGTGTTTGCTGCATGACCGTGGCAGCATGAGTATCTGCTTCAAGATGTACAAGCGGTCAGTAGTGGAGGTCAACATTATATCCAGTATTCTGGTGATGGTTTAGTAGTGGGGTTCTCTTTTGCTGCAGTGAGATAGTGGAGAGGAGGCAGTGGAGCGGCTCTTGTTTTTGTCACTTGGTAGGTGGGAGCGGGCAGCTCATGCAGCTTTGGGACTGGTTTGGGTCTGTCTGTGCGGCAGGTAGCAGTGGGAGAAGAGACCATGAAGAATGACAGTTTGTGGCCTCATGAGCCAGGGTAGTTCTATGAACCAGATGTGAGGAGCAACGGTCTGCGGCTTGGGGAACGTTTTTTGTATTACAGTACTTATAAATGATTGCAGCGGTTTGAAACTCTCCTTACTGAGAGTTTCAGAGCAAGAATGAGTGGGCAGTTAGTGACAGTGGAGGAATTGTGAGAGTAGTGATATCCCTGTGGCTGGACAGGGTAAAGAGGACTTGAATCTTCTTCCTGTGCTGTTGTGCTATAAAAGCACAGGGTTCCAAGGTCCTCAGCCAACCAGCTTTCTTGATTTTTCAGACCCATTTCATAATTGATTATAAAGACTCCGGTGCCTTAGCACCACCTTTCGTGACTGAATAGGGCGCCATTTCAGAGCTTTTATCAGTGTAGAACCACATCACTCTGCATCAAAAAACAGTACTTCTGATAATTTGTATCTCAAAAACAGATGCATTCTAATGCCCCTTTTTAGGAAAACTGTGTGCCGAAAGTGAGGTGCAACGTGATGCAGAGTGATTATGCATCAAAAAATGTAATTCATGCTTGCATTAAAAGGAACTCAAACTAAGGATTTGTATTGGAATCCACATTTAAAATAAATCTGAACCAGCCGCTAGCTTTACTTAGCTCTGGTGCACACATATGTGCGTATGTGTGTGTGTGTGTGTGTGTGTGTGTATGTGTGTGTTCATATGAGCACATGTCTACAGACACTAGAATGCAGGTACTGTATGTATGGTATGTTTGACATCTTACACATGATAGACATTTAGACTTCTTATAAAAAGAAGTGACATTACCTGGCCCAATGACACACCCAATTAAATCCCAATCTTGAGTCCCCCAGCTTGGGCAGGTGGGGTCCGTGGCATGATGCAGAGCCATTGTACACCGACCTTGAGACAAGGCAGATAGCGTGCCCACTACTACTGTATCTTCTACAGCATGGGTGATGGGGGTCATTGATGTCATGGGTGATTATACAGTGTTGGCTTCCCACACACATAGGATGGTCAGTTGATTGGGGATGGGATGGATTAGGGAGGTTTAAAACAGGCAGCTGCATCAGTGACAGCAAGGCTCAGTAAGGCTGCCCTGCACACATCATCACTACCAGATGAGCTGCTGGCCCACCTTGCCTCCCTCCATCTGAGGTTGCTCCTCACAGACCAGCACCGTGAGGCCAGTTAGACAGGGCCCCCGCCACAAGAGGGAACAGTCACATAGCAGCAGTGAAACAATGGAGGATCTAGTCCAGTGGTTGTCATAGGCCAGTAAGTGTTCAAAAAGGTAGACAAGCTGAGTAAGAGTTTGATAGTAGAAACAAGTCCACTAGGGGGCATATCTTAAAAGTGGTAAAGGGAAGATTCAAGAGACAGATGAGAAGGCACATTTTACTGAAAAAGTGGTGAGGTGACCAAGTGGAATAAGTGGCCAGAGTAGGTGATCTCCCTGAAAACAGTGGATAGCTACAAAACAGGATCAGACAGAATGAAGGGAAAAGTTGCTAGGGGGAAGGGAGGAACTAAGAGGGGTCGGGGGGATTAGGGGAAGGGGGCTGGTCCCACTGTAGAAACAGGGAGACCTGCACACTCGAACAAATAAAACAGACCATGAGGATTTTATCTGTTGGCATGTTAGTATGTCCATATGATAGAAGGAAGGAGGAAGAAGGTAAGCAAGACTGGACAGAAACAATAATAATAATAATAATAATATAAGGAAGGTATCATAAAAAGGAAGCAACTGTATTACAAAAACATGCATTTGGTCACACATAATTTACTTATAGTACAATTGCTCTGATATTGTGTAGCAGCAGCAGTTTATGCTTATTCATAAAATCGCAGAGAAGGAATGCCTGATTGAGCCTGAGCTCATTTTCAGCAGGATCCTAAATACCAGTCACACTCCTAGTTACAATACTAAACTTTAAATAATAATTCTTACAACACATCAGCATATATGTCAGACTGGTGCACCAAAGAGAGTACACAGCTTAATCAGGTTCAAGGTCAGTTGGCATTCATCTGTATCCCCTTCCCCCGGGTCATGCCTGAAAATAGGCAGAATTTGTCTCGTGCACTTACCCGATCAACAAAAACTAAATAAAAATAAATAAATAAATGTACAAATGTACTACAGTACTTTGTGTATAGACATGATAAAAGTACTGCAGCATTATGATGTAACAGATCAACCGTCGTGTCCTAAGTAGACACACAGGGACACTATCACAGTTTACTAGTACAAAGGATCTTTATTCGAGTGTAGATACTAAGCATAGTAAAATGTATAGTTCAGGCAGTCAAAGTACAGGACTCCTGAACAGCTTAATATTGTAGTGCAAATATTAATTCCACAACTGCAAGTAAATGCCATTTGTGTCGATATTTGCATTGGAATGCAAAGCCACAGTGTATATCCAGAGCAAGTGATATCATAGTGTCCTAAACACTGTGCAGCTCTATGGGTTCCTAAGAGAATTCAGTCTCACGTCTTCCTGGTTCTTTGTGTCTCTTTATGACGGTCTAAAGAACCTGTGTATTGGTTCCTTGGAGATTGCATTATAATTCAGGGAGTGTGCAAGAACGAGACAGATTCCCTTAACTAAATAGAACAAGAAAACCCATTGAGGCAAGTGCAGGGATCAGGGTGTGCCTTGACCCTTTCTCACTTTCTTATAGGGTCCAGCGAGAAGGCTCACAAAATATCCTGCATGATTTGGGTCACTGCTGTATGTTCCATTAAAGGTTGTGCCAGTTCTTTGCTTTGTTCTGCATTTATCTCTGTATATCCACCCTTTCTTGGACTTCAGTTGCTCAATTCACAAAGCAGAGCAGGATGAAGGACATTGCATTGCTACACACATCTCAAAACTAGGGCTGTGAAATACAGTTACCATTTGGGACAAATACACACCAATACTGCACTTTTTACAAATACAAATATCACCCTTAAATATATGTTTTTCTTTCTGTTAGACCATATATATATATATATATATATATATATAGAGGATAATAGCTGGGGATCGGTGATAACCCGCTGTAATCACCTCGAGTGGTTGCTAGGGCAACATGGTAAACCTCCAGAGTGCAGCTCGACATAGCCCTAGCAACCTCGAGAGGTGATTTCAGTGTGGTTGTCACCCGATCCCCAGCCATCATCTTTTATAGTGTATGGTCACAAAAAACACTGTTTGCATTCTGTGTGTGAGAATTATGGAACTCTGGTACTTTCTATTTTGTTATGCCACTGTTTGGAAGTTCTGAAGTGTGGTTAACACATTTTAAAATTCTAAACAGTGCATAACAAAGCTGTGTGACTGCTGATTATGGAGGTTAATAGGCGCTTACCATACATTATAGTGGTATTACACCTTGGCTGAGGCTCAGTGACACACATATAACTGCTGTTGCTCATCACATGAATTTATTTTTGTTGATAAATGTGCATATTTTATGAATAATGCTACACCTTTTAGTCTTGCACTATTATTAAAAACAGAAACAAGTCTGAAATGCAAACATATAATTTTAGTAACTGTGAACATGCAGGCAGATACAGATACAGATACATTGACAAAACATACAAATATAAGAGATGCAAATACAAATTCAAGAGGCACAAATACTAATACAAATGCAAGAGACACGAATAAAGAAGACACAGATATACATAGAAATACAAATTCAAGGCACAAATATGAACACAAATGCAAGAGTCACAAATACAGGAGACACTGATACAGACACAATTACAAATTCAAGACACATATATGAATACAAGAGATAAATGTAACAGACACAAATATAAATACAAGAGACACAAACAGAATTACACATACAAGAGACACGAACACACATAAAAGAGACACAAATACAAATGCAAGAAACACAAATGGAACTATCATTCAAGAGACACACATACAAATAAAAGAGACACAAATATTAATACAAATACAAAAGACACAACTACAGTTGCACACATACGAGACACAAATACACATAAAGGAGACACAAATACAAGAGATGTAAATACAATTACACATACAAGAGACACAAATACACATAAGAGACAAATACAAGAGGCAGAAATACAAATACAAGAGCTACAGATACAATTACATATACAACAGGCACAAATACACATAAAAGAGACACAAATACAAGAGACGCAAATACAATTACACATGCAAGAGGTACAAATACACATAAGAGATACAAATACAAGAGGCTTACATACAAATACAAGAGGCCCAAATACAAATACAAGGGACACAAATGCAAATATTAAAAATCAGCTCCGTACACAACCCTTCTCACAACAACTCAGTTTGTAGTGATGCGGCCACATAGAAAAAAGAAGGTTAAAAGTAAGCCTCCTGAAGTATGGGCATTAGGTCACTCTTAGGTCATTTTGAGTTATGTTAGTTATTATAACTCTGCTGATTAAGAAACAAAGAAGATCCCTTTTTTCTCTGTTTGGCTCAGTGTTATCAATGGAATACCACACTGCAGAAATAGCCTTATTAAAATACGTATTGGTCAATTTGTAAAATTTGCCTAAAGAGCCTGTCTTTAGATCGTGACAATCCAGCAAATCAAAAAACAATCTTTAACTTACCTTTCTTAGGAAAGATAATTGAGAAGGTAGTTGCAATGTGATTATGAGAGCATCTGGAGGGAAATAAAGTCTATGAACCAGACAGTTCAAACAAAAAGGTCATAATCACCCCTGTCAGCTTGTAAGATGCTGCAGCTTCTGTGGGGACACATACCGGATTCCTACTGTTTTGGTAAAGATCCAGTCAGGAACTCAATCAAGGAAGACATAGAAACATAGAATTTGACGGCAGATAAAGACCGCTTGGCCCACCCAGTCTGCCCATTTCCCTACCTAATGGATAAGCTGCAGATCCTAGTTAACCAGCAGCCTACTTCTTCCTACCCCAACCCCCTAGAATTGCCTTATGACTGTCCCATGCATGCTTGAATTCCACCACTGTTTTTGACTCACGACTCTTCCTCCGGAAGGCCGCTCCATGCACCCACAACCCTCTCTCGTGAAAAATACTTCCTCAAATTACCTCTGACACGCCCCCCTCCATCTTCAAATTGTGCCCCTTGTTCTTGCACACCTCTTTTTTTGAAAGATGCTACCCTCTTAGACTTTGTTGACTCCCTTGAGGTACTAGAAAGTTTCTATCATGTCCCCCCTCACCCTCCTTTCCTCGAGGCTATACATATTAAGCTCCTTAAGTCTCTCTTCATATGTCTTCTGGTGCAGACCCTGCACCATTTTAGTTGCCCTCCTTTGGACAGCTTCCATCCTGTCTATGTCTTTGCGAAGACTGGGTCTCCAGAACTGCATACAGTACTCCAGATGGGGTCTGACCAGCTGTCTGTACAGAGGGATACTAACTTCCTGTTTTCTACTGGTGATGCCTCTCCCTATGCATCCCAGTATCCCCCCAGCCCTCCTTGCTGCCCTCTCACATTGCTTGCCCACCTTTAGGTCATCTGATATGACTACCTCCAGGTCCCTTTCCATTTTTGTTGTTGTTAGTATCTCACCCCCCATTGTGTACTCTTCCCCTGGGTTTTTGTCTCCCAGGTGCATTACCTTGCACTTCTTAGCTTTGAATCTAAGCTGCCATACATTTGACCATTTCCCTAACCTTGCCAAGTCCCTTTTCATCCTTTCCACCCCATCTTGTGCATCAACTCTGTTGTAGATCTTTGTGTCATCTGCAAAGAGACATACTTTTATTTCCAGTCCCTCTGCAATGTCACTTATAAAGACATTGAGGAGGACTGGTCCTAATACTGAACCTCACGGTACCCACTAGTAACCCCTTTCTTCAGGAGTGTACTCCATTTACTATTACTCTCTGTGTCCTATTCTCCAGCCATTTTTACCCAGGCTGTCATCTTGGGACCACTCCCAGGCTGGCTAACTTGTATATTAATCTTTTGTGTGGGACTGTGTCAAATGCCTTGCTAAAGTCTAGGTAGGCCATGTCCACAGCTCCTCCCTGATCTACTGCTTTGGTCACCCAGTCAAAGAAATCTATCAGATTTGTCTGGCATGACCTTCCTGCTGTGAATCCATGCTGCCTTGGGTCCTGTGCCCCTCTGGCCTCTAGATACTCGACAATTCTTTCCTTCAGAATTGATTCCATAATTTTCCCTACCACTGAGGTTAAACTAACAGGTCTGTAGTTTCCTGCTTCTACCTTGTTCCCACTTTTGTGAAGGGGAATCACATCTGCCCTCCTCCAGTCCTCGGTTACCACCCCATCCTCCCATGATTTGTTAAACAGGGTAGTCAGTGGTGTCACTAATTCTACCCTTAGTTCTTTTAGAATTCTAGGATGAATCCCATCAGGCCCCATTGCTTTGTCCACCTTCAGTTTTAAGAGTTCTTTCAGAACCCTTTTTTCTGTAAATGGGCTGGTATCAACTTCTGTATCAGAGTGTTTCTACTGTTTGTTTTAGGTACCTCCCCTCTTCCTTTGTAAATACTGAGCAAAATATTTGTTTAGCATCTCTGCCTTTTCACAGTCACCCTCTGCCCACCTCCCCCCTTTATTAAGCCCTCACTATCCCACCCTTTGTCTTCCTTTGCTCCCTGATGTACCTATAAAAGGTTTTATCCCCCTTCTTAACTGAGTTGACTATCTTTTCCTTGATTTGGGCCTTTGCTGTTCTGACTGCCTTCCCAGCTTCCTTTTGCTTTAACTGATACAATTCTCTGTCCTGCTCCTTCTGTGATTCCTTGTACTTCCTGAAAGTTTCCTTTTTCTCTTGAACCTTCACTGCCACTTCCTTTGAGAACCAAAGTGGTTTCTTACATCGTTTTGTTTTGTTTATTTGCTTTGCACAAAGGCTTGTTACCTCTGTGATGGCAGTTTTTATTATTCCCCATTGTTCTTCCACCCCTCCTTCCTGCCCATTTGCTAGTGCTTTCCTTAGGAACTCACCCATTTTGGCAAAGTCAGCCCTCCTAAAGTCCAGTACTTTTGCCTTTGTATGGCTTGACTCTATTGCTGTGTTTATTGTGAACCATACTGTTCGATGGTCGCTAGTTCCCAGATGGCTACCCACTTCTACATCTGTGATCCTCTCTTCATCTCCATTTGAGAGAACCAGGTCTAAGATTGCTCCCTCTCGAATGGGCTTCAATACTCTTTGTCTAAGGCATGCCCCCTGTAGGGCATCTAGAATAACCCCACTCTTCGAAGTGGCTGCTGCAACTGCACTCCAGTTAACATCTGGCATATTCAGATCACCCATCAGCAATATCTCCCCTTTTTCTGCCATACTAAGTATACTTTCTATCATTTCCTTGTCCATTTCCTCCCCTGAGAAGGAGGTCTGTATACAACCCCTGTGCGGATTGTGGTGCCATTGCCGGTCTCCAAATTTACCCACAGTGCTTCTTCTCCTCTCTGTTTTCCCTTTTGTTCTGTTGCTTTGATTCCTTCCCTTATATAAAAAGCTACTCCTCCTCCTCTTTTACCCTCTCTGTCCCTCCTGTAGATAGTGTATCCTGGTATATTTACGTCCCAGTCATGGTTTTGTGTGAACCATGTTTCCAGGCACACACTGCAAATTAAGTGGCACACAGTGAGGTGCAAAAAAACTACTGACACAAATGATCTGATATATGACTCCCACTAGCACAGTGTTCTCCTATTGGGGGAAGCTCTTCTGGGGGAGTGAAATGTTTAATCATTTCTGTCAGTAGTGTTTCTTGTCTGTATTTGTTTGTTGCAGTTTGTGCCATGCTACAAACCCAGAAATGGCTCTCTCTGTGAACGTTTACATTTGCTGAACTTTTATGAACCCTTCGGGTCTGGCTTCAGGCCCTGACACAGCATCAAAACCACATTTGTGAGGGTTCTGAAGGATTTCTTCCTCATTAGGGATCCAGGAGAATCGTTTATTGTAGTTCTTCTTGGTGTACCTCAGCTCGCAACACTACTGAGCACCAGGAACTGATTGAGCACTTGAGGAAGTGTGGTAACCTGTCAGGAACTGTTCTGGACTAGTTCCATTCAATTCTTGTGAAGCGTCAAGAGACAGTGGGTTTATTTTTATTTGTGTTAGACCATATAAAATAGTATTAGACCTTGGCTAAGGCACAAATTAGTCACCACAATAAGGTAACACTTCAGCTAATATTTATTTATTTATTTGTTCACTGGGTGAGTGTACTGATCCTGGGGACCATTTTCAGGCATGAACCGAGCCATGAAGATAGCACAAAGATAAATGAAAAACAGAGCAGTGGCACACCAATAAGAATTTCTAAACAGCATAGTCCAGGAAGAGATGCACAAACATGCATTAGGTGAATGCTGACATAGTAGCAACTATTGTATAACTAATGAAATGTCTTTACAGTGTAGTCCAAGAAAGAAAATGCACAATAATACATTAGGTAACTGTTGACACAATAGCAACTATGAGTAACAGGCAATGACACAAAAACCAGGCACTAGAATACATACTAGTAAGCTAATACTGTACTGTACAAGGGTAGGCAACTAAGCTAAATGGTGTGTAGCTGGTCTGACTAGTGGTTAAACAGTGTAAGTACCTATCTCAGAGGGACTAGAAACAAGATGTGGTACTTTGAAGACACTACATTAAAAGGGGACGTGCTGTTATGCAGTACCTTGATATGCCTCTCAGTTCTGTGGTAAAGTGGAGGATTAGAGTTGCTGCCTCTGAACCTATCCAAGCTAGCTCAATTAAGGAGCCACATCGCATTTACACTGGGGTCCTGCATTACACAGTTTTACAGATGGTTGGACAGAAGTACACTGTGGTCAAGTAACTTGCTTGAGCTCACATAGGGAGTTTACAAATGTGATGGGATTCAAATCAAATCAAACTTTATTTTTATAGTGCCTTTCAAGAACCAAGGTACTGTACATAAAACCAAATGCAAATATAATATTAAAACAGGAAGATAAAACATATTAGTCATTAGGTAAGGCAAAATTAAATAATTCAAATAATTAAATAAATAATTTAAATTATTCAAATGTGGGATTGCCTCACACTTCACAGTTCTGTGCTCTAACCATTAGACCATGTTGCTTTTAATATACTGCATCTCAATGGGCAGATCTGAAGTGGCACACAGAGCTTAGCACTATGCTGGTTCTGTCCCCAGTTAAAGACAGATCCTCATATCCTCTTCTTGGGTTGTTTGTGCTCTCTGTGCTCTTTCACTCTACTTTATACTTGTAGCCTGCAAGTTTGTCCTGATTTGGGTAATTTCCAAATGCTCTTCCTTCACCCTTTTCTGACTGTGCCACAGCTGTTGTCTATACTGTGGTTCATTGCACTTATTTCCAGTGCAACTTCACTGCACACATTATTTGAAAATGTATCATGATGTGTTATGGTGCAGTAGACTGTACATACAGTCCACTCTTATTTTTACTGCACACCTTGTCTTGTCTGCACCTTCCTACTGTTTATGCTGCCTTTTGGTCATTCATACTGCGAGTACACTCTTTTATTTATTTGAATTTTGATGACCAGGTAGGATCACTGAGATAATCATATATCCCTTTTTCAGGGGCAACCCAGGGAAATACAATTCCATACAGTTTACAGAAACAAGATACAGATAAACATTTTCAAAGAATAAGATACAGAAACAATGCTTTAGAATACTCAGATTAAAACAAACATAGGAGTAATAACAGAGGATTACTGAGAGTGCTAACAACTAATCCTAAAGTGCCATTTTTATAAAAAGTTAATTACACACATTTGGATGACTGCCTGTCAGAACAATCCATAAGTGCAGTGGTTAGTAGAATTGTAGATATAACATGAGTACACAAGTAAGAGAATAGGGGAAAGGAAATATGAAGGGCATTAGAGGTGGAGAGGTGAAGAGAGGGTGGCTTGAGGTAGGAGAAGCAGAGTGATGGGGAGTGATTGTTTACACTGAGTGCCTTTACGTCTGAATGTAGGTTTCTCCCCATACTTGTCCCCTTGGGTGGCACTTGGAAACAAACCTTGGCTCAGTGTGCCTTTCCCTGGTTACCAATCTTCTATAAATAAATAATTATACACTAGTAAGGCTGGAAAATTGTAACAAATGCCATTTTTGCAGGGAAAGGTAATATTGCAAATCAACTTTCCCTCATCCAGATTTTCAATTTTTGATTCTCTCATCTGTGCTTTCACTCTGAGTTTCATCCCAGATGTTCATAAATAGTGCCTGGAAAATCATAAGTTGATTTCACACATAATATAATGTTTTAACCATTTCCTTATTAAATTACTTTGGAGACATTTAGAGCTGGTCTAGAAATTCCAGTTATCACTAGTACCAAGGGCTTGAATGTTTTGCTAACCACTTTAATAGTAGAAAAGCTAACTTGTTAAAGTACTTTCCTCATATGCATACCTGATATCTGGGACTTGCAGATATCATTTCTATGTTTCTATGCAATGTGAGAAGGCAGTAAGGAAGGCAGGGGGGGGATACTGGGATGCATAGGAAGAGGCATCAATAGTAGAAAACAGAAAGTTGTTATCCCTCTGTACAGACAGTTGGTGAGATCTCATCTGGAGTACTGTGTGCAGTTCTGGAGACCTCATCTCTGCAAAGACATAGACAGAGTGGAAGCTGTCCAGAGGAGGGCAACCAAAATGGTGCAGAGTCTGCACCAGAAGACATACGAAGAAAGACTAAAGGAGCTTAATATGTATACCCTAGAGGAAAGGAGGGAGAGAGGGGACATGATAGAAACTTTCAAGTACCTCAAGGGAATTAACAAAGTCCATGAGGGTAGCATCTTCCAGAAAAAAGAGATGTGCAAAAGCAAGGGGACACAATTTGAAGATAGAGGGGGGACGGCTCAGAGGTAATGTGAGGAAGTATTTTTTCACTGAGAGGGTTGTGGATGCATGGAACAGCCTCCCTGAGGAGGTCGTGGAGTCAAGAACAGTGAGGTACTTCAAGAATGCATGGGACAGGCATAAGGCAGTCCTAGTGGGGGGTAGGACGAAGTAAGCTGTTGGTTAACTAGAATTTTGCAACTTATCTGTTAGGTAGGAAAATGGGCAGACTAGGTGGGCGAAGCAGTCCTTACCTGCCGTCAAATTCTGTTTCTATGTGCATTTTTTGTTTCCTGGTAGAAACAGACATGAGTAAATAGCTCATTGGAAACATATCATTATTAACAGCAAGATAACAGTTGTTTGCCTTGGAACAGTGCTTGTCTAAGCAGGTAAAGGTTACCTGCATCTACACCTTATAGTCATCGCCTTTAAACCTCCCCCAGCCCCCTATAAAGCCAAATAATAATCTCAACCTAATACAGATTTGTGGTACACACAAAATATATACAAATGTATTAATGCACAGTAAACAGGGAAGGAAATCTATGGGCTGGAGTCTTGCGGGTGATGGACACCCTCACAGGAAGAATAACTTATACAATGATCAGTACAGAATGCATAAGACAACAGTTCAACTAGGATCAAACTCAACAGTCCCAGAAATGTCTCTTTAAGATGGTTTGGATTATCATTGGGTGGGTGGGTGGAGGGTGGGGGGAGTTGTGCAGAGTCCAGATTCCCACACACTGCCCTCTGCCCCAACAGTACTGGCTGAACACAGTTAAAATACCTTTTAACACAATGGGCTATAGCAGTTTAGTGTACTTTACCATAATGATTCTCCTTAGCAGCTGCAGTGAGGCACAGTAGCCAGTGTCCAGCATGGGCAATGCCTGGTGTGCCACTGATTTGCTCCCTAATGACCTTCTGCAACATCTACTTGTCTTGTCACACCATTGCTGTCTGGTCACTCTGTTGCTGTTTGGTCGCTCTACCCCCTAGTAGCTTCAGCATTCACTGTTGTCTGGTTCCTACTTCAGATTAAGTCACAAGCTGGCCCTGGCAATCATTAGTTCTTGCATCTACCTGATCATGACCAGCCTCCAGTCCACCTCCACTGCATGACATTCTGGGAGGATCCCCAGATACCTTAGCCACACAAAAGACTTTCATAATACCCCTGTGAGCCCTGCTGTGAGAAAATGGTCCTTTCTCCAAGCTGAGAGATTGCATTTTCTGCCCAAATGTGACAGTGGCTCTCTGAGTCTCTTCATCAAAGGAAGTTGCAAGGAAGTATGATTATTTTGTTCTTCTTTGAAACAGGCTTTTGAAATCCTGTTGTTTTCTCGGACAGCAAAAGCACAGCTGCAATCCTTCATGGATTTTCCTTCCTTCTCACTGCCTTGACTTACCAGGCCACACTACCTGCACTTGCAAATCATGCTTACCTGCTGCTACCTACTGAGAAATACACAGAGGTGCACATAAAAAGGAATGCAGTATCTGTGTATGTCTGTTTATTTTTTGCCACATTAAACTACTCACTCAACAATTCATGCCTCCTTTGCACCTTTGTTCTCACACCTGTGCTGCGTATTTCTGGGTATCTGCTGTTTCGAGAGTGCACCATCTCCTTTCTGGTGTGCTGGATTCATTTGGTTTGTTGCTGTGTACTGAGACAGCTGGCTTGGGGGTCCGTGTCACAGCAGGCAGTGTGCCTGCAACAGGAATTTCCACATCAGACACCAGGGCTCCCGGAGGTGGTTGGTAAATCTGAGACGATGGGGGTCATAAACTCTACCCCTAGTAACACTTGCTAGTAGCATCCTGAGTGAGATTAATGCAGAAAAGAGTCTTTGGTGTCTAGCCTGTTGCTGAAATGGATCCTATCTGGAAACTGACTGTCTTATCGCTTGAATTAATTGCATGACATATCCTCAATTGCCAATAAATTTTATTACAGTAAGGCCCTATCCAGTGCCAGCTGTAGCACTTCTTAAGCAATTTTTGCCTTTGCAAATATGTATAATCTAACAATCCAAGGCAACCTACAATTAGAGATGTGCGAAACTGGAAAATTTCATTCTACAAAATATGTTGCAAAATTTGCGCAATTCGCAAAATATTTTGTGGGTGTGAAATGTGAAATTCCACAGACAAAATGCAAAATGTCTCCCACGACACACGAAATCTCACCGTGAAATGTGAAATTTTGCCAACGAAACAGCAAAATTTGGCAAAATGTGATGAAATTTAAAATTTTGCAATGAAATTTTGCAATTTCGCACCCGGCGAAAAATTTTGCATAATGGCAGAATTTCACGAAATGTTTCACGAGGTGAAATTGCCAATTTCACAGCAATTTTGCTGGCAAGATTTAATTTCGCAATATCTCTACCTACAATTTAAAAAATCCTGGATTTCCAAGTACTTGATCTTGAAGTGTACGGTGCTTGCAGTTATGTGCATATGTTAAATGATGCAATAATGTGGATCTGATTTCAGCTGGTAAATGTTGGTTAATGTACAAAACCATGGTAGTTCTCTGTATTTACATTTCATTGTAACATGGCGGGAACATTTCAGCATTTAGGTTTTGCATCAGACTTGCTTTTGCTTCAGTGTTGACAGAACAGTAAGGGTACAATAGGGTTGATCAGTTCTTCTGTCCTCCGAGGAACCACTTAGTGCTGTAGCATGTTACCACACTCAAGTAATTAAGGTCTAATACTGATATGAAAATAAGATGACAGCTTTTATTTATGAACAGAGACAAGGGCATTTTCTGTATGTATATTAAACTGTCTTTTGATCTATCTTTTACAGCTATTTGTATATTTATTTATTTATACGTGAGAAGGTCAAATACCTTCATAAGAGTGTCCATGGGTGTAGAAAGGCGTGCTTAAAGTAAGCTATGGCTTACAAGTTGATAGGGGTGGGGGGTGGAGGCTTTCTGGGACCTGACCACTGATTTTTGGTTACTTCTATTGTCTAATATGTACCCCAACTGGCATTATAATATGAATGCTGTGCTCTGTATGAATCAATCATAATGATAAATGCATAAAACTAAGTAGACTAACAAATATGTACATGTCTACAATAGCAGAGGGTCATGAAAGAGGCGTTAAAGTGTTCTGGCTTATTTCTTTCTAGCTACATCACTGGGATAGTCTAATGTTGGCCATACTAATGTGTCAATAAATATCTAACTCAGTAATAGGTGATATCTTATTCATGCATTAAGTCTTGTTTCTTGAGAAACATTTAAACTACTGATAAAAGATTCATTGGCACTTTGATTACAAAGTGGAGTGGGCTGGAACGCTACATGATGGTATATGCTTCATATGCCATGAAATAGTATATAGTGGAGAGCAGATCAATTTGAACTGATCTTCTGAAAAGGCATATTGCAAAGAGGATTCACCACTGGAATTCTTAGACAGAAAAGAAAATAGCTTTTGAAAGTCATCATTGCTGTTTTGGGTTTTGTAAAGAATTAGAAGATGCTGCTGACCCTGCGCACAATTTTATGTTCGGGAAGACAGTTGGAGTTCCAAAATTGATGCAAGTGAAAAGAATACAGGGAATGGATGTTTTGAACCGTTGACTGCATAGATTCACAGCCCCAGGATAGCTTAGTGAGGGTTTTGAAACTGATTGAAGGTAGTGCCATTACTTTTGTTATGGTGAGGTCTGTTCTAGGTTACATAAGCCTTTGCATGCACTGCAGCCACATGGAACACAATTAGTCTGTGGTGTTGCGCAATACCGCACTCTGATTTAAAATGCCGAGACCTGGCTGTCATCTCCTGCACTTTTCCCCTATTTTTCTAGGCTTGCACAGCCTTTGAGGTTTTATTGTAGTGAATGGTTTGGATGAGGTAAATATGAATCCAGATAAGTCACCACAGTTGCTAGCTTTTGCAGTTTGTTACATTTTAAAAAGTATACACATTTTATGGCTGACAGTGGTGAGCTGGGATATGTTTTTGTAAGTAGGCATGGTAAAAATGTTTAACATTTTATAATATGTTGGCAAGTTGTTGTCGTTTTGTTTACTGTTGCCCCGCCTGATTCACCTGGTGACCCAGATTTGCTGTGCTTGACTAGCAAAGCCATGTATCACAGTAATACAGTAATTTAACATTTAAAGGGACTTTCAGCACCTCCAATCCATCCCACACCTCTGATTTGTAAGCAGGGGTGAATGGTATGCTTTGCAGCATGTCCTGATTTACAAGGATTCTCTCCTTATTAGGAACTACAACTGAAAAATACATTACATTAACAGGAACAAATAATCAAGTGCTGAGCTAGGAAATTCAATTTTCCTTCTGTAGTCCTCTTATGAGACATTCAAAGCAAAAGTAGCTTATGAACTGCAACTTCTAGAACGCATTCATTGCATTAACTGATTTTTGAGTCTATTTTAACTGCCATGTTGCCAGCTATATATTCCAAGATAACAGGTGATAGCAGATGGAAAGGATGACAATATTAAACATGTACATTTATAAAACTGAATGAATGAATAAATGATTACTTAAATGAATCCGTCCTTACAAGATATTACATGAACACAGCACAGAAATTAAAGAAAATGTACTGATATCACCACTGTGGAAGGTTTGCTGAACATTATAGTATAGCTAGGCTAGTAACAGGTTTCTGCAGACAAGACAAATCTTCATTTTCCATTGATTTTGAAAGACACTGGCTGTTTCCGAATATTTAATTGAATATTTCAGGATAGAAACGCACACCTTAACGAGATACATCTTTAGCCCTTTCCATTGCATGGCTAGGCCCTCCGTATGGACCAGTATTCTGTTAATTGGCTCCATGCACTGTGACAAAGAACCTCTGTGCGCAAACACTGAGGCAAGGGTTACCCCAAAGGGCATTTGATTGCGAAGCCAAGTTTCAAGAAAATACAAAATCCCACATGCCCACACAGTGCAAAGCATCATGGGCTGCATATGCAAATCACCACAGAATGTTATGCTGGTTCAACTTTAAGCAGAATTGCATGATGCCGAAAGGCCTCTCACACAGTTTGCAAAGGGTGCTAACAGACGACACAGATACATGTTTCGTCCTACTAGGACTCATCAGTATGCCTCATCTGTTTGATACCCCAGTGGAATGAACCAGCTACCCTAAGACGGTCTGTCTGGGTTATGTTGTGGTGAACCCATCAAAATAAAAAATTATTTAAAAGATAAAGAAGGCCGGTCAGTCTGATGTCAGTAGTGAGGAAGTTACAGTAATTGTAAGCACTTTTAATGGAAAGGCTTGTGGTGCATCTTGGCTCCAGTGGGTTGCAAGACCTGAGGCAGCATGGATTCATGGTGGGAAGGTTATATTAGATGAACCTGATCGACCTGTTTGACTGGGTGACCAGGATCATAGAGCAGGGTGGAATGGCGCATGTGGCCTGCTTAGACTTCAGAAAGGCCTTCAACACCATACCACACAGGAGGCTCATACATAAACTAGGCATCTTGGAGGTGAGTCCTAAGGTGATTAACTGGGTACAAAGTTGGTTGATAGACAACAGAAGGTAGCATTAAATGGCACTCATTCAGCGAGGGGACAGAGGGGACAATGACCAGCGAGATACCCAGGGGCTCAGTATTGGCACCAGTCCACTTTGATGTCTTTATAAATGGCACTGCAGGAGAACTAGAGGGGAAGGTATGCCTCTTTGCAGATAACACCAAAATCTGCAACAGGGTGGACGCTCCTGAGGGTTGGAGAGAATGAGCAGAGACCTGAGAAAACTAAAGGAGTGGGCTAAGCTATGATAGCTGGGTTTCAATGTGAAAAAGTGCAAAGTTATGCACCTAGGTTACAGAAACCAAGAGACGGAGTATAACATGGGGGAAAGGTATTGATAGTCACAAAACAGGAAAGGAACCTTGAAGTAATCATATCATATTACCTCAAGGTGCTGAGGAAGTGAAACAAGGCAGGAGGTAGAGCTAGTGGGATGCTGGGGTGCATAGAGAGGGGTATCACCAACAGAAAGAGGGATGCAGTGTTGCCACTATATAGCTCACTGGTGAGGCCCCACCTGAAGTACTGTATTGTCTCCAGTTCTGGAGCCTACATCTCAGGAAGGACATAGAAAATGTATACACTACCCAGAGGACAGCAACATAAATTGTGCAAGGTCTGCATCAGAAGCCCTATGAATACAGACTGAGGTATCTCAATATGTACTCCCTGGAAGACAGGAGGGAGAGTAGAGACCTATAACTATCTCATGGGGGTGAATAAGGTACAGGAGGGACGTATTTTTAAGAGGAGAAGGTGCACAAGAACAAGAAGGCATGCACTTAAGTTGGATAGGGAATATAGGAGGGATGTTAGGAGTACTTCTTCACAGAAAGAGTTGTGGATGCCTGGAGCAGTCTTCCAGTGGAGATAGTGGGGGCAAAAACAGTGGTGGACTTTAAGCATGCAGAGGATAGGCACAAGGGAATCTTGGTAGGGAAGTGGGGGGAGGTAGCCTTAGATCAGATAGGGCCTGTCCGGCCCGGTAGTGCTGGATGTTGAGGTGCTGGTCACTATACCTTGAGCCACACTGGGGACCTGGGTTCAGGAATGAACCTGGGCTGCTGGGGGTCGGCAGGGGGGAGAGAGGATCGAGCGTCTGGGGGACTCCTCTCCTGTCTTGGGGGAAGGGAGACTTGTCGTGCAACTCGTTGACTGCCCTGTGGCTGTGGCGTGAGGGCAGTATGGGTTGGAAGGCTTAATCTGACATCCTCACATTAGTAGGGGAGGAGGTGTGGGGAAAAATGAGCCTGGCAGGCTCGATGATGGTCCCCTGCTCCTGGGGGGCCATCCCCAGATTCTGGATTGGGTCTCCGGAAGGGAGGAGAAGTCAGCAGCCCCCTTCCTGGCTCCGCTGTGGGGGGCAATCCATAGGGGAACTACTGGGGATCAGCGAGTATGGGAGCAGTGGGACCAGAGAGAAAGAGTCCCTCTGTGAGGAGGGCCGAAGCCACCTGCCAAGGCTTCAGAGGATAAAATCCTCTATAGGAAAAAGAAAAGATCGGGTAGGGTCTATGGTGTCAGTACAGGTAGGGAAAAATGGGAAGACTAGGTGGGTCAAGTAGTCTTTATCTGCCAAGAAGTTCTGTGTTTCTATGTTTTTGTGTGATCAGTGAGACTTAAATGAGCAAAGATTTTGGTATTCCCCTATCATCTTACTGAGGCACTAATCTAAATGTGTTTGTGAGTTTTGTGTGTCATATTTAAAAT
This sequence comes from Neoceratodus forsteri, assembly GCA_016271365.2. Classification (NCBI taxonomy): domain Eukaryota; kingdom Metazoa; phylum Chordata; order Ceratodontiformes; family Ceratodontidae; genus Neoceratodus; species Neoceratodus forsteri. The sequence goes on along the minus strand of JADMNL010000030.1, from coordinate 19,468,794 downwards.
ATGCCTCATTTTTTTTGGGGGGGGGGTGCAAATTTTCAGATGTCCCTGGTAGAAACTGTGTGGGCACCCAATTTGTAAGAAATATTCTTTACTACATTTAAAAAAACTTGCAGATTACAAGGAAGGCACCCCTCAGTGTTATCAATAAATTGATATACATCTCTGTAACATGATAAAAAAATCCTAGGAACAGCCCATATGTTCTTAAGTCATAATTATAACCTTGGTCGTTTGGGTTTCCAGTCATTTAACTAACAGCTCTCCAGAGGAAATCAGTCACGAGGATATGGATGTGCCTCTGCTCCAGGTGTGTGTCGACTTTTTTGTTGTCCGTATCCATGGCCACTTTAACTTTGTGCAGATCTTTCTGCGTGCATCACTGCCTAGTAATAATAGACGTGGTTGGTTTCCTCCAATGCACACAGAGTTCTTTACTGGATGAACTTTATTTATAATGACTTGTTTGATAAGCTACCCAAATAGTAGTGTCATATTATAACAGAAATACACCATGTCCAGTTAATGGCTAAGATCTTTAAATGCCCTCATCCTGAATATGCCAGGGGTTAGGACTCAAGCAAGCAAATTCTCTTTTTTCATTTTGTAATCCTTTTAAAATATCTCAAATAGTCCTTTGATGTGGACCATAACACAGTTTGAAAAATGTTATGTTTTGTGCAGCATGTAAGCAGTTTTTTTTAATTCTGTTCAAGCAGCTACCTACTTCCGTCCTCAAGTCCAATCTCCAATCCTGACAGCAGTTGATGAATTGCTAGGGTCCTTTTGATTGCCTCCTCTTGGTGTGCACCCTTGCAGATTCACTCCCTCAGCCGGTCTCATTACACATACACACACTCTCCATTTCTCTCGCTCTCCAGTGGTGAGGCAGGAGCCCTGCAAAAGGATGCCATAGAGCCATTGGGATGAGACTGGGACACATTGCTACTACAGCCTTCTCCCTGGTTGCATCAATCCCACCTCCTAAGATGTTGTGTCACCTGCTAGCTCAGGCACTCAGGGGACGGCAGGATATTATGTTATAACATATGCACCTGGCACTGCTCTTTCTGCTGAAGGACAGGCTCATGCTTCAGACCAGTCATACTCCTCTTCCAGTCCCTGGACTGAGAATTGGGAATCCTGATGTATGCTTAAGTTTCCCTCATGGTACAGTTGCAGCAATAGATATGGTCAGATATTTCCAGATATTTCTAAAAAGATTTTCCCCGATGGCACTGCAGTGGTACTGCAGGCAATCGGAATTTCTCAAGAGATAGCACAGAAGTTGCAGGAAATATTTAACTATGTCATTTGCTGCAGCTGTAGTGCAGTGCATTACCACTGGTACCAATGGGCTGTGCTTAAATATTATTTATTTTATGCAGATATTTCTTCCTCCAGCAACTGCCCCAGTGGGTAACTGCCCTGGTAACCTCCAAGCAATGATATTAGACAACCATGTCCATGTTGCAGTCTGAGAAGCATGGGGCTTGGCCATACTTGGAGCAGTCATCCTACGGCTGGTAGTTTTTCATTTTCTCCCTTTATCCTTCATATGGCTTGCCCTTGCATTGCCTATCTTTTGGATGAGGACTGCCTATGTCATAGGGAAGCCCCCAACATTGGATGTCTTCCATTACCTGTCCAAGGAGGCACTGTTGCTGCAAGACAGGAGTGACCCCCCCTTGAAGTCCAACAGCATTACTTCCACAGGAAGCAGGAAAGGAAACTCTTATTGAGGGAAGGGGGACTAAGCAAGTGTGTGACCAGTGAACAAGTAGAAGAAATTGACGGATGATGATGGTACTGATGACATCTGGGCATCTCAATACAGAAGAAAAATATCAGGGCATTCAACAACCAGTAGCTGATCCTGTTCCTCAACACAGAAATTACAAAATGTAAACAACACCAATACAGTAGGCAAACACAGTTAATCCAAGACATAAACATTTAGACACATCACATGACCACAGAAATTCGTTGAGAAGCAACAACTCCTCGTCCCAGTTCTGCCACTGTGAATTACCACCACACATCCAAACCCCTTGTCTGGGATTACTTCATTATTGATCCTTAAGATGAGAATCAAGTGATACACCAACTATGCCAGGCACATGTCAGCCATGGCATAAAAGGATCTTGGCAGTAGAGGGCAGCACACCTACTTTAAACAAAATCATCTGTCCATCCGAGTGAAACACTAAAGCAGGTCAGACAATGGTGTTGAACCAGGAGCAGCTCTTGCTCTTGGCACACTGACAGTAAAAACAGAGGAAGAGGAGGGATCTTGTAAGGGATATGCAACTATTGCTGTAAGCATTTCTGGGACATAAAGGGAAGAATCATCTCGTTTATGTCACAGTCACCTTTGGGTAATGGTGCTCGGTCAAGTGCCTCTGGTGGAAAAGCGGTGAAAATCCCTTCCAGTCTTAAAAAGGTATTTTATCAGCCATCAATAGTGTAGTCATCAATGACTTTCTCAATGTTGTCGTGGCTTATAATTACAAAGGGACATATTTTCAAACGCTTGAGAGTGCCACAAGCCATGGGTGTGCCAAAGATACAGCGCAGCATGTTTGAAGCAATCTGATGGGATTTTCTATCTCGTGCAGCAGCTGATGCAAGTTGCACCATATTTTTGTGGTCTAGCTTGTGTCAATCCTGGGGACTGTTGTCACGGAGCTTGCTCCCGAGATTTGGCACAAGCCGTCGTAGCGGGCAAACTGTCACAACTGTGCCTGGGCTTTGAAAATTAGGTGTAGATGCAGCACGGGGGTTGTGCATGGAAAGAGTTTGATGCAGGGCTTAATGCAAGCCATGGGCCACCATTCTGAAATTTAAAAGTGTCCACAGAACTCAATGCTGGTGCAGCAGCAATGCTTGCAATTGATCTCGTGCCACACTTGTTGGTAGATAATGCAGACTACTGGAAGCTGATAACAAGGGCTTGTTCAAAATGGGCTGTGCCCAAGCTGAAGGATGCTGTTACACACTTCCTGTCACATGCTTTGTCACAATCAGCAGCTGGCACAATATATCTGACCCCTGACAAGTGGAGCAATTGGTTCTGTTTAGCAGTGTATTACATATGCATAACAGCCTACTGGGCAGAACTGTCAACAGAAGTAAACACGTCAAACGGGCATAATTTGTGGCAGTGCTAGTTGCCTACCCTGTGGGATGCTGTACCTACCACTTTACCAGAAAAACACTTGCCAGAAAGGCATCAGTTTTAGAAACACTAATTGTCTACCCCTGTGGTCTGCTCAACCTTCTGTACACCTCATACAGTCAGCATTAAATATGTTATTCAGTGCGTTCATGTCAGATAGGCATAATTTGTGGACACCCTGATGGGTGGACTATCCCATGGGCTGCTGTACCTGCCATTCTACCATCATAACTATGCTGCTTTTGCATGTAAGACAGCAGGGGAATCAGTAGGATTCTAAAAGTGGGGGGCACATGCCTCCATCAAGTTTTTTTTCCCAAAAAGGGGGGTCTGGAGAGGTTTGCCCCTGTAAGAAATTTTGAAGAATTTGGTGGCAAATAGTGCATTTTAGAAGCATATTCTATGACGACTCAGTGCCTATACCTTGAATCTAATGATGTCCCATTTGCTAAGCAACTTCAGTGTCAGTTGTGGCCCAGAGCCAGCCAAAAACAGTAGTCGAAACTTAGTCATCCTTCTGTGTGAACCTGTGGATACATAGTGACAAAATTGCTGCCAGTCAATAAATATGCCATAAAAAAATGCCACCCAGAGATACAGGCACCTCACCCTGCATTAAATTAATGGCACTGCTGCATTCAAACATTAGCTCCACCACAACAAGCAATAACAGCAACATAGTTTAACAGCCGGCAGTTATACAGTTTCTTATCTCTTAGCCAACATTACACAATGTCAAAAATACATGCCAATTGTGTGCCTGATTCACCCTACATACTGTCAGTGTGCTTTGAGGTTTTAGACAATTATATCCAGCTATGCATTATGCATGTCATTTGGTTTTCATGTTTCATATGATTACCGCACATCCACAGCCACTGTGACCCAGAGTCCCTCCGCCCTGGCTACTCAGGCCCTTACAGGTGTTTTTATCTGTGCCATGTAAACAAGATTTGCCCATTAGCAGTTTAACCTCTGGGCTGTGGCACCAACAGATGCAACTTGCAATCACCCATTTGAAGAAGCCAAATTTTATTTCCTTCAGAAATCAGAATGGACTCACTGTTTCCTAACCTTCAAAACCTATCTGATTATTTAATTGCCAATGCCACCATCACATTGTGATACATTAATAATTGTAATATCAACCTTATGACACCTTTTTCAAATTAAGTCCTCCAGCTACAGTGTGTCTACTCTTGTCTCAGCTGATTCCTCGGTCCACTCCACCAATCTCGCCACCATATTAAGTCATATTACAGGATGGCATGGACATAGATTTTAAGCACTTCATCCTTAAGCCAGCATGATCGGAGGTGATATACAACATTTGGTACTAACAGCAAGCTTACGTATGCGCGTTTTGTGAACCCTTCTTATTTTGACAATCTAAAGGGTAGGGACTGGAGCTCCTTGACATGCAGACACAGTGGTGCAAATTTCAAAAATACAAAGAGGAAATCTTAGATGAAAACAGCACTCGTGTCATTGCTGGTCTTCCCATTATCTGCCTTTCAGACTCAGAGTCAATGCAGCTAGCCACTCAATCCTGACTCCCTCAAACAAGGTGGTGACTGAATTGACCAACTGCCAGGTTCACTGCAGCTGCACCTTCACAAACAGATGAGTCGGATGAAGCACACCAAAAGCTGGGGTGCTGCTGCCTACTTGCAATCTTAAGCTTTGCAGCCGCTGCAATCGCTGGTTAGTCCACAACATCCATGATATGTTGCCACTGCTTTGAAAAGCCCGGGAATGCACTTCCTCCCCATACAACCAATGGCAATCACATTTGGGTTTGTCAGAATATTCAATAGACAAACAGCTTGCCAGCTTGCCAGCCTGCCTGCAGCTAGCAGCAAGAGTGAAGCGTAGAGACATCAGGGTGGGTTGGCATCAGTCAGAAGGGCTCGGGCTCTCCTTTCACTGACATGACGGCTCAGTAGGACTGCTGGCAGAGAGAGAAAAACAGGAGTACATGACTGGAGGAGGAGTCAATTATAGGTGGAGCACGGAAGCAGCAATCAGCAAGCTGAGGCGGGAGAAGGAGGTGGAGCAGAGGCGGTACTGCTAGGCAGCTTCACAGGGTTCAGGCTGGCAGTGCTGCTGCTGGGCTTTAAAGCCCTATAATTTAAAGGAAGGATGAGAGAAAAAACTGGAGGACACCTGCCTTAACTGGAGGAGCCTGTGCCCTCATTTTTCATGCTAATGATGCCTCGTCAGATAGGCATAATTTTTTGAAACAGTGGCAGCCTACGTCTACCAGTATAATCCAGAAAGCAAAATTAAGAACCCCCCAAACCTCAGCCCATTTCACATCCAATCACTGCTATGAGCAGTCTGTATTTTAAAAAATATATATACTAGTAATATTTTGAAACACATTTCACTTCCACAGGTTGAAGCATTGAAGGTAAGCACAGTATAACTGTACACATATCTGTGACAAACAACTTTTTGTTAAACCCATTTCACTTCCAGTCACATCTAGGAGCACTCTAAACAGAAACTATGAAAAAATAGCTGTGCCAATTCAGCTTTTCTGTTTCTGGCTGATATTCTTTACAACTGAATAGAGACGCATTCTACTCATTCCTCTAACAGTCCAGGAAAGCACACTGTGAAGTGGGGATAACATAGTTACATCCCTCTACTTCCTGCAGCAATATAACCATGTGATCATCCTTTTGCACAGCATGTGACCTGCCAGCTCTTCACTGTTCCAGAAACAGTGCTCACTTTACTGGTGAAGCACCTTACATAGTTTTGTGAACTGCTTTGTACCTCAAATGTGGTGAAGTGGAGGTCATTTCATAGAAGTGTGAATTTCAATACTTTATAGCCAAACCTTCTGCGTTGCTACCAATGATCTGGTTGCAACTCCAAAATGTTTAATATTGTTCAGGGCTGGGGCTGTGCTAACCAGCTTGCTCTCAATGCCAGAAAGACTGTCTCTTTGACCTTTTGCTCAGGCATCATCTGGCTAAATTTCAAACTCATTTGGTCTTCACTATCCTGGATGCGCACTCTGATTAGGAAAATCTCCTTTTTAAATACCTAAATATTTGATTAGGCAATCATCTTGATTTTACTTGCCATATCAGTGCCATTTATACTGTGGTTCATACTGTGGCCATGTAGGAAGCTGGAGGCAAAGATTGCCCATTTTATTTTTCATCCATTGTCCCTTATTTATGTGTGAAACTCCTACTGAGCAACCACTTGTCCTGTCGGTTTCTAAAAAACAACTTGTTTCTGCTGATAATTGTATCTAGTGGCAGGGCATTCCATGCTCCTATCACTCTCTGAGAAAATAAAAACTTTCTGTTGTTGGTATTATGTTTAAACGTATAAAGTTGGAGAGGGTGCCCCCTGGTTTCTACCACATCCTGTTGTAGACAAATCCCATCTCCATAAACAGATATGGATCATTTACAACATCCCATAGTAGCAACAGGTCCCTCTGTACCATTTGTCCTCCAAAGACATTAATTGTAATGTTTCAAGATGGTTGTGATCATCTTTATCCCTGAGTCCCTTGATTCGTTTTATGAATTGTCTCTAGTTGCAGAATATCTGCTTTTTTATGAGATGTCCAGAATTGCGAGCAATAGTCAATATGTGGCCTAACATATGAATGGTACAAGGAAAGCAGAACCTTTGCATCTCTTGATACAATATTTCTTTTTATGTCCCACAGGATCATATTTGCTCTTCCTATGACCTAATTTGTCTGCTTAGAAATTGTAAGGTTATCAGGTATCAAAACCCCTAAGTCTTTTTCCACTGTTGTTTTCATTAGTGGCCTATCCCTGAGGAGATATTTACATTTACCATTTTTTGGCCCTAGGTGCATAATCTTTTATTTGTCTGTATTGAGTGTCATACCCCAAGACTGTGTCTATTTGCTAATATTTAGAAGATCATTTTGCAGGGATTCAGCATTTCAAGCGTTTTGCATTCTCCCCCTAGTTTTAGGTCGTCAGCAAACTTGATATTATCATTAATGATGTTGTCAGTGAGATCCGCTGTAAAAACCTGAAATATGTAAGGCCCCAGAACTGAACCCTGAGGGGCTCCACTTGTCACTCTAGATGTTGTAGAGTGGTGTCCATTTATGGTTAAATGCTGTATTCTGCCCTCCAGCCAGTTTTGTGTCCACTTTATATAGATTGGGTTAACGTTCCTATTTTTGAGTTTTACAACTATTTAGTGGTGTGGAACTTAATCAAAAGCTTTGCTGAAGTTGATGAAAATGATGTCATTTTTTTGTTATCTAGGTGCTTACTGACTTTTTCACAGAAACAAAGAAGACTGGTGACACATGAGCTATCTTTAACAAAACCATGTTAAGAGCAGTCTATGCTCCCTATCTGTTGGCCAATCCTATCTTTTATGATATCTTCAAGTATCTTCCCAATCAGAGATGTCAGGCTAACAGGCCTATAATTTTCAGCTTTAGATTTATGTCCCTTTTTAAAGATGGGCACATTGTTGGCCATCCTCCAGTCTTGGGGTACATAACCTGTGTTGATACTTTCTTCAAAAGGTTTTTTCAGTGGATAAAATAAGTGTTTGGACATTATTTTGAAAATTGTTTCCCATGATGTCATCAGGTCTGAGTGAACAGTCATTCTTGATGCTTTTAATCCTTTCAGTTATTTCCTCCATGCTGATTGTAATATATTCTCCCAGGGGAATGTTCTGATCAGTGGGAGGGGGGAGGGGGAGGTTACGTTTTGTGGTGTACACACTGCAGAAGGAAATTATTGCCTAAGCTTGATATGTTTCACAGTAACAAAACTTGTATTCCCTTTCTAGCCCAGTGGAAGATTCCTGGGCAAATGAGTCTTCCAATTTTTGACTATGGGGATGTGGTGTATTGTGTCCCTTCAGAATCCATGCTTTCCTGACTGGACCCTTCTTTCACTCTTTCTGCCACTTTACTGTTGATCACCCTTACCACGCTTATCATTGTTCCCTATTTTCTTCTCTCTCCCCACACTCTCTTGTGGGTTGGCACCTTTCTCATAGCATTACATTCATCTCAAAGGTCTAGTGTGGCCTTCTTACCTCCTTTATTAGCTCTCACTGTCTTGACCCCTCTTTCATACTACTCCCTTCACTCTTCTGACTCCCACTCTTTCCAACTGTCCCACTATAAGATCAAGATAAGGCAGTCTGCTTTTTCTGTTTTCATCACCTTTAATCTAGTCTCGCTCTCTTTCTCACCACTCATATTCCTTTTTCTGCTGCCCTAAAAGTCAGATGCAGAGACAACTTCTCTTATGTCTATTACTGTTTTGTAATTTCTTCTCACCTCCCTTCTCCTAACTGCTCTTTTCTCATCTACTATTTTATTTCATGCTGCTAATATGTCCTATGACCTTTTTTCTTTAACTTTGTTTACTTATTCCACCTTCTGAATTTTCCCTTTGTCTCATATTGCTTGTCTGCTATACTTTGATGTCTTTGAACTGTATTTTTATTATCTATTTTACGATCGTTTAGTGCTATACGACTTTCTGTTTTACTATTTATTTTTATTTCCATGTACCCTTTTCCCCAAGATGCCTCTGAAAGCAAATGCCTTCAGCTGTCAGGCACACTGGGGCATGTGCAATGCTGAGATAGTGTGATGCCTCTGGTCCATTGTAAGGTACAAGGTAACAGGCCAAGTGCCTTCAACCACCTAAGAAATGACATTATCCCAGGGACACATGCCCTAATGTTGCTCTCATTACAATTATGTAATGGATTCATTCATGTGTTTATATAAGGAATAAGACATGATAGGGTGTGCATTGAACAGATCTGATCACACGTCCATGAGCATAGTAAGGCATGAGGCCACAGGCCACCACACAGCCCCCAAAATTCTTAACATCTGTTACCACATGGAAGTGCAGAGCCTGGAGGTCCTGCATTTCTGCAGGTAGACAGACTCTTCCCATGATGCAGGGACCAGAAAGACCTGCATATCTGCATCTGTTCATGCTGGTTCGGAAGGGACCTGCATGAATGAGGATACTATTCCACTATTTCAAAACAAATGGAAATTCTTTGCAAAAAACTGTGTTAATGCACCAGTTAGGGTTCAACTTAACATGACAAAATAGGGAAATATGGCATTAGGGTTTCCAACTCTAACTCCCCACACCCCCAAACAGCAAAAGGACAAGACTATATAGGCAACCACATACAGCCATTGTTAGGTAAGACAGATAACATGCAACTGTTTCCAGACAACAAAAATGCAGTAGTGCTGATGTCCTGCCTTTGTGGATTTGTATCTGTGGCTGCAGAAGCATAGGCACCACAGGGGCCAGTGCTTCTGCAGCCCTTCCTGTGTGTATGTTGTACAGTGTGCATGAGTACATGTGGCTGCAGCTGTAGCAATGTGGGCATCATGGTTTCAGTGATCAATCTAGACATTTTTGAAGGGAGTAGCAATTTTTTTCTAGAGGGTAGCATTTTCTCTGAAAAGGTAAAATGCTACATTTTCAAGCTCAGATTAGGTTAAAACAGCTAGTTTTAGCTGGCCTATGGGTGTAGGGTGTGCTACCTCGCTACATAGCTGAATCCACTACTGTATGGTTTTCTATATTTACAATCACAAAAGTATGGTCTAGCTGCATATATGCAGGCCCCACAGGGGCCTACTTTTCTACAGCCAGAAGCCAGTGCATATGTCTTACACCAGTGGCTGAAAAGGTGCAGTACTATTACAATTTTGATGTCATGGATTTTGTGGCACCTGTACATCTGCAGCCAGAGGTCAGTGTGCATGTCTTACACCTGCTGCTGCAGAAGCACAGGCCCCTGTGTGTGTGACTTGCAGTGTGGATGAGTACCTTTAGCTACAGAGGCACTGGCCCCATAGAGGCCTTCAGCTCTACAGACAAAAAAACTCTTGTAATTTGGGCACTGTGGATTTATATCTATGGCTGCAGGGGCCTGCGCTTCTGCACACAGAAACAGTGTTGTGATTAGAGTATTGTGGATTTCTATCTGCAGCCAGAAGTGAGTGTGTATGTCTTTTGGTATGTGTACAATGGATAAAAATCCATGAAGGTAGCACATTAGTGCTATTGCATTTGTGTCATCTGGAAACAGTTGTATGTTGTTTGTCTTACCTGATAATGGCTGCCTGTCACTGCTTTTGTGGTTTTGTCCTTTTATTGCTTGGGGGTGTGGGGAGGGGTTGGGAGTTAGGGTTGAAACCATAACACCACATTTACTTACTTTGTGGCATTAAGTTGAACCATAACTTGTGCATTAATACAGTTTTTGCAAAAATATAGATATATATATATATATATATATATATATATATAAATGAAACAAAAACATTAATGAGTCAAGGACTTGTTTGCAATGTTTTCCAATTGCAGCACGAGCTGGTTACAGATGAAGTAAACATCATTATGTTGAAATACTCTGTTTAACCTTTTTAAGCCTTCCCTGAAGTGTTAGCAGTTTGTTAAACAGAGTGACTGAAAAGACTTTTAATGCACTAAGGTTTCCAGATTAAAATCTGCCACACAGTCCTATTACAAATAAAGCAAGCATTTCAGACTGTGCTAACTGCATAGATAGTCACTCCCTGAGGTTACAAACTCCCATGTAGAAGCAGCTACAGTAATAAAAGAGCTATCCAAGTTACTTTGTCATCTTTTTCATAAGACATTTGTAGTTTTCAGAATCAGTTCATATTTTGGGGCAGGTAGTTAGGTCCAGTGACAAAGCACTGAACTGTGAATGAGAAGATTCCATGTCTAAATCTCACCATGGCCACCAACTCACTGTGACTCAACTTCCCTGGAAGTGCACTCTCACAGCTGTAAATTTGGGTAGAAGCGGGAACCCACGTAAAATGTTGCAGTGCAATGGAGTTATCCTAGGTAAATAAAGTTGACAAAACATTGTTTTATGGGGTTGTTTTCAAAATATTATTGTAAAAGTTTCCTTGTCTGTAGACAATTGGATAGGTTCATTGTTTCTGGGTAAAAGTCTGAAAAAAAAACACATTTAAAATGTCCCCTTATTTAAATTACATTTAACCTTCCATGAATGACATTGATTGAACTGACTATTTCAGTATGAGTATGATGAGATTAGTTATAATCAGGATATAATGAACCTCTCTCCAGCAAAAGCTTCTGTAGATCAGCTGGAAGAGGGTAGACTGAACAATTAATAGTTTAATAAAGTTAACTCATGGAATCAGTCCTCTATTTCAAGGATATCAGTGGCATCTACAATTCAACATTACCATACACATTTCATGCCCTCTACAGGGAAGTGATACTTATAGGCCATGGAACATGCTCTCGTTATTTATCAATACATCATCTGAATATCAAAGAATAATGGCTGCCACATCTACATGCAGCGAATACTAGTTCATTCATACTTTCATTTTTTTAAATATTTCTTGATATGAAACCAAGTCAGGAATGAGATCATTTCTATGTCTCTTTTCAGACATCTTTAATTTACTGGCTTAGCGCTACTCTGATCTGTATTCCATATGTCTGCTTCCTTTGGGACCAAAGTCCATACTCAGATTCAAGTTGAATGATTTGCAGCTTGCTATCCATCTGGTTAAATAATTCAGATAATAGAGAGATAATTATGGAGAGTCTTTCATCAAGGACAGTTTCTAATTACTGATTTTCCCAAGCTAATGTACTATTCTGCATTTTATTGGAGTAGTGCTTGGGAAAGCAACTTTATGGAATAAAGGAGTTAGGAAGGTTGCTACTGTTAAAAGTCAACATAGCAGAGATTTTCATAAGTGTGTGTGTGTGTGTGTGTGTCTGTGTGTGTGTGTGTGATAGCCTCCTAATGGAATGTAAATCAGAATAAACTTTACAAAATACTAAATCTTAAAAAATGTAAGACCTGCAAAAACAACCATACCCTAAAAAGCATGGAACCTAAAAGTCATATCAGGTAGGAGTCCTTTTTGACTGTGGGTCATTTTTGCTTCCTGAGCATTAGACGATTAGTGTGACATGTACAGTAAAAATAATGAAATGTTTTTTCTCAAAAGAAAATGAATACAAAAGAAGTGGTGCAAATTTTATATAAAAAATGTTTGTAAAAGCATATTGTAGTAGAAGCACAGAACGGCACACAGTCTCGAGGGTTATATATACATATATATATATATATCTCACCAATTAACATGAATTAGTCTAGGGTGTCTGGGCATAAGCAGGACTGTATGTGCTATTCTATATATTTATAGGTGTAGTTACTGCGTCTCTTATAATTATGAGTGCCTTCTCGAGCTCTTTGAGTAAGAGAACTATGAAGCAACGCTGATCAGTTCTGACACACAAAAGACTTGAGAAGACACTCTTATAACCACAAGAGGTGCCATTAATGTATACATATAAACATATTATAAATCATGTTAAAGGCTATTTTTTTAAATGGGACATAGATTTAAAATCAAAATGTTTTATTTTGCAGAAAATTACAGAAACCCATCTATAGGCAATGAACTATGCCTGCTGAAGTTAAATCTTCAGAATTGTGAAACTGTTTGCATGAGACACCCTCTTAAGGTTATAAAAATTTTTTTTGGCATAAAAAAATATGATTAAAAATGATGTGATGTACTTAAGTCTGTGAACTTGTGGCAATAAAATTCTTACCATTTTACCAGTGAGGGAGTCATTACCCCACTGTGTTCATTCTAAATTTTGAGGGCTTGTGGAGCAGATCCCTCCCAATTCTGTTTACCTTTTTCAAGTTGGTTTGTTCACTCTAGCACTGGTGAGCTGGCTAAAAATGATGTCATGATTTATAATGATGGCATAGAAACAGTGAAGCAAGTTGTGGAACTGGCAGGTTCATGTCTTTAGCACCTTCACGTGTGAGGAACTTTGAAGAGAAGAGGGTTATTACTCCCTCCCAACAGATGATACTACCATGCTCAGTACATTGTCAGTTGGGGTGGCCAGACTCCTCCCTCCTTATCCCATTATGATTATGCTGTGTTAGTAGGTAGACACAAGTCCGTACACAGAGGAAAGAGTCCTGAAGGGACTTGTCAATCTGAAAGTATACAAAGCTGTGGGGCCAGATGGGCTATACCCAAGGGTTTTGAGGGAGCTCAGGGAGGTACTGGCTGCACCTCTGACAGCCCTGCTCAACAATTCACTGGAAAAAGGAGTGATTCCAGAGGACTCAAGGAGGGTTGATGTAGTCCCGCATCATAAAAGTGGCAGCAGGGAGAAGGCTTGCAATTATAGGCTCGTCAGTCTAATGTCAGTGGTGGGGAAGTCCATGGAGGTGCTTTTAAAGGAAAGACTTGTGCCGTACCTTGAATCCAGTAGGATATAGCACCCAAGGCAGCATAGATTGATGGGAGAAGGTCATGTCAGATGAACTTGATTGATTTCTTTGACTGGGTGACCAGGGAAATAGATCAGTGTGAGGCAGTGGCTGTGGCCTACTTAGACTTCAGCAAGACCTTCAACAACACACTACATAGGAGACTCATAACCAATTGGACAGTGTGAGGGTGAGTCCTAAGGTGGTAAACCGGGTATAAAATTGGTTGATGGATAGGATATAGAGGGTAGTTGTAAATGGCACTCACTTGGGGAAGGGGAGAGTTACCAGTGGGGTACCTCAAGGCTCAATACTGGGACCAGTCTTCTTCAATGTCTTTATAAGTGACATTGCAAAAGAGTTGGCAGGGAAAGTGTGCCTGTTTGCAGATGACCCCCAAATCTGCAATAGGGTAGACACTCCAGAGAGGGTGGCGATAATGAGCAGAGACCTGAGAAAACCTGAGGAGTTTTCAAGAGTATGGTGGCTGGGTTTTAATGCAAAAAAGTGCAAAAGCATTCACCTAGAATACAGAAATTCAGAAGCAGAGTATAAAATTGCAGTAGAGGTTTTAATGTTCACAGAACAGGCAAGATGCCTTGAAGTAATGTCAGATAACCTCAATGCGGTAAGGAAGTGAAGCAAGGCAGTAGGTAAGTCCGGTAGGATTCTGGGGTCCATAGGGATGGATATCACCAGCAGAAGGAGGGAGGTGATGTTACCACTGTATAAATCATTGGTGAGACCCCACCTAGTGTACTGTGACCAGTTCTGGAAACCACATCTCAGGAAGGAGATAGACAGGGTAGAGGCTGTCCAGAGAAGAGCAACTAAAATGCTGTGGAGGCAGCATCAGAAACCCTATGAGGAGAGACTGAGGGATCTCAATACCTACACCTTTGAAGAGAAAAGGGACAAGGGGACATGACAGAGACCTATAAATATCTCACAGGGTGAACATGGTACAGGAGGGGAGGAGCATTTTTCAGAAGAGAAGGTGTATGAGAACATGGGAGCATGCAATGAAGCTGGAAGAGAGGAAATTTAGGAAGGATATGAAGAAGTATTTCTTCACTGAAAGAGTGGTGGATGTCTGGAACAGTCTTCCAGTGGAGGTGGTTGGGGCAAAAACAGTAGCGGGCTTCAAGCATGCATCGTATAGGCACAAGGAAATCTTAGTAGGGAAGCAGGGGAGAGGTAGCAAAAGATTAGGTAGGATCTATAGTGACAATATAGGCAAGGAAAAAATGGACTGACAGGGTGGGCCAAGCGATCTTCATCTGCCAACAAATTCTATATTTCATAGAACATAGAAACATAGAAGTTGATGGCAGATAAAGACCGCAAGGCTCATCCAGTCTGCCCATTTTTTCTACCTTATGAATGTGCCATAGGCCTTTACTCTGTCAATGGTCTATCTATTCATACTCATCTGTATTGCTCCCTTATGCCTAGCCCATGACTGTTTGAAGCCCTGCACTGTATTCATATCCACCACTTCCTGAGGTAAGCTGTTCCATGCATCCACCACCCTTTCTGTGAAAAACAACTTCCTCACATTACCCCTTAATTGGCCTCCCTCTACTCTCATGCTGTGTCCTCTTGTCCTGCTATTTTTCTTTTATTGAAACATGTTAGACTCTTTCACCTTGTTAATGCCCTTAAGATGCTTGAATATTTTGATCATATCACCTCTCTCCCTCCTTTGCTCTAGGGTATGCATATTGAGCTCCGTTAATCTGTCCTCATATGTTTTCTGATGCAGTCCCTGTACCATTTTAGTTGCCCTTCTCTGGACTGCCTCCATTTTGTTAATGTCCTTCTGCAGATGTGGCCTCCAGTACTACACGCAGCACTCCAGATGGGACCTAACCAGCATCTCTTAAAGAGGGATTATTACCTCCCTCTTACGACTTGTGATACCCCTAATGCACCCCAACATCCCTCTAGCCTTACTTACTGCTTTAGTGGTCTGCTTGGATGATTTCAGGTCATCTGTGATGATGATGCCCAAGTCTCTTTCTTCCCTCGTGACTGCCAGCAACTCCCCTCCCAACCTATAGGTGGCTTCAGGGTTTCTCTTCCCTATGTGCATGATCTTGCACTTCTTTGCGTTAGACCCCAGTTGCCACTCTTCTGACCATTTTGCCAGTTTTTCCAGATCTCTTCTTCTTCTGCCCACCCCATCTGGATCATCTACTCTGTTGCAGATCTTGGTGTCATCTGCAAATAGACAAACCTTATCCTCCAGTCCATCTGCAATGTCACTGATGAAGATACTGAAGAGGACTGGCCCCAGGACTGATCCCTGAGGTACCCCACTTGTGACTTGCTTCTCTTCTGACTGTATACCATTTACCACCACTCTCTGTTTTCTGCCTGCCAACCAGTTTGCCACCCAGTTGACCAACCTCTGACCCACGCTGAGCCTACCCAGCTTATTAATCAATCTTCTATGTGAAACAGTATTGAAAGCTTTGCCGAAGTCAAGGTAGGTGACATCAACTGCATCCCCTTGGTCCGCCACTCTGGTTATCCA
Organism: Neoceratodus forsteri; assembly: GCA_016271365.2. NCBI lineage: Eukaryota > Metazoa > Chordata > Ceratodontiformes > Ceratodontidae > Neoceratodus > Neoceratodus forsteri. The sequence goes on along the minus strand of JADMNL010000030.1, from coordinate 19,452,730 downwards.
GTCAAAGAAATCTATGAGATTAGTTTGACAGGACCTTCTTGTTCTAAAACCATGCTGTCTTGGATCTTGTGCTCCTATGCATTCCAGGTGTTACACTATCCTTTCCTTAAGGACAGCCTCCATAATCTTGCCCACTACTGAGGTAAGACTGACTGGTCTGTAGTTCCTTACCTCCTCCCTGCTGCCACTCTTGTGGAGTGGGATCACATGAGCCCTTCTCCAGTCTTCTGGGACCTCTCCTGTGCTCATAGACTCACTAAACAGTTCTGCTAATGGCTTTGCTATTTCCACCCTTAGCTCCTTTAGTACCCTAGGATGTATGCCATCAGGCCCAATTGCCTTGTCCACCTTGAGCTTAGCGAGCTCTTGTAGGACCCTTTCTTTTGTAAAGGGACTTGTGCACACTTCCCTCCCCCCGTGTCTATGGTGCTGAGCTATGGGCCCTGCCCTACCTTCTCCTCAGTAAATACTGAGCAGAAGTATCTATTTAGGACAGATGCTTTTCCTTGGTCCTCCTTCACACACTCACCCTTATCCTCTTTGATCTTAACAATACCCCACTGGACTTTCTCTTTTCACTAATGTATCTATAGAAAATCTTGTCCCCTTCTTTTACTGTCCGTGCTAGTGTTTCCTCAGTTTGGGCCTGTGCCTGCCTTACTGCCTTCCCAGCTTCCCTTAAGGAAGTTTGATATGCCTCCCTATCTTCGTCCTGCTGTATTCCCTTATATTTCTTGAAGGCCAACCTTTTGGCTCTGATCTTTTCTGCTACTGTTTTTGAGAGCCAAAGTGATTTCCTCCTTCTTTTGCTCTTGCTTTTCTCCCTACACAATGGGATGTTGCATCAAGTATTGCATCCTTAATGTTTGCCCACTTTGCCTGTACCCCCTCACCTGTATTTCTTCTTGCCAGGGCTAGCTTAACTCTGTTGACCATCTTATCAAAGTCAGCTTCTTGAAGGTCAGATATTTTTGCCTTGGAATGGGATGATTTAGTTCTAGTGGCCAAATTGAACCATACCACCATATCATGTGATCATCACTAGCCCCCAGGTGACCTTCTACCTGGAGATATGTGATCCTTTCCCCATTAGTCAGTACTAGATCCAGGATAGCCCTGTCTCTTGTGGGTTGTTGTACTAGTTGTTTAATGCCCTTCCTCTGCAGGGAATCCATTGTGTGCCTAGTTCTGGCGGATGATCCTGCTGGTATTGACCAATCTATATCTGGCATGTTGAAGTCTGCCATTATCAGAACCTCCCCTTTAGTTGTCATGTTTTGTGTATCTTCTAACAATAATGTGCCTATGTCCTCCCCCTGGTCTGGAGGCATGTAGACAATTCCAGTTTGTATGGCTGTCCCATTTCCTGTTTCCAGGGTGAGCCACAGCTCTTCTTGCTTCTTATGTGTATTCTGAATTTCTGTAGCTTTGATATTTTCATTGACATAAAGGGCCTCCCCAATTTTTGCACCTCAGTCTCTTCTGAACAGTACATAGCCAGGTACTGAAGTCTCCCAAGTGTGGTTACTGGTGAACCAGTTTCTTTGTGGCTCATTAGGTTACATCCTTGCCTGTAGGGACAGAAGACTGCAAGGCTGTGGGTTCTAGTCTCACACTAGGAATGTGGACTAAAACCCAATACTGACGCTGTAGTGCAGTGTTATGGGGTGGGGGGCTGCACTGGTGAGGTACTGCCCTTTGGATAAGATTCTAACTTGAGTATTCTTCTTCCCATCTCTGTTTGGTATCTAGGTGGAAGTTAATGATCCCATGGACATTTTCTCAAGAGTAGAGGATTGTCCTTGGTGTTCTGAGCAAAATTACCGTATCAATAAAATAGGTTCCTGCAACACCCTGCTCCACCCCCATCCCCCAGAGACACCTTGATATGAGATGTCACAGGTCACTGTGCCTTTCCTGGTCAAAAAGTACAAATAGTTCCATCCCCCGACCAGTTGGCAGGTGTTGGCTGTAAGAAGTTTGGCTAGTTAAAGTTTTTAAGTCCAGTTATATGTTTTGCACAGTTAGAGGAGAGTTATCCTCGCTATACCCCTCTTAGACAGTCACATTTCCTTCTTAAAATAAATAAATACGCCAATGTCAGTAAACCGACAGTTCATGGTTTGGCACAGAAAATTTTGTTTTTGGATGCTCGGAATACGATACAATGTCTGGGGTACCTTTGCAGATCTTTTCATTGAATGTTAATGGGCTGGGCAGCCCTGTTAAAAGAACATGAATGATTTAATTATTTAAAAAGACCCATGCAGGAATAATATTTATGCAAGAAACACATATGAATAGAGCAGAGCATGGACAGCTGACCTGGGGAGGTTTCTCACAAGTCTTTTCCTCCTCCTTCCCTAGTGGAAGAAGGAGGGGGGTCGCCATACTGATCTCCAGCTTTACTCCCTTTAAAGCTACATCCAAGTGGGCCAATCCTGAGGGTCACATGGTGGTAGTCCAGGGTTTGCTGCAGGGCAGGGAGGTTGCACTTGCTAATGCGTATTTTCCCCCTGGTTCCACCCAGCAAACTCTCCGTTCCCTTTTGAATAAGGTGGTCCAACTTACTAGGGGTACCCTGGTACTAGCAGGGGACTTTAATATCACCCCCAACCCTAATGTCGATTCCACCGGGGTTACAAGGGGCAGACAGCCGGCACCCCACAAATTTTTCAAGACATTTGTTCAGGAGGTAGGCTGGGCTGATGTATGGTGCACTCTTCACCCTAGGAAAAGGAGATACACTTTTTACTCTGCTGTACATGGTTCCTACTCTAGGATAGATCATTGCTATACACAGAAAGAATGTTTAGAAATCCTTACGGAGGCAACTATTGGTGATATTGTCCATACCGATCATGCCCCAGTCACTACGACATGGGATTTCGGCCTTGAGAAGTGAAACACGCTGTGGAGCTTGAATCCTGTCCATCTTAAAAGTGCCCAATTTCAGGAATTTCTTGAGGAGAAAATACAAGAAATCCCGAGGGACAACTCAAATCCGAAAATTACCTCCACTGTCAGATGGGACACGCTGAAAGCAGTCCTATAGCGCCACCTTATCCAATACTCCTCCTTCCAGGCTAAACAGTGGAGGGAAAAACAAGCACACCTGGAGGTGACCTTTCACTTCCTCCAGATTGCCCATCAACAGGGGGACAGCTCGACAGAGGCCCAGTTAATACAGGTTAGGCAGGAGCTGGAATCCCTAGTTCGGCAGAATACAGAGGTGGCATTAGCCTTTTTAAGGCAAAGATATGGGGAGGTGGGACCATGAGCCTCCCGTCCTGCTCGCCTCTGGCTTCACTAAAAGACAATGCCGACTGCCACTATATCCACTATTAAGGACCCTACATCGGGCACTATTTACTCCAAGACTGACCAGGTAACCCAAATTTTTTGTGACTACTATAAAACACTGTACACACCAGACCATCTATCGGACCCAGGGGGACATTGGAACCTTTCTTTCACCACTGAGCCTCTCTAAGTTGGATGAGGACCAAAGAGCCTCTTTAATCTCTCCCATAACGTACCCCGCATTGGAAGCGGCCATCTCTTGATCCAAAACTATGAAGCCCCCTGGCCCTGATGGGTATGGTACAAAATTTTATAAACAGCTAGAGCAAACGATTGCTTCAACCCTCCTAAGGGTCTAATATGATGTATTGCAGGGTTTGGCGAACACCCCACCCAGCTGGTCATACGCAGTTATATCCTTTATTCCCATGCCCGGTAAAGACCCACAAAGTTGTGCCTCATATTGCCCAATTTCAGTTTTAAATGTAGACTACAAATACCTGATGTCTATTTTGGCTAAATGCCTGGACACAGTCCTCCCTGCAATAATTAACCTAGACCAGACAGGTTTTGTTAGTGGCAGGTCCACTACAGATAACACCAGAAGGGCCCTGCATTTAGTACAAGAAATGCAAACCTCGATAACACCCTCTGTCCTACTCAGCCTAGATGCAGAGAAGGCGTTTGACAGAGTCGCGTGGTCTTTTCTTTTCGTGGTTATGTTAAAGATGGGTTCCCCCCTTCCTTTCATTTCCCTGATAAAAACACTTTATTCTTCATCCCAGGCCTGTGTGAAGGTTTCGGGACACCATTCCCTGTACTTCCCCTTATTTAGGGGCACCCGCCAGGACTGCCCTCTGTCCCCTGGTTTATTTGCTATTTTTATTGAATCCTTGGCGCAAGCCATTACAGACTCCCCTAGGATAGAAGGAATACAGATGGAGGGTATGGATCACTGCATAGCTCTTTATGCAGATGATGTTTTGCTTTTTTTAACAAACCCACCCCAATCAGTTCCATCAGTCTTCGAACTACTAGATCACTTTGGCGAATGCTTGGGGTATAAACTTAAAGCCACCAAAACTGAAGCATTGACTTTTCATTTTTCTCCCCCTTTAACATTCAAACAAAGGTTCCCATTTTGCTGGGATTTAGACAAACTTAAACACTTAGGTGTATACTTCTCACACCAGGCAGCTGATACAGTTAAACATAATTATGGCATGTTTTCTGCTCAACTGCAGGCAGACCTGGCGGGATGGAATATACTTCCCCTGAATTTATTTCAGAGGGTTGATGTTATTCGCATGGTGACCTTGCCTCAGGCCCTCTATTTGTTTCAAAATGTGCCAATATGTACTCCGAATAACACTTACAGGGTTTGGAACAAACTCATCAGCAGATTCATCTGGGCAGGCAAATGGCCAAGAGCGAGAGCTTCCATCCTGTACCTCCCTAGGAAATTGGGTGGGCTCACCCTCCCTAATTTTAAACTTTATAAGTGGGCCTCTCACCTATCCTTTATAGTATGCTGACTAGCCAGGTCTAGCCCTGTTCTGTGGAGGGAGATTGAAGAGGGCTTAATCCCTTTTAAGCAGCTAATTAAATCCATGACATACTGAATGCCTCCCTCCCATCTACACGATTTGGCTCTGATGAACCCTTAGATTATACACCAGATAAAAGCCAGGAATGCCATACGTAGACAACTGTCTCCTTCACCATTTCTCCCATTCATTTGTCCCATTACCCTACTGGAGGACTTCCAGCCAGCACTATATGGTCATACATTTACCACTTAGGAACACCTGGGGCTCATTAACCTCACTCAGTTCCAAAGTGGAGCAGAGTTCAAGTCCTTTCTGAACTTAAGCCAAACATATGGCCTGAGGCGCCAAGATTTTTATCGATATCTGCAACTAAGACACTTTTTTTATTCCTTCCCGATTCGGATGCGACAATTTGAATGCTCCTCCCCACTGATTCTCCATATTCAACAACTTGTACAAGCTGGCAATACGTCCCATATTGTCTTTGTCTTGTACAGGGCACTTGGGGATACCCTAGGAGTGAACACTGAAAGCATATGTGCTAAATGGACAGAGGAATTCGGTTTTGACATTCCAAAGGAAAATTGGTATAAGGGCTGCCTTTCGATAGCTAAACTTACATATTCCCATAGCTGGAGGCTGTTTTCCTGACAGATATTGACTAGGTTCTTCCGTACCCCCGTAGCGACAGCACATTTACACCGGCGCATTCAGGGGCCTGCTGGCGGCAATGCGGTGAATCTAGGGTGCACCACACCCATATATTTTGGGCATGTTCCCTGATACAGACCTTTTTGAATGCATTACAATCGGAATTGAGATCTCTCTTTGATACCCCACTCATCCTAACTGCAGATTTATTTATCCTTCACATCTTCCCCCCAGAGCTCAAGGATTCACTTACACAATATCTCTTTGGAGCTCTGCTGCTAGCGGCCATGAAGGCTCTGACCCGACACCGGCTTACCCCCAGTATTCCTACCATGTCAGAGTGGACAGAGATTGTTATTTGCATTTATAGATCAGAAATAATTTCTTACCATCTAAATGACAAAACTAACCTATGCACATTGAAATGGTCCAGGTGGGTACTCTACATCATGTCTAAGGATCCCTCCTTGGTCCCTTAAAGGAGAGCCATGGAGTGAAGGGTTACCAGAGGAGGTGAACCCCTAAATTTGACCATGAACAACCTAACTAGTAGTACTAGATACCCAGGTAATTGAGTATGGGTCTTGTCTAACTGTATAATTCAATTGTATTATTTACAGCTAGAAACTGCAGTTTATATTCTATAAGTTATAACAATTGCTGTGTCTTACTTATTTAATATTTGATATTTAAATTCCTCCCTTATGTGTTTTCTCTTTCTATCCTTTTATTAAGACACTGAATGAAGTACAATTATAGTGCTACGCTGATTGACTTATCTTGTAACCACAAGCAATTTATGTATTCAATGAATTGTGACTGCCTGTACCCTTTTTCCTTACCCCTCCCCCTTTTTCTTTTGTACCCCTTCCCCCCAAGTTGGGAAAAATTTGAATAAACATTATAATAACAAAAAAAAGAAAGTACAAATAAAGGCACAAATAAATTATGGCTGCTCCTTATGGGGTATGGCCAAGGAGCTAAAAGGCCAGCCCTAAAGAAGGCCCCTATCAGTTGGGGATTAGAGGCTGCGCCAAAATAGAGTCACAGCCAGGAGCTTCGGCGGTAGACAATAAAGCATTTGGATCTTGGTTTGACCCCTGCAGAGGTGGTGGCAGGTTTTAGACCATAGCCAAGCTGTAAGAGGTTTTGAAGAAGGCTGGATAAGGGTGGCATACCATTTAGGAGGAAACAAGACCCTAGGATGTCAGGTGCCACATGGCTTCATATATATGATGCGCAATGACCGAGGATCAAAACGCTCTAACCCCTAGAATATGCTGCATCACAAGCTAGGACTTTACAAATAAATAAAACTCAAAGGCTTGTTCAGGTTGTCATTTTGACCCAAAAAGAAGTGTTAGCAGGTAATGTTATGAACTCAGTAGCTCAGTTGTTAAGGTAGGAGATCTTATTATCCAAAGACCCTAGGTTCAATGCACTGTCGCTACCCAATTTTACATTTTAATGTTTGATTATTTATTATTGTAAAATAGTAAATACGTTTCTTGTAGGTAACAGGAAAACAATTTTTTCAAAATAGAAAATAAACTTGAAACACTATAGTACTCAAGTAATGACGAAGTACTCTACAGTTAGACCTTAAAAAATTTTGAAAACCCAATATTCAGAAACTGCACTTTCCAACAATTTTGAGTATATTAAAATGTACTGGGCCATAGCTTGTTACACTCAAAAGAATGCATGCAAAAACTGGAAGCATAATTTTACCAGCTTTTGCACACTTGAAGCCAGTCAATCAGAGGCAACTCATTGATTTAGTTTTTTTTTGATAAAATAAAATACAGTATTAGGAAAAGGATATAGCTTCTCTTCCACAAATGATTGCTGCCTTGCACCATTCAACATTTCCAAAGCGTTGACGTTTTTTCTCAGGAAATATAGCTGATTTTCAGATTCAGCCATTATATCTGACTAGTAAATAATATACGATCTTTGATCACACTCGTAGTGTGCATAATGCAATTTGGCAATCAAATAAATCTTTCCCACCAAAAATGCTTCTACTCTGTAGCAATCAACCCACAAACACACTCATTCCCCCTTGCCACTGTCCCCAGGGTTCCCCTGAATGTGCTTCTTTAATTCCTCTGATCGTGAACTCACTTACACCAAACACTGTTCTTACTTATTTAAATTCAGTGCTTACTGTATTTTCATGTTTTTACATCTCAGCTATAACAGTTTTCACTTTCTGAAGTAACATCTTGAATACTTCAGTGGAGAAAGTGTACTACTGTAGTTGGGTCTGTTATCCAGGAAATACTGTATATTAAGTATTTAGACATTTTCCAGGAATAAGTTAGAGCTTAACCTTCGATGACGATCAGCCTTCTGCTATGGTAGCATTTGTATCATGTCACATATACAACAGCACATCAAGCAAAAAAGCACATTTTTTTAGGCACTGGCATCCTAAATAAACAGCTGACTGGCTACCATTTGCCAATTCCACTGGCTCGTTCCTCAAAACTTGTTTTCGCCTACAAGGCCATTCTGTATCAAGGTCAAGTGATGGAATGTTAGGACTGGGGGGGGTGATTGAATTAATATTGGTTTGTGTGGGAGTACCTAAGATATGTGCTGGGCAGTTAGGAATACAGTCAGGCAGCACTCCCCCTCGAGATTAAGGGACCTCCACCTGTTTGATCATTCACCACTCCCGTTTAAAGTTTATATTAGATGTTGTGCTTTTGACATCTTAAGGAGATGAGGGAGTGGAAGGAGCGGAGGATCCTGGAACTCTCGAGGGGGATAGGAAAGGAGTGGATGGATTGGGACAGTAATGACTAGGAGGCACCCTGGGCCGAAATGGACACAGGAACGAGGTTGTCCTTGTCTTGTGCCCATACCCAAGGGTTCTGACTTTGTCAGGCAGGAAGTGGGGCCACCCTTGAACTCCAGTCCCTTTTGGGCGGTGTTAAGCAATGCCAGGTCAATTAAAAATAAGACCGCAGTGGTTTCAGATCATATCTTCTGCTGACCTGTCTTGCATCACCGAGACCTGGCTGGATGAAAGTGCTGGCCCCATTTTGGAGTCTGCAGTTCCGGCTGGGTTCTCAGTGATTCACCACCCGAGAGAGGGTCGTCGGGGGGGGGGGTTGCTGTCTATTTTAGACAGGAACTGGGTCTCAGGGAGGTGCCAGTTGGAGCAACCAACTCCTTTGAGTATATAGTGGGTGCAGGTGTAGGCTATAGGACCCTTCTCATTTACCATCCACCAGGTGATGGGAGGGAGTTCTTGAAGGAGGTTGCAGACTTCGTCACTGAGGTGGTAGTGGAATCCCCCAGATGGTTGATTCTGGGGAATTTCAATGCCTGGGTCGACAATGAACTCTCACTGTTTGGATAAAACCTCCTCCAATTGATGGATTCATTGGGTCTAACATGGGTTATTACCACTGCAACCCGCAAAAGAGAGCACTCATTGGACTTGGTGTTCCACCTGGGGATGAAGATCTCTGATGTGGAGGTGGAGCCATTCAGTTGGTCTGGCCTTCACATCCTGAGATTCAGTTTTGTAGCCCACCGAAATAGACCTGCCCCAAAGGAGTTGGTACAGTTCCATCCTTTGAGAGGAGTTACCTCAGAAGGCCTAATGATGGTACTGGACCTCTCGGGATTTCCTAGGGATAGTACTGATCTTGGACCTCTTGTGTTAGCCTATAATAGCGCTGTTGCTGAGGCCTTGGTTACCATTGCTCCTGCTCGTGTTTGCCCCCTTACCCTTCACCCAGATGCTCCCTGATTTAATGGGGAAATCCGCGAGTTGAAGAGGCAAGGGCAAAAGTTGAAAAGACACTGGCGGAAAACTCGTCTGGAGGTGGATAAACTTAGATTATAAGACTTATCAATCAGCAATTTCCCACAAGAAGACAGAGTTCCTGTCCAGGGAAATTGCTACAGTGAAGAACAGGCCAGCCAGCTCTTCCAGACTGTGGACAGACTGTGCAATCCAGCCTGTCTTTACTCTGGTCAAGTGTTGTCACAAGTACAGTGTGAGGAGTTTGCACAGTTCTTCGCTGATAAGGTGTCCACCATCAGGGATGAGATCAACCTGTGCCTTCCCGTTGGACCTTGCATTGATCAGTTGGGTGGTACTAATGCCCAACAGACCTGGTTCACCTTTAGTCAACCGATAGTCATGGATATAGTGAGGCTCACCCAGACTCTGCGGCCAACCTACTGTAGTTTGGATCCGGGCCCTATGTGCCTACCTACTAGTGGGGTGTGTAGAAGCTATAGGCCTGGTCCTTGCTTGAATAGTTGGGGCTTCACTGGAGAGAGGGATCTTTCCAGATCCCTTAAAGGAGGCAGTAATATGCCCCCTTTTGAAAAAAAAACTCCCTTGACCCCGACTGCCCAGCTAACTACCGACCGATCTCAAACTTACCCTTTGTAAGGAAAGTTATTGAGAAGGTGATCGCTCTGCAGCTGGAAGACCATTTAACCAACCACAATATCTATGACCCTCTCCAGTCTGGCTTCAGAGAAAGGAATAGCACTGAAACAGCCCTGGTATGGGTACTTAATGACCTTCTGATGGTGAGAAATCGGAGAACCCGTTCCATCGTGGTTCTCCTTGATCTCTCAGCAGCATTTGACACTGTGGATCATGGGGTACTGCTCGAGCACCTGTGGTTCTTCTGTAGACTGAGAGGGGTGGTCCTCAGTTGGTTTTGATCTTTCCTCGAGGGTAGATCCCAGAGAGTGGTGTCGAGGATTTATTTCTCGGCCCCTCATGGGCTAACCTGCGGGGTTCCACAGGGCTCGGTGCTGTCCCCCATGGTATTCACGGTGTACATGCTTCCATTAGGGGACATTATAAGATGGTACGGGTTGAGTTTTCATTGCTGTGCCGATGACTCTCAACTGTACATGTCTTTTGTGCCTGAACAGGAGTTAGATTCTGCTACAGTGTTTAATAACTGCCTGCTGGAGATTCAGAACTGGATGAGTGCCAGCTGGCTTTAGTTGAACTCAGGAAAAACAGAGGTATTGGTAGTGGACCCTGGTTATAGGATGACAGGGGCATGGGTGGGAAAATCCTCAGGATTAAATCTTGGTGGGACCTCACTTATTGCCTCGGGCCAGGTACGTAACCTGGATGTGGTATTTGATGAAGGCCTGACCCTGAGGGCACAGGTTTTGGCTGTAATCAAATCTTCCTATTACCCTCTAAGGAACATAGCCCTGGTGAAGCACCTGGTCCTGCCTGAACATCTTGCTACCTTGGTCCACACCTTTGTCACCAGTCATTTTCATTACTGCAACACCCTTTACCTAGGACTACTTGGAGTAGATATCCACTGCTTGCAGCTAGTGCAGAACATGATGGCCAGGTTGTTGACTGGAACCTCTAGATCCAGTCATATAACACCTGTGCTGCGTGAACTGCACTGGCTGCCAATACAGTGGCGGATCACCTTCAAGGTCACGTTGCTGACCTATAAAGCCCTATATGAGCAGGAACCCAACTACGTGAAAGAACTCTTGCGCCCTTACTGTCCCAACTGTTCACTCCAATCACAGAATCTATTGAGTGTGCACTGACATGTTTTATTTGTTTTTAAACTGTAATATTGTGAGTTTCTCTTTTAATGTGTACTGTAAAGGTGCTCTGAGCATAGGAAGGGCACCTCATACAAATAAAGCTTTGATTGATTGACTGACTCCTAAAACATTATTGGAAGAAATGCAGAAGTTAATCAGGCTAAGGGAAGAGCTAGAACTCATTTAGTCAACATTCTATGCAGTGGTTTGGGTCAAAGAGTTCAGAAGATAATTAAGTCAAGTCTAGACCAGATCACCATGTTCTTTACATATTAATGCTGCACTTACGTCAAAAATGGAAATGCATGGCATTAAGATCTGGATTTTCAGTGCTCATTAGGCAGAATGATGACTGCATGCTCACTGTGTAAAGAGCAGATCTGACCATTATATACAAAGTTAACCCAGTGCACATATCCATTGTTTGGAACTTGAAAGTGCAGTATTTAAATTTCCTGTTGCTTGTGTTGAAGGTCAGCAGTAGTGATTCCTTATAGATCAGAGCATATAATAATAAAAGTAAGTTTAAGAACTACTGAAACCCATCAGTGAGTATCTTAAAGATTCAGAATTATTAAAGCTAAGCTCTGAAATGTACAAAGTAGAGGATGTCAACTTCCCATTACAATGAGCTATGGCAATGGCTCCTCTGTAGTAGGTGGGCTGTGACTGACATAGGCTAATGAGTGACTGAAAGAGAACAGTGTTTTCCAGCTAGGAGAAGAAAAACAGAATAAAAAAAAAAGAGACTGGAATACTCTGCAAATTAAATACCAAGATATTCGGAACGCTGGAAAAATGTAATTATCCACCTAAATACGTTAGCTGTGTGAGCATGTCATGTTTTCCTATCTGGGAAGATGGGCCTTGAAATTAATAAAACAATGAATGCACATTTGCTACGTGCCACAACTACTATCTTAAACTCGCAAGTTTCAACATACATGTGGTTTTCCACATTAGCATACTGTCTACTCCTATCTGAAACAGTTTGGAAGAAACAGCCTTCAGTATTTCAAGCATTATCATTAAATGACTTGGTTCCAGATTTACAGAACCTCTTTGAGTGAGTTGTCATATAAATAATGCACATTGTTTCTCCAGGTGCATTGGTTATGGCTCCTGTGATTAAGTTGGGGTTTGTAAGTTTTTACACGCTGTTGGTGATGATGATGACAAACAATGACTTCAGAACAAGGCCGTACCTTTCTGTGAATCAAATAAAGGGATGACAACAACTACAAAGTACTTCATGTATTTAAGGAATAACAACCGAACAGCCGGTCATTTCCTGGGAATTAACGACCGGCCGGGGGGATGGAAGACCAGAGGCATAGCCAAGGGCCAAGCCCCACCATCTGGTCATTAATCCTCAGCAAATGAATGTTTGTGAGGTAATTATTGTGATTATAAATTTAATTGCAATGATGATTGTTTTTTTTTCAGGTGTTTTATTTTGTTTTTCCCCCTGAGGCAACGCATGCTTACTCTGCAGTTGTGTCTGGTAATGTGCCACTCATGCTGGGAGTGATGTTATCGGGCAGTGGTTTACATGGGAGGATGAGAGAAATACTGATTGAAGGGATCCAACTCTTGTTTTTTTATTTTATTGACAGAACTTTAACTTTTCAGATTGAACTCATTCGGTGACAACACTATTGGCACTGTATCTGCCGGGACCAATGTTGTTGGGTCAGGGTTTACAGAGGAGAAGGAGGAGGAGGAGAGAAATCATCATTGAAGAAATCCAGAACTGTTTCTTTTTATTATTATTTTATTGAGGAAATTTTCTGTCACTCCAGCACGTTTCTGTGTGCTGATGTACAGTGACAGGAGTGGCGAAAAATACTTCTCTTGTTTTGCTGCTGTTGCTGTCAGCGTAGTGTGGCTGCCGTACCAAGCACTTCTAAGGGATTTCAGATTGGCACGGCAGCCAATCAGTGAGCTACTTTAGCTCATGCATAATTAATTAGACTTAGAATTTCTGCATGCTGGGATTTTCCACATTCACTGGAAAACTATAAAGCTGAAGTAGGAGCCTCTGTAATTATTGCATTTTTGTTATAAAAAAATTTAATTTTCATAAGTGTTAGCTAACATGAAATTCATACCTATGGCTCTGTACAGGCCCATAATTACAGACAATGAAAAAGGAAATGGAAAATAATAATTAAATATGCATGAGAGGTTTACAGAAAATACTGATGGCATATGATTACTTGTTAATATTATATCTTGCCTGGTTAATGGTTATTAGAGTTAGGTGCGTCTCTAACTTTTCTTTTCCTGTTTGTGTGCTGTGCCTTATGCTGTGCTGAGAATAATGTTTTCTGTTTCCCAGTATTGATTCTGACATTGTTGTCACAGGAGGTGTTGGGAAAGAGATAGAAAACTCATTTTTCAGATTTAACACTTGCTGGCAGGCGTATAATTGAAGAAACTAGGGGGACAGGGGACTGATTAGGGCCACATGCTGTAGTGATATCTATGTCATTAGGCTGTTGAAGTTTCATCACAACTTACAGCTGATGTCCAGAGTAGACAGCGAAACCAAAGTGAAACAGTTCACCAAAACCCCACTTATGTGTCTTTGACTCCTGAATTAAATTGTCAAACTAAAGTCCCACCAAACAAAGGCTTACATAAATAACTAGTAAATAAAACTACAAAATCTAGCAGATGAATAATTTGGAAATGTGAACAATGAGCAGAATGACAGAAACGAAAGCTGCACTGGGGGAGGTGATAAAGCAAGCACATTGTCAGGCTTACCACCCAGAAATTGATATGTAGCTGTTTCCCTCAGGAAGTCTCATTCTTCCTTTTCTGATACTATTTTGTTGAACTTGTGCTATAATTCCATAATATTCCTTAACTCTTAAACTTTATTGAAAGTGGTGTATTTATTTTCAATCAATTAAAGTTCTGTTTCAAATATTGTAATTTTTGTTTTCCTAAATTATGTCCAGTAAGCTCATAATGAAATGATACAACCCTGTAAAATGCTTTTACAAGTTCCCAAATAATGTTGAAGCTCATATCAGGTGTGTCGTTAATTTACTTGAATTCATTAATTTTATTTCTAATAAAAACTTTAAATCTTTATCATTTATGAGTTTTGGGTCCAGCTTCCAAAGCAGGTGATTTGATGTCTATATTATCTACCTCTAATATATAATGGAGAGGTGCATGATATTAAATTTTAATAGTGTCATTCTGTATTTATGTGCTAGCATATAAACACATTAATATGTTTTTTTGTATATCTCTCTAAAACATACAAATACACTAAACCCTCAATCCCATCATGGGTAAGCAAATGCCTGTGTATGTCAGGCTGACAGGGCTTCACCAGAATAGACACTGACATTTAAATATCTGATCCAGTATAGGCTGAGACTGACAAGGTACACATAAACTGTAAACAGTAAGAAGAAACAAGGTTATAGTCAGTCCATAATTACTGTCGATACAATGAAATATTGAGTAGTAGGAAGACTTTTGAATGGTAATAAATTTAACTTCAAAAGGGTCAACTAGAGGCAGATCTTCAATAATGTTATACAACTGAGGAACTGTACTCATCTTCTATTCTCATAACTTGGAGGACCTGTCTATATTTGCCAGAGTAACATTAAAATATTCTTCAGTAAAACAGAGGCTTGTTAGTTGACTCAACAATAAGAACTCATTAGTAAAAAAAAAAATCTAAGTCCTCTTTTTGCAGAGGGTAAATGTTAGCTATGCTGAAACTATGGTTCTAAATCTTTATTTTTACTATGACATAGCTCCCATTTTATTGAGTAGTCAGACCTCTATTTTTAATTTAAGTATATTTTTATGGCTGAATGGTAGAGCCATGCTGATGTATTGCAATTACTTACTGTAGTAGAGAAAGGGGGTTCTGAAAGCATGTGACCGGATACCTAGCCTGTCTCCTTCCATCCTTCCACTAGTGGTATCCGAGTGCGTGCGGTTCTCTCCATTTATCACAGTGCTATTTCTTTGTCTCTCCCCTCCACCACACACTAGTTTTGTTGCTCCCACAGTCAGTTCACTTCCAGTTTCAATCATTGCAATCCAGCTAGTCTTTATGGCTGCACAAAACAAAGTCTGCTTCCACCTACTCTCTCTCCCACCCCTGTGGCATTTCAGTTACAAGACTCTTACTCTTTATAGCTAAAAAAAAAAAGTCTGCTTGGCATTTTTCCCTCCTCTCCCTTTTCCCCTGTGGCATTACAAAAATGACTTGTAGTTAAGCTCATCATTTAAGCTCAATGGCTTCAGCAGTTTTAAATCAAAAATCCATTTAGATTCTTTTTCTAGGAGGGTCTAATTTTTTTTCTAGTCATCTGTCCCCAGCCACACATAACTTCCCCATCTCACAACTCCTGTCGTACTGTAAATGTATTTGCCAGCAGACGACACCTCATGCTTCTGATGACACGCTGCTACTGTATGTGATTACTAAGAAGATACAATACTATTTGGATAGTACTAGAGCAACAGGAAGCCTGCAAGACTGAAGTCCAACAGCTGCACCCCTCCAGTCTCTGATAAGCAAGTTCTGTGATGATACACACTACTGATCACAGCGTCAGAGTGGAGGCGCTGCTCATGTTGCTCAATGTCTCATCTGCTGCATCCCCTGCTAAATGCAAGCAGGATGCAAATTCTACTGCTATAAATTCCGCAATTTGCCTTAAAAATTCAATTGTCCCTGTAGACAGTGATCAGAGTCCTCATCTGTCTACACTGCAGCATTCCTAGTTATCCTTTAGGCTGACTGGCTGAAAGAGCTGTCTTATACTGAAAATTCTGGCAGAGTCACTAGCTGTGCAGTCAGTGGTGTTACTGTGTTAAAACTGTGCAGTATGAAAAGACTGTGCAAAATGAATGAGATAAAGCCATGTAATATTAAGGTGATAAAGTTGGACTGAGTGATACGCCTGTGCAATATTAATGTGCTAAAGCTGTGCAATATGATAAAAGATCAGTCTGAGGAAGTTATGTAACAGAAATTGGATACTGCAGTGGAATACAATAAAAGTAAAATAAGCAGTGCTTTGCATCCCACAGCACACTTTTGGGAGCATCACCTCAGGCTCTCAGCTACTTACTAAGGTGTGATCTGGATGGGCCTGCCTCCTTGTTTTGGTATTCTGCTGTGAAAGGCTCTAAACCACCATTCCCCAACAACACAGAACCAGCAGCAGCCCTAGTGAGCAGCCACAAGCCATCTCCAAGGCAAGAAAGGGAGAGAGGGGGCAGTCATGAATAAACTTGGTTACCAGTAGCAGCGCTCCTTTCCCATCAGAACGAGCTCCCAACAAAAACTCAGTGACTCCTCCTTGTCTACAGCCCCATTGCAAGTGGGAGAGTTGCAAAGGAGAAACCTTCACATGGCATGCGCACTGCCTTGCTTGCTCGTTCACATACTCACACCGTGTGCTACACCCTTCGTCCCTTCTTCCTCTGGCTCACATCTGCAGGATAAGGGGGATGCTCCTTCTATTAGACACTCACCATATCACTGCAGAAGAGGGAAGGATGGAACATCTCTGCTGCCCACATGCACATCAAAGTTCCTCCCGGATGCCAGACTGCCAGCGCAGTGGTTGGAATTCTGGTTGCTATGCCGATGACCCAAGTTCAGGAATGGACCCAGGTGTTGTAGGGATGGCTAGTGGAGAAGGATCAAGCATCCTGGTGACTGCTGTCTTTCTCCAGGGAAGGGAGAGTGGGGAAGAGTGTCTGGCACCTTGCGGACCCCTGATGGAGGCTGGGGGTGCTGCCGCAGCTGGCACCATTGTGTTGGGGGTAGGGCAGGTGCCGGATATCATTGCACATCCCCACCCCCAGGGAGCAAGCATAGAAAAAAAACAGCCCCCCTGGCATGACAATACACTCTACCCCACTGTCCACTGCCTCTGATGTCTGCCAGGGGGTGTCATGCTCCTGTGGCCTGCCCTGGGGGGGGTAAACTGGGGCTTTCAAACAGTGTCTGTTGGGAGGGGGAGCTCCCTAGCAGCCTCACCCAGGGGGCAAGCCTGGGCATGGGGGCAGCAGGTGGAGCAGGTCCAAAGATAGGGGGAACTGGACAAAAAAATAAAAAAGTTCCCCCTGGAGATCCATTGAACACTTATGGGAGAACAAAAGCCACTTGACACAGCTGGACAGCAGATGACGGTACCCCAGTATTCCCCTCCTGCTACTCAGATATCTATAGATATACAAAGTGTATGTGCCCCTTCCCCCACTGGCGGGCTGGTCACAACTCTGAGACAACTGCTGTTTTCCTTCAGTACTGAGCAAGCCAAGCTGGGGTGCTTATTTTTGTTTTTTGGGGTGGGGACTTTGCTATAGATCAGGGGGTCAGGAGAAGTCACTACAAGTTTACAGAGAAAATTTGGCAAACTTTTGGTGGGGGGGGCGTTTTAGCTCTGCAGGTATACCTCTGCTGTAAGCACCCCTCATGAGAAATCCTCTCTCCCTTCCCATCTCTTACGTTTTTCAGCTTTTGCCTAAAAAGAAACCTACATCTCTCAAAAAATTCTGCTCCATAAAAATGGGGCAGGGTGCATTTTTTTTCAGGGGAGGGAGGGGAATAAAATGTAGCATTTCCTGAACACTAATGAGACAGATATAAAATAAGAAATACCGGGGGAGGTGGGGTTGTCAGAAAAACTAGCAACTTAAAACAAATATTGCATGGAACAACCACAAACATTCTGGTAGAAAAACATGTTATCCAGCTGTGCACAGAGTGTATAGCATTTATATTTTATTCTTAATTGCAGTTTTTTTAGTGTTCATGAAAAACCTATATAATTCGACAATGTCATTAATTTTCAGAATTTATCTTTACTCATTCTTTATCACTCAGACCACGTGCATAAAGTCAGAGTTCTTTGTCGCAAAACATTTTTATTTTGAGAGGATGTATGAAATATACAAAACCAGAAAAAAGTATTTTGTACAGTCAGATAACACATTTCATCATATAGTTTCAGTAACTCAGTTCACCGGCTCTTTATAAATATTCTCTTGCCCTGCAGTCAGACTTCAACACACTGTTAAATTGGTTTACTGCAAATCACCTTGCTTTCACCCATCCAAAACATTCTCTATGCTCTTTGGCACCAAAAAATGTCTAGCTTCTGCTACCTCTCAATTGTCCCTGATGTTCAGGGATATCCCTGATTTTGCCTCAGAATCTTCCTCTGTCCCTCATAAAATGTGCGTATTTGTAACTGAACGGTGGGGATTGTAAGCACAAAATAATTGGAAACAGTAAAGTTACAGACTTGTTCTTCTTCAGAAAATGCATCTTACACTAATCCCCTTATTCCATCAACTTTCTACATGAATATTATCAATTTGTAAGATGCGTCCCTGGTTTTGGGTATCTGTTCCTGATTTTGTTAAGCCTTGTCCCTGATTTATGAGGCAAGAAAAACAACAAAGTTATGAGTGTACATTGAAATTTTCCAATGCACACTCATAACTTTGATAATTTTAAGTGAACAGTGTCTTTTCAAAACAGCATAGCAGCTGTGTTGGCTCTGACTAGAGTTTGTTAAAAAATAATAGCCACTCCTCTAGAATTTCAAGTATGAGGTGTATGCATGCCCACTTCTTGTCATTGTCTTAAGAACTGTTTTCAGTCCTCTTCTAAAAAATGAGATTCTTGTGTTAGAAGATAATCAACCCCTTAATGCTTTGTTCAGTTTATAATTTTTCCCTCTTATTACTTTATCACTAATCCTGTGAACATCCTATCTCTTTTATTTTTATTTAATTTTTTTATTTATCTATTTAAATTTTGGTATCTGGGAAAGACATATTGAGCCAAGGATTGTTTCCAGATATGACCCAGGGAAAGGGTACAATGTGGGGGTTAAAAATTACGAACATAGCAAAAATAATAAATAAATAAATAAATAACATTGACCTGATGGCATATACAGATAAGTCAGCCAGGATGAAGTGCAATGTCACAGGTTTACTGCATGACAAAAGGGATTAACTCCCATTGAAATTCCATTGTTTACTGCAGTAGCTCTACTGTAGAATTCTGCGGCACTGCGCTTCATCCTGGGTGACTTCACTGTAACAGGATAATACATCATGTAGACAGAAAAAAGATTGTATACTTTGACATACAGACATAAAGTCTTGCAAAGTAGTCTTTATTATGAACATAATTACATATCGTGTGGTATGTACAGTATGGTACAATGCAAAAGGATTAACAATGTGCAGGAAGAAACAAGTCATTGTATAAAATTAATTATACAATGGCAAGGAAATTTCCTGTATTCTGATTGGTCAGTGGGTGTCTGAGACAGTGATGTCATTACACAATAACATCACTGTATTGATTTGTTGGAGCTTTTCATTGCCCTTTCACCTTCAGAAACTCAAAATATCTGCTAAAAACATTTTTTTTATTTTGTGTAATATTGAGCCATTGTATAATTGCAATAAGGCACTCCAAGGTGTGTGTTATTGTGTAATAATGTCACTCCTGGGTGGTGGAAGCATTCTGCTTCACCACGTGCTTCAACCCATCCCAGGAGTGACGTTATTACACGATAACACACATCTCGACCATGCCTTATTGCTTAAATAAAATATTTCATCCTAAAGTAGAAGCACATGAAACGGGGGTAGCAGGAGTCAGTGCTTTGGATGTGCTTTTGAGAGGCAAGGGAGGGGGGGAGCCAGGGAAGGGGAGTGTGCAGGAAGAGGAGAGATTCAGGAAGAAGATGAGCAAGAGGTAGAGAGGGATTAGGAAAGGACATGTTTTAGGGTGAGTAATAAGGGAGATAGATGGAAGGAGCTGGGAAGAGAGTTCCAGAAATTGGAGAGATGGCAAGAGAAGGCAGCCTGCCCCGAGTTGGAGAGAGGACAAGGAAAAGTGAAGGTGCAAGGGTCTCTGGAATGAAGCTGGTAAGAGGAGGCGGAAGAAGGGGAGAGGAGAGATGAGAGATAGGGGCTGAGAGCTCCGAATCAATATTTAGAAATGAGACCGGTGGCATGGAGCTGGTGGTGAAGGGAGAGGGAAGGAAGAGAGAGAGAGGAGTAAAGGGTACAGTGATGGGTGCAGAAGGGAGCATTAGTTGTAAAGCAGCAGAAGGCATTGAAAACAATGAGAGGGATGTGGAGGGGTGGACCCGAAAACTACATTAGCATAGTCAAAGACGGGGAGGATCATTTTAGTAACCAGTTCATGGTGGTTCCATGTGAAAATGGCACACGAGAAAGGGTGAGGATGAAATCAGGGAAGGGAAAACAGCGCAGACACATAGGGCAAGTGGCAAACAACAGCGATCACCGAAACGGTGACAACAGTGCCACAGTGACTTTCTGCGAGGGGGGCTTTGGCCCCCCAAACCGTCCTTAGTAAATATAACCACAACTCAGGAAAGGTAGAAAAAGTCATAGGTGGCTGTTTCAGCAATTGCTATTTTTTTTTTTTTACCATTCGCCCTATGTGGCTGTGCTGTTTTCCATCACAGTTTTCGTCCTCACCCTTTTTACGCTCACTGTCTTGACAGAATACAGTTCATGGTGGATGGGAATGGAGAAGGCATCCTTGTTTCTGTACATAATGATTAGCTTTGGGTGAAGTTTGGTATGGATGTGATCTATCTGGGTAGAGAAGTCGAGTCAGCTGTCGAGCCAGATGCCCAAGTACTTATAGGTGGAGACTGACTTGAGGTGGGTGCCATCCAGAGTGGAGAAGGAGGGGAGAGGGGAAATTTTGTAGAGTTTTTGTGAGGTGCCAAAAGTCATGGATATGTTTTTTTTTAATTAATCTTGAGTTGACTGTCTTGGAACCACAGTAAAACCTACGTGAAGTCACTCTGTCGCTGAGCCTCGACTACGGAGGTGGATGGGCCAGAGTCGTAGAAGACAGTTTCGTCAGCATAGAGGTGAATCTGGGAGGAGGCACAGACAGAAGGGAGGTCATTTGGAAAAATAGAGAAGAGGATAGGGCCTAAGATAGAGCCCCAAGGAATGCTGGCTTGGATGGGGGGGAGAGAACATCCCCGGCAAGGACTTGCTGAGTGTGTCCAGAGAGGTAGGACCTGAACAAGTTATCTGTGGGGAAAGAAAGGCTGGCAGAGCTAAGTTTTGAGAGTGGGAGGGGATGGGAGATGGAGTTGAAGGCCTTTGTAAGGTCGATGTAAATGGCAGCAGTGAGGTGACCTCAGTCCATACCTGTCAGGATAGTATCAGTGACTGGAAGCAAGGAAGATATTGTAGAGTGTTTTTTTATGGAACCCAGACTGATAGGGAGAGAGGAAGTTTGAGGAGGAAAGGAAGTTTGCAAGTCTTGTAAGAATTAGTGATTCCTGAAACTTGGCCAGGGAGGGAAGGAGGGACATGGAGTGATAGTTCCCAGGCAAGAAGTGATCACCTCCTTTACGAAGGGGAATCACCTTTGTGGTTTTCCAAGCCAGTGGGACTATGCTGAGGGTGCAGGAGATGTTTAGCAAGTGGGATAAGGGAAGGGCTATGGCAGAGGTAGAGGTTGTGAAAAGAAGGGGGTCAAGTCTGTCTGAACTTGATTTGAGTGGGCTCAGGGACACGAGTGCATGGAAAACCTCCAGGGCAGAGATGGGAGTGAAAAGAAGGCCCCTGGGGGGAGGCGGTGTTGGGAGGATGAGAGGGGTTTGCTGTACTGGAGGGGAGGGCACATGTAGTGAAGTGGGAGTTTAGGATTGAGGCAATTGCGGAGGAGTTGGAGATAAGTTTATCATCGATGATCAGGGAGTGGGGAAGGGACAGGCTAGTCATCTTTGTTTTTTTTATATAGGTTGTTTCCACAGGGTGCACTATGGGTGGCTGAGATCAACTCTGTTCCTGCCTCCCAGGCTTGTCTACCACCTCTCGACAGACACCACACCTTGAGTCAGGTGGTAGATGGACCTGGCAGGCAGGGACAGGGCTGATCTCAGTCACCCACAGTGTGCCTGGTGGAAACAACCTATATGAAAAAAAACAAAAAACAAAGATGATTTGCCTGTCCCTGCCCCCATCAGAGAGGTGTTAGACCCTCCTGATCCCCATCTTTGTAACAAAATACTATGTTGCTTAATTTTGAATTCTGACAAAGAAAGAACATAGGAGTCATGTAAACAATACAGAACATAGAAACATAGAGACATAGAAATTGTCAGCAGATAAGGACCACTAGACCCATCCGGTCTGCCCGTAGGCCCTATACATTGTATGTGGCCACTGACCCTATGTGATCAATGGCTTTTCATCACTCCTTCCCCTCTCAAGCTTCCCTTGAGCATGTCCCAGGCATGCGTAAACCCCTCCACTGTGCTTTCCCCCACTACCTCCTGTGGAAGACTATTCCAAGTGTCGACTACTCTTTCTGTGTAGAAACACTTCCCCACATTACCTCTTAATCTACCCCCTTCCAATTTCATATTGTGTCCCCTTATTCTAGTACTTTTTCTACATTTAAAAAGGTCCCCCACCTGCACCTTGTTTATGCCCTTGAGGTACTTGAAAGTTTCAATCATGTCCTCCTGCTGTCTCCTCTCCTCCAGTGAGTATATCTTGAGGTCCCTTGTCTCTCCTCATATGTTTTGTGGTATAAGCCCAGCACCATCTTTGTTGCCTTTCTCTGGATAGTCTCCACCTTATCTATGTCCTTGTGCAGGAGTGGCCCCCAGAACTGCACGCAGTACTCCAGGTGAGGTCTTGTCAATGTTATATGCAATGGCATCACCACCTCCCACCTCCCACCTCCTGCTAGTGATACCCCTTCCTATGCACCCCAGCATACAACTGGCCCTCCTTGCTGCCTTTGTACATGGCTTTGATACCTTAAGGTCATCATGGATGATAACCCCTAGGTCCCTTTCCTCTTTGGTGATAGTCAGCACCCTCCCCCAGCCTGTAGCTCTCCCCAGGGTTCCCTCTATCCAGGTGCATTATTTTGTATTTCTTTGCATTGAACCTCAGTTGTCACATCTCCAACCATCTTTCAAGCTTTTCCAGGTCCCTCTTCATTTTCTGCACCCCTTCTGGAGTATCCACTCTGTTGCAGATCTTGGTGTCACTTGCAAACAGACAGACCTTTCCTTCCAGCCCTTCTGCAATGTCACTAATGAAGACATTGAACAGAACTGGTCCTAGTACTGATCCCTGTGGTACCCCACTGGTCACTCCTCTCTTCCCAGATTGTACCCCATTTACCACCACCCTCTATCTCCTGTCTGTTAACCAGTTCCTAACCCAGTTCACCCCCTTGTCTCCCTTGCCCAGACTACCCATCTTGTTAATCAGTCTTCCATGTGGGATGTGTCGAAGACTTTGCTGAAATCTAGGTAGGCGATGTCTACCACCCTTCCCTGATTTATTTCCCTAATTACCCAATCAAAAAAATGTATTAGATTCATTTGACATGACTTTCCTGCTGTGAATCCGTGTTGCCTCAGATCCTGAGCACTGCTGGATTCCAGATGTGCCGCTATCCTTTCTTTCAGCAGTGTCTCCATGATCCTTCCCACCACTGAGGCGAGGCTGACTGGCCTGTAGTTCCCGGCCTCCTCCCTACTGCTGCTTTTGTGTAGTGGGACTACATGTGCCCTCATCCAGTCCTCTGGAATGACACCCATGTTGAGTGACTCTGTGAACAGGGCCGCTGCTAATTCCCTTCGCAGCTCCTTTAATATCCTCAGGTGGATGTCGTCTGGCCCCATGGCCTTATCCACCTTCAGCTTTGTCAGTTCTTCCAGAACTCTCTCCATTGTTAATGGACTGCTGTCCACTTCTCCTCCCCATTGCCTCTGCAGCCCAACTGTGGTCCTTGACCCACCCCCTCCTTAGTGAATATTGAGCAGAAGTATTTGTTCAGTATTTCTGCCTTGTCCAGATCCCCCTGCTTACACTCTCCCTTCTCCTCTTTGAGTCTCACAATCCCCTGACCCGTTTTTTCTTCTTTCACTGATGTACCTATGAAATGCTTTATACCCTTTGTTTACAGATCATGCTAAATCCTCTTCTGTCTGCACCTTCATCCTCCTAACAGCCTTCCCTGCTTCTCTTAGGCATTCAATGTACACCTTCCTATTCTCCTCCCTTTGGCTCCCCTTAAGTTTCCTGAAACTCAAGCCTTTTAGCCCTCACTTTGTCCACCACCTCTTTGAAGAACCATAGTGGTTTCCTTCCTCTTTTTCCTTTGGCCACTATCCTAACACATTGGTTTGTTATATCCACTATGGCTCCTTTCAGTTTCTCCCATTGTTCTTCCACCCCCTCTGTTACTCCTCCCTCCCTCCCTTCCCCAGGACTGCTTGTATACATCTACCCATTTCAGTGAAATCCACCCTCCTGAAATATAATACTCTTGCCCTTGTGTGGCTTAACTGAGTCCCTGTCTCCATTCTGAATCACACCATGTGATAGTCACTGGACCCCATCTGCTCTTCCACTTGTATTTCTTCGACTCTGTTCCCATTGGTCCACACCAGGTCCAGAATTGACTTGTCTCTGGTTGGCTCATGCACCAGCTGCCTGAGACCAACCCCCTAGAGGGATTCTAGGATGGCGGTGTTTCTGGCTGAAGCAACCACCTGGGCGGCCCAATCCACGTCCGGCATATTGACATCCCCCAGTAGCAGGATTTCACCTTTAGCTGCCATGTCATGTATGTTCTCCACTAGTTCTCTGTCTGCTTCCTTCCTCTGTGCCAGAGATCTATAGATCACCCCTCTGTCTTCCTTAATATGCAGTCTTTGCTATTTCTTTTCCTCCTTTTACCACCCAATATTTTTCCCTTTTATTTTCCCACGCTTCATTCTCCCAGGCTATCACATCAGATCCCACCATCCCCTGCCACTTCCAAAAAATACATCAACAAAGATGACTAGCAGCTGGCCCAGTGATGCTGAGGATTGAGGTGCTGGGCACCACACCTCGCGCCATGCCAGTGACCTGTGTTTGGGAATGAGTGAGGATTGCCAGGGGTCAGTGGGGGAGGGAGGGAGAGGATCGAGTGTCCAATGGACTGCTCTCTTCTCCCGGGGGGGGGGGATTGGCTGTTTAATTCCTTGGCTGCCATCTGGTGGAAGGCGAGTGGCAGCGACAGACTCCAAGAGGCAAGTAGGGGCCACCGCTATGTAGCACATATGCACCTCCATGCACTTGCACTTACAGCTGCTGTGGCATGTGGAAGAAAATGGAGGAAAATGGTGATCGCGGGCTACTTAAAGCCCTGCCTGCCTGCCCTCATCCCGCTCTGTCACCAACTTGCCGATACCCCAATCTGGATTGTGGATTCCAGGGTTGGGTGAGGATGGCCCTCACCTTCCCTGCCCCACCATGGGGGGATCCAGGGGGGAATGGGGCTCGGCAGAGTCAGAGAGGTGGTAGATGGATCTGGGAGGCAGGGACAGGGCTGATCTCAACCACCTACAGTGTGCCCGGTGGAAACAACCTTTATGAAAAAAAAACAAAAAAACAAAGATGACTAGCCTGTCAAACCTGCATGTTGAGGTTTCACTGATTTTCTATAACTTCTTTGCAGAACTGATGTGTTTTCATGCAGTTCAACAGATTCTTCTAATCTTTAAGGATTTGCTGCTGAAATTCAATGGAAAGAAGTTTGATTGTTTGCACAGCTCCGTCCTCTAGTTAGAGATATCATTTGGGGTGGAAAACAAGGCCCTGGCCTCACGTATAGTAGCTTGACCTTGGAGCAAATCATCAGTGAGTGCAGGGAGAGGTAGTTATGTGATTTATTTCCGTGTTTAGAGTCTTATCATCCTCATTTGCAGCACAGCATGCCATTTCTGGAGTTTATAATCACAGATAATGAGCTGCACTAGGTTTGGAAAAGTTACGCAACAGATATACTATTGATTGTTCCCTTACACATTAAATACACTGTAATAGGTGTCCTACAAGTAAAAATGATTGACCTTTAATCTTGTTATTCTCTGGAGGTCATAGTCACTCCATGATTGACTTGTTGAGCTTTAAGAAGTTACTAATTGAGAAAAAGTGAGCTGCATTTCCTCTGAGCAACAGCTGTTCAGTATCTCATTAGAAATGGCTGTCATCATTTATCAGTCAGTTGTAGGCTGCCGCACACTGTCATTGTATGCAGATGACGAGGACAAAAAAAGAGAGCTTGTTACTGCAGGCCCAAATATGGCTGCCATTCGCAGCGCATACCCCAGTGTTTATAAGGTTAACCTGGCAACTGCAATAATGAACAGATTAAGCTCTCATCCTTCCAGCCTTACCATAGCATCTGGTGCTGTCACTGTATACAGCAATCCAATTTTTTTGAGGTTAAAGACCATTTCAAGCAGACAACAGAACTTCTGCAGCTATCTATCGCTCTGACCTAGTGTAGACTATTAACCTGTTGTACTGGTGTTGTTGTTTGATGCTTATTTTATGGACTTTAACTGCTCACTTTACTGGAAAAGGCTCCTGTCCCTAAATACATAGATCAGAAGAGCAGTATGGTATCTTGAAATTCTGCAGAGCTGGAAATTATATTCTATCAGTAAATCCATTTTTATGTTTGCTTGCACGCATGTGCAAGAAACATAGTGCCATCATCCGAGTTTTCAGAGGTGTGCACCCTGTCTTCCAATTCAGTCAGTGTGTTTGCAGGCGTGGCCACAGTTCGCCAATGAATGATGCAGCCGGGCGCCAAAGGAATACTCATCCCCTTTGTGCTCTAAATTGGACCCCCTGCTGTTCTGTCTGCCATTTTGTCAACAGTCTGATATTAACTCCTGCTCTTCTCTCTCTCTCCAGCCGAGGATCACTCTCTCTGGCTCCCTGCATTGAAGATGCGGGAGTCCCGGCCAGCGGGCAGCTGGCGCCACCTCAGCCACCGCTCAAGACCATAGTCCCGGACTCTCGGCTCCAAAAGGTACGGCAGTTGCCGCAACCGATCGGAACATGAACACCTTTGCAGGCTGCGTCCGTATTGGTCCTTGGTGAAAGCCGATTCTTTGCCCTGAAAAAATCTCTCTTTTAGACTGTAATTACCCAGGAAAAATATGTTCTAATGCTGTTTATGCTTGCCAATTGCACATTTTGACTTCTTGTAAAGTGTTAAGCCTATCGGAATTGTGAATTACAGCTCTTCTCTGCTCTTTTGCACCAGCCCTAGACTTTTGGGTGCCAAAGGAATACTCATCCCCTTTGTGCTCTAAATTGGACCCCCTGTTGTTCTGTCTGCCCTTTTATCCATGGCCTGATATTAACCCCTGCTCTCCTCTCTCTCTCTCAAGCTGAGGATCACTCTCTCTGGCTCCCTGCATCGAAGCCGTTGGGACTCCCGGGCAATGAGGCAGTGGCACACCTCAGCCGCCACTCGAGACCATAGCCCGGACTCTGCCTCCAAAGGTCGCAACGCAGACTTTCACGCTGCCCCTCCCCACTCCCACCACTTATTAAATACACTTGCTTCCCGCCTCTTCCCTGGAGTTGCCCCCTGGATCTGTGCTCTTCCAATCATATTCTTCCATGACCTCTATTGGCCTGCACAGCTCCAGTGCCTAATTCTACAGGGCTGTGCTACTCTAGGCTAGAAGACCCCACTAGGCTCATCTCAACCTGACTTCAGGCTCTGTCTCCCTGACCCAGCCGCTGTGGGAAGTAGCCCTGGCTGAGTGGATCTCCAAGCTATCAGAGTTCCTTACCTTACCACCAAGCTTCATCGTGTGGGGGCTCATATGGCCTTGCTTATTGCCTCTCCTATTTGGAGTACCAGCTGGTCTTCACCTGCCAAATGGGCCAATACCATGCATGGAATACAATCCTTTCATGTGCCTCACGATATCTGGTAATATTTTGCCAGCATGCCCCTGCGAGTTCATGGCTATTTGACTGCACCCCTACCTTTGGCTAACTCATTCAAGCAGTACATACCTGATACCTCGACTGCAAGGTATGTTTCCCACCACACAGCCTACCTACTTTCTGAGGTACCTTGCAACCAGAGTACTAGTAGCTGCAATCACAGGCGGCGTCATTTACAATGGTAACAACCTACTCTCTAAAGTCACCAAGTATGACAAATGGGATAAGACCAAGAATCTAAAAACTCCCCTCTGCCGCACTTAGGAAAATACTTCTCCTCCTCTTACTGTGCTCAGGTAACGTAGAGCTTAATTCTGGCCCACCTGCACCAATCTCTTCACCCTCAGACCTAGCCTTGCTAAAAGGCATGAGCTTCTTGCACATCAATGTGTGCAGCTCACTAAAAAAACTCATCCTGATCCAAGCTTGGGTGTCTCATATCTTCCCCGATGTACTAGTGATCTCTGAATCATGGCTTAGACTAGCAACCACTGATGCGGAAATAAATATCCCCAGCTATGCCTTGTTCAGAGCGGATAGGCAAACTAGAGGAGGTGGGGTGGCCATATATGTCAAAGATAAATTCACTGTCTCCTGCACTGCCTCATCTTCTGTTGCCAACGAATACGAATGCCTAGCCCTCAAAGTAGAAATTCCCAGACAAGTATTCTCCAGCTAATAGGATGTTACAGGCCTCCGTCAGCCAGTTTACAGATTCTATCCCATCTAAGTGACATCCTGGGACAAGGTTCGCTTGAAAACATTATCCTTGGTGACTTTAATCTCGACTGGCTGTCCAATGCATCTGCCCTCTTGCATCCTTTTGTGATGTTCATAGGTTTACTCAGCTTATTACTGACCCAATGCACCCTAACACAAAAAACCCTAATAAATGCACTATACTGGATGTGCTGTTAGTGAGCAAACCCAACCTTTTCTCCCATGTTGGCACCTTTTTCTCGGATGTCAGCGAACACTGCTTTATCGGAGGAGTAAGATCAACCAACAAACCGACGGTTACATCAAAATTTTCCCTGAAGAGATCCAGACGCAACTTTGATCTAGCCGCCTATCTTGATTAACTGAAACTCTCTATGTGCTGGCAGGAGTGTTATTTAGCCAAAACAGTCACTGCCACCTATAACATCTTCCATGACATACTGTCAGGGGCTCTCAACAAGCATGCTCCCCTGACTAAAGTCTGAGCCAAGAATAAATCCTGCAAATGGTTCTCCCCTGAGATCAGGTCATTGCTCTTCAAAAGGGATAAGCTTTGGAAAAAAGGCACATAAACCGAACAGGCCCAATGACTGGAATCTGTTCAGAAAGGCACGAAACCTATGCACTAAGTCAATTAAAGAAGCCAAGGCTTCCTTCTTCCGCTCAGAACTTGACTCTGCCTCCAAGAGCCCATGCAAGTTCTGGAGCACTATCAAGGATCTGTTGGGCCACTCCTCAAGTAATTCCCTTCCGAACAAGATCATCTCTGGCAATACTACATTCAACGAAAAGACGGAGATCCTAGACTCTTTCAATAACCACTTCGCAACTGCAGGCCTGGCGTTTGACAACTCTCCAGCATGTAAGATACGCTCCCTGACAGACAACTTCCCTTCAACACCCCGAGCTACCTCTTCTCTATTTACGCTTCAACCCGCTTCCATAAAAGAGATTGAAGATCTATTACTTCAAGTGGACACCAGAAAAAGTGCAGGCGCTGACTCACTAGACCAGTACTTTCTTAAAATCGCCTACCATGTCCTAGCTGTTTCCATCACCCACCTATTCAATTTATCCTTGTCCCAGGGTATCCTGCCACCTGTTTGGAAGACTGCTCATGTCATCCCTCTCTTCAAATCAGGTGACCCATGCAATCTCAATAATTATAGGCCCATTTCCCTCCTCCCAGTGTTATCAAAACTCCTTGAGAAAATTGTGAATGTACAATTAAGGTCCTACCTTGAGACAACAAATCTGTTAAATCCTACGCAGTCGGGGTTCAGAACCCAACACAGCACCATCTCAGCACTGACTAAAGTAACTGATGAGTGGCTGAGAGCCCTTGACTCCAGAATTTCACCTGTGCAGTCTTTCTGGACCTAAGCAAGGCCTTTGACATAGTCGACCACAGCCTCCTCCAGTCCTCCTTACAAACCATAGGAGTGGACTCCTCCTCGCTGCACTGGTTCACTGACTACCTCTCAGGGTGACTTCAGCAAGTCAAAGCAGAAGGTGAACTGTCCCTTCTCAAGCCCCTTCTAAGAGGGGTACCGCAGGGAACTATTCTAGGCACTCTCTTATTTGCAATCTACATTAATAATATTAACAACTGCATACAAAATGCCAACATCCACTTGTTCGCAGATGTGTTAGTAGGCCTACACTGAATGCTGCCTGCAACAATCTCCAAGCCGAATTCAACCTCCTGCAAAGCCAACTAATTCACAAAAAGCTATTCCTGAATGCTAAAAAAACAAAAGCGATGCTCTTCACTCTGCTCGCCCATGTAATCAACCCGGCAGCCTGTGGGTCTATTCCCGAAATAACCACAATCCTAGGTGAAAAGTTGGAATTCATCACAAAGTTCAAATATCTGAGAGTATGGATTAACAGCAGACTCTCCTTCACCGAACATATCGAGGACTTCCTAAAAAACTCCAACAAAGGCTTGGACTTTTCTTTAGAATCAACCAATTCCTTACCATAGACGCCAAGATACGACTGGTCCAATCCACCTTCTTATCTCTGGTCGACTATGCTGATTTCCTGTACAGCCAGTGCCCCAGCTCTCATTTAGCAAAACTGGACTCGCTGTACCACCGAGCCTTGAGGTTCGTCGCAGGTCTTCCCATTACTGCTCATCACTGCGCGCTGTACGCTGCTGTGGGGTGGACCTCCCTTATACTTAGACGCCACAAAAATGCTGCACTCTGGACCTACCGTGCTCTTGCAAAAAAATTATCCCCCCTACATCTCTGGCTGCCTACCTTTAAGTGCAATAGGAAAATATGTGCTTAGAAGCCATTCATACATCTCCCTCAAAATACTCAAAGCAAAATCTAGCTTTGGTAGAGCAGCAATTAGCTTTATGCTACCCACCCTATGGAATAACTTACAAAGAACCCTTAAACTGAGTACCCTTGTCTCCTTACCCACCTTCAAGACTTTATACTCCTGCACAATCACAGAAGTTTGCAACTGCTTCGCTCGCCCAGTACCAGCGTCCAAATCCACCTTGGTCCACCCTCCAGGTTGAACCTGCTTGTAGCTGCCTCCACTGTCTTGCCTTCCCCAGCTTCCTGTAGTATCTTCCCTGCTTTTGACATTTTCAGTATAATCCCACCCCCCCCAGTCTCCCTTTTTGGTTGGAGCTCCCCTGGCACTTTGGATTGAGATACCTTTTCAATGTTCCCACCTCTACTACTTGCACCCTGCCACCCCGCCACCATTACACACCCCCTTCTTACTCCCCTTAATTCCTCTCCTTTCCCCTCTGTGTTATCTTATTTCTTACCTAGCCTGCTGCTGCAGTCATTGCTCAGCACGTATATGTGCATTGTACCTTGTATTTGCTATGCTGATGCTATCCCTCACTCATACGAACCCTTGCATTGTGTTATCTATGTTTGTATTACCTGTATTTTCTTACTCATATGTAATATTATCTTGGTTCTCTGCCCGTACTGTGAATGTACTATCACTGTGTGGAATGTTTTAACTATGTATCCATGTTCTAACCAGGTCCATCTTGCAAACGAGCATTGCTCAACGGTGACCACCTGGATAAATAAAGACTTTGACTGATTGATTGATTGTCTATGACAGCAGTTGAAAATACAGTGCCATACAGTTGAAAGGAAGAGCTACGGTTCAGTGAGCAGCGATAAGATATCGCATGCTCATGCGCTCCTCCCACACACACACACACACACACACACACACACACACACACACGCACGCATATCGTGTGCTCATACATTCCCCCCCCACACACAAACACACACTGTATGGCCAAAGGGGGGTGCCCAATCCTCCATCGGCTCTGCTGTGCTCTCCCCCCAACAGAGTTCCAGGTGCCATGCTGGGAAGCCCACCCCAGCGTGGCAACATTCTGTATGGCAGACGGGGGTGCCCAATCCCCTGTCGGCTCCACTGTTTACCCTCCCCCCAAGAGACTACCGGGAGCCACGCTGGGCAGTAGTCCATATGGCCGACAGGGGGGGCCCAATCCCCTGTCGGCTCTACTGCCTCCACAAACAGCCTTCCAGCTGCCACACTGGTAGCCCACCCCAGAGTGGCATGAGTCCTGCATTGTCCTCCTAAAAAAAAGCACCTGAAAAGAAAAAACCTTCCCTCGTTGACTGTCCTGACCCCCATCCCCCACCCACACCCACCCTCTGGCACCCAGCCTCCCCACCCCCACCTCACCCCATACTTGCACTCCAGAGTCTGGCACAGCAATCTTGATGGACCGAGAACATGTCTGCAGTCTTTAAAGCCGACTGCGAACTGAGGAAATGCCGGTAAGCTGTATAATGGAATAAATAGGGTTTTCTCAACTTTGATGCATAGCTCAGGCATTTTGGGGAATTTTTTCACCAAATTTTCAACATGGGGTTTTTGGGACCCCTCCTCATGAATTTTTTCACTGTCATTTTGTTAATCGGGCCTGAAAGGTGATTTTGCGGTCACTGCGCAGAACCACCTTTTGGGACCGATTTACAAAATAACAGTGTCACAGTTCATAAGGTAGGCCCCAAAACCGTGATGTTGAAAATTTGGTGAATAAATTCCCAACGACTGTTTTACCAGCATGCATTGCACTGTTCCTACGCATGCTCGTAAGTTTGCGAATTTTCAATGATTTCACTCCAGATTTTCAACATTGCCATTTTACCATACCTCCTTATGAGCAGTACAGCTGTCATTTTTCATGTCTCACCCAAAATGTGTTTCCGTGCATGTAACGCACAATGGCGCAGTCGGTGTGTGAAATCAACTTCAGGACAGAGTAAGAAAATCACAGTGACACTGTTCATAAGCAGAGGTGTTAAAATGAGTATGATAAAAATTTGGTGAAAAAATTCCCCAAAATGACTGTTTTACAGGCATGTGTTGCGCTGTTCCTACGCATGCTCGTAAGTTCACGAATTTTCAATATTTTCGCTCCAGATTTTCAACATTGCCATTTTACCACACCTCCTTATGAGCAATACAGCTGTCATTTTTCACATCTTGCCCAAAACATTTTTCCGTGCATGTAGCGCACAATGGCGCAGTTGGTGTGCGAAATCAATGTTCGGGACAGAGTAAAAAAATCACAGTGACTCTGTTCATAAGCAGAGGTGTAAAATGGCTATGTTAAAAATCTGGTGAAAAAAGTCAATAAAATGACTGTGTCACGAGCGACCATTGCGCAGTTTCCACGCACCCTGGTAAATTCATGGATTTCTAATATTTTCAGTCCAGATTTTCACCCTGGCATTTTTCCACACTTCTTTATGAACAGTACAGCTGTAATTTTTCACACCATGGCCGAAATGTGTTTTCGCACTTCCAGTGCAGAAATGCGTGGTCGCTGTGGGAAATCACTGTTCAGGACAGATTAAGAAAATCACAGTGACACTGTTCATGAGCGGAGGTTCCAAAATCCCTGTGTTGACAATCTGCTGAAAAAATCCCAAACTAATTGCATTGGTGTCGTTGTGCATTTCTCACGAGCTTCGTGACTTCACCAGTTTTTTAAATATTTTCACTGCAGATTTTCAACATTGCTATTTTTCACCTCCCCATGAACAGTACAACTGTCATTTTTCACATCCTGTTGGAAATGTGTTTTTGCACCTGTGGTGCCAAATGGCGTAGTCGCTGTGCAAAATCAGCTTTCGGCTAACAAACTGATATTGCTACTGTTCATAAGGTGGGGGTCACAAAAAACCCATGTTGAAAATTTGGAGTGAAAATGCCAACGAACGCTTGAGGTGTTAGGGTTTCCAACCATAACGCCCCACCCTGTACAGGTTGAGAGGCATCGGGGGTGTGACTTGGGATTCTCGCCTATAATGCTTATTCCATTCCACACCCTGCAGCCAGTGACAGGCACCAAGGTGTGCCTTGGACTCGTCGGCCCCAAAGTTCACCCCATTCTCCTATACAGCACCCATCTTACCATATTTCCTGATGGAATGGGGTGGGCATAAGGGCCAAAGACCCCAAGACACACCGTGACACTTGTCGGTGTCTGCAGGGAAAGGTGGCGTGGCCGTTATGCCTGATGATCCAAAGGCACATCCCAATGCCTGTCAGTCTCTGCAGGGTGGTGCTGGGGTTGGCTTCAGTTCAATACTTCACTGCCATTCCTATAATGCAGCTCTCTAACTCCTACACTACCAATGCCAATGCCAGCAAGCAAACATTCGGCATTGGCAAATGCTTGTTGTTGTTACAACTAACTATAAAGTGAAGTGCAAACAAATTGCAAAGTTGTAAAGTTTATGGATTACTGGAGGGGAAAAACGTTGACCCATTTTGTATCTATAATCCCGCCAAACCCATCTGAATGCATTTCCCATGGATACTCCTGAAGCTTTTGTAAATGTGCCTATATTAACTTCTATGAGTTGAAATGGGAGGTGGGGAAGGGGGACACATAGACAGTCACTATTAGTGGCTTCTTCACAGCCAGCTCAAAAGAGAGAGAGAGAGGAGTCATAGACAATATAAAACTAATTACCTTGTATATGGCAACATTTATGTACATTATAAAAAGGGTCTCAGAAATGCTGCAATCTGATTGGCTGTTAGGATTCCAACAGCCTTACATTTATCCATGTTAAACTGTCGTGTACAGCCTGATCACAATGGCACATAGATTCTTCCTGTCAGCATTCCATCCTCTAGCACTGCTGAATGACTGGAATGATGTATTGTGATTCTGAACCAGCATTCTGAAACTGTTGGTGGAAGAACTATTTTATTAAAAATCTGCCTCTAAATGAGGAAAACATTCAAAAAGTATACTTTTAACACTTTTCTTTTGGAATAAGTTTTTATAATAGCAATAAGGCACTTCCAGGTGTTAGATTAACAGTCAGTTAATCACACCCTAGAGGCAATATGGGACTCGGCTGCGCCTCGTGCCACATTACACCCCTAGGGGTGAGTAACAGACTGTTACTCTAACTCCTGGAAGTGCATTATTGCTTAAATAGTCTTCCCCATGATGCCCATTATCTATTGAGTAACCCCTTGCCCTCTCTCTGATAGCTGCCTGATTTCCCTTTGACCCCCCCCCAGTTAAGTCACCCCATCCCTCCCACCTCGGGATCCCCTAGTGTCTGTCCCATGCATGCTTAAAAACAGATGCAGTTTTAGCCCTTACCACCTTGTCTGGCAGCCCATTCCAGGCATCTACCACCCTCTCCGTGAAAAAGTACTTTCTTAGATTTCCTCTAAATTTTCCTCCCTCTAGCTTTATGCCATGACCCCTAGTTGTGTAGCCCTTTTTCCTCTGAAACAAGCATCCCTCCTGTGCCCTGTTATACCCCTTTAGATATCAGAAAGTCTCAATCATGTCCCGCCCCCTCTCTCTTTCCCTCCAGGGAGAACATATTTAGATCCCTCAGTCTGTCCTCATATGCCATCCCCTGCAGCCCGTGACTCATTCTGGTGGTCCTCCTTTGGACAGCTTCCACCCTTTCAACATCCTTCTTCAGATTTGGCCTCCAGAACTGCGTGCAGTACTCAAAGTGAGGTTGGACCAATGTCTTACACAGGGCAACAATGACCTCCCTCCTTCTGCTAGCAATACCCCGCCCTATGCACCCCAACATTCTGTTGGCCTTTGCTATCACCTTTTGTCGTTGACTTGCTGCCTCAAGATCAGCCGTGATGATGACACTGAGGTCTCTTTCCTGCTCAGTGACTGCTATGCCCCCCGCCACCGAGCTCATGCTTTGCCCTGGGGTTCCTATGCCCCAAATGCATCATTTGTCACTTCCCTATACATATAATATCTATATTGGGCTAATAAATGGTACCACAAATATTAATCGAGTTCTAACACAAGGCATTCTTAATGACATCTCACCTCAAGTCTTTTTCTGTGTGCTGTTCTTCTCCTGTGTGTTCTGCTTCCTTGTTCCTATTAGGGATGGGCAGACCGACCCACCTAAAATCAGATCCCCCGGAATCCAATGTGGCCTGGGGACCCAGATCAGTAAGTACTCATTGTATAAGTGTACCGAGTCTGGGTCCGCCAGCTGCATATGGCTAGATGATTAAAAAATGTAAAAAAATGTATTCCTGGTGTGTCTAATGCCCCCCCCCCCACACATTCACCCACTGGCCCTAAATCAGTCTCTGGGGCCAGGTACCCTACTCTCATCCACATCCCCTATTCCCTGGTGTTTAGTGGCCCCCCCTTCCTGTGATTGCACGGGCCACAAAATAAATTTCTAACCTGACTGCTTTTTGTCAGCCTTCTTTTTCTGAGTCCAGACTTTAATAATGCAATAGCAGGCAGTTCCGGAGTGCAGCCCTGAGCCCTGATCAAGCCGGCAGCTACAGCTACAACGCTGTAAGACCATTGTTTTAATGGTCTTACAGCTTGTAGCTGCTGGCTTGATCAGGCTTGATCATGGCTTGGGGCTGTATTCGGGAACTGCCTGCTTTTGCATTGATTGAAGTTTGGACTCAGAACAAGAAGGCTGACAAAAAAAGCAGTCAGTCTTCACCCTTCTTCACACCTGGAGAGCAGATCAGGTTAGAAATGTATTCTGTGGCTGGTGCAATCAGAGGAAGGGGGGTCCACTAGACACCAGGGGATGGGCAGGTTGTTTTTACAATACAGGCAGACACAGGCACTGCAACAGTGATCTGAGGAGGGGGGTGCCATGACACTACCACTAGACACCAGGGACTGATTTAGGTTTGATGGGTGAATGAGCAACGATGGGGAGGTACAGCTGGGAACTTTGGTGGCTAAAACATAGAAACATAGAATTTGGTGGCAGATAAGGACCGCTTGGCCCACCAAGTCTGCCCATTTCCCTACCTAACGGATAAGCTGCAGATCCTAGTTAACCAACAGCCTACTTCCTCCTACCCCCCACTAGAATTGCCTTATGCCTGCCTCATGCATTCTTGAATTCCCCCACTGTTTTTGACTCTACGACCTCCTCAGGAAGGCCGTTCCATGCATCTACAACCCTCTCTGTGAAGAAATACTTCCTCACATTACCTCTGAGCCATCAATCCTCTATCTTCAAATTGTGCCCCTTTGTTCTTGCACATCTCTTTTTCTGAAAGGTGCTACCCTGTTGGACTTTGTAGATTCCCTTGAGTTATTTGAAAGTTTCTATCATGTCCCCCCTCTCTCTCCTTTCCTCAAAGCTATGCATCTTAAGCTCCTTTAGCCTTTCTTCATATGTCTTCTGGTGCAGACTCTGCGCCATTTTGGTTGCCCTCCTCTGAACAGTCTCCACCCTGTCTATGTCTTTTCGGAGATGGGGTCTTCAGAACTGTACACAGTACTCCAGATGTGGTCTTACCAACTGTCTGTACAGAGGGCCAACAACTTCCTGTTTTCTACTGGTGATGCCTCTCCCTTTGCATCCCAGTATCCCCCCAGCCCTCCTGATTGCTGGTTTCTTCTGTGTTCAGGACTCAAGTGGGGGGAGGGGCACAGTCAGAGGGAGATAGACAGAAGTACGCTAGCACCATGCACACATGTCACACTCAGTCACCTGACCTGCCACTGCACTAAGATGATCAGGCAGTACTGAACTATACAAGGATGTGTGTGTCATGGGAATTAGTGCGTAGCTGACAGGAGTAAGTGCCGGATGTGATTCTCGTCATTGCGGTTTCCAAGTTCCCATCGACCAGAGCCTTCTAAACAAAGCCAGCAGTAGCAGCAAACAGCTACAAAACATCAAATAGCAGATAAAAGAACAAAGAAAGTTGTGGGAGGAAGGGAAGTTCAAGGGGAATAAATGAAAAAAAAAAGCAAAAAAACAATCACAATGTGATGGGGGGACCAAAACAGACACTGGACTCACTAGACATGATTCTGTCATTGCAGTTTCCAAATTCCAGATCCAGACCAGAACCTTCTAATAAAGCCTGCAGCAGCAAGCGGCTAAAGAAATATTAGGGGATAAAAGCATAAAGAACATGGCAGGGGGGAAAGGAAGTTCAGGGGAAAAAAGGAAAAAAAAAAACATCAACCTCAACCTGACAGTTTTCACTAGACAGAGCTTCAGTGTTACTGCTCCTCACTCTGTATCTTTGGTTTACTTTACAGCCTCTGCCAGTCTGTCAGTAGTGTCTTCTGTTGTTACTCTAAGCCTGTAGTAGTGGTTTGCAAACCTCTGCCAGTATAGCGGTGCCTTGCCTTCTCCTCTTACTCTAACTAAAGCTTATAGTGCACAGCAAAGTGTAGCAAGAGTGCCTTCATTTCATAAAAAAAAAAAAAATAAATAAAGAGCCAAGGGGAATAAAAAGAAAAATACAGACCAACCTGGCGGGTTGGGGGGAAGGGATAGGGAAGGTCAACAGACAGAGCTCATATTGTGGCAGTTTTGTGCTCTGCCACTGTCTCCTGTGCAAAGAAGGAGCTAGTGCAACAATGATAAACTGTCAAATGTCCACTGCATACCACACACTAGGAATGGGATCCCCCTCTAAGGTCAGACAAGTCCGTTTACAGTTACACTGCTGCGAAGGCAGGGAACAGACTAAGAGAGGTCAACTGCATGACTGCCGTGTATTTAACTGACCAGCACTTCAGTGCCATGAGCTCAGTTTTCATTTCCTGAAATGCTGTTTACAGTTCCGTGTGTGTGTCATAAATCTCGGTGTCGTTCTGTGCAATTGTATGGCAGATTTGTTGCCAGTAACCAGATGGAGCATCACAAACTGTGTCCAATGTTTCAGCTGGAAGGCTCTTTATATTCCACATTTCCATGATTAAAATCATCATTATGTCCATTTTTCATTGTACTTTATTCTTGAACAGAGATATGGGTTTTTGAACTTTTCAAATGTTTCTGCTTTCTTACCACACCCACTATGAATACATTAAACAGCTTTGTGTGATGCTGCACTGATAGCTGTATACTGCACGTTCAGCAACTTTTCAACAACAAGGTCCCCTACAGCGACACATCATTGTAGGGAAGCCGCTGGAACCCGGCACTGTCTGTTGGGGGTCCTACGCTCCCCCCAAATCAGCTCCGACTCGGAGTTGTGAATCCTAAGTGGGGAGGGGGTGGGGGAGGGGTTGGAGGGGTGGGGGGCCCCTGAAGAAAACACTCTTTCTGTCCGAAACCAGCAGCTGACTGCAAAATGCAGTTGACCTGACGGTTTCTCTGCCTGTTCGTTCAACAACTTTTTGTCGACGACCAGTCGTGGATCCTCTGATAGCAACACAGTATCGTCACAATATTAATCTAGTTTGTACAGTCCAAACGTAACATCAACAGAACAGATTTTTAAAAACTAACAGTGTCCGCAATATGTATTGACAGCCATTATTAATTACAAAATTAATAATACACAGTATTTTAAACATGTCTGAACAACTAAAATTCACAGATGATAAATTTAAGAGTGCCAAGGATACATTTTTGCTAATAAACTATACAGTGATATTTTTTGCTAAGTAATAGTGCTGCTTTAATGTTTCCAGATAAGGGGCCAGATATTCAAAGCTTTGCCCCTGGGCTAAATTAGCACTGCCCAGCGGGCAAACTTAGTCCGGAGCACAAAGCAAGCCATATTCAAAAGGAATAGCCCAGGGCAAACAGCTTTTGAATATAGTATGGGAATGAGGCCGGCCAAACTGGGCTGGGAGTGCAGGGCAAACTTAGCCCTAGAATAAGACAGCTCTGAATATAGCAACCAGGAAGTGCAAACCGCAACAGCAACACAGTGCACAGCAATGTGAAGGTAGCTAGAGGCGACTTATGTGGCCAGTGTGTGTTCCAGCAAATGCGTGGACCCAGTACAGATGCAGGGAGCAGCCTATAGGAAGGTACAGTGTGCAAAACAGTATAATATTCCCCAAACCATTTGCACGGAGCTAACGCGTTTGCATGGGATTAGCTCGGAGCTAAGCTGTTTGCCCAGTGCAAACACGTTTGCCTGGTGCTAAACATTGCCATATTCAAAAGTGACATGCAAATGAGCCTACTCAGGTAGTCTCTGGGCAAACATCCAGATTAGCATCACATTATGCCCTGATTTGCAAGCAGTTTGCCCAGCATTACTGCAGGGTCCCACAGAGCTACCTGTAGGTCAGTCTGGAAGTACAGGGGCTGGCCAGGTCCAACTACAACTCCACCTGTAGGTCAGTCTGGCAGTGCACGATGATAGCTGCAGGCTGCATGTACACAGTACAGCATAGCATATTGTACCCCAGGGGACAACACAGCATAGGCACAGGTGGTGGTGGTGCTGCATGCAACTGTAACACCATAGGCCATGCTACATTGCACAGCAGACACTACAGTAGCAAGGGGGTGAGTAGTGTGTGGGACGGAGCACTGCCTATGGTGTGTAGGGCAGTGACACTGACTGCACTGTACACAGTGAGAGGCCCAACTTGCAGGTGTTTCCTGACAGTGGACATTACTGTTACGCTGTTGTGTGATCCACAGATGCTGCACCTGAGGCATGGGATGCACACAGTGACATATACATGGCCGGATGTGTGTGCTGTGGCATCTGTACAGTTGTGCTGTATGTGGCTGGGGGAGCACGTAGGATCCGACAGGCACACACACAGGCAGTGGGGTATTCCCACTACTGGCCCATGTGCACTGTGTGCTGTGTCCCAGTCCGGTGACCACACCTGGGCTGTGGTGAGGTCTGGCCACTCGTACACCCTCCCCTCAATGGCCACCATGCCCACAGTGCTGCCTGTGTGTGCTGGCATGTGTTGGGCACCACAACTGTATGGTCTGCAGGTGTGTGCTGTATG
Organism: Neoceratodus forsteri; assembly: GCA_016271365.2. Lineage (NCBI taxonomy): Eukaryota > Metazoa > Chordata > Ceratodontiformes > Ceratodontidae > Neoceratodus > Neoceratodus forsteri. The sequence continues at coordinate 19,411,807 of JADMNL010000030.1, read as the reverse complement.
GCCACACTACCATGATGTCCTCTGTGGGCCGATCACCTCTTACTGCCTGTGCTCGGCTGGGACTGGTGGCAGCTGTTGGCATCATGGTGCTGCCACCAGTGAGCAGCATGTGTCCTCCATGTCTGGCAGTTTCTAAGTGTCATACTCACATGTTTGGGTTGCATAAGCCGCGTTAATGCCATGCTAACACCGTGCAAAGCAACAATGTCACCCAAAGCTGTTTGCCCAGGGTTAAGACCAGCTTTTCCTGGGTGGTAATTTGTACCACGCTATGGGTTACACTAAGTCGCGCTAAATACCTTAGCATGGTGCTAGTCGCTGAATATCTCGTTGCGCGCCTCTATTCATGTTCACTTTGCTCCTTGCATATAATTATGGTTTGCCCGGCGCTAATGCAGTTTGCCTGCACTATTTGGCCTTTTGAATATAGCAGACCTGCGCTAATCCCACGCTAAACCCGGGCAAACGTTTTTTGCCCGGCGCAAAGTGAATATCTGGCCCAAGAAGAAGTCTTTCTCCTTGAGAAGAGAACTGCTCTACAACTGAGCTTAAATTCCTCTCTATCTTTAGTTGACTCAAGCATCAGTTCATAAATACTGTCTGTGAGTAGAGTCATTTTGGATCCTGAATTGGTCAGTTCTCAAATAGATAATGTTTGCAAAATATCCTTTATACACTTGTGCAACACTACCAGAATGTGACATTCTCTTGATACTTTTCCTGTTGAAACACTTGTTTGTGCCTTTATCTACCCCCATCTAGATTATTGTGAATCTCTTTATGGTTTCCCTAAAACTTTACTTGCTAAACTATAGCATTTCCCGAATCATACTTCTTACTGTTTACTCATCCTAGAATGTCTGAACTCATTACTCCAATTCTAAAAGACTCATACTGGCTACTCATTCACTTTAGAATACAATTCAGAATTGTATTTACTTTGAATCTAGCCAAAATGGAAGTTATGCCACTTAACAGTGCTACCTTTAAGGTGGATACTGAGCACCTTGGTCAGGTCCGTAAGAAGGACAAGTTAAAATACCTGGGGATCTGTCTTAGTATCTCTCCCCTCAAGCTGAAACAATTTAACCTCGACTCAACAGTATTCCATCTTAAAATAGATTTAGATCGCTGGTCCATGCTTCCTCTATCACTGTGGGTCTGATTGAATATTGTTAAAATGAATGTCTTACCCTAAGTCCCCAGTTCTTTCCTATACTACCTGGCTTTAAACTGCAACATATCTTCCCACTGGTTGGGGAAGGCTGGGGGTGACCCCTCTGGGTCTTATGCACCTCTTTGGGTGGATATGGAATGTTCCTCATGTTCTGACTATGGACTGGATATCTGTTCACTTCTCTATCTCCCCAGGAAGAAACTCCCCCGACCTTTATGGGGTACCCCTCTAGATGCCTCTCTTTGGGCTCACCTACAGTTTTGTTCCCTACTCAGAATTAACCCCCATAAAGATACAGCTCAGCCCTTATTTGGAAACCCAAACTTCTGCATTGCTGCCCAGCCACTCTCGAGGAAATTTTGGCCGGATATGGGGTAGACACAGTGGGAGATCTTACTGTCAATTGTCGACTGTTATCCTTTCAGGATGCCTGTAACAAATATCACTGGCCTGTTGCTGTGTGTTTTTGATATCTTCAGTTGTCCCATGTGCTTATGCACTTTTTTGGTAGTAGCCCCTGGCTTAGCCCTCTAGGTAATTTGGTCATTCCTCTCATTCAGAATGCCCCCACGTCTCACCAGGTCTCATGTTACTACCATACACTACGAGATTTGTTAGCCACCAGTGAGGGCCCAAGGTCTTATTGTTGGAACCAATCTCTCCCAACCCTCAACTCCCCTAGGAACTGGCCTCTTATTTGGAAACACCTTTACACATTCATTAAGTGGGATAGATACCATTTTATGCAATTTAGAATCATACATAACCTCTATTATCCCCCAGTTAAATTGCATAGAATGGATAAATTATCTGTGAATCTCTGCTCCAGATGTGCCAAGAACCGGGCACCCTACTCCATATTTTGTGGTCCTGTGAGAAGGCGATCCCTTTTTGGAATGCAGTTCACACATGATTAGATCCATTATTAGGACTATCAGATGCTTTTCTTCATGAAGTTTGCATTTTGGGAGACTACTTCAGTGTCCTGATAGGTAACCAGAGGCTGCATATGGCTTTAATCTTGGCATGTGCAAAGAAGGTTATTCTTTGGCATTGGTTAGACCAATGCATATCACAATTTTTAGAATGGTACAAGTAGATGTTATTTGCCCTGCAGGCTGAGTGCATCATTGCCAGCATGGTCGTCGAATTATCTAACTATAGCCGTGTCTGGGAACCTTTACAGGTTCTATTAACTTATGAGATTCCTTATTGGCACCCTTTATGAACCTTTTTCAGTACATTGGTATATTGATTCAGGCTCTTCAGCTTAGTTCCTCCCTTTTTTGTTGGGTTACCCTGTTCTCCGCTGGTGGTGGATGGGTGGGGGAGGGGTGGTTGGGGTTGGTGTGTTATATATTATATACATACAGTATACTGCTTTGACTTTTCACTGATGTTTTTTTCTTTACCTTCTTTATGGCAATTTCCAGTTTACTTACATATTTGGTGTGTAATTTCCTTTCTTTTGGTCTTCAATAAAGTTTATTCAATTTAAAAAAAGAATTGTATTTACTGTTTTTCAAATCCTCCACGGAACTGCACCAAACTGTCTTTCTGAATGCATTCATTTGTACTCTCTGACACAACTTCTTTGCCCCTCTGACACTCTGCTTACAGTTCCTACACAAAAACTTTCCATAGTCTATGGCAGATCCTGTTCCCCTGCAGCACCTACAGTCTGGAATAGCCTTTCTACCCATATTCGTTCAGCTGACTCTCTCCCACTCCTCAAATCTCTTCTAAAACATTTATTCTCCCTTGCCTTTGAGATATGTCGTATTTCTTTCTTAGTTTCACAACTCAGTTTTTCTCATCTTTTTGTTCAGTACTTAACCTAACCTCTGTTTTTATTAATCTCCTTATTGGGCATATTGTAAGGTATTTTAAAATGCTTTTCTAGGAAAGACACTATGTGCAAATAAAATGTATTTGTGATGTAATGTGAATGGTCAGTCAGTATAAGTATTGTATTTTTTTTAACCTCAGCAGTTTCTTCCTTTTAGAATCAATTACATTTTGTACCATTATCCTATTCCAGAAAGTACTGATTGTTTTGCTTGTTTCTCCAAGGGATGCATCTGCCTTCCAGTCTCTCGTTGTTTCATAAGGTGTCATTCTTGTTGTTGAACATGGTGTGGTCTTGTAGGCTGGAAGTCTATCCCATGTAGCATCTTTTCAAGGTCTGGACTATTTACTTATTTTCGTATTCTATCTACAGTGTATGTTCATTCTGGAACAGTCCAGACATACTAACCAGTAGGTTATTACATTTGTAAACTAGAAATCTACCATTTCTCTAGACACCAGGTGTGTCCCATTGTCAGCTACAAATTACTTTGGCATGTCCTCTCTTGACAACTCAGTGATGAGGAAATATTTTCACTGCAGCTACGATTATTGATGCAAGTGCTACTTCTGTCTCATTGGAGTACTGGTTCACTGCAACCAGATTATATCTCTGACATGAAGATTAAAGTTTAAATGGTTACATCACAGTCAGCCCTAGTTATTTATATGGATCATTAGGAAATTCTGCAGGAGACATAGACACAGTTATTACTTTTTAAGTTTTGTCACTTAAAGTACAGTGCACAGTTTTAAACTTAAATGTGACTTTCTTGTCAATTGATGACCACCAGGAATCTTGTCTTTGGTATTTTTTGTAAGTCATAACATAATGTTCTTCATTAACAGTACTGTACAAGCTTAATTAGTGCAGCCTATAGGAACTGTGATACAATCATGCCAACCCCCATCATTAACAAATCTCCAAGCATAGGCAGGTCATGTCATTTTAAGATAGTTGCAGTTAAGACAGTAGTTTTTTTTTGTCTTGGTGATTGTGATATTGGAAAGATTATAACTTGCTTATGTATAGAATGATACATGGCAAGAGTATATAACGAGAATTTAATGCACACCTGAGGTGTGGGATGCTACAAAAACCCCAAGGGCGAAGGCCAAGGGGTTTATCATAGCATCCCACAATGAGGGTATGTATTAAATTCGGGTTTTGCACTCCCCCCGTGTGTTGTTTTATATAATCTTTTTATATAAGCATCAGAGGAGGAGAGGGACCTGAGAGTGATGATCAGTAGTGACCTGAAGCACTCCACACAATGCAAGAAAGCAGCAGCAAGGGCAAACCAGATGCTGGGATTCATAGCTAGGGGGATCAATACTGGGAGAGAGGAGGTTGTACTGCCCTTGTACAGGTCACTGGTGAGGACACATCTAGAGTATGGAGTTCAGTACTGTGCCCACACCTCAAAAGGACATTAACCTGCTGGAAAAGGTCCATAGAGGGGCTACAAAGATGAGAGTGGGTCAGTAGCGTAAGGCATACTAGGAAAGGTTGAAGGCACTGAACATGTACTCCCCAGAGAACAGGAGAGAGAGGGGACATGACTGGAATCTTTAAGTATTTGAAAGAGATAAATAAGGTGGATAAGGAAGGTCTCTTTAAGCTGAGTGGCAGCCATAATACTAGGGGGCACAGTCTTAAGCTGGAGAAGAGGAGGTTTAAGGGGGAGATCAGGAAGCACTTCTTCATGGAGAGGGTGGTGGACACTTGGAATGCGCTGCTGAAAGAGATGGTTTCATTGAAGACAGTGGGCAGCTTCAAGAGACACTGGGATAGGCATGGGGGAAGGTAAGGGTCATAGGTGGGGGGATAGGAGGAGTGGAGAGGGGGCAGGGACAGTAGCTCAAGCTGCGGACCCTGCAGAATAAGCAGACTAGATAGACCAAATGGTCTTCTTCTGCTGATTTCTTCATATGTTTGTATAATTACTTGGGGATGTTTTTTCTCCAACCAGATTTCATTGAACAAAAAACATATCTTTGAAACAGGGTGCTGTGTCTTAATTTTTACTCATCAGAACAGAGCTGTTGGCTCGGTGGCCCGATGTTCGCGGGGATTGTCCAGTGTTTGATGTGAGAGGGTGTCTTCCCAGAGGCCCTGAAAGGAGCCCGGGTGAGATCCCTCTTGAAGAAACCATCTCTCGATCCTGACGTCCTGGCGAATTACAGTCCCATCTCCAACTTGCCATTTTTCAGCAAGGTTGTTGAGAAACTTGTGGTGCAACTACTTGAAGATCACCTCGTGTTCTTTGACATCTATGAGCCATTCCAGTCAGGTTTCAGGGCCAGACACAGCACTGAAATGATGTTAGTTAGGGTGCATAATGACCTCCTTAGGGCAAAAGATAGAGGAGACAGGGTTAATTCTTGTTTTCCTCGATCTTTCATCAGCCTTTGATACTGTGGATCATATTGCGCTTCTCGACCGTCTCCATGAGTACTGTGGACTTGCTATTACTTTCATCAACTGGTTTGAGTTCTATCTCTCTGACAGGGTGCAGCGGGTAGTGATGGGGAATTTCTCCTCCTCTCCAATGCCTCTGTCACATGGAGTACCTCAGGGTTTGATCTTGTTGCCAGTGATATTCACAGTATATAAGCTGCCCCTGGGTGAGATCATTTATTTATTTATTTATTGAAATGTTTCAGCAGGAAGGCACACTGAACAAGTTGCATGTCTCCCAGTATGATCGGGGGGGGGGGGGTTACAGAGCATGTGAGATTAGACATACAATTAACAATCATCAGAGCAATGAATAAAACACATGCAGAAACATTTAAAGATGCATATACATTTTACACTCATGGAGTGGCTTACAGGATTAATAAGTAACATAACTAAGAATTAGACATATTGTAGTATACACTGCCCCGTCAGGGCAGGGTGTGCAAATAGATCAGATCTGAGTAAACTAATACCTATTTAAGTGTTAAGAAGTAAGGAGTCGGGGGGGAGAAGCTGAGGGGGAGAGGACAGGAGGGTCAGGGATGGCCGGGCGCTAGCCCCTCCAGGATGCAGAGAACCCTGCCAGGGGCTGAGGCACATGGAGGCCTGGGGGTAAAAAATAAGGGGGGTGGGGGAGGGTGAGTAGCGGAGGTGAAGGAAGGGGGAGATAGATTAGGCAAGGGAGTGTAGAATATGAGGATGGGGGTTATGTTTGAGAGGGGAAGGAATGAAACTTGCCTAGATACTTATACTGGCCTCTTCAGGATGCTGAGAACCCTGACAGAGGGCATGTTAAGGAGGGGGGCAAGAATTGGATAAAGGGCAGAGGGTGCTGGTGGAGGCAGGGGAAGAGGCAGAAATAACCCTGTACTAGATCCCTCCAGGATGTTGAGAACCCTGCCAGGGGAACAAGACAAGCACTGGCAGGCTTGGAGTGGGGGTAGGAGGGCAGAGGAGAAAAACAAAATCATCCGGCAATACAGTGTGGATTTTCACTAGTATGCAGATGATACCCAATTGTATTTGTCCTTTGCAGAACACACAACGCCATAGATGTGATTAGCAACTGTTTGGCAGAAATCAATGACTGGATGTCCTCTATCTGGTTGCGACTGAACCCGGAGAAGTCAGAGGTGCTGGTGATCGAGCCTGGTTGTGTTCATGATGGGAGTGCACCTGGCATGGGCACAACATTGTTTCTGGGGTCTGCTCTGTTGATGGCTTCCCTGAGGGTGTGAGATCTTGGCATGATCCTGGACAGCAGACTAACTCTTGAGGCTCAGGTGTCTTCTGCTGTCAAAAGTGTTTTTTACCAGTTGAGGAATATCACCAGGATCAAGCCCCCCTCATTCCTCCCAAAGACCTACCGACACTGGTACATGTCTTTGTTACCTCGAGGCTCGACTACTGCAACTCTCTTTACTTCGGGGTGAATGGATGGAACCCTCCGCTGGTTGCAGCTTGTGCAGAACTCAGCAGCTTGGCTGCTGACAGGCCTGTCTAGGTCCAGTCAAGTAACCCCAGTCCTGCAGAGTTTGCACTGGCTGCCTCTCAGGTGGAGGGTCCTCTTCAAGGTGGGCTTGCTCACCCACAATGCCCTATATGGACTGGGTTCTGGCTACCTGACTGTGCTCCTCTCACCTGCCACCCTGGTCCACTCTCTCTCTCTCTCTCTCTCTCTCTCTCTCTGCTCTTCGACCAGGTGCCTCCTAGATGTTTCCAGGGTTTAGCTCAAGATATTGCGCGACCATGTGTTTAGTGTTGCCAGGCCGACCCTGTGGAACACCTTACCAGCTGTTGGCTGGGAGGCCCCATCGATCAGGCTGTTCAAACAGAGGTTAAAGGCTCACTTATTCCATCTTGCCTTTCTGGATAATACTGTATAATCTGCCCCGACTACTGATTATTAATTATTTACAGATACATTTTTAGTATTTTAAACATTGTTAGGATTGTTATGTTTTATATTGCTATATTTTAATATGCGGTATTTTGTATCACCGTTTACCTTATTGTTAGGCACCCAGAGCCTCTGGGATTGGGCCCCAAAAAATAAAATGAGCCTTGCTTTGCCTAAACAAGGAAATGAATACAGATTGGGATAGTGTTTGAACATTTGCATTTTAGCAGTTTTAACAGAAAAAGAAAATAAGAACAGCATGCTTTCACTCACAGACTGTGAGAATACATACAAGAGCTTTGATCCCAGTTTGTAAACAGCAGCTTGTGAAAATACCAGTAAGGAAAGCACTTAGTTACAGAACAGTTCTGTATGGAAAGAAACGCGCTTAAAAACTTGGGCCCAGATATTCAAAAGGGTTGCGCCATGCGCGATAGGATTGCGCCTCGCAAGTCCGAATTGCACCATTCTGGCGAGATTCAGCAGGAGGCAGTTGCACCACTGAAAACATGCTGAGCAACAGCGAATGCAAATGAATGCATGCTGAGCTGGAGGGGAGGAACATGATAAACTGCACAGCCCGATATTCAGCTCGGAGCAGTAGAGTTGTGCAGGCGCAACCCCAACCCGCGCCTGCACAACTTTGAGCCAAAAAAAGGAGTAAGTCGAGGGCCACCCACAGGTGAGCTGCCGCATTGCAGGCGCAACACAGCAGCTGCCACCTGTGGCTGGCCCTCAACCCCTCCCTCTGCCCTATGCAGCCCGATCGTGGGCAAAGTGTAAACATCCCCACCCCCATTGGCCCAACTGCAGGAAAGTGTCCCCCCTAACATATCCCTGGTGGTCTAGTGGACCGATAAGCCCGATCGCGGGCTGAAGAGTTGTAAACCCCCAAGCGTTTCCCTGGTGGTCCAGTGGACCGATAAGCCCGATCGCGGGCTGAAGGTTATAAACCCCCAAATGTATCCCTGGTGGTCCAGTGGACGATAAGCCTGATCGCGGGCTGCATAATGTGGCAAACCCCCACCCCAAGACCATATCCCTGGTGATCTAGTGTCCCCACCCCACCCACGAAGCCCCACCACTCGCCTCCCGCAGCCCGACGGGTGGGGACACTAGATCACCAGGGATATGGTCTTGGGGGCGGGGTTTCCACATTATGCAGCCCGCGATCGGGCTTATCGGTCCACTGGACCACCAGGGATACGCTTGGGGGTTTTTACAACTCTTCAGTCCGTGATCTGGCTTAGCGTCCACTGGACCACCAGGGATATGTTTCGGGGACACTTTGCCGCCCACGATCGGGCTGGTGGGGGTGATGTATTGGCGCCCGCGATTGGGCAGTTGGGGAGGGGCTTTCACACATTTGCCCACGATTGGGCTGCAGGGGCGCCGGTTCCTGACGGCCGCTGTTTGGCAGGGCTTGGTGCAAGTCTCAGGGATCGCGACTTGCATGCTAATGCATGCAAATGGGGCCATAAACAGATGAAAATGCCCCCCTGCACCTTGCATGAATTATGGCCCCATTTGCATATCACCTTTGAATATCGGAAATTTGCGCATGGCGAATGGTACTTGCGCCACCGCAGTTGAATGCTTCACTTGACCACTTGCAGTGGCACAAGTTCCACTGCACCATGCACAGTGGTTGTGACTAGGGGTGATATTCAAAGGAGTTGCTCAATAGCGCAACTCCTTTGAATATCACTCCGGCTACACCCTTGCGCAACTATTTTGTGCAGCGCAAGGGCTTGCGCCACAAAATAGCGCAGTTTGAATATCCGGCCCTTGAACTTTTTTTGATTTAGATTTTTTCTTTGAACTGTTTTTAGTTGCTGCAGTTCGTTGTTGCCAAGCAGATATTATAATGAGCTACAGAGGTCAGAGTTCATGGTGGTTTCTGTGGAGATAAGAGAGAGAGAGAGAGAGAGAGGGAGAGCCTGTTGTCTGGAATCTGGCTGCTATGTCTACAAGTCCCTGGTGCTGATTTAGCAGGCTAGTGAGGCTGAAACATATTTTTGGGGCTTTTTATTTTAATTTTGTTAGCCCGTTTCTCGTTCATTGGATTCTTTAATGAAGATTTCTGTCAATGCTGATCAATGACACCTGTGAGAGGTCTGTAAGTTAGCACAAGCTGGGCTGAGGAGAAGCTGGCGCATGTTCACCATTAAAATCTGCATGTTATAACGGCAAATTATAACCAGCTTCTCCTATGAGAAAAAACAGCCCCCAGTTATTACTATTGCATAGTTCATGGATTCACTCTCAAATCAAGTGTCTCTTACAGTATCTCTCAGTTATCAGGTTTTACTGACTTGCTCTGTTGCAAAGTTTTGCTCTCTCAGAGAGTCTTATAGGTCAGTTAGTCATCCCAACTGGCTGGTGGAGGAAAAATCTTGATCTGCAACAACCTTCCTGGTCCCTGGCTAGTACAGCATCTGGAAAGTGTATTCGGGTATCCTTTAAGATCATCTGACAGTTGACAAGAGTCACATTACATTTCAGTCTTATGGTTTGACTGCACTTGGTTGCTAATATCATTGTTTTGTGTATACGCTGAGAAAATCATTTTGCCAAGTTGACACATCATTTTCTGTTATATTTAGAACTGGCTTATCCTTGTTCACGTCTAATATGAAACACAAATCTCTATGATATCCCCATCCTAGAATGGGAATTCCTTAAGACCATACATTGATTTTTACTTCACACTTTGTAACCTACATCTGCTATAATGTAGCATATTGGGGGTGATTTTCCAAGGGGTGGGAAGTACGCTCCAAAGGCATGTATCCCACCTGCATAGTTCCGCAACTGCGGAATGATGCATGGTGGCCATATTCAGTACCACCAGACACAATGTGGCCCCCTTCCACAGCCTCCCAGCATGAAGGTGTGTGGGGGTTGTCCGGTGAACATGGGTGGGCATGCAGTGGAATGCCTGGCCCCAGCCTGCCACTGAATCCTTTGCACCATGTGGCACCATGACTGCAGGGACAGTCAGCAGGGCCACATATACCAACACCGGGCAAGTGCCTTGGTGGCCACTCCCTGCCCTTACAGTCTTCCAGGATGGCTGGGGCATCATGTTGGTAGGACCCTACAGTGTTTGTCGCTGCTGGTGGCATACTGTCAGGGGGGCATGCAATGGCTATGGCTCCCCCTGGAATGTGTAGCCTGTGCCCCCCCCACCCGGTATGCCACACTTTCACGAATAGTGTGGAGCTCGGGCATGTCCCTCGCACCACCCACCAGACTGCTCACACATGGAGCTCACCAACCAACCAGGGGATCCAGTGCATAACAGCCCCATGCCTCTGTGGAGAATGGGGCACAGGGAGCACGGTGGCTGCAGTGTCTACGCACCACAGATATGTGGCGTGTAGCCACTACGCACCATGGAGAATATCCCCCATTGAGAATAATTGATAAGCAACTATGTACAACCAGTGTGTTGTGCCACTGAGGAGTTCTGATTCCCTGTGACCTTGAGAGTGAAGCTCAAGAGCTCTGTGGGAATTAGAACCTTGATGTGGCACAACACACTAATTGGGCATAGAGTTGCTCATTTAATATTTTCTAGTGTATGTTACCCACTAAGTAAAATAAATGTGGTTTTGACCTTTTTTTTTTTTAAATCCAAGAAAAAAATTGTTGGTAGGCATGTCTAATTTGGGGACTTAGGGCTAGTTGCTAGGGTGTTATTTGTGGTTGGTAGGGAGCATACGCCCCTCTGTTTGTAGTGCAGTCTTCTACTGGCTGTATATTAGGTATGGGAGGGATTTTAGAAATGGTGGCTCTGTCTCTTGCTTAGCGAGAGGACATCAGCTATGAGAATGACAGTTTCATTCCAAAAGTTAATTTATATATCTGGTTGATCCTGTTTTTACGTTTTGGTTTTTTTTTCTTAATTAACTTGTATATATCTGGTTGATCCTGCATTTTTGTATTTTATCTGGTTGACCCTGCCCAAGTTGTTGGTTCAGGTGATCATGTCACCACTGCCAGTATTCATCTGGTTGATCTTGCCATTTCTGTGGCTCATGCGCTTGTGCATGGAACCTCTAGAGGATTTCAAAATGTTGTTGTGCAACAGTAGGGTACAATCACGTTCCATAACCTTTTGAACTATGGTACAACAACATTTTGAGAGCATCCAATTTCCATGTAAAACAAGCCCTCACCACACACTATAACATGTTATCTGGCATCCTTTGGTAGCTGCCTGGATGAATAAACACCTATAATTTAGGGTATAACCTTGAAAGTTAAGCTGCATACAAATCTTCTTATAATATATGATTGCAAGTCCAAATTTTGAAGGATTTAGATTTTGTTTCACAACATCACAGTCAATATGTAGTCTGTCTCAGTGCTCTCTGTCAAATTAATTTAATTTGATTTGATTCACAGTGGATTTTAAAGCTTTGGCAAAATGTCTTGTACTGTAATGATTTACTGGTATAACAGAAAAAGACTACATACAGTATGTTTAATAGCTGCTTTAATTCATTTAAGATTCCCTACAACTTTTTTAAGTTTGTTATGTCTTCATTTTGGGCATTCACAAAGCTTCATTTTAGTAATATGTCAACTTTGGAGCATGGATTGTTTCATCTGCTAAGTCACCAAACTTGTAAGTGAAAATTAGTTCTAACACAAATGTGACATATCTCACAAATGGGTCTCAGGTAGATGTGCTCTTTAGTTGACTGATGAAAATTCCCTGTCATTTGGGACCTAGACAGTGTTTTCCAGTGACCATCCATGACATAAGCAGTATCAATGGTTTATAATTCTGGAAATGTCCTGGCAGACAGTGACCAGATTAGGGGCCTGGAGGTAAGGGACCCGTTGGCGGGGAGTGACCATGCCACGGTCTGGTTCTGCCTGGACCTAGGAGGGCTAGAAAGCTGCACAAAGACGGAGGTAACTGACTTCAGGGGAACGGATTTTAAGGAAATGGGAAGGATCCTTAAGGAGCATTTGGATGGGATTGGGTCAGACATGGACGCTGATAGTAGGTGGGAAATCATCAGGAGAGGGGTGCAAGATGCTACAAGCACCTGTACAAGAGTAAGATGAAAATGCAGTAGGGCCCGAAAACCCTGCTGGTGGACCAGGGAGGTCCAGGAGGTGGTGCAGGGAAAGAACGCAACCTATAGGCAATTCAAGTGCTCAAGGAGTGAAAGGGATCGAGGGGAGTATGAACTGATTGCTAGAAGGGCCACTAGGGTGGTGAGGGCGGCTAAGGCAAGGAAGGAGCAGAACCTGGCCATGGAAATCAGGAGAGGGAACAAGGGGTTCTTTAGATACATTGGGGAAAAACGAAGGGTGAAGGGGCAGATTAGCAGGATTAAATCAGGGGACAGATGGGCACAAGACCTGGGGGAGCAGGCTGAGGTACTAAATGAGTACTTCACCTCAGTTTCCACCAAGGAAAATGGGGGTGCTGCATCATACATGGGAGGAGACAGAGATACTGAGGAGGGGGGGACCCTTACCGATCGGCGGGTCTGGGGAGAAGGGGAGGCATCACTGGCAGGAGGGGGGAGGGCTAAGCAGGGAGAAGAGGTACTGGAAGTGGAAATCACAGCAGAGAGAGTGAGGAAGCCCTCAGCTCCCTTTAAGATGGAGAAAGCACCGGGGCCGGATAAATTACATCCCAGAGTGCTGAAGGAACTTATGGATGTCCTGGCGAAACCCCTGGTGGAGCTTTTCACCATCTCTCTTGAGGACAGGGTGGGTGGGTGCCCCAGGACTGGAAGATGGCACATAGTGCCTATCCACAAGGGGGATCAAGGAGGTGGCAGAGAACTACAGGCCTGTCAGCCTGACATCGGTGGTGGGCAAGGTGATGGAGGGCATTGTCAAGGAGAGGCTGGGGGGACCTGGAAAAGTCAGGGTGCCTGGACAATAGACAGCATGGATTCATCTTGGGGAAATCGTGTCAGACAAACCTTGTGGAGTTCTATGACTGGGTGACGAGTGCCTTGGACCTTGGTAGATCCGTGGACGTCCTCTTTCTAGACTTCAGCAAGGCATTTGACTCTGTTCCTCACATGGTCCTGTTGGATAAGCTGGGAGAAATGGAGGTGGGGAACCAGATGATCAGATGGATAGGCAATTGGCTCCAGGACCGGACCCAGAGGGTCGTAGTTGGCGGGATAGTCTCATCCCCAAAGAGGGTCATTAGTGGGGTCCCACAGGGATCAGTCCTTGGGCCCCTCCTGTTCAACGCCTACGTCTCTGACATAAGGACAGGAATCAGGAGTGAGATGAGTCTCTTTGCGGATGACTCAAAACTGGGGGCGGTGGTGGATGGGGAGAAGGGGAGGGTGGCCCTACAGGGGGACCTGGAGGCTCTGGAAAGATGGTCTAGAAAGTGGAAGCTGAGGTTCAATGCAGGGAAATGCAAGGTACTCCACCTGGGGGCCAGAAACCCGGGCCAAGTGTACACCCTGGGTGGGGGATGCTACAAGTCTCAATGGCTGAGAGGGACCTGGGGGTGGTGGTGGATGTCAAAATGAACAACTCAGAGACTTGTAGGAGGGCAGCAGCCAAGGCCAATAGGATGCTGGGATGCATCGCTAGGGGGATCACCTCCATAAGGAGGGAAGTGATGCTCCCTCTGTATAACTGCTTGGTGAGGCCACACCTTGAGTACTGCGTACAGTTTTGGAGGCCACACTTAAAGAGGGACATTAAACTCCTGGAGCGGGTCCAGAGGAGGGCAACCAAAATGATTTGGGGCTTGGGGGACAGGACCTATGAGGAGAGGCTCAAAGAGCTAAATATGTACACATTGGAAGAGAGAAGGGACCGGGGGGACATGATAGAGGTCTTCAAGTACATGAAGAGGGTAAATAGGGGAGGAACAGTCAGGGTGCTTCGAAGGAAGGAGGAAGGGGCCACTAGAGGGCATGGGTGGAAGCTGGAGGGGAAGATTCAGGGAGAAAGGAGGAGGTGCTACTTCACTGAGAGGGTGGTGGAGCCATGGAATGCACTGCCTAGGGGGCTGGTGGAGGCAGAGGCGTGGAGGGTTCAAGAGGCTGGGACAGGTACAGGGAAGGGTTCTGGAAGCAAAATCCAATGCAGCAAGAATATCCGGAACTGGGAAGGGAGAAGCCAGAGAAGGCGAGGGGGGCAGCAAGGTCAGCACCCAGGGTGGGGGCTGACAAATCTAGCAGACTCGAAAGACCATTAGGCCTATTCTGCTGGCATTTTAGTATGTTAGTATGTAAATATCTCTTCCATTGGTGCATGGTGTGATGTGTCCAACTGGTGCAGAAAAAAGGTGATGTAATCTATCTAATGGTAACTGAACTGTACCTATTGTGTTCCTATACTATGTAGAAAATAGCAAATTCTTAGGTAGTATAAAGATGATTACTTTATTTCACTACTAACTTAACATGTCACGACATTCACATCCATCAAGAAATCCTGATGAGAATTGTTGTATTGTTGTTCTATGTCTAAAAATCCCTTGTGCAGGAAATTGCTTTAAAGAGTCGTTGACACCCAAGGGAAAACTTGAAAATAAAATGCAATTTAGACACATTTCAGCTTATCTTTTATAAACTTTCGATATCTGAAGGAGATAGGAAAAGATTTTTGCATTGTTAACTGCCCTTCCATCCTCCTTTCCATGCCAGTTATGTATTCTGATATGCTTTGATGATTTTTTGATACACAAATAATTTAGCTTTGGGGTGCCTTCAGATCTACATTGACTTCCACTCTCTTCACCAGCTACTGCTTTTGATTTTCACATTTCTAAGACATTCTGTGACATCACAAACTCCCATTCTATGCTACTCATCGGAATGGCCTGGAACAGGTGTTTCTGATGTCGTAGAATGTTCAGGCAGTATGAAAACAGACAGCAGCAACTGCTGAGCAGAGAGGGATTCAGGGTAGTAACAAAGGCAACACAATTAGATTACTAGTTTAACAAAAAAGGTCAAAAACATATCAGAATAGTGGGTAGCCAATAAAAGAACAACTAGAGGGTATCTAGATGTCTAAAAACTGCTTCCTATCACCTTTAACTTTCAGTTTTTACTTTACAACTATGTGCACAGTAAAACAGTATCACATTCCCCTAGACTTAACCTGCTCTGGATGCTTTTCTGTACCTCACAACCCAGTCTTCTGCTTCTGACAACATAAATTGTTTCTGCAGCAATGAAATGTCATGTCAAAAGCAGAGGATTATGATGTCAGATGTAGATAATCAGCCAATGTAGATTATGTCTGGGGGACAGTCATACTGTTTTCATGTTAGTGTGCATGGGCATTGTGAAATTTATAGCATTAATCACAGAGTGTATGTTAAAGTAGCAATGTTTGTTATCTGGCAAAACACAAAATAAAACACATACTTCTCTTAAAAGAACTATTTTTCTGATATCCATGGATTCATAATCAGTGTATTTTCAATTGTTGTCATATATTTTAAAATTCTTTTTAATTTTGTAATTATGTACTCAAGTCATTAAAGATGGCTGCCACCCACAATTTTTAAAAATGTCATCTGATGACGTTACCTGTCACATGTTCATACTAAATTCATACTGTGTATATAATAGCATGTTGTTACCACATGTTTCTGCTGGTAAACAGCACAGCACAGCACTGTAGCAAGATATTTAATACTGTCATGGGCTTGGCAAGGGAGCAAGAACTTTCAAAAACTTCAAAATCCCATATCTTTAGTCAGGAATTAAAGAAAATGAAAAGCAAAATGGGAATATTGATATTTTTACCAGAAAAATATTATTGCTGTAAAACTACTTGGTGACTAACAAATACTGCTTCCTTTAAATTTAAGAAGAAATATGTCCAGAAATTATGTTTTTACAAAGTTTCCCTGTAATGTCAGGGCCTGATAGGGCAAGGGGCCTGTGCACTCATGCCTAGCAAAGGTGCACCCGCTTCTGACAGAGCCTGTCTCGCAGGACGGTACCAACGAGGAAAAGCTATGCACACAAAACATGGAATCAAATTACGATAAAGTGCAAGTGACAAACTGGCAGGTAACATCGTAGAACAGTCTCATTTAACATTTTACCATGGCAAACGTGGCTCCCTCGGGGGGGGGGGGTGTATGCTTGCCAATGCCTCAATTTATGCATTAGTTTTTTAAAAGTACCACACCATAAAACTTATTAACTCATAGAAGAATCTTGGTCATGTGGACGCCATCCTGAAAAAAGCTGTGCCCCGAGCTTATTGCACTATTCAGGAACCGTAGCTGCCTCCATCTACTGACAAGGCGTGAACTTGTCCAGAAGATGATCCTTCCCTATTTTCGACTACTGTGATATAGTCTACAGTGTTGCTCCAAAGGTTTCTTTAACCAGATTGCACACTCTCTTTAACTCCTTCTGCCACTTCGCTCTGGATGCCCCCCCCCCCACTCATCACTGTTATCTCTACCACTGTCTTGCGTTCCTCTCCCTAGAAAACAGATGCCTCCTCCACTGTGCAAAATTCGTCTCAACATTTTGGTTTAGTTTCCCCCTCCCCATATCTCGCTTCCTCTCTATCTATCCCCTCTCCTCCTTCCCACTCTCTTAGATCTTCCCGCTCATTAGTAGTCCCCCATCAATCTACCACTGTTGGCCAAGCTGCTGCCTTCTCGTTTCACTTCCCTAAATTATGAAAAGCTCCTCCTCCCCAGATTTGCCATTCTTCCTCCACTTCCTCCATCTCTTCAGTCCTTCATAATTACCTCTCTGTAAATTGCACCTGTAATTAATTCTCTCCAGTCCTCCCTGTCTTTCTCCTTCTGTTATAGGTTGTATACCACCTTGCTTCCCTGGCTGCTCCCTCTCTCTACATCCCTTCCACCTTTATCCACACCTATAACTTGTCCACTTTTATCTGGTTTTGCCATGTGACCCTTCACTGCCAAGTTTAATATACCTCTTGTTATCTTGCACTGGCCCTAAGGCCCTTGCCCTACTCTCTGTATGAATTGTACTTATAGTGCACTTATGCTGTGTTACTATCTGTACCCTCATCACTCTATGTATAATGTTATGTAATGTACCCTCTGTATGAATTGTTACTATGATGCACTTATCATGTTGTTATTACTATCTATAACCTCGTCCCTGTTATATATACATTTATGTTACTGTCCTCAGTATGTATGTATCTCCCTAACCCTCTCCCCTCAAGAGACACCGGGAGACGAGCAACTTGCTGTTCAGCATGCCATTCCTAGTGAAACACTTAAATAAATAAATAAGTGTACTTGATCACTTACAGTCAAAATCACTGGTACTACAGTCAAACATTTATAGCACCACCAAGGAAATCACTTTTGCAGCAGTGAAGTCTAATCTTTGTGCACCATTTCTCTTTTTTGGTATTGTGCTTTAAGAATGCAAAGTACTGGAAGGCAGTACATCCAGCCACAGCTTGGATGCCTGATGTCTATGTGTGAGCCCTTGAATTCCACACTTTGTATGGCTGGAGGTCAAACATGGTTAAAGGGGATGAAGTGCTCGGCTCCCAAGGAGGGGCAGTGTGGGCTTCCATCCTTCATGCATCTCCTGTCAGCTGATCAAGGAGCTGCACTGGTGTAAGCTGCGAAGGCAACCACTTGCCTGCCATCACAGCTGGAAAAAGGGTACTTCCATTGTGACTGCTGTACACAAGAAAAGGCTGCCTGTGCAAAGCATTGCCTTTTTTTTTATGGTTGATGTGTTTATGAATAATTTTCAATCTAAACAGCACTTACAAGGTAAAATACAATGAACAGCATAGGACTGTGTGGCATAAATGTACACTAGTATTTAAACAATGAATAGATTGGTTGAAGTGTCCCAGAAAATACTGGGTAGTCAGCCAGGTCAAATTCTATAAGTTTGCACATGTGGCCAAAAGTTCCTGCTGTTTATCTCAGGATTTACAAGGAGGGCCATTTGAGTAATATACTTTATCCCATCTATTGGGGAAGGGGGATACTGGCAAGGTCACACTCTGGGATTGTGAAAATTTTGACAATCATTTGATGCCAAAAGCACAGCAAGTGGGAAGGCTACCTGATGACGAGAACACAGTGAGGGTCTGGTTTCCAGCAAAAGCCTGTATAATCCTGTTAAAAACAAAATGTTTTTATCTGTGAGAAACATGTCCTAATGAAAAGGGTAAGAAACAGATGTGTACTGAAACACATTGGAGTCTCCTCTATAAAAGATGACCTCACCGTGAGCTGGGAAGAAGGGGTCAGCATGTAGTGCAACAGGCTGACCGAAGGTATGAGTCTGGAAGGGGAGAACTCTGATGTGGTTCAAGTTATCTGAAGACAAAAAGACTATTTCCATATCTTTATCTGTGAGTTTGACCAGGCTATAGGAATGCTAAGTTTGTGTTTTTATGGTTTAATTCCTATTATTTCCAATGTTTTCTCCTGTAAATACTTCTGTTCAATTTTGGCCCATGTGTAAATATATTGTGTAAATGAAGTAGTTCATATTTAGCCGAATATACATACTAGTTATGCAGTTTAACAATAGGGGTACAGTTTGTTAATTTCTGGGGTAACTGTCATTCAGAGAATGCACACTTAATCTAGTTTAATTAGTCTGAAAAACATATTCCTTCCTGATACAGGGAAATGAGTGGTGCAAAGTTTGATAAGACAGAACCCACACTTCAGCTGTGGTTCGAGCAGTCAGCCTTGGCTTAATCCGGGGGACTGGTGACTGGACTCAGAGGGTCCAGGTGTCTGAGGTGTGCCAGCCTTGCAGAGGTTTGAGTGTGGGCACAAGGTCATGGTGTGAGCGAACATGGGTGAAGGTCTGTGGCAGCTGGATGTGAAGGGGGTGCTGGTTGGGGCACGGATGGGTGGGTTTGTCCCAATTGGTGGCAGTGTATGGGATCTGTGTGAAGCATGCACGTACCAGCCAGCACTTGGTGGTTACTTGAAGGAAGGGTGTTTATGTACTGTACACAGATACCTAGAGTAAATCCTCAGAGACTGCACAAAATACCAAACCAGTCATAGAAACCAAGTGCACAAGAAAAATATTTTTTTGTTGTTGCTTTTCACCTTTATTTTTGGGTGCAGTCAGTGGTCAGGATAATGGTAACAAAGGTGGCAGTTGATTATAACAAGCTAAGATCAGAACAGCTGCCAGAGTTGTGCTCCAAAAGGACAGTAACCATGGGTCACTTAGTAATAAGCAGTTCATAGCGGCCCTGCTTTAAACGGACCAGAAAATATGGGGGTCCTCAGGCCACAAGCCATGGCTGAGGATGATTCCCCCCAACCAGCAGAGGGTGCCAGTGAGGAGGGGGAGCAGATTGAGGAGGGGGGGCTGATTGTGGAGGACTGTGCAGAGCAGATACAGCAGCAGCAGCACAGCCAGTGCAGCACCAGTCCACAAAGCAACCACAGGCACAGTAAAGGCAGTAGCCACCACAGCAGAGGCAGTAGCAGCCTCTGAAAAAGGACAAACCAAGAGCAGATGATGCTGAACTGGAAAAGCTTTTGAATGGGACAAGATGCAGAAGGAAGCAGTTGGAAAGGATGCAGCTGGAGGCAGAAAAGGCAGCAGCACAGCACAGGCATGAACTTGAGGTGGTGGGATTATGTCAGCAGCCATCTGGAACAGTAAGTGAGGTTCAGAATGGAGGGTCAGCTCATGGTTCTAAACCAAATTCTAAAATATTTCCTCACTTTAAGGAAGGAGATGATTTAGATGCCTTCTTTCGCATATTTGAGAAAATCTGTATACAGTCCAAATTGGACAAGGGAACGTGGGCCCTCAGTCTAACCCCTTTATTATCTGTGTAACCCCTCACCCCTGCCTTTTTACTAAAATGACAGGTGGCATGCTGTTGGCGTTGGCAGCAATACCTGGTGGGGACCTGGGTTTGGGGAGGATGAGGTTACCTGGCACAAGGGGACCTAGGTTTGGCTACTCTGCACAGGGGCACCCAAGTAAATCCGACTACAGGAAGCACTAACTGTAATGTCCAGAACCATGATTGGGATTTTTCAGTGTGGCTTTTATTCATAACTAGCTGAACATAACAAAGCATAGCTGGACCCCCAAGGGGCTACGTTTACTGATAATGCAGATTAGAGACTACAAGGTGGTCCACTTAAAGAATGAACCCATTTCTACTGTTTTCTGGCTCTGGACCCACCAGGCACACAGCCGGACTTGCATGCACTTTGATACACAGCCCGACTGGCCCAGCCCCTGCCGCCACTTGACTGACGGTCCATTTAAAGAATGAACCCAAATTTTACTTGTTGTGGCTCCCCACACCACTTAGAGTCTGCGACTCCTAGAGAGATTTTCCATTTTGCGACCCACGTCTGGGTACCTATCTCATCACTGGCCAGGCGCATGAGGCAAGTAGCAATCACAGCAGAAATCCGTAGAGGTGGACCTGGTTACTAAAGATGGGGGTGTTCCCACCTCCAGCTCCCATAGCCCATACCCGGCCATTTCTCTGGACAAACAGAAACTAAAACTTCAAAATGTAGATTAAACGGTGGATGACCTGTAGCACCCCCTCTACAACATTACTTGAATTCATACAGCACTTAAGCTTTTGAATCTACTACATTTGTTTGTCCTAGTACTATAGGCTACCCAAATAGTAGTCCAAATCCCATACTTCTTCACATTTTCCAAACTGAAGAAACATATTGTTTGCCCTCTCAAATTAGAGCAAAACACTCACCCTTTCGTTGCAGGTGCCCCACAGGCGAAGTACAACTTCTTCCACTTGTCAGACCAAAACAGAAACTGTAAAAAGGCAGCTTTCTTTCAGTAGCAGGCATTAGGGGATTGACCCTGGAATCCACAGAGGGATACTTTACTTCTCCCCCCCCCCCCAGGAGGGAGGGGGGTACTGAGACCTGGACAGCGGTCTCCACCACTTGAAACTGGTCACTGACCTTCTCACACAGAAGGTAAACAAAAGACACTTCCTTCCTGCTGGCAGGCAAGCAGGAGACTTCCTTCTCACAAGGAGGTAAACAGAAAACTACTTCCTGCTTGACAATAAACAGAAGAATGACTTTGAAAACTCCCAACATTCTATCTCACTCCCTGTGCTGCAGATTCCAATGTGGCTTATGCAGCGGTGAAAGTTCTATGGTGATGTCATCTCTCAGTCTCAGCTGAGATTGAGAACAGAGTGAGACAGTGTGAAACCCATTTAACTGGAGTTTCACAAGCTGCCTTCCCTGCCTACCACTAGGTCTTACTGGGATTCTAGTAACCCCGGGTAACAAGGGGTTACATCTGGAAAGGCTCTCAATGCATTTTCTAAAATGAATGCACAGGACAGTTGAGACTATGATAATGTTAAAGATGTGTTGCTAAAATGTTATGAATTGACTGCTGATTCATATAGATGGAAAATTCATAGATTTAAGAAACATACTGAAGAATGTTTTATGGAAATGTGGGTACAGCTTTCCAGTTTACTCAGAAGGTGATTGGAAGGGCACAGAAGCATCCTCTGCTGAGCAAATTATAGAGGTTATGTTACTGGAACAGTTTCTCAAGTGCTATCCAGAAGATCTAAGGGTGTGGCTGGCTGTCTGAGCCCAAGGTTCAGCCAGATAAGCAGCCAAAATGGCTGACAGCTCTATAGCAAATAGTCCTTTTGCTAGCCAGAATAGTATTGGGGAAGTGACAGCTGGGTTTAAAGAGATGGATAAGTCATAGGGCAGCCTAAAGGGAACACAGCTTATCCTGAACCCAGGGTAGAGTGCACCCCATTCTCCAAAATGAAAAAGGATAGGGGAAACGGAAGTGTCATGTGTGCCAGGCAGTGAGGCATCTCTTCTATAACTGCCCAACATGGAAGACCCAGAGAAGAGGGTAGCAGGAGGAAACCCTTTGACCCTCAGGCTCCCATAGTGTTAATTATGTCAGGGGAAAAATAAATCCTAATTTAGCTAAGTACATGCTCCCTGTTGAAATTAATAGGAAGCTTACATAAGTTTGGAGAGACAACAGCAGCTATTTATTCCACAGTGCATCAGGATTTGATTAAATCTCAACATGTCCTACCTGACCAGTTTGTGATGGTAAAGTGTACAGTGGGACCCACTGTGCCAGTCCAATTGGCTCGAGTCTTCCTGAGTTTGGGGGGGAAAGAGATGGAAAAAGTTGTGGTTAGTGAAGACCTTAATGTAGATATGCTTTTGTGGAATGACCTAAAATGCAGTACTGAAACTGTGTTTGCAGTTCCCCAGGGTCAGATCATTAGATTGAAGTCTGATGGAACTGACAGCAGAGAGAAAAGGGCCACTGAAAGTATATCAGTTTGATCCAAGTCTGCTGTAGTGCAGGCTGACGCTATAGCACACCAGGAGGCCAAGACTTTTGACAGTCCAGCCCCAGTAGCAGCTGAGAGCTGCTTACACGAATCTCCAAAGGAGTGCACTTTTTTTTTTCCAGGAGGATTGAAGAGCACAGATTTAAATGATGATTAGTAAGGAATGAATCCTTAAGGGAACTAATTGAACAAGCAGACAGTGCTGACCCTGACTGTCACGGTGGGAGGCAGAGCAGAGTGTATTGGGAGAATTATTTGCTCTATCGCGAGTGGGTACCACAGTAAGGTGCAGAGGCAGGGTAGGTGTGCAAACAACTGGTAGTATCTAAGGAATTTAGGCAACAACTACTCCGCACTGCACATGACAGTCCACTTGCAGGACACAGGGGTGAAATGGACCAAGCAGAGGTTGATGTAAAACTTCTATTTGCCCAATGTCTATTAATGATGTGGCTGAGTACTGGCACACCTGTGATACATGTTAGAGAGCGGGAAAGCAAGAAAACAAGGACAAGACAGCTTTAGTTCCTTTACCCATAATACAGATACCATTTCAGTAAGTAGCTGTAGATATTGTGGGGCCTCTAAGTGTGCTATCCAGCTCAGGAAAGAGGTACATTCTGGTGGTGGTAGATTATGCCACCTGGTACTCCAAGGCTGTGGCAATGTCCTTCATACAGGCGGAGAAAGTGGCAGATGAACTGCTGAGGATCTTCAGATGGGCTGGATTTCCTTAGAAGATCTTATTTGACCAGAGCACAAACTTCATGCCAGCTCTAATGAGGAGTCTGTGGGAAAAAAGTGGAGTGCAAAAGCCATGTGCTTCACCCTACCACCCACAAACTAACGGTCTTGTCAAACACTTTAATGGCACCCTTAAAACCATGCATACAGCTTTTGCAGAGCAACATGGAAGGAGTTAGGACAAGCATTTTCCCCATCCCTTATTTGTCTGTAGGGAAGTCCTACAGGAGTCCACAGGGTTCTCACACTTTGAACTCCTGTATGGAAGCAGGGTGAGGGGATCCCTAGATTTAGTGCAGGATTAATGGGAAGACAAACTTGCTGCCTCAGGAGAATCCATGGTAGAATATGTCCTTTACGTCAGAGAGAGGTTAAAGAAGTTCATGGGCCTTACATGGGATAACCTGGCAGCTGTGCAATAGAGGCAGAAAAACTGATATGACCATATGGACAGAGATAGGACCTATGACATCAGACAGAAGGTGACAGTGCTCATCTCTGTTCAACAGGACAAGCTGCTTGCAGCATGGGAGGGTCAATCTGTAGTGGTAAAACAGGTGGACAAGGTGAACTATGTTGTAGAACTGTCCAATAGGAGAAGCAAACACAGGATTTGTTATGTCATCATGATGAAATCTTATCATGACTGGACAGAGGCTGTCATGATGTTTGCAGTCAGGCAGATGAGGTTGGGGGAGACCCACTTATTGCACTTAAGAACTTATTAGAGAAGAGTAGGGGGAAGCATCAGTGCACTCTGTCACCCTCTCAGAGCAGATGACGCCTGCAGAAAGGGTACAAATGAAGAGGGTGCTGCACTCTGTCAGCACTCTATTCTCAGCAAAACTAGGTAAACCCCACTTGCTGAGGTACCGGGTGAAATAGCACAGTGAAAACAGTGCATGACTTACCGCACTGCAGAAAGCGCTAAAATAAGTATGGAGACAGGGACTTTACAGCAATCAGAAATAATCGTTACTTCTGTAGTTGTATGGTCCTGTAGGGAAATGTGAAGAGGGCTGCCGGGGTGGTGCTTGGCTTAGCCGGCCCGTGGCAGAGCAGCTAGAGCATCAGCACCCGGCAGCGTAGGGGACCTGGGGCTGTGGATTGATTCCCCAGGTACCATAGTGTTGCGGTTTTTTTTAAAAAAAAAAAAAAAAAAATTTTGTGGTCTTCCGTATTTCACACTATCCCCGAAGTCTACACCCCCTTGGAGTTAGTTATATTAAATCTGGGTGGTGTGGGGGGGAAGCCCCCTACAACTTGGGGGGGCAGAGCCCCATAGATAAAAAACTAAAAGTGCCATTGGGATTAATAGTGTGTGCTGTTTGTGGAAGGTTGCTGTGTTTCCCACTTTTATTTCAGTGCACACCATTTTACCTGCAACATTGTTTCTTGCGTTATTTCGGGCATGGCATAGTGACCCCATGCCACTTGCAGAACATCGGGTAGACACAGGGACACAGGTGCCACTGAAGCAGCATGTTTAGAGAGTTCTTGAGAGTGTGAAACACTACATGCAGGAGGAGCTAAAGGAGAATTTGAACCAAGAGGAAGCTCACAATGGATTTGGGTGCTGGAAAATGGAACAAAAAAAGAAATAAGGAACCGCACTCCAGACTTTATGAGAAATTATACCACTTTACCTTTTTCAAATAAATAGCTTTATATAGCATATTTAAAATGTACTAGGTTACATACCAAATGAAAACAACCCAGTGCATTGAGGCCTCAGGGACCTCTTCATCAGGGGTGTGGCTACCAGTGCAATGCAACAATTTATAGTATACATAACACGTGAACACCATAAACCAATTAATTAAACTTGTGTTACAATTAAGTTTAGAATTGTATGATGTGGGAATACCTAGAAATATAGAAGTTGACAGCAGATAAGGACCACAAGGCCCATCCAGTCTGCCCATTTCTTTTTCTGCCTTATGAATGTGCCATAGGCCTTTGCTCTGTCAATGGCCTATGTATTCATACTTATCTGTATTGCTCCGTTATGCCTAGCCCATGCCTGTTTGAAGCCCTGCACTGTATTCATATCCACCACTTCCTGAGGTAGGCTGTTCCATGCATCCACCACCCTTTCTGTGAAAAACAACTTCCTCACATTACCCCTTAATCGGCCTCCCCTCTAATCTCATGCTGTGTCCTCTTGTCCTGCTATTTTTCTTATATTGAAACATATTAGACTCTTTCACCTTGTTAATGCCCTTAAGGTGTTTGAATGTTTCAATCATATCACCTCTCTCCCTCCTTTGCTCTAGGGTATACATATTGAGTTCAGTTAATCTGTCCTCATATGTTTTCTGATGCAGTCCCTGCACCATTTTGGTTGCCCTTCTGTGGACTGCCTCAATTTTGTTAATGTCCTTGTGAAGGTGTGGCCTCCAGTACTGCATGCATTTACTCCAGATGGGGCCTAAACAGTGTCTAGTAAAGAGGGATTATTACCTCCCTCTTCCGACTCGTGATACCCCTACTAATTCACTTCAACATCCCTCTAGCCCTATCTACTGCTTTAGAGGTCTGCTTGGATGATTTCAGGTCATCGGTGATGATGACGCCCAAGTCTCTTTCTTCCCTTGTGACTGCCAGCAACTCGCCTTCCAGCCTATAGGTGACTTCAGGTTTTCTCTTCCCTATGTGCATGATCTTGCACTTCTTTACGTTAAACCCCAGTTGCCACTCTTCCGACCATTTTGCTAGTTTATCCAGATCTCTTCTCATTCTGCCCACCCCATCTGGATCATCTACTCTGTTGCAGATCTTGGTGTCATCTGCAAACAGACAAGCCTTACCCTCTAGTCCATCTGCAATGTCACTGATGAAGATATTGTAGAGGACTGGCCCCAGGACTGATCCCTGAGGTACCCCATTTGTGACTTCCATACATAGATACATAGATGCATAGACAGTGTCGGCAGATAAGGGCCTATGGCCCACCCAGTCTGCCCATTTGAGCTTGTAAGTTCAGTTTGTTTTCCTAGAAGTCTGTTTCCCTTTACCCCTGACCTCTAGAATTCCTTTATGTCTATCCCATGCATTCTTAAATCCCATGATTGTTTCAGCCCCCACCACTTCCTCTGGCAGGGTGTTCCACTTGTTCACCACGCGTTCTGTGAAAAAATTCTTTCTCGTGTTTCCTCTGAATCGTCCTCCCTCCAACTTCATCCCATGCCCTCTAGTCCTGGAACATCTTTTTCACTTAAAAATAGTGTTTTCCTGCACCCTGTTCCTCCCTGTAAGATACTTGTATGTCTCTATCATATCCCCTCTCTCCCTCCCTCCTCTCCTCCAGGGAGTACATGTTCAGTTCCTTCAACCTGTCTTCATAGGACTTGTGATGCAATCCATGCACCATCTTTGTTGCCCTCCTCTGAACCTTCTCTACCCTGTCTATGTCCTTACGTAGGTATGGTCTCCAGAACTGTACACTGTACTCCAGGTGGGGCCTCACTAGTGTCTTGTATAGTGGAATTATGACCTCCCTTTTCCTGCTGGTGATGCCCCTGCCTATACATCCCAGCATCCTATTTGCTTTACCTGCTGCCTTGTCACACTGTTTCCTCACCTTGAGGTCATCAGAGATGACAACCCCAAGATCCTTTCCTGCTTGGTGCATGCTATATCCTCACCCCCAACTGATATATTGTGCCAGGGTTTTGTGCCCCATATGCATTATCTTGCACTTCTTTGCATTGAATTTCAACTGCCAAACCCTGACCATTCTTCAAGTTTCTGCAGGTCGCTTCATTCTGTCTGCACCCTCTGGTGTGTCTACTCTGTTACAGAGCTTTGTGTCATCAGCGAACAGTGAAATTCTGCCTCTAGATCCTGCGCAATGTCACTGATGAAGATGTTGAATAGGACCGTCCCAGCACTGATCCCTGTGGTACCCACTAGTCACTCTTCCCTCTGTGGAGGACAGCCATTTACCACCACCCTCTGTGTCCTGCCACCCAGCCAGTTACTTACCCACCACACTACTGTCCTGCCCACACCCATATTCCCCAGTTTGTGTAATAGTCTTCTATGTGGCACAGTGTCAAAGGCCTTGCTGAAGTCCAGATAGGCCATGTCCACTGCCCTCCCCTGATCCACCTCCCTAGTCACCCAGTCAAAAAAATTCAATGAGGTTGGTCTGACATGACCTCCCCCTGGTGAAACCATGCTGCCTTGGGTCCTGTAGTCCATTGACAACCAGATGTTCCACCAATCTCTCCTTCAGTAGTCTCTTCTGACTGTATACCGTTTACCACCACTCTCTGTTTTCTGCCCATCAACCAGTTTGCCACCCAGTTGACCAACCTCTGACCCACCCTGAGCCTACCCAGCTTATTAATCAATATTCTACAGTATGTGGAACAGTATCGAAAGCTTTGCTGAAGTCAAGGTAGGCAACATCAACTGCTCCCCCTTGGTCCACCACTCTGGTTACCCAGTCAAAGAACTCTATGAGATTGGTTTGACAGGACCTTCCTTTTTGTAAACCCATGCTGTCTTGGATCCTGAGCCTGAGCCTACAGCCCAGCTGGCTCACAACACGAGTTGCACACTGAAACTTTTAAAGGGATAATTACCCTATTAGGGATGCACTCAAGTTGCCAACTGGGCTGGAGTTCTTTTTATTTTCTTATTTTAGTATTTGGTAACTGGGTAAGGCCCACTACGCACAAGTGCCTGTTTCCAGGGGCAACTTGGGAGCACTGGGTGGTTAAGTAACTTGCTCAGAGTCACACAGTATGCAAGTGGAGGTTGGGAGAATCAAACCCAGGTCTAATCTGCTGAATGTACCAAGCTCATTCACAACTCATTACTCTAACCTCTAGGATATACTGCCAGCCCAGGTTGCCAAGACAAACACCCCAAAAATACTTATAATCTCCCTATGTGCTTGTTTAGGCATAATACACTGTGATAACATTTAGATATTTTATTTTATTTCAACACATATCAAATTTTAATTTAAAAAAAAATAAAGCTTGAAGGTTGATCTCGGCTCTGGCCCTAGCCAATATATCCAGATCATTTTCTTGATTTATTTAATTTTATAATATCCATCCTCTAAAAGGCAGCTAGCTGATATTGCTTGTACTGCTCCATGTTCTGTTGAAATATGAGG
Source organism: Neoceratodus forsteri (assembly GCA_016271365.2). Taxonomy (NCBI): domain Eukaryota; kingdom Metazoa; phylum Chordata; order Ceratodontiformes; family Ceratodontidae; genus Neoceratodus; species Neoceratodus forsteri. The sequence continues at coordinate 19,383,210 of JADMNL010000030.1, read as the reverse complement.
AACGCAGAGCTAAAGGAGATGCTGGACTTCCAGGTTATCCAGGAATCTTGTAGTCCTTGGTCTTTGCCTGTTGTTCTTATCCCAAAAAGGATGGGACAACAAGGTTTTATTGGATCGCTGGATCACTGGAAGCTTAATGCTGTCACAGTGTCCAGTGCCTATTCCATGCTGTGGATGGAGGAGATACTGGAAAAGTTAGGGGGAACAAAGTAACTAACAAAGAACAAAGTAACTAACAACTATAGACTTATCAAAGGGTTATTGGCAGGTACCTTTAAGTGCTGTAGTGAGGGAGTGGTCAGCATTTATCACTTTGTTTGACCTGTATGAATTTCTAGTCATGCCATTCAGACTGAACAATGCACCAGCTATGTTTCAGAGCCTGGCTGAGTGAGTGTTGTTGGGGCAGGTGATTTTGCCATGGCTTTCATGGATAATTGTTGCTAAATTTAGCCAAACCTGGTAGTAGCATCTGATGCATGTGTGAGAGATTCCTGAAAGACTGCAAGCTGCAAAGCTGACAGTCAAAGCTGAGAAGTGTCAGGTGGGCATGGCCAAAGTGCCATACCTCGGACATTGAGTGAGAGGGGGGCACATCTGGCCAGAACCTGTGAAGGTGGAGGCTACAAAGGGATAGCCCACAACCAAAAAATGGGTATGAGCATTTTGGGGGACTGCTGGATATTACAGATGATTTGTGGCTAATTTCAATACAATTGCAGCACCCTTCACAGATGTAACCAAAAAGCAAATCCCTGAAACGATGCACCAGTCAGAATGCTGTGAGAAGGCCTCCTGTCAGCTAAAGTGGGCCCTAAGTCGGGCTCCAGTGCTAGCCAGCCCTGACTATAGTCTAGAATGCATAGTGCGCACACATGCACTGTGCTGAGCCACATCAATTCTAAAGGGGGAAGAGCACCCCATTGTTTACATGTGCAAAAACTCCAGCTGAGGGAAGTGGCATATGCCACTATAGAGAAAGAGTGTCTGAGCATAGTTTGGGCATTTCTAAAATTGCAGCCATACTTGTATGGCAGAGAATTTATGGTGATCAGAGACCATAATCCACAAACATGGCTAGAGTGCATGAGTGGTAGGAACTCCAAGCTGTTGCACTGGAGCTTAGCACTGCAAGAAAACAGCATGCACATAGAACATAGGAAGTGCTCATAGAATGCCACTGATGGACTGTCTTGTCAGGTGGCATAGAAAGGCCAATACAATCATAGTGTGGTGTTGTTACACAGTGCCAGCATCAGACACGGGAAGGGAGGTGTGGCATGAATGAATAATAATGTTTAATACAATGAATAGGCAAACTAATTGAAGTGCTCTAGAAATTACTGTGAGGTTAGCCAGATCAAATCCTATAAGTGAGCACATGTGGCTAAACGGTCCTGGTGTATATCTCAGTGTTTACAAGGAGGGTCGCTTGGGTAATTAACTTTATCTGTTCCTGGGGGTCTACTGGCAGGGTAATACCTTGGGATAATGAAACTGTTGACAACCATTTGATGCCAAAACCATAACAAATGGGATGGCTATCTGAGTATATTAATTTAGTGATAAAACTGGGGACCTGAGATTTTTCTAATGATGGGAACATAGTGAGGGTCTGGTTTCCAGCACAAGCCTGTAAAAAAAAGCCTTTATAATACTGTTACAAACAAAATGTTTTTATTTGCTAGAAACGTGTTCTAATGAGAAAAGTAAAAAACAGATATGTACCGAGACACACTGCAGTTTTCTCCATAAGAGGAGGATCTCACTGAATGAAAGTGTCAGTGTGTTGTACAACGGGCTGACAAATGGTATGAGACTGGAAAGGAGGGGCTCTGATGTCTCTCAGGTTCTCCAAAGATCAGAGACTGATATATTTTCGTATCTTCACCTGTAAGTTTGACCGAGCTATAGGATATTAGCCTCTATGTTTGACCTAGCTATAGGATAGCTAAGTTTTTTTTTATGGTTAACTCCTGTTACTTTAATGTTTTCTCCTGTAAGCAATTTTGTGCTATTTTGGACAATGTGTAAATGTAGTGTTTAAATAAAGTAGCTCTTATTTAGCACAATATACAGACTGGTTGTGCATTTTAATAAAAGGGGTGTAGTTTGTGAATTCTGGGGTAACATCATTCCAAAGAGACATGCTAAATTTAGTGTAATGAATTTGAAAAACACATTCCTTCCTGATACAGGGAAAGGAGTGGAGTGAAGTCTGATAATGAAGAAACCCATACTTTACCAGGGGTTTGTGCAGACAACCTTGGCTTGATAAAGCAGGACTGGTGACTGGACTCAGAGGGTCCAGGTGTCTGAAGTGTGCCACCTTTGCAGAGGGATGAGTGTGGGCACAAGGACATGGTGAGAGGTGAACATGGGTGAAGGTCTGAGGCAGCTGACTATCAGAGGGGTACTGGCTGGGGCATGGATGGGTGAGTTTGTCACAAGCTGGTATATAATATATCCGTAAAATTACTAATACATTTTACATACACAAAAGCAATGCTTTCTGTCAGTGTGAGCCGTGACTAACAGTCAAAGCAGTGCTGAGTAATTGTATCACCTTGAGACTTTTAGAGGTGGTATATGGGATCGCAGGTATATCACAGCCATAAGAGCACTCTAACCTCCCAGTTAAGTGGGAATTTCACCTTAGCTGAATGGTTAGGGCTGCTGCCTTTGGGACATATGGACCTTAGTTCAAGTCCCAGATTGGGCTTTAAGGTGTCCTTCCAAAAGGAGAGTGGGTATATACTACAATGACCTCAACTGTTTACGTGTGAGACAGAGGGTACAAAAGCATAACATGAATGCAGCAGAAGTCTTAGAATCTATTTTACACTGAATAGCCCAGTCGAGTTGCAACATCTCGTTTTCAGTGAGGCTTCCGTATGTACAACAGAATGCAGGGCACAAAAAAAAGAGTCTGTAAGTTCAGATGCTGCTGTAGCTGTGTTTTATTGAAACAAGCATACCATGTAAGTATCAATATTTATTTAACTAATAGTAGTGTAGGCATACAGCCGTGAGCCTAGGCAGCATATCTGGAGGTAAAAGCGATGATCACTATGGCCTTAGAATGACAATGTAACTTGAAATACTTTTATTTTCTCCTTGGTCTGTGTATCTTCTGCAAAAATAAACCTTGGCATACTTTTAACAGGGAACTGGAGGGTGATGTATGTCTTACTGTTAATCCTAATGAGTGTGAATATTTTACTTATTTGTCTATTAGTAAAGCCTTTACAGTAATTATAATGTCTGGGTATATATTATCTATATTTATGTTGTGATGGAGGTTTTGTTTTCCAAAACAATGCCATTAATTAATTTAAAGCAGTAGTTCATATTACGGGGGAGTGCATTGTACCATTCATTAAGGAGCGATTAGACTCCCTTACTAAATCCAGTTAATGTAAACTATGAATAACTAAGGTGAAACAGTTAACTTTTACCTTAGTTATTTTCTATGTGTCTAAAGAAAGGTGACATGGTCTGGCCCTTGTTGACTCTTGACCATTTGAGGTAGATGTCTGAAAAGGACTCCTATGATGATTAGTCAAGAGTCTATGGGGGCAGGCCAATGCCATCTTTTCTTCGGAGCCACAGAAAATAACTAAAGGTAAATATTAATTATTTTAACTCAGTTATTTTTAGTTTATATTAGTGTGGTTCAGTAAAGGCGCCTAATCAGTTTCCTTAATGAATCAACAATGACACTACTGTTGTTTCATAGTGTAATCTGAATTATTTCTTTAAGTTAGTCATGGGCTTAATATATTACGTAGGACTTATTACAATCCAAGAAGATTTAAATCAGATGTATTTGATTGATGACCTCTTTGCTTGGTGTACTGTAAGCAATGGACATGTTATATGATTGGTTCATGCAGTTCGCTAAAATGATTTTGGGTAGAGGTGATATGATTGTTTAAAAGGACTCTTAATTCTGCCTTACTTCAGAACAACTTAGCATTTTGGCTCTGGATAGGGAACTGACAGAAGGAATATGGGGCGTGATAACTGCAAAGTGCTATATTTTGAAACAATAGTGAGATCATGATCCTCATAGTATTGAAATGTGGGTGAATATGTGTCTTGATTGCCTGACACTGGGGATGATTATTTTATATTAACTGACAGAGACAAAATCCTTCCAGAGAGAGTATAGAGGAGGGGTACAAAAACAGTAGTGGGGATTGAACAGTTGACATACAATGAAAGATTATTAGAGTTGAGACTAATGTGTGTAAGGAGATACATGGCTGAGAGATTATCTCCTCTTTATGTATAACATTAGCAGAGATTTAAAGCTGCCAAACAACCTCAAGATGGAAAATAAGGAGAGGAATATATTACAAGGGGATAAAACATATGGATAAAATTAATCAATTTCACAACAAGAAAAGGAAGTTCTTCTTTACTCAAAGGGCATTCAGAATTTGGAAAACCTACCCCAGTATGTGGTTTGGAATAAAACTAATAACAAAAAATCTTCAAGAGACATATTTGTAGCATAATCATAAAGGGGCAGGACTGATATTCTACCACTGAGAGATGGGTGGCAGTTTAGAAGGGGTTCTTGGCCTCCTTCTATCAAAAGAAACCTTAATAAACTTTAGTAAAATATTTATAAAAATCTGGGTCTGGATTTTCGAATCGGTAAAAGTGCTGCAAGACCCCGGTGCGCTAACCATATGGTGCATGGAGCTTGGGGCATTCTTCTGTTGGCAATTGGGATTTTCTATTCCTTGCACTGACCACAGCTCCTTAGACCACATTTATGTGGTCTAGCCTGTGCCACTCCCTGGGGCCTCTAATATGGAGTTTGCACCTGATATTTGGAGCAAGCTGTCGTAAATCATGGAAAGTATTGCAACCACACTCGGGAATGGAAAATCAGGCATAGTTGCGGCAATGTGGTTTGGTGCACCGGTGAAACCCAAGTCCTGTGGTGCAAGGCAGGATGCAAGCCCTGCTCCATGGTTTGAAAATCCTGCCCCTGGAAACAGTGAAAAAAAAACATGGAAAGAATGGATTTTATAAAAGATATAAAGCAGTGATGTTAGAAGCCTATGATATGTACAGTGATAATTTTTACATATAAACCATAACAATGAAAAAGATGGTCTGATGTTCCTTATATCCTGTCCTGCCATTGATGACTTCACTTGAGATGATGGAGTAAAATGTTTGCCAAAGGTTTAGGAAAGACTACAAAAAACTACAAAATTACATTTAGCTTGCTATTCCATGGTGGTTTTCTAAAAAGGTTTCAGGCTTCAGTTCCATATTTTCCAGAGTAATGAAAATTCTAGTCAGGTAGCTTGGTGGGTTGTGTGGCCAACTCCTAGAGTCAGCTGCAAATGAAGGCAGCAGTTCATGTGGTCAAATATTTGAACTGTGACTGCACTGAGTTTTTGGTTCTTTTTGTATTAGGTGGAAGGAGTGCTTTCTGAGAATGAATTGGCAAAGGGTGAAAACTTGAGTGGAAAGTCTCAGGCATTCGTGAACCATTATGCAAGTGAGCGGCATTGCACTGTTTCCCCTGCCACTGATGAGTGTCCTTATGAGTGTTAGTCCAAGGAGTGTGGAGTTGAGGAAAAGTGTGGAGTTGAGGAAAAAACAGCTTTTGCATGTGTGCATTATGTTAATTCTATGGTAGCTTCCATGGGCAATGCCATACAATTGTTTTGTTACTACATTAATGGCATTCATTACGCAAGAGAATTCCAAATGCTCTTGACAAATATGGGTGCTTACCTAATAGCATGTTAATTTACAGTTACTCAACCACAGCATAACTTTAAAGAAGAACGTTATGCTAGCCATGTTATTGTCATGGGGTAGCATTTAGAGTTTCAGCTGTGAATGTCCAAGGAATATCATTATAGTTTTTCACAAATGTTGTAGTGAATTGTAGTTTATGAAAGACAGCAGATTGACAGCACTGAAGGTGGAGATCCTCAGTGTATCCACTTATCATTTAGAGCATCAGCAACTCCACTGCAAGCTCCACTATTTTGCCCGGTCCTGAAGGAGACACTTCTTGAAGGCATGTGGGTGGTTCATACTCGGTTGCCCTTTTGCTCTTAGTCTCTCATGTTCGATTGACCAAAGGTTTTATTCAGTGTCTGTTTTGATAGTCTTGTATTTTTTAACATGGGCACTTTTGCACTAACACATGAACTGAGAGCCACAGCTGATATTTCACGTTACTTAGGACTAGACATGCTTCAATGGTCTGTCCTATCTTCTGGATACTCAAGATGATGGAAATTGCAGGCCCAGATTTTTTGTCGGGGTCGATAATGAGGAAGGGCCTCTATTTATCCACACATGTCATGTAGAACACAAGAAGCTGTATTGCAGGCTTCTCTATTTAGCTCCTGCCATGAAGGGCCTGCCTCTTGTAGGCAAGTGGGTAGTTTATACTCAGTACCTCTTTTGCCCTTAGTCTGTCATGTCAGATTGTCCAAAGGTGTCACTCAATATCTGTGGCATTAGTGTTTTGGGGGGGATGACAACTACAGCATGCAATGATTTTTTTTATTTTTATTATCATCTTTGCCTCTATAAAGTATTTCAGCTGAGCTGGAGGTCTTGTAGAAACTGAAAATTGCATTCTTCTGTGCTCCAAACTTCAGTGCACTTAGTTGAGAGTGGGTTTTATTTGTACAGTCTTTTGTTCTTAGAGTACAAGCAGGTTGGATGGACACAGTAAAGGTTCATGTCCTGTAAAGACTATTTATTTTCCTTAAACATCAATGGCTGAGCCCCCTTTCATTCAAAGAGGTATGTTTTGACCACAAACAAATGGCTGGTCCAACTAGATGGCTCCCTGCTAGGCTTGGAGCTAGAGGAACAATGCAAGCCAAAGACACTCCACAAAACCAGTTTGGACCAGTTCTGGGAAGGGGTGATCCCCAGAGATCAAAGGAAGGTCCCGGGTGTGATGTCAGAGAGGCATATCTGATGATGCAGGTATAGTGGGCTGCCAAGTCAAAGGTATTTTTTGTTATATGTTTTCTCTGAGTAGTCAGTTGTGCTGGGACATTGGACTGGTAACATCACAGGTTCAAGTCTGCCATAACTCACAAGTTCACTATTCTGGGTAAGCTTCTTCTACTACTTAGAAATTTAGTTAGCTGTTACTTAGTTTCTTTCTGTATGATCTCTATCTTTTCAAATGTGCTATTTTTTTCTGTTCTGTAGTATCTTGTATTTCTTGGGATTTTTCGTGTGCATCATCCTGTAACATATGTAAATATCATGGAGTATTAAATGCTGTTTTTATATACTTCCTGCTTTCTGTGACAGAGTCTTTCAGGGTCTAGATAACCAGAGGCAAATTGGCAAGTCTGTGATCCATTTCTGAAGAGACAGGCTACTAAACTACCATATCTAAAGCATCTAAAGCTAAACTTTCTCAGCTAAAGGGTTGGATTATTTGCCTTTTGGGAAAGGGCACTGTACAGTGAGCAGTGGCTCTGGTGGGATTTGGACCTAAAGATAACCTGAGTGAAGGTCAAGCTGAGTGTTGGCAGCATAACAATGTCACCATTCAGGCACCTGAAAAGTTGTGAAAACTGGTAACACTGTGCAGACTGAGTTCTGGAAAAGAACTGGTCTGTGACATGTAATGTGGGATACTTTTGCCCTAACACTTGAACTAAGAACAATAGCTAATTTTTCACATTCCTTGGAACTACAGATACTGCAACAATCTGTGCTATCTTCAGGCTACCCAAGAAAATGTCAATTGCGTGTTCAGATATTTCTTATCAGGATGTGTAATAAGATATTCGAATCACTAGCCTGAAAATCCTGGCCTATCTGGCAAATGCTCTGTTATACAAGTCTGTCCACAAATATTCAGATACTGTCTCTATCCTGTGGATAGTGATCCAGAATGGTTAATGCACAGTTTGAGCCTCTCTACTTTGGACAGCCATCTGACAATAACAGCTTGTAGTCAGTACTAATCTGGACCCAGTATGAACAATTGGCCACATAGAAAAGGTTTCATAATCCCCTGCCAATCCACTGAACATTGCAGTCTACCAAGAAATATTGTTTTAAAGGGGAACAGTCGGCACTAAGGGCCCCACACTCGAGTTTGGGACTGGTCACAATGTGCACTTTGTGTGCAAAAACATTCTGGCTTACTTACTGCTTACTGTAGTACGATAGATTATATCAGGCTAGTTTTGTTTAACTGTAGGCTGACATCTTCTGTTACTACAAATCCCAGAATCCTCTGCAGCTGACATCAGAGCAGTAGGCAGCAGTGGTGGATTCAATAGCCTGCAAAGCATGCTAGAGTTTCTATAAGCTCTGATCTTTTGTTTGCTGGTCCCACCGGGCTAAGTACAGTCACAGAGGAATTTACTCAGTCCCTGGAGAAAAATAGACCCAGAAAACATCTGATCAGAGATGATACAAACTCTAACATGCACTGTAGGCTATTGCATCTCCCACTGCTGCCTACTGTGCTGATGTTAGCTGCAGAGGATTCTGGGATTTGTAGTAACAGAAGATGCCAGGCTAGAACTAAGCAAAATTAGTGTGATGACAACCTACTATAGTACAGCAAACAGTAAGTAAACCAAAATGTTTTTGCACACAAAGTGCACATTGGGATCAGCCTCACACTTGATCGTGGGGCCCTTTATACTGACTGTTCCCCTTTAATGTTGATAGTACATCATTAGCTTTAAGATATTCTTGCAATAGCCTAATAATCTGTTTAGAAAAACAATTGCAAACTTTAAATTTTGTCTTTGATTTTTTTTATTTATTTATTTTTTACCCCCCTTTTGGTGTGCCTTCCTCATCCTTCTGGTTGGGCCTAGCCCCACCCCTCTGCATCTCCAGCACTTTCTTCCATAACCTGACCCCGATGATTTACCCCCATGGTGGGGCCTGGCCCATGCCAGGCATCATCCCCCTGTTGATTTTGCTAGTGCAGTGGGAGACACCATCTGTGGGATTAAAGTGGCTGTTAGTGAAGAGTGGGGCCTAAATATGCCAGCCATCTTGCTGCTCGCTTCTGAGAATTTTCTGGTGAGGCCCCCACCTCCCCAACATGCCATAAATGAGCACCAGGTGCATGGACCTCTAGGTATGAAGCTGCCAGCACTACACCAACAGTGCCAAGGCAGTCCCACTTGCCACCTTCAGGTGGTGCTCAGAGAGTGGGTTGCTGAGCACCCTCCCCCCTGTGGTTGGCATAAAATGCCTCCACATAGCATTCCAGACCCCACTGGCCTCAGTGGGGGACACGGTACTGATGATTCTCCCCAGGTCTCCCTTGGAACAGACAGGTGCTCCATCAGTCGACAACACTAGACCAGGCTAAACTGTCCTTGGTTTACGAAACCAGAAAGAGTTATTTTGTGCAGGCTATAACAGGAATTCACATTAAAGCTCATACAACAAAATCTCAGCCATGGTTAATGTCTTTATCTGAACAAAAGGGTTAAAAAGGGGAAAAGAGAGAACTACAGCACCTTATATACAGCTGTGAAAGGTCAATCTCTTATGACAAGTATTGATACAGAAATCAGAATGGAAACTGAGCCCAGAATAGGGCCCCACAAGCTCACACAAGCATAAACCATCTTTTCAGTCTTCTTTTGCTTCTCAGTTTTTCACCAGCATTTTAGTCCATAATATGAAAAAGACAACTCACCACTTAATTCAACATGCTAAACTAATATTTATTTTATTGGGTAAAACCAACTTTGATGCCGCATACAACAGACTGGTGCTTGTATGGAACTATAGGGCCACATTCTGGACCCAGCTTCCTTGTTTGTTTTTGTATGTTTAATATCATTCATATGGTAAGAAATAATTGGTGCAGTTACCTGCCCTTGTTATGTAGTTGAAACACAAATGGTAATGAGAAAGAAATAATGCAATCTAGCTGGAGCTAATACATAGGCCTCGAAATATCATTCTGGTGCTCTACTTAATATGTGTATACACATTTTGTAAGAACAACATAATCTAAGTTGCTGTCACTGAATTTAGAACCTAAGACCTCCAGTTATTCTTTAGGTTCTCTAAATGCTGAGCTGCTGGGTACACTGCTAACCTGAGCCTCTCCTTGCCATGTTGTTTCTTCTAATGGAAATCATTCAGCTGGGAATATTTAGTGGAAATAAGTTTTGGTATAGGTGCAGACATGGCTAGAAGCTGTATTTAGCTTTTTTTTAATTCTTTGACAAAGAGTTATCATTGTTGACTACCACCAAAGTTATTGCCAAAGGCTAGCTCAAGGCTTGCAGCATGCATTTATGGGCTAAGGCTGCAATTTCTGATGGATGGAAAAAGCTGCTTCCTCATAGTAGCTAATGGTCAAAAGAGTGATTGACAGAGAGAGAGGCAGAGACAGAGAGCATCTGTAAAACTGGGAGCTACCAATAGCAAGGAGTTCAAGAACAAGGACAAAAGATAACAAATACTTGCATGCATAATTGAGCAAGGATTCCGAAGGAATAACATGGATCCAGTAACTTGTGCTGTTGTTTACCTACAACAGGCAGACAACTAATAAGATCAAATGATGCACCAAACAAAAAGAATGGGACATTTGTTAAAAATGAATTATTTGTTAAAAAGTAGCTAAAATGTAAACTACAACCTGAAAACGACGTAACTCCAGGAGCACCCAATAGTTTAGCAACAGCAGGCATCACTTGTTATGTTGCTAACACAGGTTCAGGCTCCAAGCCTTGGATTTCATCACAGGCTAAAAAAAGCAAGACTGAGTAACACAGAGGATGTTCTCCTCCTCCAGGGTTGGAGGCTCATCACCGGGCTGCTTGGCTGCCTCCTGACGGGTAGTAGTGCACACACCCCAGAGCAGGATAGGGAGAGGCTTTTATCTGATGTGATGTCCTTTCCAAATCCTGAGTTCCCATGGGGACAGTCTATCAAAAAATCAATGGAAATAGGGAGTGGCTTGGGCAGATGATACTGCCTCCCCAGTTCCCCCCATCTTGCCTTGACTTCATAGACCTCACAGATGCTAATTGGATACTGTTGTGGGTGACTTCAAGGAGAGAGCATTGCTCCCTATGAAGGAGAGGAGTTACTTGTAGCTTGGCATTGGCGGTGGATTGCAGGGAATTAATTGATGTTTTCTCTAGCAACATAGAGACCATGACCTTAGGTCAGTCTAAGTAGGACCCAGTTGCTGCATGGAGAGAGGGTGTAAATGTTAAGTCAAAATATAAGCAATTCCAAAAGTAGTGTTCATTAATGCAGTGTTGTCTGCAAAAAACAAGCATATTCATTATAGTACATGCTGTGATATCTTGCAGGATACTACATGGAGTCAGTTTAATCCAATGGCAGTTATTTAATTTGTCATACAATATACTGCAAATCTCTCACAGAGTACTTGATCCTTGTGGCTGGCACTGTAGTTGCAGACTAGGTCAGCCACATGGTCCTTTTCTGCTGTCACCTTCTATGTATGTTTCTATGTTGCATGGTAGTGTGGTGAAAGTCATTGCTCTTTTGTGTGTCCTTTCATGTTTTATTCCCTGATTACTGTCCATAGTGATGTCTTTGGAACACAAACCACATAGCCTGTTCTGTAACCAGGTTTTAGGTTCTCCTCAATGGTACCATTTGCACAGTTTGTATTTACTGGGGTAACACTATGGCTACAATCGTGGGATACAAATGCAACAGAACATGGGATAAATGGCTGGATTAAGGCATGTTGAAAATGGCCCCATGTGTTTTGGTGGCCCTGGACTACAGTCACTCCGTATTTTTTAATTATTTCTAAATATTTTTTTCCCTGCTGTTCAGGGCCTGTGTTGTAAAGATTTTTTGGGGAGATGGGCAGTGTGGACCCACTAACATGTGCTCCTTATGCAATCTGCTATCACAGTCACTGCTGTTGCCTTCTGCGACTGAGTACCAGTGACTGGCACCATGCACACAGCTCTATGAGTACAGCCTTAATGGCTTGTTAGGTGACAGCAACAGAGCCCATCCCACTGACACACATAGTACCAGATGCTCATTGATAGAAAATAAGGGAGTCAGTGGGAATCAGCTTTATGGCAGTGAGATGATATACTGTATTTTAAAAGTAGTGGCACTAGCTGAGCCCAGCTCCATCCCTCCTACCCATCACTTCTTTACCTTGGTTGTGGGCAGTGACTGTAGCCATTCCCTCAGCTTACTGTCTTTAGTGGACCCAAGCCAAGTTGCTGCTGCCAGTTAGCCTTCCTCCTTCTCTAAGTGCTGCTAGAGCTTCTCAACACAAGAAGGTAGGCAGTGGGCAGAGAGTCCATACCAGACAATGCAGCTCAAGACACGCAGAGGTTTAGCACTCATTATTTTTATTATTATTATTATTAAAGCAGGGTGCTCTTGGCCAACAGTGGCAGTGTAGCTGAAGAAAGGATAGTGCTTGTTATTTTATCATAAATAAGCATGGGCTTCCTCCAGAGATTACAGCTGCCAGTGTAAGCAATGCAGGCAGGCAGCTGATGGTGACAAAGCAGGAGGAGGAGGAGGAGGCCTCTAAAGGGAATAACTGACCACTGAGCACGAGTCATAGTCAGGAGTCTAGTACAGAGACAAAGGCAGATTGGACAGGGAAATAAAATAATTGAATATGGATAGATAGATTAGTGAAGCTGTTTTCTAAGTTAAAGGAAAACTAAAGTCAACATTTACAAAAAATATATGTTTTGCAAAGTGTTTTGATTAGAAGGTGTACTCCTAGTAAGTCCTTCCTTTTATTTGCTGAAAGGCATTTTTTTTCTAAATTTGCTTGTTGGTTTTGTGGCTCCTGTGGATCTCCATATTAGCATTTTTAATGGTTCTTCTTGTTGCTACAATGCTTCCTATCTCATGGGACAGTGATGCATTCAGGGCCATTAATTCAACAAGAGCTGTTTATTCCTATGTTTACAGTAGCAGAGCTGTGATATTACATTAACTGTCCTTGTCCAGGGAGCTCTAATGAATGCTACATTTAGAGTTGGCAAAATGCTTGAGGGATAACTGAGTGGACTATTCTGTAAGGAAACATCTATGTCTTCATTTATTCTAGCATTTGTGACCTTGAGTGATGTGGGTGCTTTTTTAATGGCTGTGTGTAGTTTGATAAAATGAAAAACTTTCAAAACAAAACATTCACTTCTGCCAACTAGACCTAGACACATACCTAGAAAACAAAAAGTTTGTATTACACAGAGTAATTAAGTTGAAGTCAGAACAGCAGGTTTCTAACAGTAGATTGCTGCCGCAGCAGTTACTCTCCAAATCAACGTCCCCTAATGCAGCACTGTCACATGGGACAGGAGGCATTGTGGGAACAAGAAGAGCCATGGCAAATCCCCCAAGAGCCATACAACCAACAAGCAAATTTAGAAAAAAAACTCCTTTCAGTAAACAAAATGAAGGGCTTAATAGGAGTACACCTACAAATCAAAACACTTTGCACAACATATTTTTTTGTGTAAACTTTGACTTTAGTTCCCCTTTAAGCATAAAGCACTGAGGAACAACCAGTGAAGGCAACTAACAACCGAATAACTGATTGTAATGGTGAAAAAAAAATGAAATCCCTGAGCTACATATTATAGTGTTCAGAACCATTTTATTTAGTGGTACAAATTCAGGCAACTAGGGTGCAGTATAGGTAGGTCACAACCACACATCAAGGAGAAATGGAAATGTAACAGTATAAAACTTGTAGCTCTAGTTTTGTCAGAAGTTATACATGCATGCTTGGCAAAAAGGGTCCCTTTCAGGCAGGTCGAAAAACATATCAATTAAAACTGAAAATGTAACAGTATGAAAGTTGCACCTCTGTTTTTTTTATGTAAAATTATATATACATGCTTTGCACTATTTTTGCTAGACTGGTTGGCCTAGGTGCCGTACAGATCCAGGGAGCCACTAATTGTTTGACGGAGCGATAGTGATTCTGTTCTCCAGTGTGGAAGTTAATACAGTGTGGAGGTACTAGATGGCATAAAACTTAATGCCATGCCAAAAGAGACCTGAAAAAATTTAAGTCATCAAAACTCAATAATTTTCTTGGCACCTGGGAGTCCCTGGATCCCAGACTATCTATTTAGCCTGGGGGAGGCACAACTTTTATTGCACAGGGTCCCAAGTCAGCCTAATGTGGGCCTGCAAGTAAGGCCTGCAAAAACTAGAGAAACCCAAAAGGCAATTCCAGTAGTAGACTGGGAGGGTGAATGTCAAGGGTATAGAGAGGTGGCAGTCATTTGCAACCCCTTCCTGGCATCCTTTCAGGAATGACTGCCACCTCACTAAACCATCGACAGCCACCCTCAGTCTACTTCAGGAGTGCCTTTTAAATTTCTCAAGCCCACAATGAGTCTTATTATTGTTTTTGTTTAGGCTGGCTAACACTGCTGCTATCTGTGTCTCTTTGCCGAAGTTCCACTGCATAAAAGGGCTTACTGGCTAGATAAAGGTGCTATAACAATTTATCTTTGTATCAAAGCCAATCAAAATCAATCAAAATCCATTCATCGTTATATCAATTGGTTCTGCCCCCATGCCTTTGCCTGGTGATACCTATGTTCAGAAATGTTCCACATTTACTCATCACATTCAGTACTGTAACTTGCCTGCTTCTCAAAAATGAACTCCTGCCCCAAAGGCAAAGGGTCACTGCAATAATGAATTGAGTTTACCAGAACTGTGGCCTCATTTATTGAGCCACTCAGCCCATTAGCTTCTTATGTGCTGTAGGGTTGAATGAGTAAAGCAAAGGTTAGTAACTTGTGTTTGTTCAGCAAAAATCCTACTGAAGTCATGTGCTCATAATACTTTCTGGATCTCCATCAGCCTCATAGTGCTCTCCTTGAAAGAAGGTGGCAGTATGCCTTCTGGGGATATCATCATGTGAAATAATGTATTTGCAGTTAATGTTTTCACGTAAATGATATCTCATTATCAAATAGTATAGAGTATGTCATAAGGCCTATCTCCATCATCCATGATTGCTGGTACGTCTTTAAGAGATTGTAGAAGTTACAAAAGGAGCACCACATATTGATCAGAATAACCTCTAGCTAAAGGGCTCCTGTGCAAATTGTAGATTTTCTGTCCCATCCAGCTGCTTCTGCTCATCAGTTATGAAACAATCAGTGTTCTGTGTTAAAGTGAACCAACTGTGCCCTTTGAATATGGCCCCGGCCCCATTCGCAGGCATTATTATGCCATATTATGAAGAGGCCTAACATTCTGCCCCACACAAGAATTTGGCAAAGTCAGATTCTCTGATGAAATATAGGATTACTTCAGATGACTCCACCTACAGGAATTTTTTTTTTAACAGTGAAACAATACAAATATCACAATACAACAACACAAAGAAATCATCTGCTTAGAGTTCTGCAACTGGACGTAATCCCAGAATGGACGTTTTTATTGACTACTTACAAAAGGTAATCATACAAATTCTCAGTAAACAACAAAAGTGATGGAAGAGTCTCTCACTGCTGGAGAAAAGAGCAACACAGCCCCTCAAAACCAACTCCCTTACCACTATAAAACCAGCCAACAAAGGAGTGCAGTAGTGGTTCTAAACACAGAGGATTATATTCAAGAAGTACACTGACAAGTTATTGGACAAAACTCATTACAGACAACTCACTGAAGACCCCACAACAACATACAGACAAGAACTTGAACATATGATCAGATCTTTTCCATGTAACATCCTCGAGCAGTTAAACAAACTGAACCCAGTCAAATCAGATTACCAAGATCATTAGACAAAACTGGCCTCTTCTTAATACAGATCTTGCACGACTGGAAATTGCCAGTGTATCCTTAAAAACTGCATGGAGGAGAGTGGAAATATTGGAGATCTGGTAGTACAAAGTTACCAACTGGTATAAAGAAGAAGAAGTTTGTTACCAGCACCTCTTTTATCTGGCTTCAATAAATGTGGAAATTGTAAGGGAGGGGCAGCTGCAGAAAAGGGAGAGGCAGCTGCAGAATAAGGGGTGCTAGCTGCACATTCGAGCAGACTTGATAGACCTCTAGGCCTTTATCTGCTGGCAAATTTCGTATGTTCGTATGTAAATGCTGTCCTGTGGTTCAGAAAAACACAGTTTTTGAACATCCTACAAGTAAAAGCAGTATGAAGTATGTAAATACATTAACTGTAATTCCATGGTAGTGGTATATCTGGCATATTGTAAGTGTGGGGCATGCTGTATAGGAAAAAACAGTCAACAGTTTAAAATATGGATCACTGAACAATATTTCTGAGACATAGAAAAACAAAATCAGGACAATATTGTAGCTCTACATGTAATGCAGTCACGAGAATGACATGCCTTTAATTTTGTAGGAAATGAAAGAGTACAGGTTGGTATGAGGAGAGAGGATCTGGCAGTTTAGTTCTCAGATGAGAACATTTGTCTGGTGCCACCATTTGTACTGGCACTGCTGTCTATGTACACAGCACCCCATAGAGCTATCCCACAGGTCCCTGATCAGTGTCCCCCACTGGTTGACGGGTGCCCCAACCCCCCCCGAACAGGTCCGACTTTTGCCACAAGGCTGTTAGACCAGCACTTGTCTGGTCTAAGTACAGCTATAAGTTGTGGGCATGGCGGGGCTTTCAAACTCCCAGTTTAGGGGATGCAGCAACCCCATCATGGCGCTAGGATTCTTCCACCGTGGTGCACCGGTGCAGGTGATGTAAGGATGGTGCAAGCCTGGTTGGTGCAGGCAGCCCTGTAGCGGTGCACGGTCCCTTCCAGAATGAGGACTGTTGCAAGGTGTAGTGCAAGAAGCCCTTTGTGCCATTTCTCCTTGCCAAATGCACCCTTGTGCCAGTCCCGACTTTTGAAAATCAAGTCCAAAGTAGTTTATTTTGTACAGTGGAAAAAATGTCCAAAATGATGCTATGCGAGAGAAACCAGGCGATTCATTCAAACCAGGATAAATCTCCACTGCCACGTCACATCAAGTAAAATAAAGAGCACACCGGTGGGACACCACTTCACCCAGCCTAATTATTCACTTTTGGACACATATTCTGGTACTTAAGGCAACTTCAGATCTACACAGGAAAGGATTACGTCAGAGAGTACGTTCATGAGGCAACTTAATTCAAAACAAAATGGTCTGAACAAAGGCACAATGTTCATGACAGTTTATGAAAAGCTCTGACATATTTAATTGCATCATAATTTTGTAGTGAGATTACTCTGTTTATTTCCTCATTTATCAAAACCTTGTGTCTTCCTCGCCTTAATATTAAATGTTTTTCTTTCTGCCTTTGACGCTTGTCATATCTCTAGGATTAACCATCACGCATCTGTAGTTTTAAGTTGCTCTGTCTCTGGCTGCCATTCCTATGTCAGCCTTAAACATCAACCTTTCACATAAACTCTGCTGCCTTTGGTCAGGCTTAGTCTCGTAACATGCCTGACGAAAGGACCTATGTGGCCTCAAAAGCTTATGTACTGGAACATCTATGTAATGTCTTTGGTGATCCAGTAACAGGTATCACAACCTGAAATTAATCCAGTTTCTCAAAAAGACAAATTATGTTTTCCCATTCCAGGAAGCATGCTGCTATATCACAGAATTACACTGTACATCCCACTTAAATTGTTTTAACATGTTTTGTTACATCTCATGTCACTATAATCCTGTCCCCAGTCCCACTCCACATCAGCAGCACACATTTATGCTTTCTTAGCTTTGCATACACATAGAAACAGAGAAAATACAGATGATGATGGCAGAAAGAAACTGATGGGTTCATCCAGCCCCCCCATACTACCCTATCATACCGCAGGACCTATTGTCTTTGTGGGGTCTTCCCTTACACTATTTCCTCTTTGTTCTGTGTGTCTCCACCTCCCTGAGTAGCTACTATACCCTTGGCTCTGATTCCGCCATATTTGAAGTTGTTTATGGTTTTAGCTCCCAGCACCTCTGCCAGCAGACTATTCGATGGCTCTACCGGTCTTTCTGTAAAATACTTCTTCACATCCTTTTTTCAGTCTTCCCCCCATTAACATCCTCTCATGACTTCTTGTCGTTAAATCTGTGTTCCTGGTAAATGGCTCCTCAGAGTTCACCTTAATTCCTTTCAGAAACTTGTAGGTCTCTATCATATCCCCTGTCTCTCGTCTGGTTTTGAGTGAATTCATATTCAGTGCCTTTAGCTGATCTTCATAAAATGTGGCCTCCTGGCCCTGAATCATCTTGGTCACCCTGTGTTGTACTTTCTTTAGCCTGCCCCTGCCTTTTTTAGGTGGGGACTCCAGAACTGGGCACAGTACTCCAGGTGTGACCTTGCCAGTGACCTATACAGTGATAATAGTACCTCCTGTTTTCTACTGTCAAACCCTCTCCAGATGTACCTTGGCATCTCATTAGCCTTGCTAAAGGCCTTGTTACATTGGTAGGTTTGTTTAAGGGGCTCACTAATGATGACTCCTAGGTCTCTTTCCTGTGATGTTGTGCCCAACTTAACTCCTTCCATTCAATACTCTGTTCTGGGGTGTTTTTTTCTTAAGTGCATCACTTTGCACTTCTTGGCATTGAATTTCATCTGCCAGACAATGGATCAGTTTTACAGCCTTTGTAGGTCTCTCTGTAAATTCTTTTAATCCCTCCACATTGTCACACTGTCAACCCAAAACCTGGCCAGGGTATCAGGACTTCTGGTCTCCACCATGCTGCATGGCTCTGCTCTTGAAGCAGTGCAATTCATCAAGTACCTCATCATGGGGCTAGATAGCAAGCTTGCCTTCTCAGCCCACACTGATGCTGTACATGCAGAGCTCAGTCCTAAGCTAGGTATCCTCTACTGAAACAAGGACTGCCTACCCATGCTTGTTCGCTATGAGCTGGTCACCAAAATGGTGCTCCCAGTCTTTGACTATGCAGGCATGTTCTATGGTACAGCCCCCTCCACTTTCCTATCCAGACCGGACACCCTCTGTAATGCCTTTTGTCACTTTGTGACAAAGTTCCTTCCACATATGCAGTGCTGCTCTCTCCATTCCTCCCTTTCCATCCTCCCCATACCTTCTTATTGCCAGTCACACTGCATCTCCTTCATCTCCAAGTACTGGGTTGGTTCCCTTCCTTACTATCTCTCCTCATTCCTCTCTCCTGTCCCCACTGCTCCATGCTCCCTCCACTGCAGGGACCAGAGAACCTTCTCCACTCCTCAGCCCTGATCCTCTGTTGGACAACCTGCATTCTTCTATTGCCCACCAACACTCTGGAACCAGCTCCCCATATCTCTCTGCCATTCTACCTCCTCGGGTTCCTCCCGATGCCAGCTGAAACTCATCCCACCACCACCTGCTGTTTCCCATAGGAGGTCCCCCCAGTGATCTTGGTAGCTCAGGTTTTTAGTTCCCCATGACCTAACTGCTCCCTAGTGCACTGCATTACTTGACTTTGTACTGCTTTGATACCACATTTGTGATTTCCCAATTGCACTTGTATTGCACAACATACTTGCACTTAACGTATCTGTACCTTTTGCTTGTACCATGTAATTAACTGTATTATATCTCACTGTCCTCCTGTAACCCTTCCCCAGGGTCGCACCTGTAAATGAGCCTTGGCTCAGTATGCCTCTACCGGTTACCAATCTTCAATAAATAAATATGTAAATTAATGAATCCTGCCACAGAGTTTAGTGTCATTTGTGAATAAACGCAACCTGCCCTGCATTCCCTCTCATATGTCATTGATAAGTATTGAAGAGGACTGGGCCCAGAAAAGATCCCTGTGGTACTCCACTGGTGACCTTTCTTTCCATTGATCTGACTCCATTCACCACAACTCTCTGCTGCCTCCCCTCCAACCAACTCCTTACCCACCTTACTATCTCCTTAGCTGACCCCTGATCCCTCATCTTCTTCAGCAGTCTTGCGTGTGACACCAAGTCGAATGCCTTGCTGAAGGCGAAGTAGAGTCAGTCTTCTGGATGCCCCTTACCAACTATCCTGGTTACCCAGCAAAAGAATACCATTAGGTTGGGCTAACAAGACCTCCCTGACATGAACCCATGCTGCTTACTATCATGAAGCTCATTTTTCTCCAGGTATTTCACTAAGTCTCCTTTGACTAGTGTCTCCATCAGTTATCTACCACCCCAACAGGGGTTCGGCTAACTCCGATGCCAGTTCTCTTAGTACTCTTGGATGCATCCTATCTGGCCCCAGAGCCTTGTTTACCTTCAGAGCTGCTAATCCTTTTCTGGATCTTACAGTATACTAGTAAATCTCTGTAGCCTTATTTTCTGGAACCATCCATCAGCTGCCTCAATGCTGCTTTCTGGCAAGGACCTACTGTTTTCCCTAATGAATACTGAGCTGACGTAGCCATTCAGCAGGCTACTTTCTGCCCATCCTCCTCTGTTACCCTGCTCCCCTCCATTAGCCGACAATTTCCCATTCCATCTTTCTTTTCTCCTTTACATATCAAAACACAGTTTTTCCCCTTCCTTGACCCCCTCAACAGTGCATAGTTCTATGTCTGCCTTTGCGATCCTGACTGCCCTCTTGGCTTCTCTAGTTTTTTTTCTGATACTCATCCCATTCTACACCATCCTGTTTTTCTTTTTACCTTATAAAGGCAATCTCTTTCACCCTTAATGCCTCCATGACTTTTTCAGAGGAATCCTGTACTTCTTCTCTTGATAACTGTTCTTGTACATGTTGTTGTGGCCTCAAGAACAGCCCCTTTATAGACCCCATATTTCCTCCATTGCCCTGATGCTATCTACCCTGGCTAACCTGTCCAGGACTAAATCCCTCATTTGGTTGAAATCTGCCCTTTTGAATTCTAGCACTTCAGCCTTAGATGAGGACTCACTGGTGCCCAGGGCAAACTGAAACTATATAGTATTGTGCTTGCTGAACTCTAGTAGTTCCCAGCCCACACTCTGCCTACCATTTCCAAGTTGGTGAGTACCACCTAGAGAATGACATCTTGTCTAGTGGGATCTCTGACATGCACCAGCAGCAGTCCTGCAATGAATCAAGCAGGGCCTGGCTTCTGCTGCTACTGGCCGGTGGGATGTCCCAGCCGATGTCTGGCAGGTTGAGATCTCTTGTCACTCCTGTAACCTCCACTTTTGCTGCCCTGTTCTCTACTTCTGTTCCTAGTTCCTTATCTCCTTCCTCTCCTTGCCCTGGTGGCCTATGAAAAAGACCATGTGAAGTTTTCTACCTTATAACTCCATAAACTGTACCTACAGTGACTCTATCTCCCTTTCCCCTCCAATGCATGCATCCCCTACTGCCTCGATTCCTTCCCTGATGAAAGTGGCCACCCCTTCACCTCTATTTGTCTCTCAGTCATGCCTATATAAGGTACATCCAGGGACTGCTGGGTCCCAGTCATTGTCATAATTGTCCAAAGTTTCTGTAACAGCCACCAGATCCAGCTCAGAGTCTGCCACCAGTGTCTAGAGCTCACTAATGTTACTATCCAGTCTTCTGGCATTAAGGCTAGATCATGCGCATAGGGAAGAGAAACCCTGGTGCTACCTATAGGTTGGGAGGGGAGTTGCTGGCAATCACATGGGAAGAAAGAGACTTGGACATCATCATCACAGATGACCTGAAATCATCCAAGCAGACCACTTAACCAGTAGGTAAGGCTAGAGGGATGTTGGGGTGTATTAGTAGGGGTATCACAAGTCGGAAGATAGAGGTAATAATCCCTCTTTAAAAGACACTGGTTAGGCCCCATCTGGAGTCCTTCATGCAGTAATGGAGGTCACACCTGCATAAGGATATTAACAAAATGGAGGCAGTCCAGAGAAGGGCAACTAAAATGGTGCAGGGACTGCCTCCAAAAACGTATGAGGACAGATTAATGGAGCTCAGTATGTACCTAGAGCAAAGGAGAGAGAGGTGATACGATTGAAACATTCAAATATCTTAAGGGCATTAACAAGATGGAAGAGTTTGACATGTTTCAATATAAGAAAAATAGCAGGACAAGAGGACACAGCATGAGATTAGAGGGAGGCCAATTAAGGGGTAATGTGAGGAAGTTCTTTTTCACAGAAAGGATGGTGGATGCATGGACCAGCAAGCCTCAGGAAGTAGTGGATATGAATACAGTGCAGGGCTTCAAACAGGCATGGGATAGGCATAAGGGAGCAATACAGATGAGTGTGAATAGACAGGCCATTGACTGTAAAGGCCTGTGGCATATTCATAAGGTAGAAAAAATGGGCAGACTGGATGGGCCTTGCAGTCCTTATCTGCTGTTAACTTCTATGTTTCCATGAGGCACACCACTCTCCAACTTGTGCTCCCACCCTATTTGGTTCTTGGATGGCTCCCCTGTCACAGCTCCCTGATATCCTTGGCAATTTTTTTTTTTGGTGGTCTATTTGATCTTCACTCCCCAGACCCCTGAACTCATTCTATACTGCTACTGCTTCTTGTATACCATGTCCCCATTCCCGGGGGAGTCCTGCCTAGGACCCCTTCATCTTCCTCAGCTGTGGAATCTCTAGCCTCAGCCTCCTCTGTAGTCAATGTAACTGTCTGCTATGTAAATGTCAAATGTCTTCCCTAACGCACTGTCCTCTCTCTTGTCAGGGGAAGGTCATCACCTTTGAAAAGCCTCCTATTCCAGAAGCTCCCCCAGTCTCCTACAAAGTGGTACCATTTTTCCTGACACCACCCGTATAACTACTCGTTGAACTTTTCAGTCTCCTCCTTACTCACTCTATCCTCCCCCTTCTCCCTACCTCAGAGAAGGAGGATCTCAGAAAAGGCCATGGAAGCTGAATGCTTCTTCAGTCTGTCCATCAGCATCTGGAAGTCCCTCCTCACTGTCCCAACAGGCCAGTTCACCAGATTGTTGGTACCAAGGTGTACCAACACTCCCTGCTCCCATCCCTCCTCCACTATCCTCCCTATCCTTTCCGAATCTCAGATGGTTGATGCTTCAGGCAGGCATCTATCTACCCTCTCCCTTTTCCTGCTCTGCCTACTACCCTCTCCATGCCTCTAACCATAGAATCATCTACCACTAGAATTCTCCTTACTAACTTCCACTTGCTGTTGCTCCCAGGAGTCACCACATCTTCTTTCTGCTCAACACCAACTGACACAAGGTCTCCCCCACTAGAGGCAGGCAACTGTACCTCTTCCATGGGTGCAAAGTGATTTGCCATTGGTATTTCTTTGGTAGGGCTGACTGCTATGGGACTGCCCTTCTCCCAATCTCCACAGCTGTCCTCCCCTCCCCTTACTCACCACTCTACATTCACCCAAGCCAGCGGTCTTCAGGAGTAGTGTGGGGTGAGGGGGTGGGCACCAGTTTAGTTGGAGTTATAGCTGGGAGATTTTCTCCCTTGCTGCTGCCAACTGAGCATGGAGCTCCCAGAAGGTCTTACATATCAGGAAATGTCCCCTCCTCCAAAACATAGCTCTGGAGACAAGCACACCACAATCCCCACAGCTAATTACCTCCCCACTCACCCTATGTTCCATTCTAGCCTGTTGAGTTTTTTATTTATTGAAATGTTTCACCAGGAAGGCACTCTGAGCAACAAGTTGCTCATCTCCCAGTGCAACCTGGGGGGTAGGGAACAATGGGATAGAATACAGAGAAATGTTACATTATTAGAATACAATTTGCTTACTTGCATACATTGGGGCCTATGCAATAAGGGGTGCGAAGCAAGCGTGCAAGGCGCATGCAGCACTGCACCCACAGGAGAACTGCATTCACAAAGCAGCAGTCTCCACCCGGCTCCCTTCTGTGTCCCCACCCCCCAGGTGCAGAGGTGTGTGGGGGAGAGGATGTGAGCCCAGGCAGCAGTCAATCGGCTGCCCTTCACTGGTCCACAGTGGATCCCTTGTGCTGGTATGGCGCCATATTGCTGGGGGGCGTAGAGCACTGGCAATGCGGCCTGGGGGGGGTCATGTGCTGGCCTCCTGCCCCTGGCCCAATCTCCATCCTCCAACCACAGGGGCACCTTCCTGTGGGGTTCCAATGACCCCCCACCAGCACCAGCAGGTCCAGCGGCGGTGACTGAAGGGGGCACTTAGCCATTATGGCTGGTTTCCAGATGGGCAGCTGCCATCACCCTGCATAAGGAATGCAGGAACACCCCCCCCATGGAGACCCTGGCCCACCCACTTGCGGAGCTGCATGCTCAGACGGGGATCTGGTGTGGGGGGTGCGTAACTCATTTGGGAATGCCACGGTGGGTGCGGACAGGTGCAGATGGGCTATGCACCTGGGTTACACTGCGCGTAGCCCATCCACACCTTTAGTGCATAGGCCTCAATGAAAGCAGGAGGAATTACAGGTGGATAACATTGGTTAACAATGCAACAGTTAAGTATAGTAGACATGAAGACACCTATAGCAATTAGGCAACAATTGGAGACAGTTGGTAACATTAGAACACATATAATAATTTGGCAACAGTATTTAGCACTAGATGGTAAGGTGACTGAATAGTAATTGGTAGCCATTAGTGTAACACAGATATTCAAAATTTACAGTGATTGGAGTAAAGAGAGGAAGAATGGAAGGAGGGAACCAAAACTTATAGAGGGTAGAATGGAAGAAGGGAAAGGAAATTTACAGAGAGACACAGACAGAACACGATTTTCAAGGTAAACAGAGATGACAGAGTGGACTAAAGTGCATATAAGAGGGGTATAGAGGTAGGTTATAAGTGCTTAATTGAGTGAAGAAGTAGGCCAGTGTTAGGATATGTTAACCAGAAGGGAGTTAGGAGGAGAGAAGCGGTAGAGTGTGGCATGGTGATGAGACAGAGGTATTGTAGGTGGGGGGTATGCAAGGGAGGGAGTTGAAATTAAACAGTGTCCTGTTATTCCTATCTGGGCAGGGCTGTGGACAGCCCTACTGGTAGGACACCGGTTATAGGCGATGGGAGTTATTTATATATAGTGATGCAAGAGAAGGGGGTGTTGGTGGGAGGAATGCTGTGGGAGGGGGTAGCAGAGGTCAACAATAGTAGGGGGGTAGTACACCACCAGTGTGCTGGGTGACCCCGCCTGCACAAGTTAGTGATCTAGCAGTGACTGGGGGGTGCAGTAAAAGAAAAAATAGGGGAAAGGGGGTAAAGTTGTTGCCCACCGTGCACTATGGATCCTGTCTGCACAAGGCAGTGATCGAGCTCACAGGAGGGAGATAGATTAAGGGTAGGGAAAGAAGGAGGAGGAACACTTTAGGAGGAGGGAGAGTAGGGGACAAGGAGGAGCATGATCAGATGGAAATAGGAGTGGTGGGGAGTTGTCATATGGTAATATGGGCTTAGGGGAGAGGGCAGGGGGATTGGGGGGTCATGGCAGGTACAAGAAGGGGCAAGGAAGTTCTTGAAGGCAGAGTTAATGGAGTAGCAAGAGGATGAGTCTTGAATTTGAGAGGGAAGTGAATTCCAGATTTTTGGGAGGCGATATGAATAACCTGATTGGCCAATAAGGGTGGAACGGGGTGGGACTGCCAGGGTTTGTGAGTCAGTAGATCTTAGGGATTGGGAAAGGGGGGGGTTGTTAAGGCAGGGGAGAGATAGGAGGGAAGTTCATCCAGCCAGTGCTTGTAGGTGAATTTTACGCAGTGAGAGAGAGACGACGGTTTGTCAGGGAAGGGAAGGATAGGGCATGGCGGAGATCACAATGATGAATGCGGAGGGGGCATCAAGGGCAAAACAGCAAAAGGAGTTGAAGATAGTATCTAGTCTGGCCAGGAAAGACTTAGGGGCAGCACTACGTCAGAGTAGTTGAAGATAGATAGGATCATCTTCTGGACAATCTCACGCCTAGCCATGGGTGGGTTGCAGGCACGGTTCCTGAATAAGGCACCAAGCTTGGGATGCAATTTGTTCTGAATGGCGTCAATATGACCAGAGAAGTTCAGGTGTTGATCCAGCCAGACACCTAAATACCTGAAGGAGGATGTGTCCTTGAGTAAAGTCCCATCAAGGGTGTGGAAGGAGGGTAGAGAGAGAAACCTGGTAAGTCTCTACCTGGTGCCGAAGGTCATGGAGACTGTTTTTTTGGCGTTGAGAGATAGCTGGTGGTTTGCAAACCAACACTGAACTTTGTCAAAGTCATGCTGCAAGTTGGATGCAACCTCGATGGGGCAGGAGCCAGATGCACACAAGACTATATCATCAGCGTACGCGTGAATGCAGGAGAATGAAGAGCAGGTGGATGGAAGATCAGTTAGAAAATTAGAGAATAGTATGGGGGCCTAACACTGATCCCTGGAGGATGCCAGTTCTTATCGGGAGAGGTGGGGACATTGCGTTAGATATCTTTACTGATTGGGTTCTGCCAGTGAGTGCTTATAAACTGCCTGAGTTACTTAGTAATATGTCTGTTTTATAACCTTGTCCTACACAGGTATAAGCTAAGATTACTGGTATTAGCAGTGATCAGTAATACCACACTTGAGACACAGCCTAACCTTCTGTCTGCCTGTCTTATAATGTTACCTATATTGGTAGAAACTAAGATTTAACAGTTTTAGCAATAGTCAGTAACACTACACATGCAGCCTGTCTATCTTGTAACATTACCCTATGTAGGTACAGAAGAAGATAAGCTATAACAGGTTTTGCAATGGGCAGTAACGTTACACATTAGACGCAATCTGCTGCACCATAGCTAGGGACTTAAGCAAGGTGTTTAAGCAACTACTAACTTATCAACTGCTGTTGACAGCTGCCACTCCTTCAGAGCCCCCTAAGGCCTTGCTGTCTTCCTGCAGATGCTCCTAGGTCAGATGCTCCACTCCTTCCCTGTGCCCCTCACTTGATGGGATGTCCACACGATGGGATGCTTGAGAAAAGAGAAAGTCATGTACAGGAGCAGTGTCTTGCCTCTGTC
Organism: Neoceratodus forsteri; assembly: GCA_016271365.2. Lineage (NCBI taxonomy): Eukaryota > Metazoa > Chordata > Ceratodontiformes > Ceratodontidae > Neoceratodus > Neoceratodus forsteri. The sequence goes on along the minus strand of JADMNL010000030.1, from coordinate 19,356,295 downwards.
AGCTGCCTCCTTGCTCTGATAGCAAAAGCACAAGAGTCAACTAAAGCATGAAACAAGATCATTAAATCCTTGTTAACAGCTGATCTCATAGCATTCTTAGATTCTCATAGCATTCTGGAAGCAACATAAAAATGTCATCTCATATATTTGTGCATATTAATGGTTCACATTTAAGGCATGAGCAGTATCAAAGGGTTAATTTAAAGCAGCAGTGCATGTTACAGTGCAAATTTTGACCTATACTTTTTCTATCCCGTTTTAGATAGCCCCTTACAACATGTCTTGTATGATACCCCTCATTTTCCATTGTGAGTTTGCTTTAGCACTTTTGTACAGTTAAAATAATAAAAACACTGCTCCTTTAATACTGCTTAGACTGGGTTTTCAACACCATTGTGAAATGTTTTAGAGCTCCCATCATCCCATGAGGTCAGGGGGCACTGTCTGCTGCATGTGCCTGTAGTTCCTTATACATCTAATTAATTATTCATGAGCCTAATGAGGTTCCTGATTGGCTACCAGATTGGTCATTAACATCTTAGAAATGACCACTCCAGCTGCCTACTGATTCTGTGCTGCTCACGTGGCTCATGCCACACTGCTTAAAACTTTAATTAAGTTAAAAAATAAACTGAAAAAAGAAAATTGTTATTGTGATTAGACTTATAATCACAATTACAACCTCAGAGTCAAGCCATTTCCCTTGGATTAACGCATCGCTGAGGGGGGTGTCTTGGCTGCATCTCCCAATTGGTTGTTAATCCTTCAGAAATGACCAGTTTCTTGATTGTTATGGCTTAATTTTACATTTCAAGAAAAGTGATAATCTGAACAAAGGGTGTTTAAAATAAACAGAGAATAGTGATGAAAACAGGGACGGAGCCACATTAAAAATAACTATTCTTTTGTTGTTTTAAATCTTTAAAAAAATAACTAAAGCAGACTAAAAATGGATAAATGAGACCATCTATCATACAAAACAGAAGCAAAGAGGCAATTTAAACCAGAATAAAAAAGTATGGCTGGAAACTTTCACCACTAACATGCGCTGCTGCTTTAAAACAACACTACACTAAATTGTTTTCCACAAAAAGCTAGTTTCAGGCACAATTAATAAAAATATTAGTACACCTGTGAAATCTGCATTTCTAGGTACCAGCTGTGCTGCATACCATGAGTTTTTTTTTTCTCGATCCTAACTTTTACTAGGTTTACAGTTCAGCAGTAAGGCATGGCTAGGGGTTATGTCAATGGTGTGCTAATTACATTCTAGGGGTGTAATGTAACTCATGGTGTAGCCGAGTGCTATATGTCCCTAAAAGGTGATATAGTGACCATTAAAGGAAAGTGGTCAACAATACAGGTTCCCGCCCCCACAAGTCTTACCCTCTGGTTAAGCTTTCTAAGCATGTTGTGGTATTTTTCTCACATCACAACATACTTTATTTTAATAAAGAAAAGTCTGTGACCCGGAAGTATGGTGGCTTGGGGTGCTAGATTAGGGAAACTAATGGAGGGGCTCAAGAGAAGTCAGACAGGGAGTATGAGGAGAGACACTGGGTGGTAGTGGTCAAAAAAGGCAATAGCTAGGGGATGACGAACAGACGCAGTATGGAAGGCTAAGTCCCACCAGACGAGATGGATAACAAAGTGTAAAGGGTCTCCCGCCTCATAGTAGCCATGTGTTTCTCTAACAGAAGAGTGGATAAGATCTCCCAATGTCATTCCTGGTAGGATGGAGTTGAATCATCTGTCCAATGACACAAGATTATAAGCTTAGCTACAGCTGAAAGGAGAGCCATGTGAGCTTTACGGGTAGCTAACAGCCACAGCAATGAGAACCAAACTCAGACACTCAGTCCACCATTGCCGACTGAGACACGTCACTGTGGTAATTGTACTTTTTGTACAGCCATACAGGTTGTTGGCCATTCTCTCATGTTGCACATGCAAAACATTATATGATTAAGAGCTTTTTTTCACTACAATAGTATCACTCTGATCTATATTGTTGTTTGCAAGTGTAATGTCATTTACATCAGCAAGACAAAAAAGCCGATTCAAAGTCAGACTGTCTGAAAACTTGCACAGCATTGCAAAGTATCATAAGAACAATGCTCTCCACCCCTGTGGTAAAATCAGGACACAGTCACACTTTTAAATTTTGAGGGATTGAGTTGGTGTCATTGTCGGGGGGGCAGGATCTTGGTAACAAAACTGCTCAGGTGACACAGCCACTGGCAGCATGAACTGCAGATGGATAACTGCTGGGACATAATGTATTGCTCTTGTTATAGCCATTTTTAAGATGAAACTGTTTTTGAGATATAACGGATTTGGGAGCAACAGATATATATATATTGGAGATAAGTTCATGATGAGATGGCCTACCTAATGTATATATATATTATAATCGGGAGCTTTTGTATCATTTGTGCATATTTTAGATTTACTATTTATGCATGACATTGCTTGACTTTTAGTGACTGCGTGTTTACTTACTTACCATCAGATATGCCTCTTTAAGAAATGAATTGCTGTGTATATACCTTTAATATTTGTACATATAAAGGAGGTGGGTTTGAACACCACAGCCACATCATGAAAAAACACACATCAACGTGCTAAGGTCAGTCACATGGTAGAGTGAGCATTGCTAGTTACCTGTTCTTAAACAATAAATGCAGTTTTTACCCAGCTTCAGAATTAAGCGCATGTTTAAGGATCAGTGTTGTTAGCCCGATATCTCACTTTCAAGTAAAATAATGATTTATGTATCAGATGTTGATGCATGTGCCATTTATGGGGCTACTGATTTGCACAAGTCATGGCAGTCTGACTTATTGTCACATGTATCGAGGATGCCGCATGCTTGTGCCGCAAGTCCCCAGCACAGCTATGAAAACCCAGCCTTGATTCTGTTTATCAAAAATAATTTTGCAAATTAGAATTCAAACCCATTTAAGCTGCCCCAGAGATCAATAGAAAATTGAATGTGTTTCATCATAACTCTTTGGGTATTGCGAATTTAGATGCAAAGCTGTCTTTTAAAGCCACCATTGGGGAGAATGAGTTTTTAAACATTATATGTACGGTACAGTATGTTATCAAGAGAGGCATGAACAAACAGTACTCAACAGATATCGCCAGATGGAGAAAATGTGTCTCAATATTGTTGCCATAGAAACACAATTCTATTTATCCGTCTCCCAGCAATCTCAGCAGTGTAAATGACCAGAAATGAGTTTTACCTGCAATGCACAAGTGTTAGGTAAGAGATACCTTCTAATTTACACCAAAATCCATAATTGGGACCTCTGTAGACAGGGTCAGCCTTTCTTTTTTTGTTCAGAGTGGTGTACACAAGCCTAAATGGGAGCCTAATGGACTAGAAGATTAAAGATGTTGCACACGCTGTTTATAGGCTTTCTTAAGCTGCATATCGAAAACTGCATGAAAAAGATTACCTGCTAAGAGTGACTTCTCTCAGCAGCTGATCCATGGAGTGATTCTGCAGTTCAGGTCATGAGGGTACTTTGTATTTCTGCTTCAGTTCTGACCTTAAAGTTGGACCTCTTTTCAGAAATCAGGAGGGTAATGGAACAAAAAAAACAAGCGATACAAATAATTTACATATGATTTTGTTTTACAGGAAACAAGAGTTGTCAAATTGTGCGGATGCAAATTTGCCAGAGAGGCCTTGCTCCCTTCCACATACAGCTCCACCAACCATGAAGGTGAGTTACGAATGAGGTCATTATATGTCTGATATTTCATTGTGCCTGGTCAAAATGTTCACTTTTTCTGTAGGACTGACAGAGTGTTATGCTTACACAGGGTACTTAACCCAGCTCCAGCAAAAACATAAGTAGTAAAACTAACACTTTGTTACAGAAGGGGGTGAGGGATATTTTACATATGACATGAAATTGATATTATCTGGAACAAGAGTAACAGAGATTGACTGTGGGGGGAAAGCTATACAACATTAGCAGTGATAAATTTATGAAAAAAAAAATGTTTTGTAAAGAAATGTATGTCAAGTTAATATACAGTATGCCATGCAAGATGTTTTAGCGGTCTGAGATTGGTGATTTTGTTTATTGTTTTTTAATTTGACTTCATATATCCACAAACTCATGCACTATGTGCTGTGTACAGCATTCTTGACTTATTGCAACCAAGTAGGTTTCACTCTGAGGAAAAGTTTGCATTCAAAAGCTGCAGCTCCTCTTCTTAGATGTGCTGTCATCATGGGGGAAGATTTGTATACTTTCATGTAATGAGCAGGACAGGTGGGTCAGGGCCATGAGAATTCTGTTGTCTTGTTCACCTGTCGTTCTGGCAGGGGTTACTGCATACGCACTGTTCGTATGAGTGACTGAAACCTGGAGACTTACCATCTGCAGCATAAAAACATTCTCAGGCACTAGCATAAACAAAATGTAACAAAAGAGAAACATGAGACTTTGTGTATGGTTTCTTTATAATAATGCTGTTCATATCTGTAGTGGAACTATGGATTTGTGCATTAGAAAAATCTCCTCTGTATCCCTACCCTGAATTTCTCAGTTTTTGAATAATACGGATAACAAAGTGAAACTTTTGTATACCAGATCATCTCCCAGTTTTATTATGACAGTATTCATTTGGACCTACTGTTAGTATTGTGTATTGTTTGAGTCATCTCCCCGATACACTGGGAAATGAACAGTTACAACTCAAAGTGCCTATTTGGTCAAAACGTTTAACTAAACAGATAATGAGGAAGCCTTTTTAAAGAGATAACTGTTCAAGAAATGCCTTTTTGAAACATTTATGTTTCCTAAATAGTATCGCCCTAGTACCCAGTACCTAGTACCCCCCCTGCATCTATTCTACTGTGCCATCAGGAAGTTCTGAAATTCTGACTCAGCCATTCTCTGCTAGCACTTGATCCATTTTTTCACTTACTAGTTACCAGGCTTCCAAGCGATTGTTTTGCTTGATTATTTTGTTCATATGTTTGCATGCACCATTGTATATTTCTTATAATCCATACCACCTCATGCTTGAGGTGTGTATTACCATGCCTGTATGTTCTACTGTGATTTTGTTGTTTGCCACTTTGTGGCCCAGGTCATGACTGAAAACAGTCCTTCGGATCAGTGCACTTGCCCAGTACACAAAGACATAAATGAATGAATGAATGAATGAATGAATGAATGAATGAATACTGTATTGTAAAGCAAGAGCATATTGTCTCACATAAAAATATTACTTGCAACCCAGGTAACAAACCTCATGATAATTTTATGCAGGGAGGTATAGTGTACTGGACACACGCTGTAAAGCTTTCTGAAATAAACCCCTATTAATATATAAGGCAATTTTAATACCTTGGCTTCTAGTTACATAAAGCCCATTATAGATCACTGTGGGAAATGCCCTTTTTATTTATTTTTTTTGTCTCCCTGGAATTACACCTTTGAGCTAGAAGCCCATTTACAAAGGTTCCACGTCATTGTTAGGTACAGACAAGAGGTACATGTGATCACAAACTGATATGTACATTCATTGCAAAAAAAAAAAAAGCAAAACAACAACAATACAATCATTAGTTACATACATTAGTGGTTACAGGGTATAAAGCTGAAAAAAATATAAGATAAGTGCAAGAGATATAAGCAATGAAGAACATTCGATGTTTAGTAACAATATTTGGAAAACATGGGGTGCAGAGACAAAAGACATGGAGGTGAGAAAAGGTGAGAAGTAGAACAGACCGAAACGGGCTTTGTCATGGGGTTAAGGAGGGAGGGAGTGAGTGGAGGGGGGTGGGTTGGAGGTAAGGGTGGGTGGACAGCAGGGACCTTGCTTTAGTGCTTTTGTGCTGAGGGTTTTTGTCTTTTTAGCATTGCACAGAAACACTTAAACCAGTATTGTAAATTAACTTTGTGACACAAAATTAGCTCACAAAATTAAAATGTGTCACCAAATTACACTTTCATAGCTCTCATTGGTCCAAAAAGGACTAGTGGGATGCATATTTTGAAGGAAAATATACCCACCCACGCTCTATGGGCATCATGGCCCCTTTGGGGAATACTAGCCTGGCAAGCATCTCTCTAGTCACTGAACTATCGCACTACAATGGCAATACATTTGATAACACTCAAGCAGTTTAACTATGGAAAAAAATAACACACCTGAATGCAAATTTAGGCATTAAACCTATTGCCTTTAATTGAGAAAGGAATTCCACATAGGAGGGGGTTCTGTCTTTAGTGAACTTGGTGCTGTTATTGTTGTGGTTTGTTGTGCTTTTTATTCTTGTTTAAGTTCTGTTCTATAATCAGAGTTTCCGAACTTGTATTTTCGTAGATAAGAAATGCCACATCATTTTCACAAGAAAAGCAAAATCAAAAAATACATGTTTAATAACTCCAGTAGGTGGCTCTCCATTGTTATACTGCTACTTTAAATAGTTATCTGACCTTTTATTTTTATATTTTTCATTTCTGAGGATTTTCCCCATTTTACTCCCAGAACTCTTACCTACAACCACTGTGACACCCCCAGATTGGCTCCATACAGCATTTATGGCAACCCTTTTATAGTGCCTCCTTCACCTTGGATCACCCTTTTTTTCACTTTTCCAGGACTCAGCAGTTTATAAAATGTAAGAACAAACAAACAGAAAAGATGATGCATGAGCATGTGGGCTGAGAACAGAAGAAAAGGGCAGTATTAAATGCACACTGAAAATATAAAATAGAGTTTAAATCAATGTTTTGATCATAGGTCTTCATCATGAATTCTCTATAAAGAAAATAGCAAATAAAAGTTAGTGGAAAGGTAAGGGGAAATAAGAGACATACAGTATATGTGAGGAAGGAAAAGAGGTGATTGGATCTAGGAAAATAAGTGATAATAAGAAAGTTAAGCATAGAAGTTGGAAAACAAAAAGGTGTTAAGAGGGATGGAGGAAGAGACATAGTAGGAGGGCATATGCCGAGTACTTCTCAATCTAAGGAACTGGACATTCTTCTTCAGGTGTCCATCTCTTCCCCCCACATATGTCATCTTTCGGCTACCTTATTATGCTATACCATTCCACACTGTACCTTGTATATGGAGTAACAGAAGGCTTCAGTCTCCAGAGCTGTCACTCCTTCACCTTTCACCAGCACTAAGTCTGTCACAGTATCCTGAAGCCAGCACTGCCCCTGCCCCACACCGTACTAGGCTCTCTGAACAAACAGGACTTCAGTCTCCAGTGGTGCCAGTCCTTAGCATTCACCAGCCCTACATCTATTACAGTATGTGGAAGCATGCATTGTTCCCACCCTGCACTGTATCTTGTCCTAGGCTTTAATCACAAGTACTATCAGTCCCTCACCTTCCACCAGTGCTAAATAGTGTGGGAAAGACTGCAGTTTACATGCCCACACTGTATTCAACCTGAGAGGGCTTCAGTATCCAGTACTGTTAGTCCCTCACCTTTTACCAGTGCAAAATATGTATTATAGTGTGCGGGCTGCACTGCACCTGACTGCCTTGTATGAGGCTCCTTTATTTTGCCTTCCCTTAAAGGAGAACAGTCAGTGCTAAGAGCCCCACACCCAAGTTTGAGTCTGGTCTCTAGTTGCACTTCATGTGCAAAAATATTTTTTTACTTACTGTTTACTGTCTTATAATGGATTGTACCAGACTGAGTCTGCTGATTGCAAGCTGGCATTTTCTGTAAGTACAAATTCCCAAATCCCCTGCAGCTGACATGAGACAAAGACTGCAGCCATGGGAGATTCAGTAGCCTGCAGTGCACGTTAGACTTTTTATGATCTTGGATCTTTTGTTTGCTGGTCCTGCTGTCCTCCTGGGGGACTGTACATAGCCCCTAGAGAATAGTGGGTTCAGCAGAAAGGAAACAAACAATACCCAGTGTCAGGCTCTAAAAACGTAAATTTTGGTTTCCTTTGTTCCCTTCCAGCCCTGAATGCAGCTCCTGTGTCTCCCACCTTATTTATTCTATTCAGATGTGTCCCCTTTGCTGAGCAACATAGCAGAATGCATACTACTATCTCTGTACCTCTCCCCAAATGTGTAATCCCACAGAAATGTACACCTCTACCCTGCCCTCCCTTGCAGCTATTCCAAAGCATGCTCAGAATCCTCTCCCAGGTTTCTAACTCTGTGTTGCACTCCCTGTATAACATGCATCTTTACCCCATGCATCTAATGAAATATATATATATATATACCACCACACCCCTACTAAAACCTGTACCACTGCAACCCTCCAAAAAATCTGCTTGCCTCTTTAAATCTGCACCCTCATTCTTAAAACCGTTTCATATTTTGACTCCTGCACTGCATCCCTCTCAAACTTTGTACACTTACTGTACCCTTCCCAGTTCTCCCAAAATATGTACCTTCCCCCTACAGTGTTTGTACTCCATCCTCATGCCTCAAGATTTGTACCCCTCTGCACTACTCCCAAATTTACACCCATACCACTCATCTCCAACCATTTATATTCTTGCCCCACATGACTACCAAAATTTGTATCTCCACCTACAGTATCATAAACTCCATATCTCCATACTGCTCCCCTCCCAAAATTTGCCTCTACAACCTTATAATGTTTTACCCCTACTACCACAAACTACACATTTTTACCTACCCCATTCTCTCAAGATTTGTACACCTTCTCCTGTACCCCTCCCAAAATTCATGCCATATTCCATACACCTGCCCAGATTTTTAGCTCATGGCACACGTCAACAGCACAATTTGGAAGATTTCCAAAATGCACACCCCCCACCCAACTAATACACCCATTACTACACCTTGTCACAAGTTAGAACACTTTTCCATGCACTACTCCAAGAAATGTGGAGCTTTCTCTCACTACTCCCCAAATCTGCACACCATCTTAATTCTGTACCCTGATCTCATGTACCTTCAGATAATTTGTACCTCTAACCCCACACTTCTTACCAAATTTTTGCCTCTACACCTGCTGTCCACCCAAGATTCTAACCCATTCTCCTGGACCATACCCGAAATTCATAACTCAACCCCCCCCCCTTCACATACACACCACTACCAAAATGTGTACCATTCACAAAACCTGCATCTTACCCTTTGCACTCTCCCAATATTTACAATTCACTGCACCCCTCCCAAAAGTTGTACCACTTGACCAATACAACTCACACACCTTTACTTCCTTGTGCTACTCTCCAGTTGTGCACCCACCCAAAATGTGAATCCCCAACCTTTGTACCCCTCATATACTTGTACTTGTAGTGCACAACCCTGCTGCCATCTCAGCGTTGGCAAATCTACCTTTGTACCCTCCCAAAATATGCATACCTAGCTCCACACTCTACAATGTTTGTACCGTTACCCCAAGGTTTGAGTGCCTTCTTTTACTGTTCTCAAATTTCATCCTCTCAACCTGTAAACACTCCCAAATATGTCCAGTTTCCCTGTACCATCCCCAAAATCCATAACCATATTTTTCATCTATCCAACAAAGTGTACCTCTACACCATATGACTCCCAAAATATGTAACTTCCCTGTACTACTCTCAAATTGGAACTTCACAAAATGTGTACCCCTCAGGGATAGGGGTTCACATTTTGGTTCGGATTTGGATGTGGGGGTACACATTTGGGAAGGGCTGCAAAGTTGAGTGTGAGTACAGGAGGAAAGGTACAACTACTGGGAGTGGGACAACAGGAATACGTTTTGGGAGATTGTGGTACTAGAGTGTACACATTTTGCACACTCACACGTATGTCCACGATTCCAATCTAGAACTGACTTGTTTATAAAGTACAGCCCTCGTCTTTACAAATAAAATAGCTAAATGCTCTAGATAACATGTTGTCTACCAGCCCACATATTTTATTGGAAATGTTTATTTTGAACCCCTTTGCATTCTGAATTAGATCTTGATGGGAAACCGCACTATCTTGATAATCACGCACACCTGCTTGCCCGACGTGGGTTCACATCCTCTAGCGAATTGTGTATACAGATGGTTATTTTCTGTATTCTGATGCTTGTTTTCTAACAAAAAGTAGACGCCTGTCTTAATAAAATGGTCCTAAATGAGACAAGAAAGTAAAAAGAGTGCATGAAATTTTGACCCTGTATTATGCATACTGCTCCAGTTCAGGGATGAGGTGCCATTAATGTATTCAGGCTCGTATTCATCTGTAGTACTTCAGGGCTATGCACTCCAGTATTCAAATGATGGAACTGACTGCAAAGTGGACAAGGTGCAGCTAGACGTGGGCTGCTCATTTTTATCATTTTTATAAGACAAGAATATTTAGGCAGTAAAAATGCTACAACATGCTATTACTGACCAATGATCATAGAATTGGACTTAAATGAACACTTCAGACAGTTTTGTAAGCTGTGTCACATAAATCTGACAGTGTCCCTTTCATTTCCTTTTTTTTTTTTTCCTTATTTGGTAACCGGGTAGGTTACAAAAATTGTTGCAAGACACTGTGAACTGGGTTCAAAAAAATCTAGAGACCAAACTGGCTGAGGAGCTCAGAACCCAGTGCTGATATCCCAGCCCAACAGCACTGGAAAAAGATCTGTGTCCTACCTCACCTCTTTACATTAAGCAAAAATGTCTGTATGATCAATACACCCCAATTCACTTACCTGTATTAATAAAAAGCATCTTCCATCTACTGACTAAACAGCAAAAGTACAATTACCCAACAGGACACTTTTTTTCTTCTCTTTTTTTCACATTTCTATTTTTTTAACTATATGTGTATTGTTTTAATAAACAGGCATACAGTTGTGTGTGCAATCATATGACATAACAGAAAGAAAATGTTATCACAATGAGGACGTCAGTGCTCCTGATATACTCAGTTTCAAGATGCTATGCTTTGAGATAGAACATTGAGGGAGAAAAGAACATTAAGTCCACAGTACTTAACAAATGAGCTGTAAAGTGAGCCCATCAAAAGCATGGTAATTGCCATTCAAAGTCTCTAGCTGATGGGCATGTTCTCCGTCTCCAAGGAAGGAAAGAGAAGTACACCATTCTTTTCCCATGCTGTGTACATATTGCACAGATATGAAATAGATAGTGCATCATACAGCTTTATAAAATAAGCCGTAAATAGAGTAGATGCTGAATATGACAAACATAAGAGATTTTCCTTGCCCTTTAATTGCATATAATAACTGGAACAGTAGTGCCCTGTGTAAAAGCAGGAGGACAATGAACATGGTAATGATTTAGTAACAAAGAACTCTTCTAACTGCTGAACAGTAAAAACATGAGCAAGTAAGCCACCAGAGACTATTATTAGATCCCCAAGTCCAATTGATCCAGAAAGGACCTACAAAAACTTGATCCAGTGTAGTACTGCTCCAGTTCATATAGTCTATAATTAGATCCTGTAACAAAATAAAGTTCAGTCTTACCTGGGGACAGCAGTATTACCCACCCAGAAAGAATATTTAGAGCATCCCCATCTGTATTCGGGTATCTTCTTCACCCAAGGGATGATCTTTTGGTTGGCTGCTTGAGGCCTTCGGGCAGCACATTTCTGGTTCCATTTCAGGGCATCAAAGGGGTATGCAAAAAGGTAGATTTTTCCTTGATGGGCACTCTGGAGTCTGGCCAGGAATATTATGCCATGAGGGATATATGCCTTTTTTAGCATGACCTGGACCTCATTGAACCTCTTCCTCTTTTGCTACAAACCTGATGTCTGGATTGCAGCAATCAGTCTTGGGTGCGCACTCCATCTGTGACTACAACTATGGTATGTGGGGCCGCTGGGTTGTCTGGGCATCCTTATGGGATTAGCTGGTAGGCCTTGTGCAGTTACTGGGCTCTGTGTGTAGTGTCCTCCCCAAGTTGTTGCACCAGTCAGTTCTGGAGGAATAACAAAAGGTGGCTCTCGTCACAGCCCTGCGGCATCCCTAATATGCAAATGCTGGTGGCCCTTGCTTGGTTTTCAAGCCTCTCCAAGTGGGACTTCAAGTGCATGTTTTCATGGATTACTGAGGAGACTGCCCCCATTGCTGCAACAGACTGCTTCATGGGTTCTGTGGTTGCCATTTTAACAGAGTCCATGGTTGATTCCAGACCTGGCCGTTGCATGATTGGTAAGTCCATCAAATTAATCGGAGAGGCCAGCAAGTTTTAATCAGCCTACTAATGTTCATGCTGATTGTTTGTAAGGATTCTTCTCTGGAATCTTCTGCTTGGTCTGCAGTGCGGCCCTGTGTTGACTCAGTGGCAGGTGCTCCGGAGGCATTTTTGGGCTTGTCTCCAATACTCTGTGGCTGATCTTTATAAGAATTTCCCTATCAGATCCAAGAGGGTTTCCAATACAGTTCAGAGTAAGTTTAGTTCTGGTAGTTGAAATGAATTCAGTGATTTCCTAAAAAAATCCATCATCTGGGTGCAGAGCAGTATCTTGAAATGGCTGTATTGCTCAAGATCCACAGAGTCCCCAAACCTTTTTCAAATGTTTACTAGTTAATTTATTTACTAATTCTATTAAACCCATTTCATAATCACAATAAGGCATTCCAGGGTATGCTTTGTACTGGAATAATGGCATGTCTTGGGTGGTGGAAGCACTTGGTCTTCCACATCGTGCTTCAACCCACCTGGGTTGTGCCATTATATTAGCACAAAGCTCCCCCTGTCATGACTTATTGCTTAAATAACAATCAGGTAAACTGGTTTTCTACATGGATACGTGTTTCCCCAGCATCTCACCTCTGCTTGCAGTCCAGCCATGGTAAGCCTGGAGAATTGAAACAGTTAGCTGGCCTAGTGGTGCTGATGGTTGAAGCACTGGCACCACATCTCATGCCACGTCAGCAACCCGAGTTCGGGATTGGACTCAAGTTGTTCAGTGGTCGGTGGGGCAAGGAAGGATTGAGCATCTGTAGACAGCTCTTCTTCCTCGGGAGAGGGGGGATTGCATGGCATGCTGTGGAATGGCACCCAGTGGTGGCTGGCTGTCAGAACAGGCATGCTGCCAAGAATGAGGAGGATCCACATCCAGAGTGTTAGGCTGACTCCATGGAGGCGGAGCCAGCCACTCTGCTGATTGCACAGTCATGGGCCCAGGGGAAGAAGAGCAAACTTGGGAGCCAACAGGGTCCATGATGACCCGACTATTGGGTTGGAGGATGAGTCCCTCCGAGGGAGGGACCGGAGCTACCTGTTGGCATCCCACAAAAAGAAAAAAAAAGAAACAGCTGCCAAAAATGTTATTGAACTGGCTAGCTAGTTGTGTCTGTGTATGAAATTAGCTTGTTAAGCCTGGAACTGCATTATAAGTATGTTTTATAATTATGTTCAGTCTCTCAATTCAGTGATAATAAAACCTTGATGATTATGAGTCATCGGAATCAGCTAAGTATTTCTCACTTCTCTGATACAAATACAATAGGATATAATGTACATAACACTTAGGCTGACACTGGGGAGAAGGTGAATAGTTAATGATCTGATGTTCTTCCTCATTATTCAACAGCAAAGACCATTTTTATATTTTAAGGAACCGCATGGTCCTGATATTCACAAGCGTCCATTTGCGATGCACAAAAGATAATGCTGCGCACAAAGTAGCACACTGCCTCAGGGTGCTAGATTCATACAGGCAGCATGCCCAGTTTGTCATGCACTGGCTGTATAAATATTGGACCATGTTAGCAGCATGAAGTCTGCATATGTGCAGTGCTGCCACAGACCCCTATTGGCAACAGGCGCCCAGGAGCAAAGGGAGACAGTGCATCCCAAAGGGGAGAGCACATTTGCTCCTGGGACCCATAGTCAGATGCCAGCATGTTAAATGACTACATACGGCTTGCAACTTGCTCTTGGGCCATTAGCATGCCATTATGTTGCCAGCAGCAGCTCTGTGCAATGCTTCCTACTGCATAATGACTCAGCCATTGCCCCCCAACCTAACATGACCCCAAAACAAAATCTGGGGCAGTTTATAGTCTCCCCTCCTGTCTAATCCCAGAGTAGATGTACACACTTTCCTGGGAATCTAGTGGTAATCCCCTCCGACCTGATCACTGAATGAAAAGATAATCTTCTCTGGCAATCTATTGGCACCCGTCTCCCATCCCAATTCCTAAGTAAAATGATAAACTTCCCTAGCAGTCCAGGGGTCCCCAACTCCCACTTGATCCCCAAGTATATGTACACACTACCCTCCTACCCTCCTAGTCTAGCCCCCCTCCCACCTGATTAAAAAGATAAACTTCCCAGTTGGTCCAGTGGCAACCTCTCCTTCTGCCCAATCCCCAAGAAAATTTACATGCTTCTAATAGTCTAGTGGTACCACCCCATGCTTTGATCCCATTAAAGTACATAGTGCACCACTACCTCCTCCCTGGCCCACCCACTTAGCAACCACCACCCCACTCCCAGTCCACCACCTGACTCACCCTTGGGGAAGCCCGTCCTCACTGGTGTACAGTGCAGTAGACAGTGATGTGCACAGATTCTCCTCTCACCTCTTTGGCTGGCCGCCATCTGAATGACAGGGAGTGAATGTGCACGCACTGTAGAAACAGCTAAAACAATCATCTGGAAATTGTTGGCTAATTCAAGGAAATCTTTTCACATAGAACAGTGTATGAATAAAAAAGGAATCAAGGAGGGGCTGGAGGATAATGGTCACGTTTCAAGCAGGCCTTGCACTGCCCCCAGTCCATTTGAGGACATGTAGCGCAAAACCCTGGGATCCCAAAAATGGGACTGTGCAGTTCTTTAAAGTTCATGGTACTATATGCCACATAATTTCATAATACATGGCTCCAGGTGAGTGCACCAAATATTGACCCAAGAACAGAACTGTCATATGGAATACAGACATATTAATAGCTGCGGGACAGGCATCATCTTGAGGGAGGAGGCTCTATCCCACAGATAAACCTGTGGAAAATTCTTTAAGCATTACTTATTGTTCAAAATGTCAGTCTATTCTGTTGAAGATCCTGGTTCTTCAAGTTCAAGACCTTCCCATTGCATGCAGTATTATCTACAACTTATATCATTGGCTTACATTCTATTGTTACAATATGACATCTTTACTCCATATTTATTAACCAAGGTCATAGGTACACAGTGGCTAAAACAACAAGAATCCACTTTTAAAGCACTGGATTTTTTTTATCAGTGGTTTCTGCATGGAAAGGATAAAATTAGTATGGCAGGCTCTCCCATTTGTGTGTGTGTGTGTGTGTGTGTGTGTGTGTGTGTGTGTGTGTGTGTGTGTGTGTGTGTGTTGATGAGTGCACATTTACTTGTGGTATATATTCTATTTTCTGAGTTTGCTTGGAATCCTAACTGAGAGATTCTCAAAACTGTTCCTGCCCTTCTGAGGGAAACTCTGGGCTCAGTCCACAAAGGTAGCTGGGATACACTGGAACTGAACATATCCTGGTCACGCTGCCACACACCTGGACCGTGCAGGGATGAGTGTGAGTCATAGCCCCGTACTCTCCACAAGTGTAGAGCCCCATGCAGGGCCTGGGGACGGCACAGAGGAGTGGTGCCAACAGGAATGCCAGGCCTCCAAATGGGGGCCCAAATCAGTACTGTAGAGCAGTGGCGGCATTTGCCTGGTGGGGGCCCCATGCAAAGCTTGATGTCGGGGCCCCTATTAGTGTTGCGGGGGGGTGGTGGTTCTTACATATATTTGAAATACTTCAACTTAACGTTTCTGCCTTAAACACAACAGTATCACCACCATGGCATTGTCATTTTCCAGGTAGATGTGGATTCTATTTCAGGATTGAGTTTTACAATTATTTCTGTTATAGTTTTTACTGCACATAAAAGCACCAGGCTGCAGAGCTCATCTGCCAGTAACACTGGCGGTGGCCTCTAGTGATGACATGGTGACAGTGACAAAACTCCCCCCTAAAAAACACAAAGCCCCAAAAGAATCACCTGTGAGGCATTATTCATATTGCCCCTTATCGTTTTTTGTATTTATTGACAGTCACACACACGATCTGACAGTGTCATGACACTGGAGGTACAATGCCTGCTCTGTTTGTCCTTCCTTCTCCTCCTCCTCCTCCCCTTCCCCCTCCAGCATTGTCAGCATTGTTTGGCCAGGACCCCCATCTCCCTGCAGCTTGCCTTCAACCTCCAAGTCTGAATCCCATGTCGCGTCACATTCCTCCACGGTGGTCAGCCTCTGAACAGGCCAAGCTAATGCCTAAGCACTGGTCTGCACCAACTGTCTTGTGTAATTTATTTGGGGCCAGCATGTGTCCACAGCGGATTGTGTAATATGCTGGCAAGGTGTTGCGTGTGTGCAAGTGTGTGACAACCATGAGTGTGACACATGTAGTAAATGAGTCACAACAGCAGGGAGGGCCCCCTCACTGCTTCTGGGCTTCATGCAATTGCATGGGTTGCATGTGCCAAATGCCACCACTGCTCTTGTAAATCTCCTGCTCCGCATGGAGCCGGGAACCATGGGATATGGCAGTCAATGTTGGTCAGCTATAAGCGGCCATATGTACAATGTGCAAAGTGCACTTTTCAATTTACACTTCCTAGTGCCGATGATACCCCTAGTTCCATACAGATGGTCCTGGGGCTGGAGGCTGCAGGACAGCGGATTGATCAGGCCCAGTACCGGGCAGCATGCCCAGGTGGAGAGGGAGATGTAGACACTACAGCTTCCCCTCAGACTACGCTGCCTCCACCTCCCTTCCAGCTTTACATGGCACTGCCAATGGGTCCAAGATGAGGCGCGGGCATGCCCTTCCCCCTTGCCCACCCATGACTCAGCCAGCTGCATGGCTGCATGCATGTGTGGCCAAAGACCAAGTGTGGAGGGGGCATGCAGTAAGCAAGGGTTGTGCAGAGGCCTCCGCATGTGCAGAGTGAGGCCTCTATGCACCCCGCAGTGCAGACACTTACAGCATTAAAACAACACAGAAAGCCCCCCCAATAGAATGTCTCACTCTTTATTGACATGTACAATAAATAACAACAATACTGCCCATTTTAGGAGTTACCACTCACCATGGACCAGTTCACATCATAGGTCCTCAGCTTTGCCTCTAACTTCTCATAATAAAGTTGCATTGAGCTTGTCAGACCACGTAGACAGTTATTAAATGTTGCTTTTATGGTGCTGGTATGTGATGACAACCGTAATTAATATACATCATGATATGCTCTTTTAGTGTTTTGTCACATGTAATTTAATTTCACCTCTAATTAAACCAGCTTCATGACTAGGGCAAAGACAGTAACAATGTTTCTTCTGCAGTTACAGTATTTATTTATTTAGTTATTGATATGGATAAAAGTTTTTCATTAGAAAATGCATACTGAGCTAACAACAGCTCATTTCTAGATACGTCCTATGGGAGGAGGGAAGGAACACAACAGTAATTTGCATGCAAATACAGAAAAAACAAAGTGCAGGTAAAGAAAAATATTTAGTGCCAAACAAAAAGAGAAAGGATCATACTGGGCAGCACAGATGCCTTGGTGACTCATTGGTGTCTATGTAATCTGCCTGTTTAATTTTGTAATCGGATGTTTAATATACTAACTCATTGTAGCTAGACCTTGCATTGTCCTTATGTTTCTCTCAAAGTCTCTTGTTACCACGGAAACCTCTCGACTGAAACACAGCCTTGTGTGTGCATGATAGCTCATGCACAATCTTTTATAGTGTATGGACAAGTATTAATACAAGCCTGTGTCCAGCAGTTTCCCCCTATACAGTCCACAAATGCCTCACTATATCTGTGGTTCTTTCAAACACCGCTCACTTCCTAGGTCATCTCCCACCACCGCGGCTCCTTAGTCAAGTGTGGTGGTTTGAACAGCACGGGGACCATTGAAAGGAATGCAGCAGACTGATGTCCCTAATGTTTCTCATCACATAGATGCTTCATCAGGGGGCCAATAGAGAGTAATCAATATGTAGCCATGCAAAAAATAAAAATAACACGTCTAGATAACGTGCCTTCAGTTCAAATTTAAAAACTCACAGTGTGAAAATAATTTTCTCTGGTACTATAGATGGATCAGGTGTGAGAAACATCATAAGCATATTCTGCCTTTTCATAACTTGTTCTTGCCCTTTTCTAAGTATCAAAGATAAAAAAAGTTAAAGTTAATATAGGTAGACTGAAAAGTTACTGAGGGTGTTTACCAGGCAGTCCAGGATGAACATAATTTTTTTTTCTCTATACTTTTCCCCCCTGGGGCCACCAGTCTGCCTTACCTCTACACGTCAGGCATCCACCCAGGTACTCAGGCCGCCATCTCCTGGGACTTCCTCCGGCTCCAATTCGGGTCCCGCAGCTACCCCCGTGGCTTGCCCCCCATGGCAGGGTGGTGGGGAGCACTCCCTCAGAGCTCAACCCACCCGGTCAGGATCCAGTACAGCCACGCATCCTCAGCACCGAACAAGTCTGCTCTGGAGACAGTCATCATGCTGCTGCGACTAGTGCCCCTATTTTCCACTTTTTCTCCCTTTATGGCTTGAGACATGCAATGACGCCTAAGACCCCGAGCGCGCACACATCTGCATGCACTCTGAGCCAAGTGTCTGCCCCAGCACATTCCCTCTATGTCTGCCAAAGCTCTGTAGCCACCCCAGAGGCTGCCAGAGCACCGATGGCAATCCTTCCCCCTCCTCAGAGAAGGAGAGCAGTCCTACGGACGCTCTATCCTTCTCCTCCCCTGCCGACCCCCGATGACCCAGGTTCGTTACCGAACCTGGGTCGCCGGCATGGCGCGAGGTGTGGCGTCCAGCGCTTCAACCCTCAGCCCCACCGGACCGGCCCCAAGATGAACATAATTAATCTATTAAAATTCTTTTCTATTAATTGGTGCAAGTTAATTCATTTCAGCCTGAGGAAGGTAATTTTAAGAACTAAATCTTGTTTAAGTAGTAACATGAAAGGTAGCAAACTGTCTGAGTTTAATCTATTTCAAAATATGGGAGACCAGTCCCTCATACCAGAGACTGGCAATCTCATGACCCAGAACTGAGCAAGGTCTAATTTGTAGCAAAATGATGCCAGTGTCAGACATGGCATCATTTGGCGGATCTTACACAATTCCATGTCCATGCAAGTTTTTGTCATGGCACTTTTGACTGATTTTTTCAAGTTAGGAGTGCCACACAAAATCAGTTATATAGATATACAGACAGTTGAGGACAAATAAGGATTTTCATCCATCTTGTCTGTTCTGTGCTACATTTCTTCCAATGCTGACAAACTCTTTGTCTGGGCTTGAGCACACTGTGGCTTGCCTTTTATCTATTGGTTTATTTAGGTAGTCTGTGAAGATAGCGGCTGAAAGACGGCACCAACCAAGAATGGCACAGAAATACATAGAGTGCACAAATAGTGACTGGGGCTTCCCTCCTCCTTAAGGTGCACCCCACAGAGTTGGTATATTTAGTAAAGGGGGTGTGGGGAGCACAAGGAGAAAAGCCCCCTGAAAATAAGGAGATCACTGTTTGTGCACTCACTGTATTGTGTGTGCCATTTGTGGTTGGCGCCGTCTTTCAGTTGCTGTCTTGACGTGGAACCCTTTATTTATTTAATTGAAAACTGCTAACCAGGAAAGGCACACTGAGCCTTACATGTGGAAGAGCCAAAATCATGATGTGGGGGGTGGGGTCAGGTGGTGGGGTCAATGGTGGGGTTAGGTAAGGGATCAGGTAGAAGGGTTAGCAGGAACAGGGGGTGCAGAGAGAAATGTCATCTGGCTTCTAATGGAAGGAAGTAGGGAGAGAGATACAGGGAGAAAGGTAGCAGATTCCAGAGGAAGGGGAGGCAAAAGGAGAAGGCAGACTGTCCAGCTGAGGAGATCGGGTGGGGAAGGGAGAAGGCATGAGGGTCACTGGAGCACAGGGAGTAGGAGGAAGAGGGGCTAGGAAAGAGGATTGAGGATAGGTATGAAGGGAGAGACCCAAACCAGTATTTGGAGATGAAGAAAATACAGTAAGACTGGTGATGCAAAGGGAGAGGGAGCAATAAAGGGAAGAGTGGTGAGTACACAGGGTGAGGAAGGAATAAAGGGAACAGTGGTGAGTACACAGGGTGAGGGAGGAATAAAGGGAACAGTGGTGAGTACACAGGGTGAGGGAGGAATAAAGGGAAGAGTGGTGAGTACACAGGGTGAGGAAGGAATAAAGGGAACAGTGGTGAGTACACAGGGTGAGGGAGGAATAAAGGGAAGAGTGGTGAGTACACAGGGTGAGGAAGGAATAAAGGGAACAGTGGTGAGTACACAAGGTGAGGGAGGAATAAAGGGAAGAGTGGTGGGTACAAAGGGAGAGGGAGGAATAAAGGGAACAAGGTGAGTACACAGGGTGAGGGAGGAATAAAGGGAAGAGTGGTGAGTACACAGGGTGAGGGAGGACTAAAGGGAAGAGTGGTGAGTACACAGGGTGAGGGAGGAATAAAGGGAACAGCGGTGAGTACACAGGGTGAGGGAGGAATAAAGGGAAGAGTGGTGAGTACA
Source organism: Neoceratodus forsteri (assembly GCA_016271365.2). Classification (NCBI taxonomy): domain Eukaryota; kingdom Metazoa; phylum Chordata; order Ceratodontiformes; family Ceratodontidae; genus Neoceratodus; species Neoceratodus forsteri. The sequence continues at coordinate 19,335,758 of JADMNL010000030.1, read as the reverse complement.
CAGGGTGAGGGAGTAATAAAGGGAAGAGTGGTGAGTACACAGGGTGAGGGAGGAATAAAGGGAACAGCGGTGAGTACACAGGGTGAGGGAGGAATAAAGGGAAGAGTGGTGAGTCCACAGGGTGAGGGAGGAATAAAGGGAACAGTGGTGGGTACAAAGGGAGAGGGAAGAATAAAGGGAAGAGTGGTGAGTACACAGGGTGAGGGAGGAATAAAGGAACCAGTGGTGGGTACAAAGGGAGAGGGAGGAATAAAGGGAACAGCGGTGAGTACACAGGGTGAGGGAGGAATAAAGGAACCAGTGGTGGGTACAAAGGGAGAGGGAGGAATAAAGGGAACAGTGGTGGGTACAAAGGGTGATGGAGGAATAAAGGGAACAGTGGTAGGTATAAAGGGAGAGGGAGGAATAAAGGGAACAGTGGTGAGTACACAGGGTAAGGAGGAATATAGGGAACAGGGTGAAGGAGGAATAAAGGGAACAGTGATGGGTACAAGAAGGTGAGTTGGTAGCAAAGCAGCCGAAAGTGTAGCAGAGAGTGTCCAGTCTTGTGAGAGAAGAGGAGGGGGTGGTGCCATAGTCCACATCTGTATAGTCAAAAATCAGGAGAACCATTTTGGTGACAAACTCCCAGGGGATCTGGAGAGAAAGTCAGTTCTTGTTGTGGTGCAGAGCACCCGAGTCTGGGGTGAAGTTTGGCATGGATGGCACCAATGTGGACAGAGAAAGCTAGCCTGCTATCTATCCACATAACGAGGTACTTGAAGGCAGGGACTTCTTCAAGAGGGGTGAAATCCAGCATGCAGAAGATAGGGAAGGGGAGAGCCTGGCCAGCTTCTTGCTGGTGCCAAAGGTCGTAGACACTGTTTATTTAGTGCTGACCTGGATTTGGTTGGACTGGAACCAGCACTGGACATTGTGAAAGTCTTGCTGAAGTGAGACTTCCACAGATGCAGTCAAGGGGCCTGAGGTGTAGAGAACATTGTCATCTGCATACATGTGAATATGCGAGCTGTCACAGGCATAGGGGAGATCATTGAGGAAAATGGTAAAGAGGATTGGACCCAGGATGGAGCCCTATGGGACCCCAGCCTGGATAGGAAGGGGAGGGGACAGAACACCTCTTACTTGTTCCTGCTGACAGTCCAAGAGATCAAAATGGAACCAGTCAACACCTGGGGCTGAGAAGACAGCAAAACTCAGCTTGTCCAGGAGAAGTGGATGGGCCACTGAATCAAAGGTTTTGGCCATGTCATGAAAATGGCCCCTGATCCATCCCAGAGAGGATGAAGTCAGTGACCCAAAGCAGGAGACAGTGGAATGGGGCTTCCAAAAACCAGACTGGAAGTGGGAGTGGAAGCTGGAAGAGTGGAGGAAGTCAGCAAGCCTGTAGTAGACAAGTTTCTCTTGCAGCTCTGCAAGAGAGGGGAGGAGGGAGATAGGACAGAAGTTGCTGGAGTGGAGTGATCACCCCCTTATGGTGGTGGAGAACTCTGGCAATCTTTCAAGACTGGGAGAGAGCACAGAAAGTGAAGGAGAGGTTTAGGAGGTGAGTAAGGGGCGGAGGCGATGACAGGCACTGACAGATGTAAATGTCTGGGGTCTAGTTCATCCAGGTTAGATTTGGGCAGGTTGGGTGAGGAAGAGGCAAGCAGGGTTTCCTGGGTAGTGACAGTGGAAATGAAACCCCGGGGAAGGGTGGGGTAGAGAGGAGGATGGAGACTGGGGGAGCACAGAGGAGCCAGGTGGGTGGGGAGAGCACCAGCAGTGAAAAACTCACTGAAGTGAGTAACAACAGGAGGAGGGTTGGAGACAGATGAATCATTGACCATGAAGATGGGGGGAGCAGAGTGGGGTGGGGGATCAAAAAGGGAGTGAATCACATTCCACAGTTTCGCTGGGAAGTTAAAATTATTCTGGAGGTTGCCCTTGAAATACAGGGATTTGGTGGTATGGACATCCTTTGTACAAGTGTTTCTAACTGCTTTGTAAGAGCTCAAGTCAGACAGGGAGTGGGATAATCTGTGCTGGGCCCAGGCTTGATTATGGGTCTTTCACATATCAGCGAGATCATATGTGATCCAGGGTTGGTGGGAAGACTTAACCCTGGATTTCCTGATGGAAGTGTGTTTGTCCCAGGCAGAAGTACATTTTGAGTTCAAAAAGGAGAGGGCCACTTCAATGTCTGGGCCAGAGAGAATGGGGGACCAATCAGATGCAGCCATGTCACTCACTAGAGCATCTTTGTTCAGTGACCAGTGGGACTTGGACTATATGTACTTGGGAGAGGAAGTCAGGCACCATACTTCCCTGATTACCCCTGATGGTCCCTCTCTACCTGTCTCATTCATTCTTGAAACTCTAGATGGAGTGCACATTCACTGCCTCCTCCAGTAACCTGTTCCATCTATCCACCACACTCTTGGTAAGGAAGCCATAAATAGTAGGCTGGGATGTCACAATATCTGTGTTTCATGATAAATTTTACTGATATTGTTATTGTGTCTATTTTTCTGTATTGCAATAACTGTCTTTCACAAAATACCAACACATATTATGATAAAGTGTGAAAAATATTTTTTCAATTCACTACCTCCTTCCCCCCAAGCAGATTAGTGTGCAGAAGGTCCCTTCCACAAAACCCAAACCTGATCTTATAATCAAGGCCCCCGGAATTCTGCGGTTCTGCAGTTGCAGAATTTGCCGCAGAATTTGCATCATGCCACAGAATATATATAGTGCCGCAGAATTCATTGTTTTTGGTGAATTTTCATATAAATATACTGTTTTTCCATAGTGTCAGGCTTTCTTTCCCACCTCGTTTATCCTGAAGCCCCTCCTTTATGCTCAGCACATGATGTAATCGATGACATCACATATTTAGCCAATGACAGGACTGCATTCTGCCAGAGAAATGAATAAATAATGCCGCAGAAATCAGAAAATGCTGCCGTAGAAGTCAAGGAGCCCTGCCGCAGAAATCAGAAAATTCTGCCGCAGAACACCAGGGGCCCTGCTTATAATATTGTGATACTATTATAACCATGATAATTTTATAAAGGTTATCATATTGTGAACATTTTTATACCATGACACTCCTAATAGCAGGTATGGTTCAGTTAGATATACCTCTTTATTTTCTCCCCTTTATTCTTTCTTTTTGTATTATTTGTCCCCCACCCCTTTTTTTCTCCAGCCTCCCCTCCAACTTTCACGGCTACTGCACCCTTACTCCAGGAGGCAGAAAAGGCATTGATATTCATAGCTGATACCAGTGCCATGCCATGCCATGGTTGCCCAGCGGGGGGGGGGAGAACAACTGCTGGGTAGCCCATGCCTTCCTCAGGAACTAAGCCCTCTCCTTTGCAGTGTTCTTGGCCCTCACTGACACCAATGCTCACATGCAAATACTGGTCTCCCAGGTGGCAGTCCCTTAATCATGGGCCTAATAGATCCCTCAGTAGTTTATAAAATAGTGCAGTCTCCATAGATATACAGTACCTATACACAGGTATGTATTAGGCTCAGGATAATATCTGCTAAATGGAATGGATGGGTATTATATATGATGGACAAAAGAGCTGAATTTATACAAAGCATAGTTCAAAGCTAATTGTCAGACTTTGTATAGGTTGAATTATTCACCTTTCCTTTCTGACATGTGGACGTCCACTCCCGGTGTCGGATGCACACCCCCACTGACCCGTTTATATGCCTTTCCGACATTGGGGTGCCCAATCCCAGTGTCGGTACTCCCCCCAGAATTGTGGCACACTGGGAGCCCACCCCAGTGTGCCATTTGTTTTGTGTGTTTAACCTGTAGATGAAGAAAACCTTCCCTCGCTGTCTTTTTTTCTCTGCAAACAAGAAAACTGTCTGCCATTGTCTCCTTTGTCCCCTTCCCCCATCTCCACCCTCCTCTGCACACCCACCTCCCTGCACCCCATCAGCCATACTTACCCTCCAGAGGTCAGGAGCCGTGATCTTCTCTGAACCGGGACACGTCTGCACTTTTCAAAGCCATACTGCAAACTGAAGAAATGACAAGCTTTATAATGGGAAGCAATGGGGGGTTTCAACTTAGGTCGATATCTCAGTCATTTTTTTTAATTTTGGCCCCAAATCTTCAACATGGGGTTCTTGGGACCCCACCTCGCGAACATGTTACTGTCATTTAGTTTCTCAGCCCTGAAAGGTGATTTTGTGGTCGCTGCTTGGAATCACCTTTTGGGATCAATTAACCAAACAACAGTGCCACTGTTCATATTGGGAGGTCCCTAAAAGCCCGTGTTGCAGATCTGGTAAAGAAATTCCAAAAAATGACTATGTTATAAGCGTGCATTGCGCAATTTCTAGCACGCTCATAGCTTCACCAATTTTTAATATTTTTCTCTCCTGATTTTCAACATTGTCATTTTTTCACACCTCTTTATGAACAATATCGCTGTCTTTTTTCACATCCTTCCTGAAATGTGTTTTCACACCTGTGGTGCAGAATGGCATGATTGCTGGAGGAAATCAACTTTCAGAACAGATTAACAAAATCACAGTGCCACTGTTCATGAAGAGAGGTTAAAAAAATGCCCATGTTGAAAATTTGGTGAAAAAAATCCCCAAAATAATTGCATTACAGGCATGCATTGCTCAGTTTCGATGTACGTTCATAACTTCACCAATTTTTCATATTTTCACTCCAGATTTCAGCATTGCTATTTTTCTCACACCTCCTCGTGAACAATACAACTGTAATTTTTTGCATTTTGCCAGAAATGTGTTTTCACACGTCTGGTGCCAAATGGCACAGTCGCTGTGCAAAACCACCTTTCAGGGTTGAGTAATGAAATGATAGTGCCACTGTTCATGAGGTGGGGTCACAAAAATCCCATTTTGAATATTTGAAGTGAAAATACTAACAAACAGCCAGGGCATTGCGGTTTCCAACCATAACACCCTACTCGGTAGAGACTGACAGGCATCGGGGGTGTGACTTGGGATCGTCGGCCATAATGCTAACGTCATTCCACCCCCCACCCTGCAACCAGTGACATGCATCAAGGTGTGCCTTGGGGTCTTCAGCCCTAACATTCACCCCATTCTCCTATACTGCACCCATCTCAGCGTACTGGTATTTCCTTGTGGAATGGGGTGAGTATAAGACCCAAAGACCCCAAGGCACACTGTGACATCTGTCAGTGTCGGCAGGGTAGGGTGAGCTGAAATGGCTTGAGCATTATGGCAGATGACCGAAAGGCACATCCCCAATGCCGGTCAGTCTCTGCAGAGTGGAGGTGGGGTTGGTGTCAGTTCAGTACTTCACTTCCATTCCTATTATGCATCTTTCTAACTTCTGCACTACCAATGCCAATGCCAGCACGCCAACATTCAGCATTGACAAATGCTTGTTTATTCAAGGTGTTTACATGAGGCTGGATGGCCAAAATGTCTGCTAAACACACCATGCCATAAACAAATGTGAATGACTCCAAAAGTATACGTGATACACATGAAGTATCAGTGGCAAAGTTGTTCAACACAAAATTACCTTTCTAACACTGCTGTACAGTCAATTCTTAATTAATTCTGGCTAGCAAGTAATATTAAAACATATGAGTGATGTCTCCAGATGTTGCAAGGGCACACAGGAAGTCTGTAGCTGACTTCTGTATTCATTCTGGGACATACTGCAGTACATTTGCTGCCACCTACAGGCGTGTTCTAGGAGGCAACGAGTTAACAGGACCAATAAGGAAATGAAAGTACATAGAATTAACAGAACAACACCGTGAAAGTGTACCCAGTAATATAACCTAAATTGTACCATTAACTGAATGAGATTCAGTGCACTGGAACTGTTGCCATGACCACTGACGATATCAAAGTTTGAACCTGTTTTGTAATTTATCAATATTTACAGTGTCTTAACAACCACAGTCTGTACTGTGACCTACTGTATGTATGCACTTGCTAAATAAAAATGGAATTAAAAAAATAAAATTATATCTGCCAAGGTTTGGATAGTTCAGATAGTGGGACTATCTTTCCAAAACAAATAACTGAGCATACTAATGTGTGCAATCCATGGCTGTTCAATTTGAAAGAGATCATATCAGATTTTAAGTGATTTTGTCATGTTTGCCATAGAAAATGGGAGCAGTAACCTATAGGAGTTGTGAATCAGTTCCCTACCATTCAAACTGCCAAAAAGTGCTGTTTTCCATAAAAATAAAAATGCTTTTATTTCTGTGCTCTGCTTTGTTTGCATAACCCTTTCCCTTTTTTTCTCAGTGATGCAACCCCCAACCATGACATCATGCAAGGGAAGCAACGTTTTTATGCACTGTGTTGAAACAGAGACCTCTGTTGGTCAGTCTTGGTACTGCAGACATCCTTTTTTTTCACAATTTTAGACTCGTAGCAGAAGCTGGACACCAAAGAACAAGAAAAGTAGTCTGACCCATAATTATACTCCTGAACTACTTATAGTCATTTAGGTCATATAACATAAACATAGAAAAGTATCATCATGCTCCCACATTCTGACAGGAGCTGCCAGTTCAGACATGTCACTTCACCAGCAGGCAGCACCAAGTCAAACAACATCTGCACAGACTGCCAAATTATCTTTTTGGCCTTTCTGCCTCACAAAAACAGTGTTCCAGAAACTGTTCTACAGACTGTACTGCTGTAAACACTACCAACATAGGAGACTGTACTTTGATAAGGGAGACAGCGGTGCACTGTACCCACAATGCCTTCACACACACACACACACACACACACACACACACACACACACAGATACATAGATGTTGACAGCTGATAAGGGCCTGTGGCCCACCTAGTCTACCCATGTGCACATGAACTTAGCTTCTTCAAGCTTCTCGAGAACTAGGTTATACAGTACGTCTACCTATTAGGCGCTATTCTACAGTTCCCACCACCAAAATAAGGGACTGCATCTCTGAGTAATGAACATTTAAGTCAACTTTATAATTTAACCAGAATTTCTTATTGCTGTATGTAAAACATTGACAGTTCCCTTGCATGACATCATTCTGGGGTGTGTGTCCACACACAGAAAACTGGAGGGTGAGCAGAAACAAAAACATAAAAAAAAAGACTAAGGCAGATTTTTTACAAAACAAATTGCAGCTTCAACATCTGAAGCATGGGTGGCAATGGCATACTATGCGAAATGGGCACTTGTGAAATATGACTAAATCACTTTAAGTAAACAGTAACAACATCAAAAGGAAGCACCATGGTATGTTTTGGCACAGTGGCTAACGAGTGAAAGTCAGACAGGAAAGAAATGCAAAGACAGTGCATAGTCCAAAAGACGGTGAGTCACGTGACAGGTCTCCAAGCAATACAAACGGATTCACTTGCTCAGCAAATATCTGATAATTAAGCAGACAGACAAAAAATAGCCAGGGTGTTCTGTTTGTGGCTTCCAAGGCTGTTTTGTTGTCCTTCTGTCTGCTTGATTATTGGATATTGCATGACCAAGTAAATACATTTGTATGTCTTGGAGTCCTGTCTCAACTCACCATTTCCTCTTTGCATTATCTTTGTGTTGTTACCTACTGTACCTTTAAAAAAACTCCTTTTAGAAAGGTTTCTTAAAATACGTTGCATCCGTAAGTCAACCCGGTGGGACTTGAAAATACCTAGTAGTCACATGGTTGAGTCACTGGGGAGAGGACAGTCCATTTCAGACCACTGGCCTGAAAAGTCATCCCATTCATGCCCTTCTGGGACCAGTTGGTGCCCTTCCACAACAGACTTTACAGTAACTCTAGCAGCGACCTTTAATGTATTCAGTTCCATGTAGCAATCTTAATTAAGCCTTTAATAGCCTCTGTAACTCAACTTCGGGATTTTAATGGCTTCTAAATGCAGACCATTACTGTTTTATTATGTATATGGAAACCCTTTAAAAACTAAGAATTCAGCTACCACATGAAAATAATACTTTTGTCAAGAAATAAGTGCATCATTTAAAAGGCATCTAGTGTGGCCCTCTCTCTCCCTGTAAAAATCAGAAAGCAACCAGGAAGAGTGTGTTTCCAATACAGCCTATCAGCCTTTCTAAACAGATATTGGAACAAACACTCACCAGACCGTAAAACATGCCAAGATTTGTTTATCAGTTACACTACAGAAGTAGCAGTACTGTCTCGACACCAACATTCCGAGAATTACCCTTTTCCTCAGGGTGTACAGTTAAAGTATTCCATGATGTAACAGTCTCTCTTCTAAACAAAAAAGGGTTTCAGCAAACGTTCATTTTAACTCATGTTCTCAGTTCTTCTGTAGCAAATTTAAACAGGATGCCCATCATTCGGTACTGCCCAGCATGGCTCCTCAGCCATCGTGTCATAGCAGTCTGACCAAATGAGTTAAAGACGATGGGCTTAATTCAGAGAGGAGCTGGACTGGCACAAGCCCGGGGAGCGCTGAACATTTGGCACATGGGGTTTGCCACTGTCAATCAGGATTCACAATCCTGTGTGTCATTTGTCATGAGTTAGATCAGCTTTTTGCTGGTGTAACTTTCCGGCAAACGGGGGACCTTATTACAGGGTTTGCACCAAATAAAGTAGGGAAAGTGTCACAAATGAGTGCAACCTTTCTGAAATGAGCGCAAGCTGCATCAATGTGTTTGCCGCAGCTGTGGGTTTGCCACAGGGTTTGATGCAAGCCATGCATCCATGTTTCTGAGTGGAGCCCAATCTATTCTGAAACACTTTTGTTGAGAAGAGGAAGTGTTATATCCATGGGATACAGGAACTGCACACCTCGAGGAAGAAGGCAATCTTTTTTTAATTTTTGTTTTTCTGATTTTATATACCATTACAGTACAATAAAAAGAACAGATGCACTCATATTTATTTATTATTGGGAATTCAGAAATAACACATTTGAGTCATAAGCTCTTTTACAAAGGTTCCACATCGAAAGTTCATAAAAAAGACAATAAAAAAACATTGGAATTGGTTTACACAGTCAAGGGTTACGTAACACAATAAATGGTTCCGCTAGACATAGTAGCTAGGTTAGATACAATAAAAAAACAGGGAATATCTTTACAAATAGTGGAGCACACAGAAACAATTATACAGAGAATTATAATGCAGCAAAATTAAGCCTTGTCATCGTAGTAGAAGAGTTTCAAAAGTAGCAGGGATTGAAGATACAAACTGATATAGGCTTACGAGAGGGGGGGTGCATAAGTGTAGGGAGGTAGTTTAAGGTGTAGGGGGGATAGGAGGTCAGAAGACATTCAGGACCTGGGCTAGTGGAGAGAGGAGCAGGAAGGGGGACAGAAGAGTTGGAGAGCTAGTGGAGGGATAGAGCAATTGAGGGGAAGGGAGAGGTGAAAAAGGAGAAAGAGGAAAAAGGTGTAGGGGGATTATGGGAGGTGGATAGAGGAATAGAAACAGAGAAAATGGAGATGAAAGGAGACTGGGGTGTCAGCCCAGGGTAATTAAGTGAAGCAGTCACATGAATATCACATATCACTACTACAAACCTCAAACAGTACTTAGTAAGGACATGTAAGACACACATTTTTTAATAATAAAAAATCCTGACAAATGCTACTATCTGGTGAGTAAGTCTTTGATCTGTATTTCCTGCACAAGGAAATGGATGGATGCAGGTACATTCCTTTGCAAAAGGAACACCGAGAGAAACAGCTTTAACTGCTGCATATGTGCATGTGTAGTGAGGGAGTAGAGTGGATGAGTACCTTATTTTCAATATTCAGCAGAACATTCGTGTCTGGGGCCCCAAATATTTTGGAAATTCAGTTGAGTATTCATATTTGTTACTTGTGTACCTGTGTGTGATGGAGTAAATAAACAGCCCCCTACCCTCCTCCCCAGCCCAATCATAAACCCCAGTCCCTCCACCCTCTTCACCAAGCCCTGTGCTTGCTCACATACAGCAGTAAAACATTTGATCACATGATCAGCTGTTTCTCTATGCGAGTAAGCACAGGAGTGCCATTCACAAGAAGGCAGCCAACATGGAATTTGGATGCTGAGTGGAGAAGGCTGGGACTTGGGTGCTGGTGCCAGGGTGAGGTGGGGGGGATGAGTTATTAAATTAAAAAATGGCAAGAGAAGATTGCAGCTGACCATGAAGGTGGGCAAATTGTACCAGTCACCCATTGTAGGAGTTTTCTTTAATCAATGCTTAAATTGTGGGTGCTGAGGTGGGGAGGAGGGTGGGAGTAAGCTTGTTGCCGAGGGTTGTGGAATGGGGTGTTGTTTTATGATGATTGGACTGGGGAGGAGGATGGGAGTCTAAATGTTTCTTTTCATTTAGTGGATAGTATTTTCCAAATATGAATAGGAATGAATAGGACTACTGTTCGTTATTCATATCCAAATAATGAATAGTGCATTATTCATCGCATTCAGGAAATACTATTTGTTTCACACATGCCCCTGGTAGAGGGACACATTACTTCCAGCTGATGATAATGGTTACTATTTGATTGCACTGTGTTTGGTGGCTGATTTATGCCACAACTAACTAAAAAAATAGAAACATAGAATTTGACGGCAGATAAGGACCGCTTGGCCCACCTAGTCTGCCCATTTCTCTACCTAATGGATAAGCTGCAGATTCTAGTTAATCAACCACTTACTTCCTTCTTACCCCCCGCCAGAATTGCCTTATGCCTGTCCCATGCATTCTTGAATTCTTCCACTGTTCCTGGCTCCACAGCCTCCTCAGGAAGGTTGTTCCATGCATCCACAACCCTCTCAGTGAAAAAATGCTTTCTGACATTACCTCTGAACCGTCCCCCCCTCTATCTTCAAATTGTGCCCCCTTGTTCTTGCACATCTCTTCTTCTGAAAGATGCTACCCTCTTGTACTTTGTTAATTGCCTTGAGATACTTGAAAGTTTCTATCATGTCCCCTCCCTCCCTCCTCCTTTCCTCAAGGGTATACATATTAAGCTGCTTTAGCCTCTCCTTGTATGTCTTCTGGTGCAGACCCTGTACAGTGCAGAAAATGTAATACATTTCAGTTTTCTGTTTTCATGGCTGTATAGTGAGAGCTATGCAACATATTGCTAAGAAGAGAAGAGGAAGCAGGACAGACAGGAACAGGAACTGACACTTATTACCTTCTACTTCCACTGTGGAATCTCAGCACTTCATTGGTATGCATGACAGCCCTGCTCTTCAGTGTCTTTCTCTAATACCATCCCCTTCCCCCTCCCACTCCTCCTTCTACCAGATCTACATCATTCATGAACTACTGTGATGGCTTAGGTGTAACAGTGAGTAAGTGGCTCTGGTGGGATTTGAACCTGAACCTACAGGTTCCCAAGCCTGTGGTCTTACTACTAGACCCTAATGCCATCCCTCCATCTCATTTTCAAGGCTGCTTACTGAAGCTTAAAGTAGACAGTAGAGAAATGGTAGAGAATCTGAGGGAACTCCATTCTGGGAGTGAAAATAAATGTTTGACTCAGTTCCAGGAGTAAAATGATGAAGGACTGCTTCCATGTAAAATGCATACCCCTAAAGGCATAAAACTGACTAAATAAAGTGAAAAAATGCAACACACTGTTTAATGAAGAAACATATCCCCAGACTCCTGTCAGATATGTTCAATACTAGATCAAAGGTGATGGGTTCCTTCAGTGAATTCTTTCCATTTCCAACACTGAAAGCAGACTTTTTGTAAGCACTCCATTGGGCGTGGCCAAAACAGTAAATGGTTACCATTGCATACCAGCTGCCTGACCCCTCCCCCACCCCATTTCAAGTAGTTCCCCAAAGGTCTCTGAATCCATGGTTTACAAACTTTTTCCCTGTTGTTTGGTAAATGTGTGATTTTTATATCACAGTAACACAACAAGTAAATAGCAACTGAACCACACATCATATCCCTTATCAGGCTAATGGATTTGCAGCCGTATTGGCTGTGATCAGAGCATGCTATGTAATGAGACTGAGTTTGACTGTACTGTAGGGATCAGTCTTCCTTAACCAGAAGGCAAAACATACATTCAAAGGGACCAAAAGCAGGAATCCACCCCATGAGCTCTTTAGAATATTTTGTCCAGGCTAGATCTTGGATAATAGGTTGTGAGGACTTGGGAGAATGTGGATGCAAAGGTATAGTGTCTTTGGTGCCTTCTTAGAAAGGAACCCTTCAGAGTGCTGGGGTAGTTCTAAGACAGCTCCTGTGATGGTAACACAGAAACAAAAAGTCAGTTTACTTTTGATATTGACTTCAATCGTGTATATTTACTATTCTAATCCCATACTGCCATGAATTACGAGTGTGGTGAAATTAGAGGTTAAAAAAGTATTACAATAACAAAACATAAAGCTTACCACCACAGCACACTCCTCCTATGCAAATATTTTGTCTGATAACTTAATCCTTTGTTTTTAGATTTACAGTGCTATTTTAACTCTGCACTTTCATAAATCACCACTTAAATGAAATTAAACAATAACATTTTGCAAAGCAGTATTAAAGTTCCTGTCAGGATATGAACTCTGTTTTCTTGCTGAAAATACAAAAATTGTAAAGTTGTAGCAAGGAATTGGATTTGATCTCTGGTTTCCTGCTTCCTGAACATGTTACACATCTACAGTACTAGGTATAGTATGGAGCTGCATGGAAGTGAAGGGCCTGTGTTATAGCCTAGAGGTCATATCACACTCCTCAGAACCATGTAATCTGAAGGAGCCAGGTTTGAATCCAGGGCAGTACTTTTGAGCATAACTATATGGGGAGCCCCTTGGGGACTTCAGAAGAATATAAATGGTGATCTTCTTGCTGCACATGCACAGCTGTCACATCTAGATCAAACAATTACATCTACTGTAGCTACTTGGGGGTCCTAAATAAAAAAAAAAGAAGAATGAGAAAGGCTGTGCAGTATACATTTGTAAGCATGTTTTAAATGTGCCTTTGTTTAGAAAAGACCGGCCTTGCTATATTGTTTAATGAACTAGACCATGCGCTATCACTTTTATCCATGTAAGGTTTGGTAAGGTTTTAGGGGCCCCATATTCAAAGCCACTGTTGTCTCTATACCAGGGCACACCAGGGTGCTTGTCCTGGCAAATAAAATGCTGTGTCCCTCTTGTTGCCCCATGGGATACAGAAATAACCCTACAGGAACATTTTCATTCACAAGTGCAGTGTACACATATATGGAACCCAAAGAAAAAGAAGATGCAAAGAAATAAGTGCCTTGGCTAGGATTTGAACCCAGATCACCCAGAGTACCATTCTGCTGTGCTAACAGCTATGCCACCAAAGCCACTGGAAACCTGAGACTCCCAGAAACACCTTACTCTATCTCTAATGTACAACCTGGTGCTGCACAGATGATTACATTTTCATTCACAAGGGTGCAGCATGCGCATATATGGAACCCAAACAAACAAGAAAGAAAGAAATAAGTGCCTTGGCTGGGATTTGAACCCAGGCTGCCTAGAATACTGTTCCATTGTGCTACCAGCTGCATCACTAAGTTTACCCCCCACAGCTTAGAAACTGACCTGCTGTTGGCGCTTTTAAATACAGTTTAAAGAAAACGCTGTTACAAGAACACTTACTTTGCAATTGTTTTACCTGTTGATTTGTGAATTGTCTGTTAATGCTTTTAATGATTTCTGTTGTTGTTTGTAAGATGTTTATAACTATGACTTGGGTTGTTCTGCAGAAACTTGCTTCTCATGGAACTTCTAATGTACATTTTGAAAATTTTAAATAAATTTGAAAAACTCCCAAGTTTCCATTTTTCTTGGTGGTGCAACTGGTAGGGCACTGGAACAGTATTCTGGGTGGCCTGGGTTCAAATCCCAGCTAAGGCACCTGTTTCTTTCTTTCTTTCTTTCTCTCTTCTGTTTGTTCCAGTTCCATATATGTGCTTGCAACACCCTTGTGAATGAAAATGTAGTTATCTGTGCAGCACTAGGCTGTGCATTAGAGAAAGAGTAAGGTGCTTCTGGGAGTCCCAGGTTTCTAGTTGCCTTAGGGGCACAGCTGGTAGTGCAATGGAATGGTATTCCGGGTGGCTTGGGTTCAAATCCCAGCTAAGACACTTATTTCTTTCTCTCTTTTGTGTGTTGGATAACTCTATAGGAACAATATGTACACTTTTTATTAGTGCCCTTTGCTACCAGCTGTTGTGCCCCTATCTCTACCCTGGTAAGCAATACAGACTGGAGCTGTTACTATTCAAAGCTTTTAAGTCCCAATCATGTCTTCAAATTTGTGCATTGCCCTAAAGTTACTGCATTCAAACATGCTTGGAGCACACTGTGAGTGTCCTAAACATGTCTGAATATAGCCCTTAGAGCAAAGGCCAAGCGAGGACAATAATGGTGTGCTTGGCACAAAGCACACCTCCTACTGGCCACTGAGCAGTATGGTTCCATTCTTCAGATAGGGCTTGCAAGGAGCAAGCTGAGGTAGGGCAGCCCAAACCAGTTAGTGCTCTTGTACTAACCTGCTATATTCCACAGGTCCCATGCAAATGATCTCTTTGCCCGTGATGGGTGTTAAGAGGTCATTTCCATGATAATTATAGCCTCATTACAATATGAGGAACAGCTGTCTCTACTATGGATTGCATACTGGCAGTAGGCTTCACTCTGCAACCTGTGGGCAGCAGTGGTAATATTGAAAAAAAGATCAAGGGGCTTGCCTTGCGCTTGAACAAAATGGTCGCCTAATTCTAGATCTCCTCACCCTCAGTCCTTAATCACTAGGCATTCATAAATTTCCAATTCCTGCAGCAGTTAACCACAATGACCATTAATTCATTCATTTTAAAACAAAAACCTATTGACAAAAATATGCCCGTTTTCATAGTCAACCATGGTCATGGTACAATTAGAAAATGGGTTGGAGAAACTCTGTTTCCTGATTGGTGGAGAGTACCTAACACCCGGGCAGTATCTGGCAACAGAGACCAGTATACAGTCCCTGTGCCAGCCTGCCTTTTTACCAGAATTAGTGAGCGTAAATAGAATCCTTAGTTTTATATGACTTCTATTTGTCTTCCTGCTTAGCAACAAACCCCACCCCCACCCACCAACTCCCATGTCACAAACTCATTGTCTGTTTTTCATTAAAAACATTTTTTTCTAAATTAGTTTTTTCAGCATTTGACATTGCTCCAGGTCCCATGTCAGCATAATTTAGTTTATAGAATTTGCATTTTAGATCGCCGCTGTCAGAAGTACCGCTGCCACACTATGTGTATCACCCACTCAATGCTTTCTTCTACCACTCAGACACCACTTTCCTCCACTGAAAAAGTGACATCCATGATCAAATAAACAATATTTTGATAAACATAAAAAGTGAGTCCAGCACAAATGCAAACAGTACTTGCAACACTGTTCCATTCTCAGCTCACTCACTCTGTCACTCCAAGCACAATGTCCCACCCAGCCACAGCTGCCACATATTCCATTCATGCTTCCCACACCGACAATCATCACAGACAAAAACAACCAAACAAAAAAAGTAATTGGCAAGGGAAGGGGAGGGGGCAAGACACAAGGAAACAAATAGACAGATGGGGGGCAAGTCATAAGGAAATAAGTAGACAGTTACTTAAAAAATGTTAAAAGCAGCAGCGCCCTCTACTGGCAACTGTACCAGTAGAGGGACTACTTTAGAGCACAATGCATTTTTATTCATTTTTTAATAATTTGTAAACATAGTTTTTACATTTTAAAAATACTTTATAAAAATGTTACAAATAACTCATAAGCACAATAATACCCTCCAGCGTGGGTGGTATTGGGCTATACCAGACCTTCTAGGGGCTATAAGGCCCTCCACCTGTGGTGTCGGGCCTCATTATGCCCCTAGGCAGACCAGTATAGCCCAATACCACCCACCATATTGGGTATTATTGCTTAACATGTAGTAACAGGTACAAACAAAAAGTTCAAACAACAAGTAGATTAATTCTAATGACAGTTACAAACATCAGTTGTGCCTGTAACATTTCTTAAGACTGTTACAAAAGATTTATAACTTGCTAAAATCCTAGTAGTTTGAGGTAGTAAACTCCAAAAACTACCAATCTGATAATAAAAAGAAGCTTGTCCAACATTTTTAAAGCACTTAAGTAATTTTAGACATAGGTTATCTGTCGACCTGGTTTTAATATTTAGCAAAGTTGGTCTTTCCACCAATGATTTTAATTTAGTTGCCATTGGTCCATTTAATATCGTACATGCCCAATAACCCAATTGTTGATTAATTCTTTGTTGCAAAATAAGCCAATGCAAGGTGCCATACAAACCGCAAGTATGGCAGTCTAAGGAAAGATCAAATGCAAGCATACAGGCTTTATTTATAAGACGTGCAATTCTTTGCAAAGACATTCCGTTTGTGGAAGAGTAAATGACCCTACCAGGTCAATATGTCACAGATAGCACCGTTCAAAGAATACCGTGCAGAGAACATTGCGTAGTGCACTAGCACGATAGGGTACAAAACCCTGCATGACATATATGGTGCACACGGTTTTGTACCCTATCGTGCATGACTGGGGAGGAGAAGTGTTGCTTAGGTTAAAACCTCCATTCAGGATGTGGTCCGTCGAGCTGCCGCCATGGCTCAGTGGAATGAGAACACAAAACAGACATATGTTCCCATCACCAAAATCCTTTTCAACAGTGTGTCTGTGCGCCAGCAATGTATCCGCTAATTTTACAGTGCGATACATTGCTGCATGGTTTTGTCATTCGCGGTAATGACCCCATGCCGTACATGACTAGGCCATAATCTATCATTGATAGAGTATGTATTGATACAACAAGTTCTTTTTGCATCAATTGTAAAATTAAGCCTGTTCCTATACAGTATACCAAATCGTTGGTTTACAGACTTTACAACATTTTCAATGTGTTGGCAATAACTGAGACAACTACTAAGGGTGAGACCTAAATATTTATTTTGAGTGACCTGGTCCAGAGTAATTCCATCAAATGATTTTATAGAAATAGGCATTAGTGAACTATAATGTTGTCTAGAATGAAATAGCATAACTTTCATCTTTTTTGAATTTAAGCATAACTTATCATTGATGAATCAATTAAGAACAGCATAGAACTCAGGCTATATTATATTAGACAAATTATTTCAAACTTTTTTTTTTATTTCACATTTTTCACCCAGCTGCCAGCCCGGGCCCGGTGGCAGCATGACGCCTATCCGAAGCGCCCATCCCTCCTGTTACGAGGATTACGCTGCTCAGTAGTGGGGTTGGGAGTTTACATGATTACTTTTTCAGTGACTGTGTAGCCCTAAACCTGCCCCTAGAGGATGCTGGCACTAAGGATCAGAGTCCAGGCAGGGAGCTGTGTGGAGACACGGCTCCCACCAAGTGCCTAACAGCGCCCTCCCCTCCCAACACTGTCCACTATTTGGATCAGTGCCTAGCCCTCCCCAGGAGAGGAGAGCTGCCTAACAGTGGCTCAATCCAACTCCTCCCTACCCCCCCACTGACCCCGATGACCTGGGCCAGTTCCCAAAACTGGGTCACCAGCACATCGCGAGGTGTGGCGTACACCTCCTCAACCCTCAGTGTCACCAGGCCGGCCAAATTATTTAAATCTTTATTCCGAAAGATTACTGTATCATCCACATACAGCAGGATTCTCAACAATGTTTTATTTATTTTTATTTCTTTCTTTACTGAAGTCTTGGATGACACCTGTGAGCGGATGATCGTTGAGAGGTTCTACGTCAGATACATTAACACAAGAAAATACAACATAGTTACAGTAAATTATACATACAGAGTACAAAAAATTAAACAGTACATGGGTTGCAATGACATACAGTTCACAAATTATGCTAAGGCATTGTACATGGTATGCCAGTGTCCTGTGGAAGAGAGAGAGGTGGAGGCAGACTGTTAGGGTGAGGTAGGGAGGGATAGTGGGATAAGGAGAGCAGTGGGAAAGAAAAGAACCAAGGGGTAGAGGGTGGGAGGCAAATGCGAGGGCAAAAGGGGTGGGAGGCAAGTGCTTGGGAAAAGACTTAACTTGGTGGGCCAGGAGTTGGAAGTGCTGCGGCAGACTAAAGCTGTGGGTGCAGACTAGCAGGGGCACCTACGAGTACTATTGTCGGTGAGATGCTGACGGAGTTTGCACTTAAAGGAACAAGGGTTGTGGTTCCGACTATGTCAGGTGGTAGACCATTTGTCCACAGAGGGGCTCGGTGAGCAAAGGATCACTGGGCCATAGTTGTGTGGCACCTGGGCACATGGAATACTTGTGTAGTCAAGCTCCTGGTGTGTCTGGCATGTATAGGCAGTGATAGATGGCTCAGAACTCCTTAAGGAAGTAAGTTTAGTGAGACCTCTTTTGCAAGTAGGCAGGTTTGATAAAGTATTCTGTCCTTCAATTGAAGCCAGCCCAATCACACATAAAGCTCACAAGTGTGGGTGAGTTTTGGGGCATTAGTGAGCAGGCGGCAGGTTTTGTTTAAGGCTGTTGAGAGGCGTTGGAGCACTGTGTCAGTAGCAGAGCCATAGACAGCTAGGCCATAGTCAATCAAGGTGATGAGTGAACTGTTAATTGCCAAGTTCGGAGCTTCATAGGTCAGGCAATGTCTGTGCCTGTAGAGGATACCGATCCTGGTGTTAAAGGCTTTGGCCGTGATGTCAATTTGCTGTGTATTAGACAGGGTAGTGTTCAGTGTGATTCCCAGGTACATGAAATGGGGGACTAGTTCTAGGGTGTTACCGGACTCATTCTGAATTGCCAGGGATAGACTTTTAGCTTGTTTTGGGCAGTGGCAAAGAGCATGATCTTGGTCTTTTTACAGTTCATGACCAGTTTTTGCTCTTTGAACCATTTTTCAGCCACTGCAAATCCACTCTGGAGTTCGTATTCCAGAAGTGCAGTGTCGAGGTTATTTATTTATTTTCGAGATTTACCAGGAAGGCATACTGAGCAACATGCTCGATTCCAGATGCGACCTGGGGGCCTAGACCCAGTACATGGCAAATATTAGAAACAAGTACAAGTACAGAGATTGTAATAAAGAAACAATAGCATATGATTTGTACAAATATAATACAGTGTAACATGTACTCCAGATATAGTAGTACAGTAGATTACAGACAGATATGCACATAACAGGAATAATTACTGTACATTATTTAATTATTAGAGGGCTGAACTTGCAGCATTAGCAGGAGCAGCTGGAGGAGAGAGAAGTGTGCCTGGAGTAGTCTGGAGCGGAGACCGGGATTATGTGCGTGTCTGATAGGGGCGGGGGGCGTTCCAGATCTGTGGGATTCTGAATTTAAAAGCTGACTGGCCTTTGGTGGTGTGCATAAATGGGATATGTAGGAGTCTGGGATCTGTGCCTCTTAGGAATGCAGGGGGAGGTGTTGGGATAGGTAGATTCAAGATGGGGAGAGGAGGCGGGTCCAGAATTTAGCAGCAAACCCTAGCGCAATTTATTAATCTGCGGTCATGGAGAGGTGGTAGGGCTAGAGAGTTATATAAAGTACAATGGTGCGTGGATTGTGGGGAGTCGAGGATGAAACAACAAAAGGAGTGGACTAGAGTTTCTAGGCTAGCTAGGGTGGATGCAGGGCAATAGAGTAAACTATGTCACCTTAATCCAGTACAGGGAGTATCATTTTTTGGACTATGGTGAGCCTCGTTTCCTTGGGGAGACAGGTTTTATTTCAGTAGAGTGCCCCCAGTTTGGGTAGCAGCCTCTTATGCAGTGAATCTATGTGAGAGGCAAAGTCAATGTGTTGGTCGAGCCACACGCCTAGGTATCTAAAGCTAGTGCATTGCTCAAGGGGTGCTCCTTCCAGGGTTGAGAAAGGAGGACACAGGGTTTGGCGGGAGAGTCTTTGTTGGGAGCCAAACGTAAGCGACACCGTTTTTTTAGGGTTTAGAGATAGCTGGTTCTTCCTGAACCAGTGCTGGATGGCTGTGAAGTCCTCCTGTAGGAGAGGTGCTACACTGCTTGTGGAGGGGCCGGATGTGTACAGAACTATCATCTGCATACATTTGGATGGAAGAGTGGGAGCATGCAGCAGGGAGGCCATTAAGGAAAATGGAGAAGAGTATTGGACCTAGGACTGATCCTTGAGGGACCCCAGATTTGACTGATAGGGGGATTGATGTATGCGAGGCCAGTCTGACGGCTTGCATCCTACCCACAAGATAGTCTTGGAACCAGTCTATAGCTGAGTGAGCTAGACCTGCATCCTTAAGTTTTGAGATGAGAAGGGGATGTGAGACGGTATCGAAAGCCTTGGCTAGATCAATAAATATGGCTGAGGTGATGTGCCCTTTGTCGATACCCGTAAGGATGTCTCCGGTGACACGTAGTAGGGAGGTGATGGTAGAATGGGATTTGCGGAAGCCAGATTTGAAGGCAGAAAAGAAGGAGGAGGCATCCAAGAACTGGGAGAGTTGGGACAGGACCAGACGCTCCTGAAGTTTGGCCAGGATCGGGAGTAGGGAGATAGGTCTATAGTTGCCTGGGGAGGAGGGGTCACCACCTTTAGGAAGGGGTGTGACAGTGGCCAGTTTCCAAGTCATTGGAACCTTGCCCAGAGAGAAGGAGAGGTTGAAGAGTGCGGCCAGTGGAGTGGCTATGGCAGGGGCTGACAAGAATAGCATCTTGGCGTCCAGAGACAACGGGCATTTGCCTTTATTTGGGTTCAACGTCCGTAGGGAGTGGAGGACTTCTGTGGGGGAAATTGATTGGAACACGAAAGGTGGGATTGAGGGGTGAGTTCGAGGAGTGTGGGTGCTGTGTGGGTGGACCGGGGTGTGAGTATTCTGGAGGGAGGATAGAAGGGTGTTGGCGCAGCTGGAGAAATGGGTGTTGAATGCTTCCACGACACAGATGGGGCCGGAGATGAGGGTGCCATTTATTAGAATTGAGGGGAGAGGTGGTTGGGTTGGGGGAAAGAGCAAGGATTTGAGGGATTTCCAGAAGTCCATAGGGTGGTTAGAATTTTTACTGAAGGTAGCTAGGAAGTAGGACTTTTTTGCTTGGTGAATACTATTTGTGCAAGCATTTCGGAGGGCTCTATAGGTAGTAAGGGAGGCCTGGGAGCCCAGTTTCTTATAAGCCTTCAGGGCATGGTCTCTGGTATGGCAATTTCTAATTATGTCAGCCGTGATCAAGGGGAGATGTGCTCCTCTAACTCGTTTTGTGCGCAAAGGAGCGTGCTTGTCCCAAACTGTTAGGAATCTGAATTTAAAAGCATTAAAGGCATCGTCGATGGAAGAAGTCTCGGTGATGCAGGACCAGTTTACCCTTCCCAGGTCCGCCAGGAGAGATGCTAAGTCTAGGGAGTTGTAAGACCTGGTACGCAGTGTCTTTGGGGGGGGAGGAGAGGGGTTATGAACCTTCCTGATCAGGTAAACTATGTGCTGGTCGCTAATACAGTCAGGAAGTAGGCCTGCTTTAAGGATTCTATGTGAGTGCGAGGTGAGGGCCCAGTCCAGTAGGGAGTGGTTGTTTGACTTAAGGTTAAGTCTGGTAGGCTCCTTTATAAGTTGCGTGAGGTTTTGGGCCTTTATTTTTGCCTTCAGGAGACTTTTTCAGCTCCTAGCCAGTTGGCATTATAATCCCCTGTGGCATGGAGTTCACCTCCTTTGGCTAGGGACTGAAGCGTAGTTAGATGGGAGAGGATATCATCATTGGGTGTGCATGGAGGGCAGTATGTACTTGCCACATAAATAGGGGAGGTATAAGGAAGTGAGACTTTAATTAGTGAGGAGTCTATATTTGCAGGGAGTGAGGGGATCTCCACAGTGGTGAATTGATGTCTGTTTGAGATATATGGCCCGTGCCACCACCTTTCTTTTCCAGCCCTATTGTGTCTAATTATTGTGTAACCAGGGATGGAGACTTGACATCGAATGATGTGGTTTTAACAAGTTTCTGAAATGGTCAGTATATCAGGGTGTAGTGTTAACACTGTTGGTTGTAACAGCGAGATTTTTGGATAACGAGCTGCAGGTATTTGGAGTGTGGGTATCGTGAGCCTTTGGGAGAGTGAGCAGGGGTGGGGGTGTTGGTTAGGTTTGGGCCTGGGTTGGCCTCTATGTCCCCTGATAGGAGCAGGAGAAGGGGCGCAGAGATGCATTATTTTGGACCTGAAATAGGTTTTGCCTGCATTGGTGCTGCAGCCAGGAGATAGCTGCTGGGTGACAGAGGGTTGAGGATTTTAAGATTGAGAGCCCTGGGTGAAGGAAGGTGGCAGGATTGCAGCATATATAATGCCGTAGTGGACATGAGCCAATTCCAGTACCGGCGCGTGGGGGGAAGCACCAAGGTGTGGCTGCGGGGTGCACCGAGGGGGTAGGGTTGGTGGGGGTTCCCTCATTGGGAGGGTTGTGGGAGGTAAGGAGGTTTGTGTAGTCATAGAGAGGTAGAGTAACGCTGTGAGAAACATCATACTTAGGCAGGTATATGGAGTTAGTTGCGAAGAAAATGGTAGGTGCCCTCTAGTTTGCTAGTAAGTCTAGGTTGCTAGTAAGGATCACCACATCATCTGCGTAGAGGAGCATGCAGCTATTGCAAGCAGCCAGGAAGTTGTTTAGGAAGACACTGAAGAGTAACGGACCAAGTATGGATCCTTGTGGTACCCCTGATCTGACCGGTCGAATTTCTGATAGGATGTCCCCGATCTTTACTTGCTGTTATGACACTAGGTATATTGTTAAAAAAAAACTAAAGGCAAAAGTTCAAGAATTGATCCTTGTGGAACAACTAAGGTTACAGGAAACAATTTTTAAAGAGTGTTATGTGTTTTAACCTGTTGCATGTGGTTGGTTATATAATTTTTGAACTGAATTAGAAAAAAACAAGTTGTCTTAAACTCTCATTCAACTTTGAATTTAGATAGATCAACATAAATAGAATCAACTAAGTCACCACTGTCCAGGGCCTCATGTATAAAGTTTGTGAATTCTGCCAATGCAGAATTCGAAAGCTGACATCTCCCACTCCAGTTTGATATCACACTTTCTCTAATTCACTTACTTGGGAAATTGACTTTGCAAAATTGCTCCGTGGCCACTCTCCAGCAAGGCAAAGTCAGCCCGATCATGCCAACAATTCTCCTGGTCAACAAGGTTGAATTCATGTTCGTAACTCAGCTCCTGCTGGAATTGAAAACCATTAAACTTGAGCCAGAAAAAAAACATGGAAAGGATTGCCCAGCTCAGGTACAGAACTACAGTCACCAAAACTAAAGTGCATCAAAATGAGACCCCCTGTCAGGATCTGTGAGCTCTACTCTGTGAATAAGAGCAGAAGATGCAGGAGAAACTCGATTACCTTGAAAGCAGGAGCTGACAGAACAAATTGGAACCTGGAGACACTATCATGTTTCTTTGTCATGCATTCCCTCATTTGTTAAAGCTTCCTGGTGACCCCCAATTCGATATTGAGAGGGCTCACAGAACCCTCGCCCCCCCCTGCCAAAACATAGAGAATGCCTCTGGCCCATCCTTACCCTCTTCCTTCATTTCCAAGTGAACAAAGACATCTTCAGAAGGGTTAGGAAACTTGGAACTCTGGAGTAGCAAGGATACCAGGTGTTGATCTTTCAGGATTACTCAAAAGACTTTACCACCTGGTGCAGAGCAATCATGGAGGCTTGCCAAGCCCTCCACAGGGCAAGAATCCCTTTCATCCTCCAATACTCTACCGTGTTGCGCCGCATCCAAATTGGGATCCTTCTTAGTTTCACCAACCCAGAAGCTGTGCTGGACTTTATCCATATGAACTGGGTTAGAGCTCTCTCACCTAGGAACTCACATCAGCAACCCTGGACTGTAGGTGCCTCAACCCCAGTCCCAATGGAGGTGAACCCATCACAATCATTTTCCACCAAATCACCCTTGATTGAGCCAGTGGAGGACATGGTCTGGATGCTGCTGAAATCATAACAGAGGTGCTCCCAAATAGAGGTGTCACAGCAGCATCTAAGATCCTTGAGCCACAGCCAGAGTGATGACTCAGCAGATGGAAAAGAAAGGACCCTCCACCACCCCTCCTACAGGCGTCTCTGGCTGTGATCCTCATAACTTGCTCAGAGCCCCTTAACCCACCGCTACAACCAGCTCCAGCCCAAATGCGGAACTATGCCCTGTCTCAGCTGTAGTCTTGGGCGTCAGTGATGAAAGCTTCAATTCACCTTTCCATCTCAGGATCCTCTGGAGCTGAGGATGGCAGCAAAGTGGGAATCTCCCCTAGAGCAGCACCAGAGCTGTCAAATGCTGTTCCTATCCTGCCTTGATAGGGCTCTACAATATCCCAGGACTGTATTACTGCTGAACTTGCTTTCATTTTTTGATAGCTGAAAATCTCACAGCTAAACAATTACTGAGAACTTTGTCTGATAGGGCCCCTCTTTTCCCGCCTCTGGACTGCATCTCCCTGTGCACTGTCATGGCTCTTAAAATACCACCATGACCAGGAATGCAACATAATTGTACTCCTCAGCATATGAACTGATATCTTTTATGCATGGTCACTAAATCGTTCAGTATTAATTTGATTTTTGTATTGTGACTTTGCTACTCCCAATTTTGATGCATGGGAGGTTGGGGGGGACCTTATTCCACTTGCTGGGGGTACCTGAAGGGAGGGAGAGAGCTAGCAGGGTGATGGGGTAGAGCAGCCTGAGGCTGTATCAGTCTGTCTGCCTATTCCTCACTCTGCCACTTCATGTATGATCTGTTCATCACCACCAGAACTCTGGCCTCCACATCTCCCTCCTCCCCCCGGGACATACAATTTCCCCTCCTTACAGTGGCTTTGACTGTGCTCTCCCAGCTGGGGTGATTTAGGAAGGGAGGATTGCCCTTGTATTAGTTAGAAACATGGAGGGCAGGATCATCCATATCTTTGCTCTGGACTAAATATGCTGAATGCCCACCCTCCAAAAATTTGTGCAGCCATATACCTCTCAAGCGTGCGAGTGTGTGTATGTTTGAGGGCTCCTTCCATGACTGCTGCAGCTTTGCCCCTACCTGGTTCTGTGCAAGGCCAACTGCCTACCCTCCCAAAAGTCATGCAACTGCATCCTTCTCGAGCATACAAATGTGCGCATATTCGAAAGGCTTTCTCCATGGCTGCTGAACTCTCACCCTTTAGACGGCTCTCTGCGGAGCCAGGGATGCACTAATAAGCACAGTGCATTAGTGTTACAAATGCATCTGCAAAGCTCCCACCCAATCTAGAGTTGAAGACTTAACCTTTTTAGCTGGCTAAGGGGGATTATAGGGATACTGTCACATCCTCTCAACAGAGATCTACTCAGGCTACTTAAGATGTCAACCACATAGGTGACCCCATATGCTGTACTCTAAGAAAGCATGTATCACTGTCTCTCTGTCTCTCTCTCTCTTTACCTGTCTACTCCCCTGAAGGCACCCTCCTATCCCCATTCTTCTCTCACCCCTGTGGACCAGCTAAACTCTTCTTAGAAGGGCAATGATATTAGCCACCCTGCCTTTCACAGACCCACCCATTCCTATAATGAGGGGTTGACATGTTCCCTTAGAGAGATAATAGGTATTAGCCCCTCCTGGCAATGGTACCTGCCTTCAGCAGCAACTTCCTGTTGGAAAAGGGAAAACCATCCTCCAATAAGTAGGATTAGGGGACTGAGGGGAGCGGGTTTGGGTTACTGGACTACTGACCAAGGTTAGTCTCTCTGGCAAAGATACGGCTCACAACTTGGGCTTGACACAACATTTGTCACCCTTGGTGGTTGCAAAGAGTGCCAGGAATCTCTGTAACCACCTGATCCTTATCTCCTAGTCTGTTTAGAGCATACCAAAATGTACCCACTAACTCGACTTTCACTGTTGTATTTCCAGTGGTTCGTACTTCACTTGTTATGATTTAACTTCTTTCTTCATTTTTTGCTACACTGTTGACACTTGTGTATAACCTGGACCTGCTTCAATGTGTTGGACAGGGTTTATGCCAGAGGAAGGGGGGTGGACACCGTCAATGCCAGGGCAAATAGATGGAATCCTATACTGCCAGAAAGGTATACTGGGACCCCCTACCTTCCCTCGGTTATCATTATATCACTGTCTGCATCTCCTCGAACACCAATGCTGTGCTTCACCCTCACACTCGCCCTCCATGATGACTGACTTAAGGTGCCGCATTTGGAATGTTAGGGGGCTTAACTTCCCAATCAAATGCAAGCAGGTGATGACCCACCTAGAGCAACTGCTGTCCCAGTTGGTTCTTCTGCAGGATACCAAATTTGCTGACCTGGAGTCACAGAAGCTCAAAGGGGAAGGGGGTAGGACTGGAGGTCCACAGCTTGACTAGCACCAAAAAGAGAGGGGTATCGATATTGGTGCACAAGAGCCTGCACTGGACACTCTAGAAGTCAGTTATGGACAATAAAGGCTGCTGGGTACTCGTGTTTTTTGACACCCCTCAGGGACCACTGGTGGTGGGCAATTTATATGCCCCAAAAGTGGACTCTCCACAGTTTTTTCATGTCCTAGCAGAGAAAGTCTCACAATTCAATGACTCTCAAGTCCTCCTCCTGCTCAGGGGTGGCTTCAACTTAACTCTGGATCCTTCACTGGACAGGAGTCACAGCAAACCAGAACCACATTCCTGGGCAGCACAAGCAGTACAGCTCTGGCTCTCTGACCAGGCCCTTGTGGACATCTGGCACACCCATAATCCTAGAACTAGGGATTACACATATTACTCAGTGGTACAGAGGCCATATAGCTGACTAGACCTTTGGCTAACCTTCCCACAGATAACACCAATGGTCACAGCAGTGGACATCAATCCACTGGTCATATTAGATCATGCCTATCTCAGTTTGGACCTGCTGCTCAGCCAAACAAATCACCAACCCCCCAGTTGGAGACTGGATCCTCTGTTACTGCAAGACCCACAATTTAAAATCTGGCTCCAGGAAGTGACAGAGGAGTTCTTCCAGCTAAATGATGATGGGGCAGCATCAGTGGCCACAACGTGGAAAGCATTTAAAAGCCTCTGTCTGAAGCCATATTACTGGCTATGCTACATTTTGCCACCAGGAGAGGGAGAGGTAGCTTGTCAATCTATAAGTCCTGCTTGCCCAAAAAGAGGCAGCTTATAAGACGGACACCAAGGTGAATGCCAACTCACAGCTATGCTGGGATTTAGTGACTCTCTGCTTGGCTGTTAACACCCTCACTGCCAGAAAAATGGAGCTAGCCATTTCTGACTCAGGCACGGATATTGGGACGGGGAGAGAAGGGCAGAAAGCTCCTAGCATACTGCTTGAAGAAGTAACAAGCCAAATGGCACAGAGCTTCCCTTTGCAGTTCAAATGACTCACTGTGCACTAGCCCAGGAGACCACAATAAGGCAAGGAAGGTGTTTTACATGCAGCTGTACTCCTCAGTATCCAACCCAGATCACACCCAACTGGGCTCATTCCTAGCCATGCTACAGTAAACATAGCTGGTACCAGAACAAGGCACTGCACTTGATCTCCCCTTTACTCAGGCTGAAACAGAAGCTTCCTTAAAGGCCTGCAACCCACGTAAAACCCCAGGAGGATGGTCTTCCCACAGAGCTATAACAGGTCATGGCACCCCAGGTCTGCCCAGTCCTACAGCGACTCAATGCGGAGGTCGGCACAGATGGACTGTTCCCTCCTATGATGGCCATGGCAACGATTACAGTCCTTCCTAAGACGGGAAAGGATTCAACCTTACCAGCCAGTGACCACCCAGTACCTCCCTAATAACAGTGGACAGAAAATCTGAGGTTCTGTCCAACACGCTGGAAACCCACTTCCCCAACAGATCCTCCTGGCACAGGTGGGCTTTGTTCAGAGTAGACTCAGCTCAGACCACATCAGGACACTAATCAACCTGATGCTTATTGCCCAAACTGCCCCTATTCCAACAACTGCAATCGCAATCAACTTCAAAAAAGCCTTTACTTCGTGGAATGGGGAGGTTTTATATGTGGTACTGGCCCACATGGGCTTTGGAGCTCTTTTCATGTCCCACATACAGTCAATGTACTTCTCACCTAAAGCACAGGTCCTCACCAACCATACCTTAGCCACCCTCTTCCCCCTTGTGCAGAAGACTCGACAAGGATGCCCCTTATCACCCCTGCTATTTGTCCTCGTCGTAGAGTCCCTGGCAACAGCAATCAAGCATCACTCTGACATCAAGAGTATCACACACTGAAAGATTCCCAGCACAAAGTTCTATTTTATGCAGACGACCACTTGTGTTACTGGAGGAAGCCCACACTTCCATTACACCGATGCAACTCATGCATGCATTTACTTCCCTACTGAGGCTTAAGATTAATCTAGATAACAACAAGATTCTGCCCCTTAGCACAGATGCCAGCACTAAAACCTCTCAGACCTAGGCCTGTGGTGGGCCCCAGACAACAGCATGTATCTGGGGATCAGAATCTTTCCATAACAACAAGTTAGACAACATAGATTTCACACCATTGCTCAGTGAAATACACACTGAACTGGAAAGCTAAAAGCCCCTCCAACTGTCAATGGCAGGCAAGTTTGAGACAATAAAAATGATTACGGACCCCAAAATCTTCCATCTCCTTTCCCACATTCCAACCTCTATACCCAGAAGCTTGTTTGATCACCTGGATAAACTAGTAGGTAAATGTATATGGGAAAGGCAAACAACCCTTTGTAGAGTAGAACAAAGCTCAGATTTCACTGGTGTAAGGGAGGGTGGGGGCTTCTGTGGCTCAAAGGTTATTACTGAGCTTTTAGAGCCGCACAGACCACCAGGTGGGTTCATAACCTCAAGCTCCCCACCATTATGGGCTTCCATAGAATCCCATCTCATGAATTGGCACCCTTCCTTGGTATGCCTCTATGGAACCCAGAATAGACCCACCTATGCCCCTCCCATGACCCACACAGTCCTCCACACGTGGAACCAGCTGGGGAGATGGCTAGGCACTGACCTGACACACACACACAACATTTCCTCCCCCTCTTTGGAGCAACCAAAGTATCAGGGTGGGGGAGACATGCATAGTCTAGAGGTTTTGGAAGACCAAAGGAGTTCACACTTTGTCTGATCTCCTCCTACCTCACAGCAATATACTGGACTCCTTGCAGGGGCTCCAGAACTGCTATGAATTGAACAAATCAGAGTTCTGGAGCTACCTGCAACTGCTGAGCACAGTGGTCCCTTATCTCAAACTGCTCCAAGATGCCCCCACTCCTTTGCAGTTATACCCCTTTTTCTCCTGGATATCCAAATCCCAGAAAGAATGGAGACCATTTACTCCCTAATTAGTAATTTCATTCTCGATATAAGACACTTGGATAGTGGCCCTGGGCCAGGACATAGAAGATGACAAATGACAAGCTTGCTGGAGATCAAGTCATATCCCAGTCAGAGACTCATACAAAACAAAGTATTACATAGCTGGTGTCACACCCCTGTGGTGCTCCATGCTGCCCGCCTTATACCCAATGACCATTATTGGAGATGTGGCAAGCCCCAGGGTGACCTGTATCACATTCTCTGGGCATGCCTGGCACTGAATTACTGGTCCAACATTTGCCAGACTCTGGAAGTGGTCCCAGGCACACCTATGTCTGCATCCCAAGCCTCTTCCTTCAGGGCTCCCAGCAAGAAGTACCTCATCTGCCAAAGCATCAACATGATCTGGCAATACATGTCAGCACTGAAGCCGAGAGACTACCATTGCACAAGTGCTGCACCTCAGGCATACCCACCATGGATGGGTTTCATTTCAGTATAGCTTAGCTGTCCACATACAAGGGTGTGTCTCACCTGGCTATAGATACACAGGACATACAGCCGAGTATGTTCCACTCTCCATGACCATCTCAGCCCAGGCCCCCAGGTAGGCGTGCAACCTCCTCAATCCCCACTTACGCCTCCGAGAATGGGAATCAGTTGAAGCATGCTAGCCTGACCCTCTGTCAAATTAGATGGTCTCTCTCTCCCCTTCCCAATCCCAGGCAAACCAAATGACAGGTCCCATCCCCTCAGTGAACAAATTCTGTCCTCAGGTACCAGTACTTTGCAGCACTTGTTCTGTTACCATCTATAGTTACTCTTTCGGGTAATAACTAGACAAGCCTTCTTCTTGGCCCTTCGTAGGTACGCAATGCACAAAGGCCTTCGCTTCCATGCTGGACTGTTCACCCTACCCTAAACTACTTTCAAACAAAGTTATTAGTGTGCACTGTTACTAGCCAATAACCCTACCAGTTCCAGTGAATGTTAATAGATCTACTATGCACATCTGCCACACGAGTTCCTGTTCCTGGCCTTAACTCTGATATGTATGTCATGCAAAAAAAAAGCTGAATAATAATAAGGGCAAGAGTCCTAGACTTCAAGAGGGCCAACTTTACAAAGATGAGGGAATACCTCAGAGGTGCCCTGCAGGGGGCAGATGTTTTGGGTGGAGTGAAGGAACAGTGGGCAAAAATAAAAAGGGCCATTTTGAGGAAAACAGACCTCTGTGTCAGGCTGGTTAGCAAGAGGAAAAAGAGGCCACCATGGTTTTCAAAAGAAGTTGCTATAAAGGTTAGGGCAAAAAGTTAGCATTCAAGAGATATAAGAAGTCACGGAGGTCAGGAGAAAGCAGTCAGGTGCCAAAAGCACAAACAGAGAGAAAATATACGCAGTAAAAGGGACAAGACATTTTCTATGTATGTAATCAAGGAGAAAGACCAAGGAAGAATAGTACAATTAAGGGAGGGAGGGTGTGGAAGGCGACCAAGAAAAAGCAGACATACTGAACAAATACTTTTGTTCGGTATTCACAGTGGAAGGAGGAGGCAAGGGACCACAGATAAGGGGCAGTAGTATCAAGGGAAGGGAGGTAGACATAAGACCTTTTACAGTGGAGAGAGTTGTAAAGGGATTTGCAAATCTGAACGTGGACAACATAATGGGGCCAAACAGTATACATCCTAGGATATTGAAGGAGCTCAAGGAGGTACTAGCTGCACCTCTGATAGTCCTGTTCAACTACTCACTGGAGATGGGAGCAGTTCTAGAGGATTGGAGGAGGGCAAATGTCCCACTTCACAAAAGTTGAAGCAGAGAGGAGACAGAAAACTATGGGCCAGTGAGTCTGACCTCAGTAGTGGGGACATTAATGGAATTACTACTGAAAAAAATGCTAGTGGATTATCTTGAAATTAGTGGATTGAAAGATCTGAGGCAACATGGATTCACTACAGGAAGGTCATGTCAGACAAATCTCATGGATTTCATTGACTGGGTGACCAGGGAGATGGATCAGAATGGAGCCATAGATGTGGCCTACCTAGATTTTGGTAAGGCCTTGGACACTGTTCCACATAGAAGACTTGTAGAGAAGCTGAGCAGTCTGGGGGTGGGTACACAGGTGGTAATCTGGATGAGAAATTGGTTGGAGAATAGACAGCAGAGGGTGGTGGTAAATGGAGTTCACTCTGAGAAAGGGAGAGCGACCAGCAGGGTGCCACAAGGATCGGTACTGGGTCTGGTCCTCTTTAACGTCTTTATTAGTGACATTGCAGATAGTCTGGAAGGGATGGTATGCCTTTTTGCCAATGACACAAAGATCTGTAATAGGGTAGACATTCCAAGAGGGGTGGAACAAATTGATCTAAGAAAGTTGGATGAGTGGTCAAACGTGTGGCAAGCTGAGATTTAATGTGAAGAAGTGCAAGATCATGCAGTTGAGGACACAGAAACCCAGGGGCAGAGTACATGATGGTGGCGGGGATTTGGTACTGACAACATCCAAGCTGGAAAGGGTCTGGGAGTAATAATTTCTGATGACCTCGAGGTGGCCAGGCAGTATTACAGGACAGTGGGGAGAGCTATGGGGATGCTGGGGTACATAGGGAGGGGCATCACCAGCAGGAAAAGGGAGGTAATTATACCATTGTATAAAACATTGGTGAAACCTCACCTGGAGTACTGTGTTCAGTTTTGGAGGCCACATCTCCATAAGGACATAGAAAGAACAGAGGCAGTCCAGAGGACAGCAACTAAAATGGTGCTGTGCCTGCATCAGAAACCCTGTGAGGAGAGGCTAAAGGACCTCAATATGTATATCCTAGAGGAAAGGAGGGAGAGAGAAGATATGATAGAGACTTTCAAATACCTCATGGGTATAAATATGGTACAAGAGGAGAACATTTTTTTCAGAGAAAAAGATGCTGAAGAACAAGGGGACATGATATGAAGCTGGAGGGGTAGATTCAGGGGAAATGTCAGAAAGTACTTCTTCACAGAAAGAGTGGTGGATGCCTGGAATAGACTTCCAGCAGAGGTGTTTGAAGCAAAAACCATTGTGGGTTTGAAAAATGCATGGTATAAAAATAAAGGAATTTTATTAGTTTAGAAAGGGGGCAAAGCTACAGACCAAGTAGGGTCAGCGGTATTACATTAGGTAAGGAAAATGGGCAGACTGGGTGAGCCAAGTAGCCCTTATCTGCCAACAATTTGTATGCAATTCTATGAATAAAAAGTTTAACAACAACAAAAAATCAACATAGGTTCCCCTCCTCCCTCCCCGATCCCCATTTGCAAACAAATTCAATTCCTTGGTGTCCTGTGGTACCCCCACTCTCTTTGTTCCCCATTTGCATTATACTAATAATTCATGGTGTCCAGTGGTACCCTTTCACTCGATCCCCATAATACAATAATTCCTGATGTCCAGTGGTACCGCTCCCTCCTGCACCTGCTTATCATTGGCATTATATTAATATTCCCTGCTGTCCCGTGGTACCGCCTCCCTCACCTGATCCCTTTTGGCATTATAATAATGTTACCTAATGGCCAGTGCTACCCTTCACTCTCAGCTATTCCCACTGGCATTGTACTAATGTTCTCTGATGTGCAGTGGCACCCCCCATTCTCACAGGTCCCCACAGGCATTATACTAATGTGCCATAGGGTTCAGTGCTACCCCTCATGCTCACCTATCCCCACTGGCATTATACGAATGTTCCCTGGTGTCCAGTGGTGCCTCCCAATCTCAACGATCCCCACTGGCATTATACTAGTGTTCCTTAGTGTCCAGTGGTACCCCACTCTCAGCTATCCCCATCGACAGCAATTCCCTGGTATCCAGTGGTCCAGTCATAGGAGGCATTATAGCACTGTGGTTTAGGACACTGGGTTGCAAACCTGGAGACCAGGGTTTGAATCCCAGAGCCCCCACTTGAATTCTGCATGACCCTGAGCAAGTCATTTCAGTTGCTTGCGCTTCCAGGTCACACCTGGAAACAAGTTTCAGCTTAGTGTGCCTTTCCTGCTTAAACAATTTCCCCTTTCCCTCACCGATTCATACTGGTATTATATTGATGTTCCCTGGTGTCCAGTGGTACTCCCCTCTCATCGATTCCCACTGGCAGTATACTAATGTTCCCTGGTGTCCAGTGGTACTCCCCTCTCATCGATTCCTACTGGCATTATGCTAATGTTCCCTGGTGTCCAGTGGTACTCCCCTCTCATTGATTCTCACTGCCATTATACTAATGTTCCCTGGTGTCCAGTGGTGCTCCACTCTCAGCGATTCCCACTGGCATTATGCTGTTGTTTCCTGGTGTCCAGTGGTACCCCCACTCTCACTGATCTCCACTGGCATTATATTAATGTTCCCTGTTGTGCAGTGGTACCCACACTCTCACTGAACCCCACTGGCATTATACTAATGTTCTTTGGTGTCCAATGGTACCCCCCCACACACTCTCACCGATCCCCACTGGCATTATGGTGTTGTTTCCTGGTGTCCAGTGGTACCCCCACTCTCACCGATCCCCACTGGCATTATACTAATGTTCCTTGGTATCCAGTGGTACTACCAGTATCACCAATACCCCTATACAATATTCCCTGGTGTCCAGTGGCACCTCCTCCCTCACTCAATTCCTGTTGGTATTATAATATTTTTCCTTGGTGTCCAGTGATCCTTCCCCTCTCCCAGCAGCCTCCTGTCTCTCCCATGGCCACCCCTTTACCTTGAGATTGTGGCCAGCATTTACCATGCACTCACCTCCCTGACTGGCCACCGTCTACCCTACACACGTCCTGTATCACTCATTGTACACCACGGTATCAATACAAGACTTGAGTCTGAAGAAAAAAAACTAAGTCCACTTCGGACATAGTTTTTGTTTCCTCATAATTTTAATTTTACTCCTAACTTGGCCAACTTTAAAGCCTTTCCACAATTGTGGGTGAAAGCTTTTGGGCCCCCCAGGACCACATTAGTGGTGACTCATAACTCCCACCCAAAATGAGAATTTGGTAGTCAAGTGCTAAACAGCCATTTTGGGTAACAGTTATGAGCCATCGCAAATATTTATTTATTTAGTTTTTGTTGACCGGGTAAGTGCACTAGACAAATTCTGCCTATTTTCAGGCATGACCCGGGGGGGGATACAGATGAATACCAGCTGACCTTGAACCAGATGAAGCTGTCTGCATTTTTAGTGAATGGGGGGAAATTTGGCCAGGGCACCAGGGAAATTCCCCTACGTGCCTCTGGGGGGATTGCTGGCCGTCTTCCAAGATGGTCACTGTGCCTGTGCAGGTGGAAGACATGGATGTCTCTGAGGTAGGGGGGCCGACCTCCACCCTCACCTCAGTCAGTTTGGAGGTTGCTGAGATTACTGACGTGGTTAAACAAGGAGATTTACCTGATGATTCTGGACCTGAGATTTACGTTTCCACGGAAGATGTTAGTACCGTTCCGGATAGTGCAACTAGGGATTCTCCTCTAAGTGAATTGGAATCTTTACATGCCCTATTGATTTTTGAACAGGAGCAGCATTTCTTGCGGCAGAAAACTTTGCAGGAGCATCTGGCTTAACTCAGCGACATGTCGGAAGCTGTTGTGGAAATTGACAGCACTGTCAAGCGGGGCCCACTGGAGTGTGATGGGACAACACCTGGATCTGCTGTCGAGCGAGGTGAGTGACTCCCTTCTGACATTTCTGGTTGGCTCATGATTCTTGTGAATTCAGCTTGCAGTACAATTGCTATGACTAGCGGGTGCCTAAAGCTGTCTGAACTGACTAACAGTGCACCTTTTCTTGGTGCTGAACTGCAGATGACATGTATACCTGAAACAAAGGTGAAAGACTGCACGGAGCCAGTTCTTCTTTCTCCTGCAAATATTGTGCAACATGTTTTCCCACTTTCTGCCTCTGCTTGTTTATCCAGAACTGTGGGTTTCGTATTTCGAAATTCTGCTGAGGACAGGGGGGTTGCTTTGCCTGCTCCCACAGAAGTCCCGATCCAGTACCAATTGGATATTAATTCACAAACCATTATGATGGTTTTTTCCTTTTACTGAAAGGGCACAGGCTGCAAGGGCTGGCTTTCGGAAGGACAGCAAGGATAAGAGGACTGCTATGACATTGGCTAAAAGACATGTTGTGGCCCCTGCACTAAGACCTATACAAAAACATGAAGTCATTTCCACAGCTGCTTTAGCGCAGCGTCTGGGTTCCGTTGATGCCAAACAGGCCTTGCAGAAGGCCTTTTCAGTAACACCTCTTCCTTCTCCTGTTGAAGCCTGGTCCCCACACACTGCATTGCTAGAGGCCAGTTGGAGGAAGGTGCCCAGTGGGGCCTGGATGCCAGACCCGGAGTGGAATCCGACAACAGGATTCTCACTGGTGCTACCTGACTGGTGTCCTACTTCCATTGCTATTGAACCACATTTGCTCAGTGTGGACCTGCCTATGTCTCCTATTGTCCCTAAGGGTCCTCCTGTAATTAGGGGTCAGCAACAGCAGGTTACAGAAAGTAGCCCAGCCATAGTGCCCCTCCACATTGTGCCTGAGAAAGCCCCTGATTCGGCAGCTACAACTCTTCCTCAGATAGATGCGGACTCAGCTGTACCATGGCCTGCTAAACCTCTCCTTTCAGAACTTTTTTCTAAATCAAAAAAGGAGGCAGCCCCTCATAAAAATGTGGTCTGCATCAGATACAAGGGAGGCCTGGAAGTACAGCCCAATAGACATTATGTTGGGAAACTATTAAAGGATTCGCTGCATTTCTCTCCTAATGAGGTCTTCACCTTTATTAACATTACGGCGAGGACAATTTTGACATTAGTTTTCATTCTGCTCATGCTTTGGAGATGTTCTGGGAACGTTACAGCCAGGTGACGTTTTCCCCCATATGGACCCCCCTTTTTTGTGATCCTGTTATGAAAACCTCTTACTAAATTTGTTACGGTTATGTTTCGGAATGAGGAGGTCCATGTGGAGGACATCACCTATTGGCTGCCACAGAAATGTGAGGTTCTTTCACCACCTGAGGCCATTTTGGACTCTGAGAGATTTTGGACTGGGGGGGTGGAAATACAAGGTGAAACTGAGACAGTCAGACACGGAGTTGAACATGTTCCTAATGCTTTTCTTTTGGGTAGGGATCGGGGTGTGTGTTTTTATGCAGGGCAACCCCGGGTGTGTTATTGCTGTGGTTCCCACACACATCTCTCTGGATCATGTGATAAACCCCAGTGTGATAACTGTGGGGAAACTGGCCACATTGCCATGCAATGCGCAAATCACACTGTGTGACTTACACGAAGAACATGGCCATACCTTTGCGGAATGTGCTTGGTCAGCCAAAAATAAAGTTTCCTGTCTCAGCCCAGATTTATTGAATCAGAATGCCCAGGATTTGGTGTCTGCTAGTGCTGGGGGTTTTTCAACCCTTCCCTTTGCTCCCCTTGCCACCAATATATCCTCTCCCCAGGTTTCTTTGGCCTTGGATTTTGTTATGGCAACCCCCCCTCCTATAGTGGACCCAGTACTCCCTATAAAACTATCATTCCTTTCTGGACAGGAGCGCCCTTTAACACACTTGACCCCAGTCTGCTATCATGACACTGTTGCTGGGGCACTTCAGAATCCTGTGCTGCCCTCTTCAACCCCCCCTCCCGTTTCTCCGAAGAAGGTCCACACGGAATCTTAAGCCAGAACCTTCTCAGCTAGAGGATGGGATTGAATCAGAGAACCCTTTTTCTGCTCTGGCCACTACTTGGGGGAACTCAGATATGGACCAGGGAGCAAAGGACTCCCAACCAAGGGGTTGGATCCTCCTGTTTCCTCCCCAGACCTGGTGGGTTACAAAATGAAGAAAAAGGAAAAAAACTTTATTAAATTCTGCTGATTACTGAGTTTATGGTTGGGACTTTTAATGTCAATAATTTATTAAGACTGGCTAAAAGAAATGCGATTTATGATTATTTTCATACTACTCCTCTTGATATTAGTTTCTTGCAAGAGGCTTGGATGTTTTCCAGTGATCATCTGAAAACCTTTAGAGGGGAATGGAGTGGGGCCCCTCCTACTGGTCCTTTGGGCCAGATAGTGCGGATGGGGTGGGTATTCTTTTTAATGCTTTTTCCTTTACTCTTCACAAATTAATTTATTTACTTCCTGGATGGGCATTAATACTTGAGAGGGTTTGGCGGATGATGTCTTGTAGATTCATAAATGTATACGGCCCTTAGTCTAAAGCAAATAGAGTTGCCCTGTTTCAGTTGTTTCAGCCTTATTTAGTAACCTCAGACGTATTTTTTTATATACAGAGACTTTAATTGTTGCACAAAGACCCAGTTGGTGCAGGATGGAGAGACCACTAGAAAAATATATTGTGGCTCAACTGCACTCACTAGAACTATAGAAACAGCTGATTTAGTTGATTGTAGAGATTTTCAGGTTCACGGCCTTCCTTATACCTTTAGGAAAGGCAGACTTACATCTACTATAGACCATATTTTTATTTCAAAGCAGCTGCCTACGGCACAGTTTAGACCTCTTCAGACAGAATTCTCTGACCTTTTGTTGCTGACTGTTTCTTTCGTGGAGACACCTTGGGTACCGAGGCCCAGGACCCGATGGAAGATAAACTCAGTGCATTTATCAGAGTCAGAAGTGCAGACAGGCATACATTGTCTCATTCAAGCTAGACTTTCAGTGATTTTTTTGTATGATAACCTAGGTGAGTGGTGGGAGGATTGAAAAAAGGATTTTAAATGGTGGTTTCAATGCTATGGGAAAATAAAGTGAACAATACGTTTTTGACCTATTTAACACAGAAAACAGCTGCAACTCCTTCTCACCCTTTCTTATACTTCAAAATATGATTATTCTTCTCAGATTAACACAGTGAGAGCTAAAATGAAGTAATTTCAATATGATAGAGCTACAACTTTGCAGGCCTTGTACCAACATGGTACTACCCGCTCTCCGATTGGAGACCCTTTTGGATTTTGCAAGGAACAGAGGGTGGCTACCTCAATGCACTCCTTAGTGGATAGTGCGGGTGTAGAAACAGACTCCATCCCTGGTTTGCATACTGTCATTAGTCGGCATTTACAGTCACACGCTTCATCATCTGCCCCTATTTCCGCAGTCTCACTTCGTCTGCCTTTCCTGTGGAAGCACAGGAGATGCTGGTGCCCATTACAATGACAGAGATAGAACCTGTTATTGCTTCTTTAAAGCCTGGAGTATCACTGGGACTTGATGGCCTTTCAAAGGATTTTTATAAAGCCTTTCCTACAGATTTGGCAAACTGTTTGCTTCTTGTTTTTCAATATTTTTTACAGGGTCAGGGTTTGTCTCCTTCCTTTTCGGATTGTTTGTCGATTTTTCTGTACAAATCAGGAGACAAGTTACAGATACAGAATTGGAGACCAATCACAATTTTAAATTCCCATTTCAAAATTTTGACTCATCTATTAAATAACAGATTGAAACGATATGCGTCTCTAGTGGTTTCTCCTTACCAATACTGTGGTATCCCACATAGGAAGATACAGAGTGGTTTAATGATTATTTGTGATATTATTGATCACCTCTCCTTACATGGCAGGTCTTGCTGTGTGATATCGGAAGATCAAGACAAAGTCTTTGATCAGGTTTAACATCCAATCCTGTTTGGCACATTGAAGGCGTATGGTGTTCCTCCCCTGTTTATCATTTGGTTGAAGGCACTCTAGGATTCTGCTACAGTACGGCCCATGTTACAGTTTCAGGTGATTGGGAGGATACCTATTACAACAGGGGTGCGGCAGGGCTGCCCACTAAGTCCACTTCTGTAGATTTTTGTTTTAGACCCCTTACACAGAAAGTTAAATGAAACGCCCAAATGGCAGAGTATTTTTGGGGAGGCAACTGATCTGGCAGTTTATGCGCAGGCCTATGCAGATGATATTTGTTTGTTTTTTTCTACATTACCATAACTTTCAGGGTTTTTTGGAGCTCATGGGACAGTATTCCTTAGTCTCTAATGCCAGAATCAATACAAGGAAAAGTAAGGGTTTATGGGTGGGAGCAGGTCCCTTTTATGCTACGTCTGCATATGGGATTACTATCTCTTCTGACCCCCTCAGGATTTTGGGTTTAGAATTTGGTCCACAGAATATTCCAGAAATTAATTGGGAAAATTCCCTGTCTAGGGTTGACATAAAGGTTCGACGTTGGAAGCAGTGGAAAATGTCTAAGCTTAAAAGAATTCAGCTCATAAAACGTTTTTTAATTCCATGTCTGCTGTATGTGGCTATGATTTTTCCACCACCATCTCAGTTTGATACTAGAATATATTGATTATTCTTTCAAATGTTGTGTGGCAATCATTTAAACCCCATTAAATGTTGCTATACCTATCTTCCAAGGGAATAGGGGGGCCTGCGCATGATGGACCTTGTGGTATTTTTGCACACTGTTTTTCTTTCCCAAACAGTGAAAGCGGGGGTTACTTTCTTTAACTCATTTACATCAGAGGTGGCTGGCACACAAGTTGGATAGATATTTTCAGGCCTGGACACTGGTTACACCTAAATTGTCACACCGTCTCTCTGTTCTGGGCTATTTTAGATCAGCAGTTCAAAAATTATATAAATGGGGATTGTCTAAAATGAACATAACACAAAACAAGAGTACGCAGTTACACGCGCTTGTGATGACCAAGATTTATCCTATCACACTTGTCTTTAAAAACTGTCCGGAAGTTTTAAATAGTCTGGTTTGCAGACAGTTAGTGAACAAAAGAATCCCATTTCATATGTGGGAAATACTGTGGTTGTCGGTTTATGGCATACTCAGCGTTCAAGGAAATCACAAACATAAGGTCGTGGAGGAAAGATATTGCCCATACACTAACTGTATCAATTTGGAAGACTCAGTGGAGAATTTGTTATTTACAAACGTATGGGCTTTTTTAGCCAGATTTTGGCACATGGGCTGGTTGACTTCATTGTCTTATGACTCTTTGGTGTTAGGTCAGTATGGTTTCCTAGAAAACTCATATCATAGGGATATGCTGGCTGTTTTCTTTTGTGGTTTGACATATTATTCATGGCAGGATAGATGCCAATGGACGCTGTCCCAGAAAATGATGTTTTATGACACATTTAGCATCCTGGTACATCAGGCATTGGAAAAGGTGTATATTAGGGATAGCAATATTTGTACAGCAGATAAAGTGTTGAGATGGTGGAAAGGATTTTCTCACTTGATTAAATATAAATGAATTGGTACCCAGTGGGTGAATCCAGTATGGGTATCTGACATGCTGTCTGTATTTAAGTAATTATGCTTTGTCCTTCCTTTTTCCCTATCCTCTAGGTATGTTATTTTGTTCTTGTTTGTCTCTTTTTTCAGAATGGTTAGTTTTTTATGTTTCTTTTCTGGATGATGCGATGTTAACATTTCCATTGTGTATTATTTACCTTATTTTTAAAATTAAAATTCCCCTACTCCTTTCGAGAAGTGCCATGGGATCTTTAACATCCACCTGAACTACCACCAAAACAGGCAGATGGGACCTCGGTTTAACATCTCATCTGAAAATGTGGTCATGAGGGGCAAACGCTTTTACTCAAATTTGGTGAAAAAAGCTTTATATTTGGCCAAGTTAGGAGGTGTAATAGAAAATTATGGAACAAAAAAAAAGGAAAAACGAGTCTACAGTGGACTTATTTTTCATTGAGACCGTAAGTCCTGCATCAGTATACTGGAGATGTATATCAATACAGGATTTATGTTGACAGACGGTAGCCAGAGAGGTGAACGGAGAGTAGGTGCTGGTTGACATCTCAGGCTGGGGAGGGGGGCAATGTGGGGGAACAGCATACTACCAGGAGGGAAGAGAAGCCACTGGGCATCAGGAAACATTTTTATAATGTCGATGGGGGCAAGTAGAGAGGGAGGTGCCACTGCACGTTAAGGAACTGCATTTGTTTGCCAACAGGGATCAAAGGAGTTAAGGGAATTTTTTTTTATTGTAAGCACTGCAGCAGTGCTGCCAGTGGTGGTGAGTCTGTGCACCGCTGTGTCTGTTGATAAAAGTAAGGTTTTAAAAAAGATTTAACAATGTTGCAAAAGCAGCATTTTAGGGCCTCCAAATCCCTTTCGATATACCACAGTGTCCTGTATGCAAGAGGTTAACCTCATCTGCATATGCGCAGTGGTGTAGTTAGCATGAACCCGATAGCCACTTAACAATGCACTAAGTGATTCACTGATTATTGTAGCAGCTGTGTTAACAGGCTGTCAGCCATGTTATATCCAATTATTGCTCTGCTGACCCTGTTAGCGCATCGCTAATGATTTCAATATCTGGGCTTATATCTCTGAAGGTGTGGCACAGTCCTCTTGACTAGAAATGATTATTTCACTGTGCCAAAACTTAAATGTCTAAGAATGTATAGTAATCTAATGGTCCTCAGATGCCAATTCATGAAATGAGACATTTTCAACAGCAATGTTTATCTTAAAGGAAAACTGCACTCTCGTATCTTGTAAATTTTGTTTCCATTTCAAGACAACTCTTTTCCTGTAGCTGTTAAGAAAATATGTGGCTGTTTTAGTTTATTTTCACTGTTCACATTAGTCCCTGTAACTATGCTGGGGGGGTGGGGTCGCCATTTTCTGGTTGTTGAAATCTCATTGTTCCTGAGAGGCACATTAGCTTATGAGAACATGCTGTGTCAGCACCCTTTTGTCTCCACAGTGTGCCTGCCTGCTTAATTACAGTTCAACAAAACAAGAAGCAGCAAGCTGTGAAATACCACACTTACCTTCAGTTAGCTTTGCAAACCATCTGAGTTGTAATGCAGGGGTTTTCCCTTTAAATTGCATTCAGTTTGGGTTATCTGTACTTTCAGCTTAAAGATACATGGTATAAATAAGTGATGTGACGTCATGTTCTCATATGCTAATGCACCACATTATTGCACAGTATTGCACATTATTACAACGATGCACATGTAGTGCTGCTCCACAAAAGCAATCCCAAGGATGATCCAGGTAATTACAGACCAGCCAGTCTGACCTCCATTGTGGGCAAGCTCATGGAGACCATACTAAAGGAGAGATTGGTGGAATATCTAGGGGAATCTTAAGCTGGAGGTGGAAGGTTCAGGAGGGAGGTCAGGAAGCACTTCTTCACAGAGAGGGTGGTGGACACTTGGAATGCACTGCCAGAAGAGATAATCTCATTGAAGACAGTGGGCAGCTTTAAGAGAGGCTGGGACAGGCATAGGGGGAGGTAAAGGTCATGGGTAGGGAGGATGGGAGGAGTGGGGAGGAGGGAGGAGGGAGGGCAGGGACATTAGCTCAAGAAGGGGCCCTGCAATATGAGCAGACTTGATAGACCAAATGGCCTTCTTCTGTTGGCTTCTTTGTATGTTCATATGTTCATGTGCTAATACAGCTCCCACGGACAATGAGATTTTAACAACCATAAAATGGAGACCCCCAGGATAGTTACAGGGACTAGGATGAACAGTAAAAACAAATTAAAGCAAACACGTATATCCCTAACAGCTACAGGGAAATAATTGTCTGTTGACATGAAAACAGATAAAATTTACAAGATACGACGGTGTAGTTTTCCTTTAAGAGTTTCATGGTATTTAGAAAACAATGTTCCATTATGTTGTGCAAGCCAGCCAAGAACAATGTACTCTCAGGCTACTGAACTGAGCATGCTTATCACGGTATGTCCACAAGAACAGAATGCAGGCTTTTAATAAATAACTAATTTACAATGTGCTGATTATAAATTGAGAGGTGCATTTAAAGGTAAATAAAGTCAATAAACAGGTACTAAAGATTGTTAAAAGGTTGTTAAAAGGTTAAAAGGTTGGAGGCAGTATAGTGCAGTGGTTTAAGGCTCTGAGCTGCAAATCTAGAGACCTGGGTTTGAATCCCACAGGCCCCACTTGCATACTGTGTGGCTCTGAGCAAGTCACTTAACTTCCCTGTGCTCCCAGGTTGCACCTATAAACAAGCTTTCAGCTTAGTGTGCCACTCCAGGTTAAACAATTGAAGAAGGTTAATCAGTATTATCAGCAACAGTAGGCCTTTAAAAAAATGAAAGTGTGACAGAGCAGCTTGAGGGTGGACACAGCCTGACTCTAGAGCACAGCCATGCAATTGCATGCCTTTGTGTACCATGGAGCCCTTGTGGACTGAGTGCTTGGGCCCGGGAGATGCCAAGTGGAAAACCTCCTGGATGTGCGGCAGCATGATGTTGAAACACCCGTCCCCCACCACTCCATTTGACCTTTGTCCTCCACACGTTGTGAACCGAGGGAGGCAGATCCCTGTCAGGCCCTCTGATGGAATCTGTCATGGGACTGAAATGCCCCGTGTACCCCATGGGGACAGATAAGTGCCAGAGATGGAGTAGGATGGGGGCTGGGTGGTCACCAGACAGAGGTGGCCAGCACAGGTGAAAGGGGGATAAAAAAGTGAAAGTGTACAAAAAGAATCTGTTTAATCCACAGCTGCAGGGTGTAATTTACACAAAGCTAAAACCAAGGTTATTTTGTAGTTTTTTTAGTTTCGTTGCAAAACTGCACTTCTAATTATAGCTTCTCCCATCATCTTTGCCCCATGGCTATCTAAGCACTTTTGCTGTTTCACACATACGCATGAATATTTGTAATGTTTCATAAAACAGCACATTTATATTCTGACTATTCTATTTTGGAAGGAAGATATCTGGTGAGTAAAAGTCATGAGAGCAGTTTGCAAGTTGGAAATATAATTAGCAGAGTTTTACAGCTAAAGCTGCCATTGTGTGCTACTTACAGTAC
The DNA here is from genome assembly GCA_016271365.2 of Neoceratodus forsteri. Classification (NCBI taxonomy): domain Eukaryota; kingdom Metazoa; phylum Chordata; order Ceratodontiformes; family Ceratodontidae; genus Neoceratodus; species Neoceratodus forsteri. The sequence goes on along the minus strand of JADMNL010000030.1, from coordinate 19,291,574 downwards.
TAACTTATAATTACATTACCCAGGTGGAGCCGCACCTGGACTACTGTGCCTTGTTCTGGGGCCCACATCTGAAAAAGTATAGGACCATACTGAGACAGTCCAGGGAGAACAACGAAGATGATACAACGCCAGCAGGGGAAATCTTACAAAGCATGGTGAACAACCTGAACATATACTCTTTGGAAGCCAGAAGGGAGAGGAGTGACATGATTGAAAAATCCAAATTCCAGACGGGAATCAATAGGGAGGGTTGTCGGGGCTTGTTTAGGCAGCGAGAGGGATCAGCAATCAAGGGAAATGAACACAAGCTGGTGGCTGGGCAGCAGGGTGGGTGGGGGACTCAAAAAAGAGATCAGAAAGTACTTCTTTATGGAGAGAGAGTGGTGGGCAAGTGGAACTGCCTGCCCAGACAGGTGGTCAATGCTGAGACAGTGACCAGTTTCAGGAAAGGGTTGGACACATATAAAGGGCTGGTGAGAGACAAACATAGAGATGAAGGAGGCCAGGGGGAGAAAGGCCATAGCCTGCTGCCAAGACACCTGGTTGGACCTCAACAAAGAGTAGGTTGCTACACCACAGTGAGGATATTGGCAAAGCTGATGGGCCACTGGTCTTTTTCGGCCTGCAGCATTGTATGTTTTATTTGTTTCTAGTCCAGCGGAGATACCATATCTCATTTACACTTGGGATGTCCTGTTTCTGCCAAAATTTACAGTATAGAGAACTACAATACAACAAGGTGAAGCAGCAGTGTTGTTGGAAAAGCAAAATTTGCTCATTATTATCCAATCTGATACTCCCCACAAGTATATATAACTAGTCCTGTGCGGAATGCATAATACCACTAGCAGAATTAGCATGGCATGATCATTCTGCCAGCAAAATTTCCTTTGGAATTTTGCTGTTCATACAAAAGATTTCTGGCTGCCGTGATCCATGCCACTATATTTCATGTAACAATGTATCCCATCGAAAATCTTTCTGTGACCATTTTGGTGGAATATATCCGCATCCATGAAATTTAATTCTGCAGTAATGGAGCGAAGAACCAGTTCTGCATTATTCTGCTGTTGAATTCCATCATTCTGCTTCCAATGAAATTCAGCATCATTTTTGCAGAATTTTAGGAAATTCTGTGAAATTCCATTCCACCACAATTTGAAAATTCCACACAACGCTGTATATAACCTTTTTCTGTTATTTTTTTATGTACTGCATATTTTTTTCCATCTTCATCTGCGAGCAGTTAATCAGCCCTGTCCTCACCTCTCCAGCAAGCTCCTGCCTCCCAAGGTAGTCATCACAGTGAAGTTCTCCCCATGAATTCCCCCTTATGGCAGGGCCAAAGGAGGAAGGGAGGTCTCTCCTCCCTCCAGTACAGAAATCCAAAGCAGACTGACGGTGAGCTCTGGGTGGTGGTGTGGGCCTGGGGACAGGAGGGTAGGGCTTCATTAAGCCCGTAACATTCATTTTTCCATTTTCTCTCTGCCCCTCACTGCAAAGTGTCAGACTCATGCGTGGAGGCACTCCTGTCTGACGTTCCCCATGGCACCCTTCATTTATTGCTGCCCATACTGCACTGCCACCAGGCCTTCACCTGGTGGCAGTCTGAGGCTGAGCAAACATGCCTCCCCACCCTGGGAGAGCAGAGCTGTTCCTCGGATGCTCGATCCTCTCCCACCTTGACCAACTGCTGGTGATCTGAGTTCATTCCGGAACCAGGGTCGCTGGTGTGGCAGGAGGTAAGGCACTGGAGACTCCACCACCAGGCTGGTACCTATTTCTTGTGACTCAGTTGTATACCACAATGTTATTCTCAAGATTGTGCATTATAATATGAAACAAACTCTGGCAGAATTCAGTTCCATACATTCAGAGAGTGCTACATAGATACCTACATATGGACAGAGAAAGATTAATGGTCCATCCAGTCTGTCCATTTCCTACCTAGGCCCTCACCAGTCTAGCGCTGGCTAGGCTTCTAACGAATAAATAAATCCCATAGTTCCACGTGAACTAACCCTCTCCCCCATTTGCACCAACCCCTCCCTTTTTGGTCAACCTCATCAGTCCCATGTATCTTTCCCACCCCCCATAAAGCTTGCCAGCGTGTTAACACTGACCAACTCCACTGGCAGACAGTTTCACATTTCCTCCACCCTCTCCATGAAGAGGTAATTCCTCCCATCACTCCAATATTTCCCCTCTGCCGGCTTATATTTGTAGCCCCTTGCGATGGATCCTTTGCTACGCTGAAACAGTTGCTGGCTGTTCACCCAATTTATCCCCATCAGATACTTAAAGGTTTCAGTCACGTCTACTCTCTCCCGACCTCAAGTGAATGCATATTGAGGTCAGTCTGTCTTTCTTAATATCTCCTAATTTGCTGGCCATGAATCATTTTAATTGCTCTCTTTTGGATCGACTTGTGGTCCTTGTCCTTTTTTAGGTGAGAGTTCCAGGACTATGCACAGTATTCCAGATGTGTCCTCCTCAAAGACCTGTACAGGGGTAGGCAGGGATAAGGAGAGGAACCTGATTTTGTATAGTGCCTGTCATGCAACCTACATCACAAAGCACTTTACAATCCAGGAAAGGCAGAGGAGAAACATTTTACTTTCATTTGCAACACACAGGAAGGTTCATGCTGCACAGAGACAGATAAGAGAAAAATTAAGAAAGAAAGTTTAAGTGACTTGCTCAGCATCTCACAGCGAGTAAGTAAGCAATAACCCACGATAGGGTATGGGGTTATTGGGAATTAATCAACACCCTGGGTGCATTGTGAGGCATGAGGCTGCAGGCAGTTGTGAGACTTAGACCAAGGTCTCCAGGCTCACAGCGCTGCACTCTAACCATTAGGCCAAACTGTGTCTCATAAATTCTGTATGACAATCATATTACGAAAAACAGAAGGTAGAGACAAATGGTGCCTTTCAAAAAAACAACTTGTGCATCATAGTGTATTTGGACTATCCATTTCCACAACATTCTGGCTTAGAAAAATTTATATGAGCAGCCATGGGCAAAGCTAAGATTCAGTGCAGGATTTCCTTACATTCCTTAGCAGAAACCGTCACATTCTACTACGCAGTTGTTAGAGACATTTAATTTTTAAATGCCACCCCCCCCCCCAGCAATCCTTTTTTCTGTAAGGGCCCTGACATTAAAAAGGTTAGCACGGTCCTAGTGTGGTGTTAACTTGAATAGTGATGCACTTACTGGATATAATGAGTACTGACAGTGTAGGGCCATATTCTAAGGGCCCATTGTATGGTGCTTAGCATATTGTGTGATCCTGCTAAATACATCACTACGCACATGCAAATGAGGGAAACCTCTTGTGTACAGGGAGCAGTGGTATATTTAGAGAAGTTTGGAGGTGGTAAAGGCTGCTGTGGTAGTGCTATTTACAGCTTCTAAAACTCTACTCTTAGCAATATGCACAGCGGTGTGAACACCTGCCCCCACCCACCAGCAATGTTGCAACAACACACTCCCCCCTCCCACCTGAATACCTGAGATGATGGGAGTAACATTTCTGTCAGTCTAGTGGTCCCACTATGGTACCATTAAGCAATAGGGCATGACAGGGTATGCCTTATTGTGGAATAATGACATGCCTTATGGAAGTGAGGCACAAGGCTATATTGAGTGCCTTACACCCCCCAGAAGTGCCATTATCCTATAGTTACTCACACTCTGGAGTGCCTTCCTGTGATGATAAAATGATTCCACTGGTTTTTATTTTAAAACTGAGCAGTGTACAAGTGCTGTTGGGCTGGACTAATGAATGGTCATGCGATTACAGCTGATCAATCACAGGTCTTGGTTTTTCTTACCCATTTTATAAAAATTTAGTGAGCCCGGATTTCATTGAGCTGAGGTGAGCTGGAACCCTGTACAGTACAGCTTACTGTGATGGTATTCTAACTGATCTTTGTGACTGTTTCTTTTTGATTTATGTTTTGCTTCTGTTTCTATTGCCTTGTAGTTCTTGTTTAGAATTTCAGAAGTAACCAGCAGTTATATAGAATCTGCCCTGCGTTTGTTTGGAAAACCCTTTTTTTTTACTTTTATTTTCATTTGCATGAAATGCATTACAATCTCCACATCTGCTATACAACGGTTATATCTCTTGTTCAGTCCACAACTGGCACTGCCCACTGTCAGGTTCAGAGCCTGGGTTATGAAAATAGCAATGTTACTGTTCACACCCGGTTCTATGGTAACCACGTTAACAGTTCATGTTCTATACTGGCTCTGGTGTACCGTAGTGTAGTTATATCAGAATGGAAATTTCTGTTTTACAGAGGTGAACTGTAAGAGCTGTGAGGGCCCTGGTGCCAGACTGTTCCTGCTAATTGTTTACATGTGCTTCATTTGGAAAACCATAAAATGCTGATTGCCAAAAATAAAATCTGTTTCATGGGACTCGGACGGAATGACCATGAATGCATTTACATGTTAGAGATGCCTTCCTAAACTCTTTCCTACTCTCTGGAGAAAAGAGGTTTAGGCTAAGATGCAGTGATGAGAAGATGCAGCTCAAATGTTCGGTTAGTTCTGTTATATTTGTTTTTGTGGTGGGGGAGGGCTACTGTATATGTGCCCTTTATTACTCATGGGGGATAGAGGCACTCAGATTGGTTAGGATCAGGTTTGAGGGTCTCACATTAATATGGCCAATGATTTGTTATTTTCAGTAGAAAACAATGGAATGTTTCATTTTAAATACGCACATGGAGTCAGTTTTTCATGAAAAAAACTTTATTTGCACCACTGTATCATGCAAAGAACCCCACTTTGTACCGGCTTTTGTGAAACCTCCTATCTCATTTTGAGTAACATTTTGGTACAAGACGTGCTGATGTACTCACTGTTTCGGAAAAAAATGGATATTAAGATTTTGTCGGAAGGAATTGACCAAGTTTGAAAATGGAACATCATTGACCCTATATTAGAAATGGAAGCTGGGAAGGGACTTTGTGGCCCTTTTCAGAACCCCAACACCAAATCCAAATACCAAATGTTCCCACATATGGGATCCCCAAACCTAAACCTGAATCCAAATGAACAATGCCGTGTGTACCCCTATCACAAAGCCCTAGGGCTACTGTATGTTGACTGTACAGTGACCCCTTAGTGCATGAAAGCATGCTGTACATTTTTTTGTGATGTATTGAATTAGGCATAAATTTAATATATTTGGTTACACTGACATCTCTTTAACTCCTTCTGCTGCTTTGCTATCGACTCCCCTTCCCGCTCCTACCACTGTGAACTCCATCGCTCTCTAACCTTCCTTCCACAGTTTCACAGACGCATCTCTCCCTATGCCAAACCAACCTCCAAATTCTGGTTTGGGGACTTCCCTCCTATCTCTTATCCTTTCTCTCCACTCCACCTCCCCCCACCCACTCTCTCAGATCAAATGACACCCACACCTTGATGATCCTTTTCCGCTCCACCCTCATGGGTCAGACTGATTTCGCCCATCATTTCACTAAAATCAGGAATTCTTTCTCCCCTGAAATATGACACTCCTCCTCCAACTACTCCCTTACCTCTGCCCTATACAATTACCTTTCCCTCAGCTGTTCCTGCTTTAACCCACCTTAATACCTACCCCCAGTTTCTGCCTTCATACCATGATCCCCCCCAACAGGGTTCTCAACATCCTGAAGGGGGAAATCAGGAAAAGGCTACCCATTCTCCTCATATTCAGTACTTGCCTCTCCCCCTCTCTTCTCCACCTGCCCTTCTGGGTCACCAGTGTGCACAACCTAACCCCATCCTTTTGACTCCAACAGCACTTGCGTACTATCTCGAGCCTGCTCCTGGTACACTCATGCACTATAAATGGTTCTATCACATTATTGCTGTTTTGTACGTTTATATGTTCTTTTGTACGATTTCGGACATGTATTGTAATTTACCCAATGTTCCACTACTGTTTCTTGTACAATACCTTGTGTTCCAACTGTTGCACAATCTTACAATGTTACATTGTTTGTACTACCCACATACTATTGTAACTGATCATCTTTCACAACTCTATGTAACCCCTCCCCCCAGGTCGCACAGTGAGACGAGCAGCTTGTTGTACATTGTGCCCTCCTGGTGAAACATTTCAATAAATAAATACATTGCCATCTGTCGAGAAAGGACTTCCCATTTTGCATGTTGTATCTGCTTCTTCAGAAAATTAAACAGTCAATTTTTTTTTGAAAAGGTTATTTAGGGTAACAGAAAGTAGTAGTTTTAGAACAAATGAGCTGAGATGTAGGTCTTAAGATTCCCATATACTGTGTACACACATTCTTTGGCTTTATTACAAGCATGCAGAAAGCCTGAACTCAGTCCAAGCCCTTGGTCAAAAAGGGAAGGATTTGTTTTTTTTTATTCTTGAGTATTTCTTTACCATTTCCTGCACAACCTGTTTCTGATACTCTACCTTATGGCCGACCCGCCCATTTAACTCATAAACCTGCAGTCCTACAGCTTCTTTTATTTTCACCCTTCACATCTCACAAGGAGCAAAGTTGACAAAGGGAGGTGGCAGTGATCAGGGAAAGTCTGTACGGATGACTGGCCAAGCCAGGGCACAGGATCTGAAACAAAACTTTGTTACAAGTGCTGGACGTCCAGCTTTGTGTCAAAGCCTGTAGTCGGTTTGAAACTGGAAAAGTGCTGAAGTTGTCGAGATGATGGGGTTTCTAAGGAGTTTGCCTTTTGTAAGTATTCTTTTACTGCTGTTCAACCATATAGTGCTACATGCGTGTCATAGAACTTATCTCAGCAAATGGCCATGAAAGGATAAGACATTTGTTTATTAAACCACATTTTCTGATCAGTCTGTCAACATCACACCTGGCTGGCATTCATGTTTAATACATTTGAACAAGATACTGCAGGTAGTGGGACAGCTACAGAGTTAGCTAACCACTTTCAATCTATAGTTTAGTAACCCTGCTGATTGAAATTAATGAAGGGTTTTCTTGTACCTGTCTGTCTAGAAAGGTAGATTACAGTTGCTGCAATTATGAAAAATGGCACTGTTTCAAAGTGATGCAAGGTTAATTTGTTGATACTTGAAATACAATGGAAAGTGAAATATTTAGCATGTATACCTGGCACTCAGATATTCTCTTGGTAGTACCAGAATGAAATCTATATGGCATGACACTGTGTCTAGAAATAATACACCTTTATGATCGTTTGTAGATTTAAAGCCATGGGTAAGGCATTAATTAGACTAACCTGTTACAGCACCTTACTGAACCAGTTAAGCAAGCTCCACCTAGTAGTGTTTTTGCTGTGTTTTTAACCGCATGGTTTATTGAAGGGCTTAGTTTTAGCAACATTATGCTAAAATAAAAGCAACAATATGCAGTTCAGTGGAACCAATAGCAAAAGTGTCCAAAGTCCTAGAGCATTTTAAAAAGCTGCAAACTCATTTTTCTCAGCGAGGGCCTGTAAAGCAAAGTAAGCCAGGTTGTGACACAGGTGCATTTAAAGGTGTGTTTACATGACCTATCCCATTCACAGTTGTATTGTAGTGCAGGCTGCTCTGTTCAAGCTACAGTGATGCAGCTCCTGTTCACACAGGAGCTCCCTACATTAATGCGATTGACCTTCCGGCATTTTGGTAGAACTCTCATGGGATGTGGGGGAGGGAAGCTGCTGGCAGTAACAGTGTTCAATGCAAATTGATTATATAGTTGAAAGAAATTATAGCAGCAGCCCTGATTGCTGCCCCCAATGCTGAAAATTGTGTATTTTTCAGAACACGTATTCATCAGCCTAGATGTTATCATAGTGTAGAGATGTGACACAGTATCATGTGTGAGGTGAGCAAGTGACTAGTTTATTTAAAAATTACAGAAGCAGAGAGAACCAGGCAGACTGGGTAGGTCCAGCTGATTCAGAGGGCTGCACTGCTGCAGGCGAAACAGCGTGTATACATGCTTGCAAAAAATGCCTGCACCGGTACACGATCCCATCAAACCAGGGATTGTGGTTCACTGCAGCAGAGCAATGTACAACACTCTTCTAGTCACTTACACGACCTGATCTGCACTTCTGCAACTCATCTACACTGCTTGCAATGGTACAGATATGGTCATGTACATGGGCCTTAAAAATTTTCATTTGTCACTTTGCCTGGGGGCAGACATGCTCTAGTGGAGTCCTGCTCAAAGAGAATAGTCTTGTCATGAGAGTCCAGGTTTTAAATATTTATAGTATCAGGTTTTGCAACCTCTTTAATTTTAGTGGGGGTGGGCTCAGGGGTTATACTCTAACCTCTGGGCCATTATGGAATGCACTGAAGTCCCGCACCAGTGATTTGCCTTCATATTCAAAGCCGGCATGACACTGCAGTACCTGGAAGGAATACCTCCTTATCAGAGATAGTGTTCTGTGGAGATGTTAAACATACAGAAACCAAACCATATGGACATTTGTCTCTCCTTGCATTCATTTTGGATCCTACAGACTGCTCATTTTCCAAACTGCCTATCTCATATGCTACCCACAGTATTAGTGTACTAAATACTTGATTTCCTCTGGGGCTGGCCTGGGTTTTGACTGAGACAGAGGCTGAACTACGCAGAGGAATTTCAACAGGATGAAATACATGTCAATTGTTTGTCATTCTCAGTTTAAATGGGAACAAATATAAAGGCCTTAAGGGCAATTTGTGTTCTTTCTAATTTTTGGCCAGGAAAGGCACACTAAGCTGTGACAGCTTGTTTCCAGGTGCATCCTAGGGGATGGGTTACTTGGACCTGTTTCATTGATGGGGAATGCTGGCCATGACACCGGGAAACTTCCCTGGCATAATCAAGGCACATTTTTGAGATTAGTCTACCGATACCAGTCATGCAGACTCAGAGCGATCAATTCCAGCAGACTAAGCACAAAAAAATGCAGTGTTTCAAAGTGTTTACCTGAATACCTTAGTCCCGCACATAGACCTTCCCCACAGCTTAGTCCAATCATTCAAATTATCCAAAGGAGCTGGCCATGGGGGAGGACAATTTAGTTCAGTGGCATGTTGATGGGTGGGGGGATGAAAGCATCAAAAAGATAAAATGTAAAGTTTCTAAAACGTAAGTGACCCAAAACTTTATTTTTTAGCAGGTTTTTTAATCAAGACCTCTAGGTCCTGCAGCATTTAGGCAGGCAAACTGAGAATTCCCCTTTAAATCTCCCAATACACTAACAGGCATTGAAAAGTAGCTCACTTCCTTCTCAAACCCCTACCCAGTCTACCTCCCTTATCCTCAAACTACTCAGTTCATTCATCTCAGACCCTAATAAGGTTGCTAATAATTAGTGCATATCCTGTGTCCTCTCCCTATTACCTCCCCCTCCGCTCACCCCTACTAGCCTTGTCTCACAACCCCCCTCCCCGCCAAGTTCTTTATCCCCTACCCACTACCCTGGTTTATTTTTAATTCTCCCTAAACTCCTCTGGAGCAACCCTTGCTATCTTGCCCCTCTTAATCCTTCCAAGGGGCTCAGTACCAATTACCTGGATACTAATCTCCATCATCTCTTTGCACCAGCCATTGATGCCCTCTTCCCCCCTTTTCATCTTTCCTTCCAGCTTTGGACCATCCCCTAGATGTGGAAGTAGGCTAAAGTCCTTCCCCTTCTTCTAAGGGGGCAACTCTTTCTCCCCATGAAATTACCCTCCTATCTCTCTCCTTCCTGCCCTGGCCAAGGTTCAGTAATAACTTGAACTTCAGTAAGAACTTGTTCTTTCTCAGCTCTCCACCTGCCTTGACTCCTTTCATTTCCTCTTTCCTTTCCAGTCTGACGCCCGCAAACATCACTGCATCATCTCTTCCCACCTCCAGTTTATTGACTCCAGACTGAAAGACATGGACTAGGGCCTTATCAAGATGACCATTTTCATCAATCTGGCAAAGGCATTCGATACTAAAGCCCACTCCCTTCTTCTGAAAAAGTTTGGTGGTGCAGGCCTATTTGACTTAGCAGTCTGGAGTTCCATGTCTACCTCTCAGGTCAGTCTAGCTTAGTGATGTCCTATCTGTCCTCCTGCCCATAGGGTCTGGTGTCCCCTAGGGCTCCATTCTTGGCTCCATCATCTTCTCCATCTTCTTTAATAACCACCTATTCACCAGTGTCTCCTCCCACATCTATAAGTATATCAATACCACAGTTCTCTTTGCTTCCGGTGTCTTGATTCTGGAGATGGAATCAGCGTGCTGGTTCTTCTCAAACCAGTTCTTAGTAAATACCAAAAAATCTTTCTCCTGGACTTTTGGCATTTGGCAGAGGATTTTTTTTTTAAATTTCAACTCTTTATTAAGTTTTAAGAGTACAAATACATCAAAACATTTGTCCAGTTATATCGTGTCCAAAGTGAGACTACCCCCATATACATCCAGAGTACTGCCCCAAATCATAAAGCAAAACATAGAATGCATAAGATGCCCAAATCCCCTCCAATCCCCTCCAATTACAACCAAACTCCCCAAACACCTCCCACCCTTAACCCTCCCCCACCCCTGGAGTGTGCCCCCCTACCCGAATAAAAACCAATTGAAACAGAAATATAACTAAAATTAATACAGTGTAGCAATAAAAAGTTGAGGCACATACAGAGACAAATCCAACAGAAACTATTTATGCAAATATAAGGCGTATAGTTTACCCCATTTTTTGTTAAATGAACCCATACAGTTGCGCAAACTTGCAATCAACCTTTCAGTCTTGAAGCAAGCAGATAATTCCTTTAGCCATTCCACATAAGTTATGGTCAGCTGATCCATCCAATGCTTAAGTACCAATTTTTTAACCACCATCGAAATTAGCGCCATGTGGAATTTACACTCCAGGATATCGATACTGGAATATTTACCCAGAACACATACCTCTATAGTAAACAATCCATCCAAACCCAATAATGGATCAAGTTTGGACTGACTTGTCTGCCACAAAGGAGCCACCCTATCACAGTACCAAAAAATGTGTAACAGGTTTCCTTCAGCTTGACCGCATCTAGTGCAGCTAGAGCCAGGAAGCCTACCCAATTTAGCCAGTTTTACCGGAGTATAGTACATATTATTTAAAATATGATATTGGACAAGCCTTAATCTGTCCTGGGTGTGGAATCTGTGTAAATCTGTCCAAATTTGAGACCAGTCAAAAGTGGTATTTGGCAGAAGAGAAGTCCAGACTATGGAACCTAGCAGGGGTTAGGGAACTTAAGGCCTAATAGGAAGGAATAAATCTTTGAGATCACATGAGATCGGTTTACATTATCTTGTATATGAAGAAGGAAAGGCCTGATTTGAGATTCTTTAAGCTCAGTACCAAAGCTATTCAGTACCAGGTGCCTCAATTTAAATACCTTAAATATATCCTTCTGGGGTATTTTGAAGCTTGCCATGATTTCGGGAGAAGAGAGAAGAGAGGCATTTGGCAGAGATTAGCAAAACTCCAGTATGCTCTAATCTTGAAGACTCTGAATGGTAACCTTCTTGAAATGGTACCCCCCACTTCTTGTACTTTGGGAGTGGCTGGATCAGAACCTAAGTTTCACCAGTCACACTGACACCATGCATAAGAAATTTTGCCCTAAGCACAGTGTGCTGTACTACAGTAAATGTTGCCTTCCACTCCCGGACTGCCACAAGATAATCCTGAAGATCACCTTGCAAGTGTTTAACTACACAAATGTGGTTTACAGTGTTACCCCAAAGTCTATACTCACTAGGCTGGACCACCTCCTTTACTCCTCCTGCTGCTGCTTTTCCCTTAACACTCCCTGTTTCACCCACCACTAATGCAAATCTCTCTCTCTTCTTTCCATGAAGACCCAACACTTCTTGCACTGTTCCTCATCCTGGTCAAATACTGTATTGTCTCAGTTCCCCCTTCCTCTTCTCTCTCTCTCTTCATCCCACTTCATTCTATCATTGTATTTCCCTACGTTCATCTAATGCTTGCTCCTTTCATGTCCCTCACTGCAAATTGGAAGCTGGCCAGTCTGCATTCTGTCTGCCCTCCAACTCTGTGGAATAAACTTCCTCTCACTATCTGTCTCTCATCCTCTCATCCTCTCTTCACTTTCTCCTCCTCCTCCTCCTACACTTCAAAAATGTTTTACCCTTGCAGGTAGCTATCTCTGCCTGCTTCTTTTTTTTTTTAACTCAGCGTACTCTATAATTTTGTATTTTGCACCACCCAGTTTTGACACATACACCCTGCCTAGCCATAATCACTGTCGACTGCACAGTCTTCACAGCCTCAGCTTTGTTACCACTGTGTCATATATATTTTTCACAATTTTTTAAATTTTGTTCAGTAACTTATCACTTGTACTTAATATTTTACTGCTACTGCACATGCACCTGCTTTTATCACTTTATTGTTTTGCTGTATCACTCCAACTTGTAACCCTTCCTCGGGTCACATCTGTTAAGGAGCTCCACCTCAGTATGCCTATCTTGGTCATCAAATAAAAAAAAATGTAAAACATTTAAACAGCTCTGTATTCCAGTCTGCCCAGTTCAGTCTCTATACCCTATCTATTGATTTTTTTCAGTCTTAGCAGACGAGATTTATTGATTTTTCTGATTGGGTGACTAGGACCATTGATAGGGGACAGGCTGTGGACGTACTGTACCTGGACTTCAGGAAACAGCAAAGGTGGGGGGAGAGCATGGAAGCAGGCAGGAAGGGAGTAAGGTATGGAGAGTCATGTGTGCCAATGCAAGGCATCTGGGAAATAAAATTCTGAACCTGGAGACTATCATGGAGGACGCTAGCTTGGATTTGGTGGCCATAATGGACTCATGATGCACTGACAGTTATGACTGGTATGTGAGCATACCAGGCTACTCTCTGTTCAGGAAGGACAGGGAAGGGAGGAGGGGCTGTACTATATGTGAGGGAGGGGAATCAAGGCTTGAGAAGTGCAGGGGCACCCAGAGGAAAAGGAAGAACAGGAGGTGCTGTGGATCATCCTGAAGACAGGTGCTGGGGCCGCTGTCCATACAAGGGTGGTATACAGACCTCCAGCAAAGGGAGGGGAGTTGGATAAGGCACTTAGGGAGGACATCATCAGGATGGCAAACAAAGGGCAGGTGCTACTAGTTGGTGACTTCAATCTGCCAGATATGGATTGGAGCCTTCCAGCTGCAGCTTCGGCAAGGAGCAGAGCTATCCTTGACTCCCAACAAGGAGCCTTACAAGGGGTCTTTCTCAGGCAGCTAGTCAATGAACCCACTAGGGACAGGGCAGTGCTAGGCCTGGTGCTTACAAACAGGGACAGCATTGTAGACTTCACAGTAGGCATTGTCCTAGGTACCCATGATCACCGTACAGTGTGGTTTAACATTAAGATGGTAACAGAGGGAAACCACATGAGGATAAGGGTCCTGGACTTTAGGAGGGCAGATTTTAAGGAAATGGGAGACTGCCTCAGAAACTGCCTAGTAAGGAGGGAATGCCAGAGAAAGGAAGGGGAACAGTGCGGGGAAATAAAGGAGGGCATAGTTAAGGCAACCAGCCCCTGCATGGAGTAAGTGAGTAAAAGCAAAAGGAAAAAGGGAACATTATGGCACTTTAGGAAATGGGTCATGATGATGGTGGAGATAAAAGGGTGGCATTCAGAAGGTATAAGGAAATGTGGAGGGAGGAAGACAGGGTTGTGTACCAGGTAAAACAGAGGGAAGCAGGTAAGGCAGTGAGGGGAGCAAAGGTGCAGACAGAGGAAAGGATAACCGAATGGGTAGCAAATGGGGATAAGATTTTCCTTAGGTACAGAAGTGAGAAGAGGAAAGCAAGAGGAGGGATAGTCAGGATACGGAGAGCAGCAGAGGGAGACTGTGCAGAAGAGGACCAAGAAAAAGCAGATAACCTGAACAGGTACTTTTGCGTAGTCTTCACAGTTGGGGGGGTGATAAACCACCAGTGATCAGCAGGAACTAGGGGGGAGGGGAGGCAGACTCAAGTCCGTTTTCAGAGGAAGGAGTCCTGTAGGGACTTGCAGTTCCCTTGCGGGACTGGACCATCTTTTTCTTTCAAAAAGAAGAAAGCATTTGTTCATTGCCACCTTCTCTGTTCTGCATTCCACCCACCCTCCCTTTAACTTCACTATTCCTTCCTTCCTTTTTTCCCTGGTATACTGGAAAAAGGCTATCTCCCTGTCCTTGATCCCTTCCGCAGTTTGCAACTCCTTTCTGGCCTTGACATACCTGAGCCTTCTGCTTTCCTCCCTAAACTTTCCCATATATTCCACCCTATCTTCATCCCTTTGGGTCTTCCTAAATGTCCTAACATAGAAACATAGACAATGATGGTAGAAAAAGACCACTGGTTCATCCAGTCTGCTCATAAACCCTAACAAACCTGGGACTTATTGTATATACAGGGTTCTAACTAAGGATGGGCTTCTTGTCGGGTAGCTGGATCAGGTAGACAGGTATTGGTGATTTTTTGCCGGGTAGGGTAGTTCAGGTAATTTACTACCCTACCCGACATAACAGTGTAGTTCATGGGCCGGGTATTTTTGACACAAGTAATGGACTGGGTAACAGGTTATTATTTTTTAAACTGGCATTACAGGCAGCCTATGGGGTCCTGGGACTTTTTTGATCTTGTAAACAGGCATGAAAGGGCAGCCTGTGGGGTCCTCACCGCAAAAAAGAGCACATGACACCTGGCTGAAAATCAGATTGGTCAGTGCCAGTGTCTGTGCTCCATGTCTGCCGTGAGCATGCAGATAGTGGCAGAATGTGGAGGGAGACGGAGGAATCGTCGCTCGCTCTTCATTCTCGGCAAAAGAAATGAAAAAAAAATCTTAACATATAAAAAAAAGTTTAGGCCACAAAGGAGCAAGGGGTTGGGGACTGAAGGGGGAATTGGGGGATTATCCAGAGCAGTGCATGGGAGAGAAGGAGAAAGGGGGAAGCACTCATCGCTGGCAGCAGCTGCTTTCTCATAGTGAAAGCCATTTTGGCTGTATTATACACTGTTTGATAGGTGCCCCGAGCCCTGTCTGTGACATAGCTAGTACTCTGTGTCTCTCTGCAGTATAGTGAAATCCATTTAGGCTATATTACACACTGTCTGTTAGGTGCCCCAACCCCTGTCTATGACATAGCTACTCTGTGTGTCTCTGCAGTATAGCGAAAGTCATTTAGGCTGTATTACACTGTCTGTTAGGTGCCCTGAACCCTGTCTGTGTGTCATTAGCTACATTGTATGTGTCTCTCTCTCTGCTGCATAGTGAAAGCCATTTATCCTGTATTACACAGTATCTGTTAAATGCCCAGAGCCCTGTCTGTGACTTAGCTACTGTCTCTCTGCAGTATAGCAAAAGACATTTAGGCTGTATTATACTGTCTGTTAGCCTGTTAGGTGCCCCAAGCCCTGTCAAAGCTGCACTGTGTGTGACATCTTTCTGCAGCATAGCAAAAGCTGTATTACACTCTTTGTTAGGTGCCCTGAGACCTACCTGTGTGACATTAGCTGCACTGTGTATGTGTCTGCTGCATAGCGAAAGCCATTTAGCCTGTATTACATAGTATCTGTTAGGTGTTCCGAGCCCTGTATGTTGCATAGCTACTCTGTGTCTCTCTGCAGTATAGCAAAAGCCATTTAGTTTGTAGTACACTGTCTGTTAGCCTGTTAGGTGCTCTGAGCCCTGTCAAAGCTACAGTGTGTGTGATGTCTCTCTGCAGCATAGTGAAAGCTACATCTGTGTCTACTATGTCTTGTATTTACCAGTCTAAGTCTACTAAAAGGAAGTGCTGCTGCAGGTGCAACTGCAAATGATGTGGACAATATGAATCCTAGCACTAATGAAGAACACAGTGACAATTATAATAGCATCACCAGGACTGGCACTAAATGTCTTCCTGAACCAAAAAAATCATGTTAGCAAAGAAATGATAGAAGAAGTTCAGAAAGAACTGACAGGAGTTACTTATAGAGGTACTGAACATTTTGCCACATGTGCCAGGATACTTCCAGCTGCTGAAGCAGCATACAAGGACAAGGAGGCATCCTCCTCAAATATAAGCCCAGATGCTGGGGCAGCGAATGCTAGTAAAGATGGTGGTGACAGTGGGGACTGGGAATGGGATACTCCAGGATATGTTCCACCTGATGATGATGGAGTCCCAGTTCTTCTGAATCTTGTGGTGATGAGGTCTGTAGTTTCGATGAGGGGGTAGGAGAGGATGCCGCTGTGAGGCATGAAAGGCAAGTGCAGAAAAAAAATCATATACTAAACATAAGAATAAGAAGATGAGCATGAATGAAAACAATTCATGTCAGCAGGGAAATTGCAGTGTGGGGTTTCCTCCAGGTCCCTTGACTGTACAAGAAATAATGCCAGGCACCATAGTACAAAAAGTAAATCCTTTTTTGGGGGGGGGGAGGGGACTCAGCATTATCAGGCATAATGAACATGGCATATGTGATGATCAAATTAAAATGGAAGTGAAGAAACACCATACCTAACAAGGTGCATCTTGACTTTTAGGAACATTTTCAGAAGTTTAAGTCTTAAATGTGAATTACATATTGTGAAACATTTCCCCAAACCAGGAATCTAGCACTCATGGTCAGAGGTACAAACAATCCCATGCATCCCTGCTAAGGAGAATGAAACAAAATAAATAACACTGATAAGGACCTAAGTCCCTCTCCTGTGCTAATTATACATCAGTCTATGTAATAAATAAACCAGAGTTAAGAAATTTCATTAAGGTATGGTTAACCCCCAAAGTAACACATTACCTTGAGGTAACTGAACTTGACTCTCAACCAATACAGTGTGCTATGTATATACAGTACTACATGGACAGAGAACCAATACAGTGTGCTATGTATATACAGTACTACAAGGACAGAGAACCAATACAGTGTGCTCTGTATATACAGTACTACATGGATAGAGAACCAATACAGTGTGCTATGTATATACAGTACTACATGGATAGAGAACCAATACAGTGTGCTATGTATGAATCCTGGAATTCCCCCCATCCCTCCGGGGATGGAGCACTGGAAAACCCTCTAGAAATGTTCTCAACCACTTCACTCTCTGGTCTTCTATGAGCATCTTCTAGGGTGAAAACAAACTACCCAAACTATGAAGGTAGCTCTCTGTCAGAGCTAAAACTGAGGAGCTGCCCAGGCAGCAGCCTCCTCCTCACTCTCCACTCTACAGACTCACTCCACTCTAACTCAACATTCTACAGCTAACTCCCAGCTAGCATTCCATTGTGGTTTATGCTGCTGTGACAGTTCTAAAGTGACCTCATCACTCCAGCTCAGCTGAGACTGCAAAACAGAGTGGGATACTGTGAAGTCCATTTAACTGGCATTTCACTAGCTGCCTCTCCCTGCCTGCCACTGATTCTAAGTGGGATTCTAGTAACCCCTGGGAACAAGGGGGTTATACCCACCCTCAGCCGGGAAACTGATTGTCCCCAGTCATTACCTACCCAGCACCAGGCCATCCCACCCTATGTGTTGACCATGGGGAGGTAGCACTACCTTCTCCCCTACCATGTGTCAGGCACAGGCAGACAACACTAAGGGCCCAGAGGCCATTGGCTGATGCATCAGCCCCTACACTATGATCTTACCACGGTAACCAGTGACCCTGAAAGAACTGTCCAGAGCACAGCCCTAATAGACCAGCACTGCAGCCACTACTGCAGGTCAGGACCACAGTCTGTCTATCCCCTTAACCCTCTCGGGGAAAACCTATCTAACCAAAACAAACCTACCCCAAACTCGGGAACCTCCCCCCATCCCTGGACACCTGCAAACCAAACCCAGTGCTAACACTATACACAAGCATTACACTCCTACACTCCCCCACAACTACACTTGTGGAAGGAAAAGTTAACACATGTTAACAACTACACAGTACTTTAAAAACAACTCTTGAAAGTACTGAGGAACTCCGGTGAGTCCCTCCAATCCTCTTCTTGTCTTCTTTTCTGTCTTCATCAGGATTCACATGAAAGAGAAAAGACAAAAACACAACCCAAATCTGCAAACACAGTACACGACCACAACCCTTACCATCAAAACACTGGAGAATCCCCCAAATATTATTTTTTAGAAAAAGTAGAAAAGTAGAAAACATCAACATTACGTACAATACACTTTTCTGGAGATGGAATGCCCTAAATGTCCCAACTAGTGACAAACAGTGCCGAAGGCAAGGTCCGTGAAAGAGTCTCTCTTGGGCCGGAGCCCGGTGAAGCACAGTTCTTGATGTACTGTAGTCCCAAAGGGGAGAGTCTTTGTGGACAGTTCAACAGTCTGTAATCTGCCAGGTGTAGGATGTGTATTGCAATGTCGATAAAGTAAGAAAAGTCTGGACTTACCAGTCCCTTGAAGAACGAAAAATGGAACAGCACCTGGATCTCCAGCAGAAGACTCTCCCTGGTAGCATTTTTCAGCTACAGCTGGGTAGAAATCTTCCAGAAACGACAGGATGGACATCTGGAAACTGCTGGGTTGATGTCTTCTCGAGCTGATGTCATCTAGGATATGGAACCTTGGAACAGGAAAGGAATAGCTGGACTGAAGTCATCTGAAATCCCAGGTGATGAATCAAGAAACAGCTGGGCTGATATCATCTCTGGCTGATGTCATCTGGAAGGCCAGGCGATGGAACTGAAAGGCACACTGCAAGGCTGACAAATCTGGATGCACCTTTGGATCCTGGAATACCAGACTGGCGGAACAACATGGGTACGGCAATGGCTGGATGGCAGCATTGGCTACCACTGCTCTGCTTTCCACTTGGTAGGCATGGGCACATTCACAGGAAGCTGGTTACATTGAGGGTAGTACCACAATGGGTCTGGTGCAAGAATTATTATCCCATCTGGGCACTCATAATTCACATTATGGAAAGTCTTGTTTCCCTTTTGTCCACAAAACGTACAGTGTCTATGAACAGTGTCCTGCCCACCTTCCAAAACTTGAGTTTGTCTCTGACAACTTTGTCTCTGACATATCGAGTTGCACCTAGTTGCAGGTCTTTGGTTGCCTCTCCCATTAGCCAGGCTCTCCTGTTTTTCTCAATCTCCTCCCAGACTCTAAGAAAAAAGGTAGGAAAGGACATTCCATAGATCTCATCTGCCTTCCTACGAACCAGTCTTTCCTCCTTACTACTCTTCATCAGTTCACAACCCCCGGCCTGGCTTGGGGGTGGCCATTCCTGGTTCTGCCAGTGTCGCATACTCACAGCTACGTAGAACTGGTCCCTGACCCCTCCTTCTGGGGCAGGGCTGTGGAGTCACCAGCTTCTTCTTCTGGTTCCTCTGAGGCAACAGCCTGAGGCTGTGGACTAGAAACTTCATTGTAAAGATACATAGCTCCTTTCTCCTCCTCTTCCTCACTTAGACATGGATAGAGAACCAAAACAGTGTGCTATGTACATACAGTATTACATGGATAGAGAACCAAAACAGTATGCTATGTATATACCGTATTACATGGATAGGGAACCAAAACAGTGTGCTATGTATATACAGTACTACATGGGTAGAGAACCAAAACGGTATGCTATGTATATACCGTATTACATGGATAGGGAACCAAAACAGTGTGCTATGTATATACAGTACTACATGGGTAGAGAACCAATACAGTGTGCTATGTGTACACAGTACTACATGGATTGAGAACCAATACAGTGTGTTATGTGTACACAGTACTACATGGATTGAGAACCAATACAGTGTGCTATGTGTACACAGTACTACATGGATTGAGAACCAATACAGTGTGCTATGTGTACACAGTACTACATGGGTAGAGAACCAGTACAGTGTGCTATGTATGCACAGTACTACATGGGTAGAGAACCAATACAGTGTGCTACATATACACAGTACTACATGGGTAGAGAAGCAATACAGTGTGCTACATATACACAGTACTACGTGGGTAGAGAAGCAATACAGTGTGCTACGTATACACAGTACTACATGGGTAGAGAACCAATACAGTGTGCTACGTATACACAGTACTACAAGGGTAGAGAACCAAAACAGTGTGCTACGGACGCACAGTACTACATGGGTAGAGAACCAATAGAGTGTGCTATGTATACACAGTACTACATGGATAGAGAACCAAAACAGTGTGCTATGAATACACAGTACTACATGGATAGAAAACCAATACAGTGTGCTATGAATATACAGTACTACATGCATAGAGAACTAAAAACTAAAAACAGTTAACAACTAAGAACATCTTTGGTTTTGCAGTTACCCCTCCTAACTCCATTAGGCTGCCTGCTTTAGAATATTATGACTTTAAAAAGTTTTAAAGCCACATGACACCATGGCCCAAGTTGCCAGGGAGCAACCCTATTTAGGATGAGGGTAAGAACCAGATCCAGCCATCACCACACCCCTTTAAAAAATAAATGGGAAAAATTGTGAGTGCATTAAAAATCATGGAAACTATCAGCTGCCTACTCCTGGACCTCCTCCCTGCCCCCTGTGCATTCACCACCTTCTCTATCCTGAAGACATTGGGACCAGCCTCTCCACTTTTCAACATGTTTTTTCTTCTTGAAAACGGAGTTTAGCTGTGAGTGACTCCATGGTGTAAACTTCTCCCATTTTCCTGGTCCATTCAGCCTATGTGGGGGCCTCAGGCTGCAGTCAGCGAGCTGTAATACACTTAAGGGCAGTAATACTCTATGTTTATCTCCTTTTTGAGTTACCCATGGCAGCTCCAGAACCCATTCTGAACAGTCCAGTAAGATTTGCACCCCTATTATTTCCAGAGATGGTGTGCTTATCTGTCCCAAGAAGCCCTGCAGTTTTCTGCAGCCCCAAAAGATGTGCCAGTGTGACCCCTCCCCCCACAATCCCTCAAGCAATTTGCTGAGTTTGTGGTATTATAACGGCATGTAACTGTCGGGGTATGAAAGTATCTCACTAGAATCTTCTAGAAAAATTCCCTCCAGATTGGAGCTGATGTAACCTTCTAATAGGAAAATCTTTTGTGTGGAATTTATTTTATATTGACCTTGCAGACAACTCTCGAGCTGTATGCAGTCTGTGCAAAATGAGCATCACTCATGGTGGCAAAGCAGGACATTTTGGAACATCAGTAATGATATGACATGCAAAGGCAAAACACCTAAATGAGTGGGGCAGGGCAAGATACAGTGTGGTTAGTATGGGCAGTAGTGGAGGTGGTGGTGATGACAATAGTGACAATGAACTGGAAGCAGGAACTGACACTGAATCACTCAATGTGTCCTTGCAGTCTTCCCAGACAAACAAAGATTTTTTTCTGCTGACACCATCAAGTACTACAAAATCCCACAGTAGTACTCCACGTGAAAATGGTGCGAGAAACACAGTCCCCCCAAAATTATAAATATTGCGTCATTCTTGTCACCTAACAATAAAATAAAGTGTTGCGTGGAAATCAAAATTTACCTGCAAGCATCCAACATGCCAGCTGTTAAAGAGACATTGCAGAGTTGTTGGCCGATTGTGAACTCCCTTTTGCTGTTGTTTCATAGGTTTCATAGGTATGATCAAGCCTGAAGATAGATATTCTATAAGGCTTGCCTGTCTATAATTTAAAATTAAAATTTCTTATTACTAAAGTGGTGATCCAACCCAATCTTAAATTCATTCATGGTAGAACTATCCACAATGTCTGATGGAAGATCATTCCAAACTCCAACTACCCTACAACTATACCAATGTTTACATAAATTATGATTCCAGGTCTGCTGATAAAGCTGTGTTTTATGCTTTCTGGTACTAGTCCTACCTAGATTGTGCCTAAAACCTAATTCAGCTAGGAGAACATCATCTTTCATAAGTCTGTAGAGTAAACACAAATCTTCCCTTAATCTTCGATAGTATAGGGAGAAAAGATTTAGGCTGACCAGTCTCTCATAATAGCTTTTGTTGTTTAATCCCTTAATTAGTTTTGTTAATTTTCTTTGCACCCCCTCTAAGGAGTTACTGTCTTTCCTGTTTTGTTTTATTAACCTTGAGCCCGACCAGATATTTATGGACACAATCAGGGTTTATAAAAATGTTACTAGGTATGGAAGGTCTACAACATCTATATGGGTCAATGTCCTTTCCATTATATACCGATCAAAAGTACTTATTTGGGATGTCAGCCATTCATTTATGTGTTGTGGTTAGTCCTGACTCAGTAGAATATGGCCCAATGTTACTTTGGACAGTCCGTATAATATTAATATAAGAAAAAAACACTTTTTTGTTATCGTGCATCTTTTCAGCAAGATCTACTTCACATTGTGCTTTTGCTTTCCAGATATTCATTTAACTCTCCTGAGGCAGTCTTTATATTTAGAATATATCTTTACTGATTTAGATAGTTTTAATTTCTTATATAACCTATTTTTTTATTGATTAATTTTTTGATAGTGGCAGTGAGCCAGACAGGTTTTTTATTTTTGTTGATATTGTACTTAGGGGTGACGGGAATGTATTTAGAGGTAAGCATCTCAATCTTAGTTTTCAAAGATTCCCACATAGTTTGTGCTGTCTTATTTTTAAAATCTAATCTCCAATCCCAACAAAAGAGATTCTTTTTCATTTTATGGAATTCAGCTTTTCGAAAGTTCAATTTAGTAGTGGTTCCAGTAGATTTGAGGGAATTTCACTTACCTTGAACAGAACTGAACTATGATCGCTGTTCCCCAAGGGAGCATTGATCTCAACTGAATTTACTGTTGTCCCCATATTGGTAAATATTAAATCCAGAATATTGCTTCCCCTAGTATTATCTAGTACTAATTGTTCTAATCCCCCCTGGTCAATAGCATCTATATACTGTCTGTCATGGGGACACGTACCTTTACCACTTTCCCAGTTTATATTTGGTAAGTTAAAATACCCTGTTAATAAAATTCTATCTGTTGGATTGAGATCACTAATGACTTGTAATATAGCCATATCGTCTTCTTGTGATATAGAGGGAGGTCTATATAATAGTCCCAAAATAATTTCGGGACTATTAAACAGAAGGAGCTTGACCCATATAAGTTCAAGTGAACCAGTTTCCCATATAATTTCTTCACATGCAATATCCTCATGTATATAAAGTGCTACCCCACTGCCCTTTCTATATTTTCTGCAGCGGAAAAATGTTACTGTACCCAGCAATTTCTTTGTCTCATTGATCATTCTCATTCCACCAAGTCTCAGTAATTAGTGCAATGTGTATCTTATGAGTTTGCAATATTATTTTGAACTCATCAAATTTATTTAGTAAACTTCTTGCATTAAGGAGTATTGCATTCCATTCAGAGGCATTTGGAGAAGAAAATGGAGATCTATTTAAATTGTTTTCAGTGCCTCCCATTATAGTTTAAATGAAACTTTATCACTTCAACAAATTTTTTACCCAGAACCCTTATACCTGCAGAATTTAAATGTAGACCATCATATTTGTATAAAGAGGTTCTTTTGAAAGTTTTACATTGTCCATAAAACCAGTTCCTTCTTCGATACAAAAATTTCTAAGCCAGCAATTTATTGTTATAATCTGTTTGTTCCTATATGCTTTCTGCCCCTGCCTGGGGAGTATACCAGATATAATGATTTCACTGCCATAGTTTTTAACCCTTTCTACTATGTTCTTATATTCACATTGCATATCATTCAAGTTAGTTTTCCCCACATCATTAGCTCCTATGTGGAGAAAACCCAGAGGGTTGACTGTATTTTCGAACAATCCATCTAATAGAAGCACAATATCATGGAGCTTAGCTCCTGGTAAAGAGCTAACAGTAGTATGCTCATTTTGCTTATGACAAATGTGTGTATCGATGCCCCTAATTATAGAGACACCGATGATTAAAATGTCCCTTTTTATGTGATTAGATTCCCTATATGCATATAATTGTCCAGCCCTATAGTACTGGTAAGATCAGGAGCATTTTATTTTGAATGTTCCCCTAGTTTATTATGCACATCTGAGCACGTCTTGGGGGGCCTTTACCTAAATCGCATATGCTCAGTTCATCCTGGATATCAGAGGTGACAGTTTCAAGGCTCTCAAATCTATTTTGTAATTTCAGTGGGGATTCAACTGGGGAGCAACATCCATGTCCAAAGAGGTTACAGATGTGATTTCTCTTTGACCATGTATAAATATTTGATGTTCAGTTTTACTCTGATTCACAGATTGTCTGTTACTAATATCGCTCACTGCCTCATCTATGTACCTCTCCAATCTCAAGATATCCTTATGTGTTTGCAGCCTAAGCTCTAAATCATGAACCTCCCTTAACAAAGCAGTTATCCTAACACATTTATCACATGTAAAGTCTTGGTTTGTGACTTCGTCGGTATACATTTTACATTCACGACAAGTTTTCCTTTCCTTCACTTTTTTTGCCTTCCTTGTGCCATGTCAGGACTATTTTACTCACCCACCTAGGTTTCTATGTGTACCACCTTGGATGTTCGCCCTTGTATACATATTATCCCCCAGTAGTCCTCAGTGTCCCCAGTGGACACAGCAGACACATGACGTGCGTGTCCCTGTGCGCGTCTCCGCATGCAGCTTTGCATGCTCACCCGCTCATGTGGGAGCGCGAATTTATCCCTGACAACCAGAAAGTCTCCCAAAATCACTTCCTGTGCCTGGCTCACCACGCTGCTGTGCAAACAATAACAGTATAGTTTAAAAAGGTTTATTTTATTTAGTAAGGGTGAAAGCCGTCACCTACTTCAGTTTGGCAAGTGAGAATATTAATAAAAAAGTAATTGGGTAGCAGGCTGTTCCTCTAAGTCACCAGAGACATGCACCAGCTGGGTTTGTCAGACCTTCACAGCCCCACAATACCTCTGGTCCAGGAAACACACCATCTCCCTGTATTCCGTAGCAACGGCTCAAGATTTACCCTCCTCTCACTAGAGGAACGCTTACCTAAAAGTAAAATAGTAAAATACACACTAGTAATAGTCTGCCCAAGTCAATGTTATATAGCAATCTGTCTATTGCTCATGTGGGAGCCCAAATTTATCCCTGACAACCAGGAAGTCTCCCCAAATCACTTCCTGTGCCTGGATCACCCTACTGCTGTGCAAACAATAACAGTATAGTTTAAAAAGGTTTATTTTATTTAGTAAGGGTGAAAGCTGTCACCTACTTCAGTTTGGCAAGTGAGAATATTAATAAAAAAGTAATCGGGTAGCAGGCTGTTCCTTTAAGTCACCAGAGACATGCACCAGCTGGGTTTGTCAGACCTCCACAGCCCCACAATACCTCTGGTCCAGGAAACACACCGTCTCCCTGTATCCCGTAGCAACGGCTCAAGATTTACCCTCCTCCCACCAGAGGAACGCTTACCTAAAAGTAAAATAGTAAAATACACACTAGTAATAGTCTGCTCAAGTCAATGTTATATAGCAATCTGTTGCTGCCCCGAAAGGTTTCCTCAAGTTCATGAACCAGATTGAACCAGAGTACACCATTCCCTGTCAAACATATATTTCTCCAAAAAGGCTGTTCTACAGTTGTATACCTTAGTCTGTAGTGCAGTGCCTAAGCAGTTAAAACTCTCTGAGGTGAAGCAGGTTCACATAACCACAGATATATGAACCAGCAATCAAACAATTGGTGACCTGACTGTTACAGCTCATTGGGCATGTTTTCAGTCAGAAAGTAATAATCCTCACTCTACTGTAAGTAGTAGGAAGCAGGCTGTATTATGTGTTACCACTTTTAAGGAAAACCACATTGCTGTGAATATTTTGCAGGAGTTACAAAATCATTTCCAGATATGACGTACTTCATATTCCTTATCTCCAGAGTTCATAGTGTCAGATAATGGTGCTAACATAGTCAAAGCTGTTAGAGATGGCTACTTTTATTTATTTATTTACTTATTTATTTATTGAAATGTTTCACCAGGAAGGCACACTGAGCAACACGTTGCTCATCTCCCAGTGCGACCTGGGGGGAAGGAGTACATTAGGAATGAGACATTAAACATTCAAGTTATAAGTTCAAAATTAACATACAGTTGTGAGGTAGATGTTACAAACAGTGTTACAATAGTGTTGCACATCACAGGTAAAAACAGTGGACAAAAATAAGTGCTGGGTTAATAAGTAACAAGTGTTTATGTGACAGAAAAGGGGGAAAAGAGAGGCAGTGGTGAGGTGTGTGGGGTAGGGAAAGAGTTGTGTCCCTGAAGACCACTACAGGATGCGAGGATCTGCACTCTACTGACCAGAGAGAAGGGGATAAGGAAGTGTCCAAGAGAGACCCCTTCAGGATGGTGGGGGAAGGGAGTAGATGAGAGGTACAAGCCCCTTTGGGGGATAGGGGAGGGGCCCATGGAGACCATTCGGGCCCCCTTATATTCTGTGAGAGATCAAAGGAGTCCAGTAAGGGGAAGCAGTTTGGGGAAAGGGGAGGAGAGCTAGAAATTTGGGTGAGTGTGCACAAGGTAGAATGAAGGTGATGGTAGAGGGGTAGGGTTTGTCCAGGGCTTACAGGAGGGAGTTAGGGAGGGACATGGCAGGAGCAGCTAGAAACAAGGTACTGTAATTATTGAGAGCAGAGCTGATGGAGTAGGCAGAGGATGAGTGTTGGATCTGAGGAGGGAGGGAATTCCAGATTTTTGGAGGCGGTGAGAGTAACCGGATCCGAGAGTCGGTTGATCTAAGGGAATGCAAGGGTGGGGGGGAGTGTTATAAAGGAGGAGGTGAGGTAGGAAGGGAGCTCACCCAACCAGTGCTTGGAGGTGAATTTAACACAGTGGGAGAGCAGCCTATTTGCAAGAGAGGGGAAGGATAAGGCATGATAAAGATCACAGTGGTGGGTGCAAGGGGGGCATCCAAGGCAAAGAGGCAGAAGGAATTGAAGAGGGTGTCCAGTCTGGCCAGGGAGGACTTAGGGGCAGCGCCATAGACTATGTCACAGTAGTCAAAAAATGGGCAGTATCATCTTCTGGACAAGTTCATGCCTAGCAGTAGGAGGGATGTAACTACAATTCCTGAACAGGGCGCCAAGCTTGGGGCGCAGATTTTTCTGGATGACGTCATTATGTCCAGAGAAGTTTAGGTGTTGGTCCAGCCAAACACCTAAGTACCTGAAGGAGGATGTGTGTTCTCAGTAAAGTCCCATCAAAGGTATGAAAAATGGGTAGGGAGGGAAGTCTTGAGAGTCTCTGCCTTGTGCCAAAGGTCATGGAGACTGTCTTCTTGGTGTTGATGGAAAAGTTGATGGTTAGCAAACCAGAGCTGAACCTTGTCAAAGTCTTGCTGTAAGTTGGTTGTAACCTCATCAGGACAGGAGCCAGATGCATACATGACTGTATCATCGGCATACATATGTATAGCGGAGGATGGGGAGCAACTACCAACATATACTTTGTTTTGCATTGTTTAAATCTTCTCATCCATAGTTTCTTAAATGGAAACAGAAATGTTAAACACCTGTTAGGTCTTGCTAGGAAAATATGTGGGCATTTCAGTACAAAAAATCCTGAAGGGGCTGCAGATGTCAAACAACTTACCATTGCATACCTTAAAGCAGGAAGTTCCAACCCACGGGAAGTCAACATTTTACATACTGGAAAGACTTCTTGAACAGAAAAAGAGCTGCACATGACTACACCATGCAGAATTAAATAGGTAAAGTAAACATCATGATCAGTTTCGGCAGTTGGATTTTACTTGAATCTTTGGTCACCTTATTGGAGCCATTTAAGGCTGCCACACAAGATGTCAGTGCGGATAAGGCAACTCTGAGTCAAATTCTTCCTCAAATCAGATTTCTTTACATTTTCCTTAATGACATAAGGAAAAACTTTCAGTCAAAAGAAGACACTGCTGCTGTTATGCTACCAGATGACTTGAGTCTCAAACTGTTGACTGATCAGAGACTAAATGCCATGTTTAAAAATGACACCTATGTGTTGGCTATGTTGCTAGATCCCCACTTTAAGTGGAACACTGAAGCCATCCTTCCTGCAGGGGAAGACATTGAGTATTGGAGAGATCTTCTGCTGTGACATTGCCCTACCAACACCAATAACTGAAGTTCTTCAGTCAAACACTGCTGAACCATCAGAGTGCGCCTCTGGTGCAGACAGTAGCACATCTATCAATTCTTCACAATCACCAGTGTCATCAGTGAGGGGAAAGGACATCTATAGCTACTTCTCGGGCATCCTATGTTCAGGGTCAGAAAGGCAAATAACTTCTGATTTGCCTGCAACAACATGGACTAGTGTCCTGTAAAGAAAGTGAAGCTGGTTCATCTGCCAAACTGGTAATCGTCTCACGTACCACAATGATCCTGGAGTATCTTGAAGACCATACTGTGACTGGTCTTGAGGCAGATCCATTACTGTATTGGAAACAAGAGAGAACAATACGGCCAGATCTAGCATATCTTGCAATAATGTACCTCAGTTGTCCACCTTCAAGCGTATATTCAGAATGCATATTTAGTGTAGCTGGAGGAATAATCCCGGACCACAGAGCACTGCTAAGTCCTGCCAATGTGGAACGGCTTACTCAAAATGAATGCTGACAGTTTCCCAGTTGTCTTAAACACTGAATTATGCGAGTCTGACCCTGAACATGAACACCAGCCTGCAAACAGTGATACTGAATATGATAACTAAGTTGTCTACGAAATGGATAGAACCATCACCACTGCCACTATGCCACTATGCCAGCCACATGTGCCACGCTACTCTTAGTTTTCTTTTGTCAGTCATCAGTTTTATATTATGTAAGTTTGATCAATGCCCACCATAGGTATAATTTCTGGAAACAGCAGCAGTCTCGCTCAGAGCAGCTGCTCCTCTTGTACTTGTCTCATTAATGCCTGTCATGAGTATAATTTCTGGAAACAGCAGCAGGCTCAATCAGAGCAGCTGCACCTCTCATACCTACCTCAGTAATGCCTGCCACAGATATAATCTTTGGAAACTGGAAACATCAGCAGGCTAACTCACAGCAGCTGCGCCTCTTGTATCTGCCTCAGTAATACCCACCATGGGTATAATTTTTGGCAACAACAACAGACTCACTATGAGGTGCTACACCTCTCATACCTGCCTTAGCAATGCTCACCATAGGTATAATTTTTTGAAACAGCAGCAAGCTTGCTAAGAGCAGCTGTGCCTCTTGTACCTGCCTCAGCAATGCCCGCCATGGGTATAATTTTGGGAAACAGCAACAGGCTCGCTAAAAGCAAATACACTACTCATACCTGCCTCAGCAATGTTTGCCATGGGTATAATTTTTTGAAACAGCACCAAGCTTGCTAAGAGCAGCTGTGCCTCTTGTACCTGCCTCAGCAATGCCTACCATGGGTATAATTTTGGGAAACAGCAGCAGGCTTGCTAAAAGCAAATGCACCTCTCATACCTGCCTCAGCAATGTTTGCCATGGGTATAATTTTTTGAAACAGCACCAAGCTTGCTAAGAGCAGCTGTGCCTCTTGTACCTGCCTCAGCAATGCCCGCCATGGGTATAATTTTTGGAAACAGTAGCAGGCTCGCTAAAAGAAAATGCACCTCTCATACCTGCCTCAGCAATGTTTGCCATGCGCATAATTTTTGGAAACAGCAGCAGGCTCACTCACAGCAACTGCGCCTCTCATACCTACTTCAGCAATGCCCATAATAGATGTAATTTTGGAAACAGCAGCAGGCTCACTAAGAGCAACTGCACCTCTTGTACCTCCTTCAGCAATGCCCCCCCCCATAGGTATAATGGCTTAGGGCACCTAACAAACAGTGTGATAGTAAAAAAAAAAAAGTCTTTCACATGATTTTTGTTACTGTCAGGGTCAGATAATCGGGTATTAGAATGGGTTGGGTAGTTACTACCCAATCCATCTCGACTACTCAATTTTCATCCAGGTGTTTTTAGGGTACTTTTGAGGTATCCTACACTATCCACCCCCATGCTCTCCACCCTCTCGCTATCACCCTGAACAACCACTAACCCCTTCACTCTGTCCCAGCCATGTTTGAAACCATTGATAGTTTTGGTGTCCACCACATCAGCTGGCAGATGGTTCCATGGCTTCACCACCCTTTCTGTAAAATAAAACTTTCTCACTTCCCTCTTGAATCACCCGCCATCTGTTTCCAGTCATGCCCCTGTGTTCATGATCTGCTATTTATGCTAAGTAGTTCCTTGCAGTTTACCTTGTTCATTCCCTTCGGGAACTTGAAGGTCTCTCATGTTTCCCCTCTGTCTTTTGGCCTCCAGCGCGTACATGTTCAGTGCCTTCGACTGATGCTCATAAGATTTGCCCCACTGGCCCTGAATCATTTTGGTCACCCTTCACTGCATTGTCTCTAGCCTGTCCTTATCTTTCCTTGCTGAAGATGTCAGAACTGGGCACCGTATTCCAGGTGGGGCCTCACCAGTGATCTCTAGAAAGGTAGTAATACCTCCTTCTGCTGTCAATACCCCTTCCTATACACACCAGCATCCTGTTTGCCTTACTGTAGACCTTGTAACACCGGTTTGATTGTTTTAGAGAGTCACTGATGATGACCCCTAGGTCTCTTTCATCAAAGAGTGTGCACAGCTTTACCCCCCCATTCAGTACTCTGTCCTCAGTTTCTTGTTCCCTATGTGCATCACCTTGCACTTTATGGCATCGAATTTCAATTGCCAAACTTTTGACCCCCTGACTAGCTTTTGCAAGTCTCTCTGGATCTCCCTAACCCCCTTCTCACTGTCTACCCTCCCACAGAGCTTAGTGTCATCTTCAAAGAGACACATCTTACCCTGGATTCCTTCTCCCATGGCGCTAATGAACATATTGAAATGGACTGGATCCAGGAGCGATCCTTGTGGCACCCCACTGGTGACCTCCCTTTCTTCTAGTTTGACTCTGTTAACATAACTCTCTGCTGTCTTTCTTCCAATCAGTTTTTCACCCATCTAACTGTGTCTTTCACTGTACCCAGATCCTCTAGCCTCTTCAGCAACTTTCTGTGAGGTACTGAGTCAAAAGCCTTGTTGAAATCAAAGTAGAGTAACTCCACAGCATGGCCCTTATCCACTACCCTTGTTACCCAGTCAAAGAATACTATCAGGTTGGTCTGACAAGACCTCTCTGCCACAAACCCATGCAGTTTCCTATCTTGGAGTCTGTTGTTGTCCAGGTAGTTTATTTATGGTATACCCAACCGACAGCAACTTTTCAACAGCGAGGTCCCCTACAGTGACTACAGCATCATGCTACTGTAGGGAACCCGCTGGAACCTGGCACTGTCTGTTGGGGGTCCTGCACCCCCCAAATCAGCTCCAACTTGGAGTTGATAATCCTAAGTGGGGGGGTGCAGGGGGACACAGCCCCCTGCATGGGGGGTTCAGGGGTGAAATCCCCCAAAGAAAACACTTAGGGGCACTAGAAACCGGCAGCCAACTGCAAAATGCAGTCCACCTGCTGGTTTCACTGTCAGGGCAGTCAACAAAAATGTTGTCGTACACCCGTCGTGGATTCTTTATTTATGATGTCCTCTTTGACTAATGTCTCCTTCAGTTTACCCACAATAGAGGTAAAACTGACAGATCTGTAGTTACCTGGTTGCTCATTGTCCCCCTTTTGGAGCAGGACTACATATGCTACCCTCCAGTCTTTTGGAACTACACCTTTCTGAACTGAGCTACTGAATTGCCCCACCAGGGGTTCAGTGACTTCCACTGCCAATTCCTTCAGCACCCTCAGATGCATCTCATCTGGTCCCAGGGCCTTATCTATCTTGGCTGCTAGCCCTTTCCAAACCCTTTCACAACTAAATACTTGCTGCTTCATTCCAAGGATCCTCCTTGCAGCTGCCTTAATGCCACTGTCTGGCAGAGCCCCTCTGTCTTCACTTGAGAATAGTGAGCAAAAGTAGTAATTAAGAATGGCTGCTTTCTGCCCGTCCCCTTCAATTACCCTACCTCCCTCTGTTAGCCTAACAATTCCTCCTCCCCTGTCTTTCTTCTTTCCCTAATACATCTAAAGAACTGTTTTCCCCACCCTTGACTCCTTCCACAGTACACAGCTCTGTGTCTGCCTTTGCTTCTGTGACCACCCTTTTGGTTTCCATTGTTCTCACTGGGTACTCTTCCCGTTCTTCCTTCCCTTGTTTTTCCTTGCACTGGTAAAGGCCTTCTTTTTGGCTCTCACTGCTTCCCTAACCTTTCCAGAGAACTATATTGGTCTCTTTTAACTTTTTCTTTTGATTATCATTCTCATGCAAGACTTTGTTGCCTTGAGAATAGAGATGTGATGAAGTAAAACTTCGCTGGCAAAGTTCACGCGAAGTGTTGAAAACTCACACTTCATGGAGCTTCGCGAAGCTTCCCCTGACATGAGAAACTTCGACTTCACCCGAATCGTGAAGATTTTGCTGTGAGGTGTGGAATTTTGCCCCATATTCGTGGAGCGAAGTTTGCCGACTTCACCTATCTCTACTCTAGAATAGCCCCTTTGATTGCTTTCATCTTTTCTCCACATCCCTGATGCTATCCACTCCAACTAACTTGTTACAGACTGGCTTCCTCAGCAAGTTGAAGTCTGCCCTTTGATGAGGGTTTACTTGTCCTAAGAACCAGTTTGAACTACATAGAGTTATGGCTACTGGACCCTAGTGGTTCCCTACCCTCACTCCTTCTACCACTTCCAAGTTGGTGAGCACTACCTTGAGAATGGAAGCCTGCCATGTGGGTTCCTTAACTAGCTGTGCCAGCAGGCAGTCCTGCAATGTATCCAGTAGGGCCTGACTTCTGGAGTTCTTGGCCACTGGTATGACCCAAACAATATCTGGTAGGTCTAGATCGTCCACCACCACCACCACCTCCTCCTCTGTTGCCACAGCCATTCCTAGTTCTGCCCCTAGCTCCTTAACTCTCTTCTCCCTGTCCTATAGATCACCCTCATTCATAGTTTCTTGCCTGAGGATGCTGTGAGCTGAACCCACAGTGATTCTGTTTCCTTATTACATCCCCTGATGTTTCCATCCCCTACTGCCTCTATGCCCTCTCTGACCTATATGGCTATGCCTCCTACTTTACTTTTTCCTCTGTTCTGTCCAAACATGGTGTAGCCTGGGACTATCAGGTCCCAGTTCTTATTCTCTGTAGTCCAAGTTTCTGTGATGGCTGTTAAATCCATCTAAGTGTCTGCCATCGTTGTCTGCAGCTCACTAGTTTTATTTCCCAGAACCTGGCATTAAGGCAGACCCCTTTCCATCTTTCTCCTGATCCACTCTTACTTTTTCCTATTCCTTCACACTTATTCTTCCCTAGTCTCCTTAATTGTTTAGTTTTCATGCTGAAGGTAGGCTTCATCAGCCCTCCCTCATTCTCCTCTTCCTCTAACCTAATTTGGACTTCAACCTTACTGTTACCCACCTTGCTGCTACTAGTCCCCTGTTCAGGGGGAGCCCTAGCTAGCTACCCAACCTGCTCTCCCTTCTCAGTATATCCCCTAGCCTCCATCTCTCCAACAATCAGTATAAGTGTCCAGTGTATATGTCAAACTTCTGCCCCAGAGCACTGGCCCCCTCTCTCATCAGGTGAAAGAAGCCTCCCAGTCCCCCCCCAAAGTGGTAACCCCTCCTCCTTGACACCATCTCTCCAACTACCCATTAAACTCTTAAATCTCTTCCTTCCTTACTCTATCATACCCATTCCCCTTATTCCACAGAGGGTGGACCTTGGAAAAGGCTAGGGAAGATTAGTGCACCTTCAATCTGTCCCCCAGCATCTTAAGGTTCCGCTTCACTGCCTCCACAGGGTGGTTCACCAGATCAGTGGTACCCAAGTGTACCAACACCACTAGGTTCCCCTCCCCTTCTCCATCATCCTCCCTATCCCATCTAGGAAGTCATCTGACCATTTCACTCACATTTCCTCCCCGCCTACCACCTCCTCTACTTTTCAAATCACTGAGTCCCCAATCACTAAGACTCTCCTTGCTGACGTTCTCTTGCTCACTCCCCTGGGTGCCACCAAATCAGCCTGCCATTTTCCTAAACAGACTGAGACTCCTCCCCAGATGGAGTCAGGTGCCTGAGCTCCTCCAGGGGTGCAAAACAATTTGCTGTCAGACTGGTGTGAAACTGAACAAACCCCTTGTGGCTGCCCTTGCCACCCTCCCCCTGCCCTTCCCCACCACTCCTAGCTCCCTGGGCCTGTGGTGCCACAATTGAAATATCTGGTCTCTTGCTGCTACCAGCTGAGCATAGAGCTCCACAAAGGTCCTGCAGATGGAGCAGTGTCCCCTCCTCCAGAGCGTAACCCTGCAGAACAGCACCCCACAGCCCCCACAACTGACTACTTCCCCCTAGACCTCATTTCCATACTGATCCCATGATAAGGGACTTTCAGTCTCAGTGAGCCTACCTGGTTAACAAAATCCAAATAAATAAACAAACAAATAAATAAAGTATGCAAAAAAGGCCTACCTTATATATGGAGTTCAATTATATTTGGAGTGCTTTCTACACCTCCGTTACTTAATACCTTAACCTTGGTTAATTACAGCTATATATCTGTATTTGCATGATATGCATATAGATAAATATAACAATTCAAAAATACATAAATTTCTATTTCACTGATATCATCCAAATGATACTATACTAAATGAATGACCTCTCTGCAGCCCTCATCTCCCTTGCTGCCTGGCCCACATCCCTGTTAAATTAATTTGGTTTCCTGGCTTTGGAGTTCTTTCCCTTCTATCTGATACATTCCATAGTTGGCAGCTTGTATCTCTTCCTTGATAACAGGCTACTTCTGATCAAATTACATTCCTTCTTTGAGGCTAGCTAGGTGTCCTCTTATTACCTCCCCCATCTTCCTAAAATTGGCCTTTCTGAAATCTAACACCTTCGTCTGAGTACTTGCGGGCTCCTTACCCATATCCACTTTGAATCACACCGTTTGGTGGTCACTGCTACCCAGGCCCTAGGGGCTTCTCCACTTACATGTCCTGGACATGCTTCTCTTTAGTTGGTACCAGATCAAGGATGGCCCCCTCTCATGTGGGTTCAGTAACTCCCTGAACTAAGAACCCACTCTGGATCCAGGATCAACTTTGTCCTGGAACAGACCATGGATGAGACCCTCCAGTCCACCTTGGGCAGATTAAATTCCCCCACTATCATAACCTCAACATTACCCGCAGCCACCCAGATCATGGTACCCAACTCCCAATCCCTTTCCTCATTCTGGTTAGGTGGCCTATATATAGTACTACCCTAGCCTCACTTTCCTTCCTTTTGCTGCTTGGAGTTGCACCCACAGCGCCTCTACTTTCCCTTTCCCAGTCTTCCCCCTTGTGGTAGTAATGCCCTCTCATACACAGAATGGCACTCAACCCCCACTTCCCTTTTTCCTGTCCTTCTGTATAGGTTATACTCTGGAATAGAGATGGTCCAGTCGTGATTCGGAGTAGCCCATGTCTTGGTAACCACCACTAGATCCATTTTCTTTCCACCATCAATGCCTACAAGTCATCCATGTTGTTCCCTAGACTTCTGGCATTGAGGAACACCACCCTCCACCAGAACTCCATGCCTCTCCCTTCCTTTGCCTGGCTTCCTTCCCTTTTCCTCTTCATGCCCCGTTCCTCCATTGCCCTAGTCCCTCTAATCCCTCACCTTCTTGACCTCTTTGTTCTTTATCCAAACTTCCTTTCCCCCCTTTTGAAGCCCTCTCCCCCTGCCTCCTACTGCACTCTGTACTCCCCTCCTTCACTGATCTTTCTGCCACTTCAACCTGGGAGGGGCCTAGCTGCCCACTCCTTCCAGAGACCCTGGGTGCTATGACCCATTTCTCCCCCCAGTTTAAATTAAGGCTCTTGCTAATGTATTCTCCAATGTCTTCCCTGTGTACCATGGATCCCCCTAACTTAGATGCAGTTGATCTGGTGCGTAGAAGGTTTTATTGTTCTTGGTTCCCTCCCAGTTCCCTATGCACTCAAATCCTTCCTGTCTGCATCATCCCCTCAGTCAGCTACTGAAGTCTTCTATCCAGTGCTTCCTTTCTCTACTGGCCCTTGGCACCAGCAGCACTTCCAAGAAGGCTACCGACCTAGCCACCCCCCCTGCAAAACTGCCCCACTTCCCTGAACATCCCCTGCGCCATCCCTACCTAACATCCTGCTAGGTCATTTGTACCTAGGTGCATTACCACACGAGGCTCCCCCAACCCCTGCTAGGTGCATTACCACATGAGGCTCCCCCAACCCCTGTATGAGTGGGCCTATCATCAGGCATACCTGCTCTGCCATCATTCCTGGCATGCACACCACCCTCCTACTTTGTTGAGCGTCCTCCCTCTTTTCCCATCTCACCCCTTTCACTATTGAGTCCCCCAGCACTATGGTCCTGCTGCCTCTTTCTCCCTCTCCTCTCTTCCCACCTGCTGACACTATTGTTTACTATTTTACCCTCCTTCCTACCCCTACCCCTCTGCCAGTCCCCCGTTCCCTACTTCTGTTCTCCAGTACCAATCTGCTTTTCTTCCCCTGTACCCTTCTCAGTTGCCCCGCCTGCATTTCTCTCCCTAATTGTATTCTGACCTCCCATTATTTCTGCTTCCCCTACTCCCCTTCTGACACCCCTTCCTACTATAGCTACCCCCTCCTCCCTTCTGATTTCCCTCAATCCCCTTCCATGGGCTGACCTTCTTTCCCTTACCTGTGCCTCACCTAGGTCCCTCCCTTTCCCCTACCATATCCAGTAGATGGAATCTACTCCTCACTGGTACTACTGTTAGTGCACCCACTCCCACCTTCCCCTGCCACCCCTCCATGGTTCTCTGCCCCCACTCTCTATGCTTCCTCTCCCTCTGGTGTAGAGGGACCCAGTGTATCTGGACCTCCATCCCCTGCACTCCCACTACAGCTTATTCCTCTCTCCTGCTCAGACTCATTACATCTTCTGCTCAGTCCTGCTCTCTCTCTACCTTCCCACTAATGTTCTCAGGTCCCTCTTTAGCATCTGTACTTCAGTCATTAAAAAACTGAAGCCGTGTTTACATGGCTTATTCCCTGTGACTTCTGCAGTGCTGCCAACTTGCTGTGACTGCCTCGGATGATCTGATGTTTTTTCTGTATGGCCTCTCTCACTGGTGATGCAAACCACGCTGGAGAGAGGCCATACATCCACATGGGAGGCCCTGGAGGATCCTGAGAGACAGATGGGACTATCAGATTACATCAGAATGAGCAGTGCAGCCTGTCTATATGGCTGCTTACACCAACCGTCTGTACAGGCCTGCTCTACAGGCACAAGTACTACATGACTCCTGACACTCTCTGGTTGGCTATCAACAGCTCTGTCACCTCCCTCTTTGATTATGGGCTAGCAATCTATGGCTCTGCCTCTGTCCTACACAGAATTACAGTTGCACTCAACAAAGCATGCAGGCTGCTAACTGGGGCTGACCAACTTACACACACTTGTGACCTGTACACTCGGGCAGGATGGCTACCTCTCATCAGCCGGATACAGTATCAAACCTGCCTCTTAGCCAAAAATGTCCTCCTTGGGGTCATGCCCCCAGGCATTGAAAAGCTCTGCATTGACCACCATAGCACCCAGCGAACTAGAAGTTCACAACAACTAACCTTCTTTGTCCCCAGATGCCAGACTACCATGGGCCAGAGGGTCTTTGCCCACAGAGCACCACAGTGGTACAATACTCTCAACAAAGAAACTGTTACTACTGCTGCTCTTGGCCCTTTTAAGAGACAACTCAGACTTCATCTCATTTCAACTAGTTGTTCTGACTGCCTTGCCTAATCAGGGGCCCACCACTCACTGCCCTACACTTCAGTCTTGACAGCTACCTCTCCCCGCCTTGTTCCCCCTTCTACGTGCCTCACCTGCCCACCCCCTTGCCCCTCTTCCTTTCCTCCCCCCCAGGCATTTTCTGACTTTTTCCCTCCCCTTTAGTGCTCTTACCTCACCCTCACCCTCTACCCTCCGACAACGGCCTTCCTGCCTGCACACCTCCCCCATCTGCAGCGCTTATTTCTAAGATTGTCCTTGGCTGGTATGTCATGCTACCTAACATTTGGCACATTTTAAATTACTGGAATTTCCTAAGCCTCAGTCTCTTGCTTCTTTTTATTGTCTAACTATGTATTATTATTTTGACCTTTGTATGTATGTATACCCCCCATTCCTTCGATGTGGAACCTTTGTAACGAGCAGTTCCTGCTCAAAGGTATTTGTAATCCTAGATTTCAATAAAATAAAAAATAAAAAATTGATCTGACCAGCATCTGCAGGATTGCAGCAAAACCCTCAGTGGCACAATGAGTTACTTACTGCCATTTGGTAAGTATCCACACGGCTGCTGCACTGGAGCAACCTGAGCACTTGGGCTGCTACAGTACAAAAGCGGGCATGTAGACCGGCTTTTAATTTCCTGCACACTGTGCACCTCCATACCTCCTACATTGTCCACAGGACAATGACATTGTAGATTTGGGCATTTGTGAAGTCTGTTTAATCACCCCAGGGTATTGTTTTGTGTGTTTGTTAGTCTTATTTTTTTTTTTATTTAGGGCCCCATATTAATGCAGCCTGTTTCCCCACCCAATATTCAATTTTGTTTAAATACTTGATGGTTCCAGAAACCTAGTGACATCAGTTGAGCTGAAGAATACAATGAAGTGAAACACAGTAACATTGGCTCAGCTGAATTCACTGGATTCTGCTTCATTGTAATCTTTAGCTGAACTAATGTTAAAGGGTTCTGGAACTGCTAAGTAATTGCAAAAATGAACATTGGGCAGGAAAAAGACTGCATTAATATGGGGCCCTAAATAAGGAAAAATATGGCTATTTAAAAACACGTGCCTAAATTTACAATTACATTTAAAAAATTTAAACAATATTATGGTCTCAAACATATTTATTTGTGACATTTGTGAATGTATGCAGGTCAAGATATTGCTTTTCATGAATGACACAAAAAATTGTGGGATGGTAGACATCAAGCAGTGAATAAGGATACTAATAGAGGATTTAGGAAGATTGGAGAGGTGGTCACAGTTGTGGCAGCTCAAGTTCAATGTGGAGACATGCAAAGTCATCCACGCTGGAGAAAAAACCCACAAATCGAATACAGGATAGGTGAGATGAGGATGGAACAGTCAAGGGAGGACAGGGATATGAGGGTTATCACATACTGTATCTGATAACCTGAAACGTTCTGCTCAGTGCAGTACGGTAATGGGCAAGACAAACAAAATGTTGGGATGCACTGGAAGGGGAATAAACAGTAGGTGTAAGGTAGTGATACATCCCCATACAGATCCCTAGTAAACCACACCTACAGTACTGTATGCAGTTCCTGAATCTACACATGGAAAAAGATAACGACACTGGAGGGAGTGCTGAGAAGTGCCGCCAAGATGCTTAAGGGGCAGCAGGGGAGGTCATACAATGAAAGGCAGCAGGAGTTGAACATGCACTAGCTGGAGGCCAGGAGTGAAGGGACAGGATAGAGACATTTTAGTTTGTGGAAGGGATAAACAAAGTTGACATCAGTGCACTGTTCAGCTCTAGTGCGAATACGAACAAAAGGGGAAACTGATGGAGGGATGATTGAAAAGGACATGAGTAAGTACATTTTCAGAGAAAATTGGGGAACAGAAGAGCAAACTGCCCAACTAGGTAGTCTGTGCAAACGCAAACATGGTGGTTGGATTCAAGCAGGTGTGGGACAGACACTTGGTTTTAGTAGGAGGTACCAGAGAGAGGAAAAAGGGGAGAAGAGAGATATGTTACCACTGAAGGTTCAGTCTCAGTTTGATAGGGTTAACGGCAGACTGGATAGGCTGATTGACCTCCTGCTGACAATATTCTATGTTTCTATCTTCTTTGAATCACCAGTAGTCTTTTTCTTACTAACTTTTTGTGTAGAAAATGCATATGTCCATTTTAGAGTGGATATCTTCATGTTTTCATGGTTTCAGTATAGGAGAAGGAATTCGGGGCAAGATATTTGTCTTCGCAGAGGACGCTCAGCTCTGTAGTAGTGTAGATAGAAAGGAGAGGATTGGAGAGATGCAGGGGGACCTACAAAGGCTAGAGTGTGTCAGTGTGGCTCAGCTGGAGTACATCCACCTCTGGACCAGAAGGTCATGGGTTCTAGTCCCACGCCGGAATTGGGCTCATATCTAAACACTGGCACCCAAGTGCAGTACTAGGAGGTGCTGAACTGTCAGGGTGTGCTGACCTTCAGATGAGATGTTAAAGCAAGGTGCCTTCTACTCATCTCTGGTGCTGTCCTGGTGGGTGTCCATGTGAAAGTAAAAGAACCCATGGCACTTTTCCCAAGAGTAGGGGACTTTCCCTGCTAACCTCTGCCAACATTCCCCTTCCAATAAAACCAGTTCAGGCAACTGTCCAAGGCTGTGTGTGGATGCTTGATGTGTGAAATGGCTACAGCTACGTGTTCAGTCACTTCACTACCTGTCTGGCATTGCTTGTAAAGTGCTTTGGGATACAGTGTGTTGGAAAAGTGCTATATAAATGCTAATTCATCTTATTTATTTATTCAAGAGATTCACCAGGAAGGCATACTGAGCAGAAAAGCTTGATTCCAGATGCGTCCTGGGGGAAGGGGATGAGGAGTACAACAAACTAGACAACATTAATTGGTACACAGCAGAATGGACAGTTGCATAGTTAATAAAACTGAAGCAGTGCAATAACAGTGACGGTGCAGTAGGAACATTATGAGATAGCAACAAGTAGTAAGGACAGGAATAGATATGCAATAATCACAGTTGGTACAATGAAATGGACAGGTTGTAGATTAGACAAATAAAAGAAGAAGCACTGCAGTAGGTACTTAGTGAACTGGGCATCATATAGCAGGACTGAAACAGACATTCAATTAAACACTATTGGTACAAAGCGAAATGGGCAGCTTGCAAGGTTGAGCTATAACAGTAGCAGTGCAGTCTTTTTCTAGAGAGGTGGTCCAAGGTTTGTCAGTTGAAATTCAATGCCAAAAAGTACAAGGTGAAGCACATAGGGAACAAGAACCCAAGGACAGAGTACTGCATGGGAGGGGTTAAGCTGGGCAATACTTCTGAGAAAAAGAGACCTAGGAGTCATCATAAGTGACTCCCTCAAAGCTAATGTAACAAGGCCTACAGTTAGGCAAACAGGATGGAAAGATTTAGGGGTAATGTGAGGAGGTATTACTTCACGGAGAGGGTGGTGGAGTCCTGGAACAAACTACCTCTATCTTGATTTCAGCAAGGCCTTTTACTCTGTGCCCCACAAAAGGCTGATCAGGAAATTGGTGGATCTCAGGGTTGGGAAAAAGATGGCCAGATGGGTGGAAAACTGGCTGAGGGACAGAACCCAGGGGGTAGTTGTGGGGGGAGAGTTATTGGGCACCAGAGGGGTAACCAGTGGGGTCCTGCAGGGCTCGGTGCTGGGATCTGGTGTTGTTCAATGTCTTCATCAATGACATTGGAGATGGCATTAAGGGCAAAATGTGCCTATTCACGGATGACACCAAGCTCTGTGGGAGAGTGGACACAGCTGAAGGGATACAGAACCTACAGGAAGAGCTGAAAAAGCTTGGAAGGTGGTCCAGAATCTGACAGCTTGGCTTCAATGCCAAGAAATGCAAAGTTATGCATACTGGAACCAAGAATCCCAGGACAGAGTACTACCTGGGTGGAGTCCAGGTATCTGCATCAGAGGAGGAGGAGAAGGATCTGGGAGTGATGATCACTAGTGACCTGAAGCACTCCAAGCAGCACAAGAAAGCAGCAGCAAAGACAAACAAGATGCTGGGCTACATATTTAGGGAGATCAGTAGTAGGAGAAGAGAGGAGGCTATACTACCCTTGTACAGGTCACTGGTAAGGCCGCATCTAGAGTATGAAGTTCAGTACTGGTGCTCACACCTCAAAAAGGACATTAACCTGCTGGAGAAGGTCCAGAGGAGGGCTATAAAGATGATAGCTGGTCAGCAGGGTAAGGTATACAAGGAGAGGTTGGGGGCACTGAACATGTACTCCCTGGAAGACAGGCGAGAGAGAGGGGATATGGTTGGGATCTTAAGTACTTGAAAGGGATAAATAAGGTTGACAAGGAGAGTCTCTTTAAGCTGAGTGGTAACCATAACACAAGGGGGCACAGTCTTAATCTGGGGATGGGAGGTTTAGGAGGGAGGGAGGTCAGGAAGTACTTCTTCACAGAGAGGGTGGTGGACAGTTGGAATGCGCTGCCAGACAAGGTCATCTCATTGAAGACAGTGGGCAACTTTAAGAGAGGCTGGGATAGGCAAAGGGGGAGGATAGGGATCATGGGTAGGGAGGATGGGAGGAGTGGGGAGGGAGGGCAGGGACATTAGCTCAAGCTATGGACCCTGCAATACGAGCAGACGTGATAGACCAAAGGACCTTCTTCTGCTGGCTTCTTCATATGTTCGTATGTTCATATGTGCCTGAGGAGGTGGTGAGGGCTGAAACAGTGGAGGGATTCATGAGGTCATGGGACAGACATAAGGGGTTGATCAGTGGGTGGAGGGGGAGGTTACAAGGTAAAGGAGACCAGTGGGGGGTAAAGGGCAAACTCGATGGGCCAGACTGGTCCTTTTCTGCCAACACATTTCTCTTTTTTTTTTCCAGCTTATTTTATCTCCCCCAGACCCCGGACCTCTCTTGAGCCTCTCCACTCGCCTATGCTGCTCTACCGCCCACTGTGAAACCTGCCTTCTTCAAGAGCGTAACTTTCTCCCAGAACCCCGGGGGGCTTAGGGCAGAGGAAACCGAAGGGGTAGAGGCATGGCTCCAGTATTGGGCATGTGGCAGTTCAGCACTGGGAGGACCATCTTCTATCCAGGCTAGAGGGGTATTTCATGATTTCCCCTCCATGAGCTCCCTCCCTCCCTCCCCCCTCCGAGTGTGGCATGCAATGAAGCCATGGCACACGGCAACCCTGCCAGCATCTGCCACGCTCGCCCACACATTTGATCCACATCCTGCAGCTCCCCCAATCTCCATCGGGGGTCGCTAGGATGCCAGACAACCCCTCTGTCCTTCCCCCAGGAGAGGAGAGCAGCCTAGCGGATGCTCAATCCTCTCCCTCCCTCTGCCAACCCCTGGCACTCGAGCTTACTCCCAAATTCGGGTCCCCGGCATAGCTCGAGGTGTAGTGTTCAGCGCCTCAACCTTCAGCACCACCAGGCCAGCCTGACAACACATTTCTATGATTCTGATTCTATGATGCTGGAGTGCATCGAGAGGAGTACTGACAGAAGAAGAAAGGAGGTATTACTACCTCTCTATAAGTCACTGGTCAGCCACACCTGGAGTACTGTCCCCAGTT
Organism: Neoceratodus forsteri; assembly: GCA_016271365.2. NCBI lineage: Eukaryota > Metazoa > Chordata > Ceratodontiformes > Ceratodontidae > Neoceratodus > Neoceratodus forsteri. The sequence continues at coordinate 19,248,163 of JADMNL010000030.1, read as the reverse complement.
CTGGAGTCCTCACCCAAGGAAAGATAAGGACTGGCTGGACACAGTGTAACATAAGGTAACTAAAATGATTCAGGAATAGCAGAGCTTGTCTTATGAGTATTGGCTTAAAGCACTGAACATCTACTCGCTGAAAGCCGGACAGGAGAGGGGAGATATGACAGAGACCAAGAAGTTCTTAAAAGAAATGAACAAAGTGAACTGTGAGGAACTGTGCAGCAGGAACGGCAGATCAAGAACATGAGGACATGAGTGGAAACTGGCAGAGGGAGGTTAGAAGGGAGGTGAGAAAGTTTTATTTTACAGAGAAGGTGGATGAGCCGTGGAACTGTCTGTCAGCTGATGTGGCGGTGCCAAATCCAATAACAGCTTCAAGCACGGCTGGGACAGAATAGTTACTCAGGGTGGTAGCAGTAAAATGGGAAGCACGGGGGGCAGCATGGGGCCAAACCCTATATAGAGAAAAGGCTCAGGGTATGATAGGGTGATAGGGTCAGACTGGATGGACCAATGGTCTTTTTCTGCCATCATTGCCTATGTTTCTGCTGATGCTGCCCTCTGACCCCGATTGCCAAGGGGCACCAACTCTCATGCAGTTGTGACATAGGTATGCCTTTTGTACAAAACACAAACCTGACTTGTTATTTTTATCACTGGTGGAAATCGGGGTAATTTCTGGAAGTGAAATTCAGAGTCTAAGTTTCAGGAGCAAAATGGGAAAGGACTGCTCCTGTGTTAAATGCACCCCTTGAAAGGCATAAAAATGATTAAATAAAGTGTATAAATGCAACATATTATGAGGAAGTGTGTCCACCACACCCCTGCCAAGTATGTTTGATCATACACATTAAAGGTGGTAGGTTCCCCCAGTGAATGGTTTCTATTTGCAACATTGATTTTTCTGTTTTTTAGCCAGGATATTCAAACCGATTTTGCAAACACAAATCAGGTTAATGACTCGCTAACAGCACTCTGTGGCCCCAAAACAGGGAAGGATGACAAAATCCCATATAGGATGGCATGGTTAGTGAGTCACTAACTCATTTGCAACTGGCCCAAATATATGCTGGTGCACCTACGCAAAGATAAAGCCTTGCATATGGGCACACAGGCATATTGGTAGGTTTGGAGAGGCAGTACATAGCCATCAACGCTGCTTTAATTAGCCCTCCACAAACCAGATCATACAACCCATGCACTCTAACCGCACCCCCACCACCACCACCACTGAGCACCACTTCAATATTAATGTACTATTTCCCTGGTGTCTAGTGGTCCCCCCCCAGCTCCCAAACATGCCCGCTGGTATTGATTCAATTATCCCTGGTGTCCAGTGGCTCCCTGCCTCCAAAACACCCCCACAAATATTGAATCAATATATGCTGGTGTCAAGTGGTCCCCCCCCCACCCCAGAACAGTCCCACCACTGTTGAGTCAATTATTCCTGGTGTCCTGTGGTCCCCCACCCCAGAACAGTCCCACCACTGTTGAGTCAATTATTCCTGGTGTCCTGTGGTCCCCCACCCCAGAACAGTCCCACCACTGTTGAGTCAATTATTCCTGGTGTCCTGTGGTCCCCCACCCCATAATTCTAATCCCACTACCTGAGCTGCTTGCCCTGTCTCCAGAACACCCACCCGGTAACTCAGAATACCCCTGACCCATCCACTTGGTCCCCAGTGTCCCCCCAGCAACTGGCACAGACCCTGTGTGCACCTCTATGGCTGGCTGCAGACTGACAGGTTGCAGTTGTGTGCCTACTATACTCACAGTTGATTAGCTGTCAGTCAGCGGCCAGCTGTGGAGGTGAGTGGAGGGTCTGTGCTGGTCACCAGAGGGGAAGACACTGGGGAAAGCGTGGGTGGGATTCAAACATGGAGAGGTGGGAGGATCACTGGACACCAGGAATAATTGAATCAGTATTGGGTGGGGGAGGTTCAAGGGGCAAGGGGACCATTGGACACCAGGGATTATTGAATCAATACTGGTGGGGGTGTTTGGGGAGTGGAGGCCACCAAACCAGTACATGCAGCCCTGATAGGAACTGAGGAGTTGCAAACTCTGCTTCTGGGCTGTAATAAGGCCCTAATGAGATGCAAATGACCCCATTGTGCCTTGCTGGTGCTATGGGGTCATTTGCATCTTAAAGTACGAACATGGGAGATTGTTCCATTAGTGGGCCCTAACAGTCTGACTGCAATTGGAATCCCCTTAGCATCCTGTTGGCTGCATACCTCCCGTGGCCAGTACGGGGCTGGGGTTTGCAATCATAATCTGGATAGTGTCTGACTGGTATACTGAAATGTGCTTTTAATGCTCGCAATGTGCCCAAGCATGTTCCAATGTACCACTGATTTGCTTCAGGCAGTAATTTGCTCCTGGGGCAAACATTTAGTGACTCAAACTAAGACCTACAAATATCCTGCCCTTTGTCTCCTACTTCTGTACATTACCAGTATGTTCACTGATGGTATAGGGGTCTTTGGCCATTCCCTGCATTTTTTTCTTGGGGTAGTCCATTTTGGGTCTAGTGTTTGGTTGCATGACTGGCTCTGTCTCATTGAACTGCTTGTGGGGCCCTAGCTGTCCCGCTGTCAGGAAAAACATAAAGGGAAAACAAATGGCAGGAAACAGCCTGCTCTACCACTGCTGAGATTTTTCAAGCTAATTGAAAGTAACTGGGGCATTCCACACCTTTGCTGCTACCTGTTTATCACTTTGAATCAGCAGACTGACATGCTGTAAAGACTAATGGGCAACGTGATATCATGTTCTTCTCACTGGCAATGTTGCTGCCAAAAACAAATACGATTTCATCCATCTGTCAATAGATGCATCCAGGATAGCTACAGGGGACTACTGCTGACAACAGAAACACACTCAAACAAGCAGTCACACCCCTAAAAGCTACAGAAAGAGAGCTGACTGGTGACAAGGAAGTAGGAAAGATTTGCAATATGTGAGGGTTTAGAGCCCCCCAAGAAGCTGAGTGGGAGGGACAAAAAATAGAGAATTATGTTTTTTTTTGAAGGGGGGAGTCATGATGGGGCTTCAGTCAGCACACACACACACACACTTTCTTGCTCGAATGCTCCACTGTTGACTTTGAATAAGCTTGTCCACATCCTCCCAGCTGCTCCTTAAAAAAAAATCCCATTCATCGGACTTCTTGATTAACAACACAGATCTTCAACAAGAATAAATCTGCACAGTGGTTTGGAGAGTTAGGGGCTCGCTTATAGTTTCTCATAGAATCATAGAAGGTGACGGTGGAAAAGGACTTCACGGCCCATCTAGTCTGCCCCTTATCCCACTAACCTAACCTACCGCAACTTAAGGCACCCCTCCATTATGGTTCAGGTGTAATGGCGGGCGCCGAAGTATATTTTATATATATTCATGGAGGGTGCAGGGGGCGAAGCTCCCAGCCTTGCATGAGGTTTCAGGTGTGACTTCCTGTCCGCCATGACACATGGATGATAAACTGCAGTCTCTGTGAGTTAAGGGTAGAGCTGATAAACTGTGATGTGTCTTTCGCAAGATTATTGAGAGAAGGGCCCTAGGTAATGTGTGTGTGTAGGGGGGCTCTACTCATTTATTTCAAGTATTTCACCAGAAAAATAATGAGTTTAACACACCCCATGTTCAAGAATGGTCTGGAGTAAAGTACAAGAAGCAAGCAACAGCAAGTTCTAAAATTAAATAAGCATTCATTTGAAACATATATTAATTTTGAAACACCTGGGGTTCTCAGCCTTTCTGACAATGAGGACCACTTGTTCATGACCAGACCTGCCTAGGGACTACCATCCCCAAGTAGAGTTTAATGTGTAGTATGTTTTTGACTTTATTCAGTATTCACCAGGAATAAAAATATCTTACGTATGCATATCTTGTAGATATAATAGTGAATTTTAACGAGAAGTTTCTACTTGCTCTTTCTGCCTTACTTGAAGGGGACTCCCAGATGTAGCTTTGTGGCTCCCCTGGGGATTGGGGACCTCAAGTTGAGGAACCCCGGGATACACTGTTGAGTCAATATGGGCTTTTACACTACCAGCTCTGCACCATTAGCAGTACAGATGAGTTGCATTAGTGCAGATCTGGCAGTGTGAAGAGCTACCAAAGCATTGCAAGTCACTTTGCTGTGGCACAGAGCCTTCCCTGATTTGTTGGGAAAGCGGAGCAGAGTGCACCAGTGCATACATTTTTTACAAGCATGTAAAAACGCTGCTTTGCCTGCACCGTTGCCAGTCCTGTTCACTAGGCCCTCCTCCGGAAATGCACTGAAACATGGGAAGGCCATCAGGAATGCCGCAGAGCCGCAGCGCGTAAATGAAAAGGGTGGTAGTGTGATTGGAGTGGAGCAAGCTGATTCAAGACAGCAGTGCTCCAATAAGCTGTAATGTAAATGTAGCTAAGGACTCATTTACGATGGTTTCCACAAGAAATGCAAGACGAGGCAGGATCTGGTTTCACTTAGAAGGTATGACATTATAACACAGAACATATGACACAATTTCATCACAGTTACAGTCCACATACCCTTCACATAAGGAGATGGACTATACCATACAGTGATGTTTAGCACAGCAGATAGTCAAGCCTGTCATAGACACCAGCCATGGCCTTGGACCCATGGCATCAATGTACCTGCTCGGCCGCAGCATGGTCTAGGTTGACAGCAATGCAAATAGTGACATCTGTGTATGCGGCTGAACGTGGAAGGGAGGACAGAGGCTGGACACAGGTCAATAGGTAGGCCATTACAAACCAGAGGCCCGGAATAAGAGAAGCAGCCAGTACCTGCTCTGGTTTTCATTGGGGGGCAGTGAAATGCAGTTGTATTCCTGCAGCAGATCTGAGCAGGGGTGCTGCTAGACCTGGGCTTCAGGGGCTTGAGCCTGGATGTTTTCATATGGGCCCTGAACCTCTCATCAATAGAACTGCTGAAATTAACGCTTTCATAAACATAGCCATGGTCTGCTGTCAGATTTTATTTATTTTTTGTTGACCAGGTAAGTGCACTAGACAAATTCTGCCTATTTTCAGGCACTACCGGGGGGAGTGGGGATACAGACAAGCCAACTGACCTTGAACCAGATTAAGCTGTTGGGTCGTATTTTTAGTGAATGGGGGAAATTGTGGCCAGGGCACTGGGGAAATTCCCCTACTCTTTTTCGAGAAGTGCCATGGGATCTTTAACATTCACCTGAATTACCACCAGAACAGGCAGATGGGACCTCAGTTTAACGTCTCATCCGAAAGACTGCACCTCAGGAGTGCAGCACCCTCCTCATGCTGTACTACAGTGTCAGTACTGGGATATTAACCCAAGTGCCTAATGTGGGGATAGAACCCACAGCCTTCTGATCTCCCAGCCTCAGAGGCGAGTGTGCTACTGCTGAGCCACTGGCACTGATTTTGAGGACTTGGGCCCAGGATGTTTAGTCACTCTAACAACCCTTTTGGATCTGAGCCCCTCCTGGACTGGTCTGGCACCTTTCTTGTGGTACATTTATACATAAAGGGCAGGATTTTCAAAAGCTTAAGTTCGCTGTAAGCCCTGATGCTCCGACGATACAGAGCATGGGGCTTGCAGCGATTGCATGGGATTTTCTATCCCATGCAGCAGTTGCTGCAAGTTAGACCAACTTTTTCTGGTCTAACTTGCAGCACTGCTGGGGCCGTTTCTATGGAACTTGCATCAGATATTTGATGTAAGCTGCTGTAATTCGTGGACATGGTCACGACTGTACCTGAGATTGTAAAATCAGGTGCAGTTGCAGCGAAGGGTTTGGCACACTGTCAGATCCTATGTGCCGTGGCACAGGGCTGGATGCAAGCCCTGCACTATGCTTTGAAAATACTGTCCAAAGTGTAGAAGATGAAGCTGCCTATGGTCACTTATGTTCAGCCAGTTCTAATTTCTATACAGCATGCAATGGTAGCTATCATGGGGTGCATTTCATAGAAAATGAGGAAGCCTGTTCTAAAGAACTAGTAGCTGACTCAAGACTGACATATTCACCCCATCATTAAAGAAGTTCCAGTAGTCCAGAAAGGAAGTTATCACTGTGTTCACTATGTGCAGCCATGTAGGGGTTGAAAAGCAATCTTTATTCCTGCACAGGAAGCCAATTTGTGGGCCAGGTATTTTTCATCATATTTTTAACTTGTAGGTCCTGAATAACTGGTGGGAGGGAAGCACAGAAAAGAGCTGAGGAAACAGTACTTCATGTAAAGAATGGTGGCACCTTGGAACGCGTTACCTGAGGAGGTGATTCCTATGGAATCAGTTGTTAGTTTGAAGAAGGGACGGGATAGGTGCATGGGCAAGGTACGGGTGGGGAAGGAAATATCCAGGGCAAGAACACAGGGTGGGGAACCTTGGGGAGAGAGGGAAAAGGGGAGGGGAGCAGCAGCAGTGACTGTACTGTAAGCTGTAACTCGAGCAGATGAGATAGACCATAAGGCCTAATCTGCTGACATTTTTATATGCTCGTATGAGATGAGGGACCAGTCACGTGTCATGATATTTGTAGACGACGGTGAGTTGGAGCTCATTGAGGTCTAGGATAGAGATAGCCAGCTGTTGGTTGCTGTACCTGAGTTTTGCCTGAGATATATTAAGCATCAGCTCATTCAGTACAAAGGACTGAAACATGCTGAATCCTTGCTGGAGAGAGGCGTGGACTATTGGCATATCCCCCCATGGGTATAGAGGATACTGTCATCTGCATAACAGTGAACATCCTGCTTATCCACAGTTTAGATTATTCATGTAATACAAAAATGGATTTAGGCCTAATACAGACCCTGGGGGACATCTGAAGCAATGGGCTCCAGTTTTGAGTTTACCCCTTTAACGTAGCAGCATGAGATAGAAAAAAATGGATCTTTTGCAACAGTTTGTTTCCTGTGCTCTTGAGCACTTACCTGGTAATCTTTCTTGTTTTCGCTGTACTATCACCCCATAATTTGCTTTTTTCTTTGTTTTTGTTTACATTTCTCCCACCTGCTATGCTGAATTGGAACCCTCAGCTTCACAAAGGGACAGCAGAAATGCACAGCATAGGGCCCCACGGAAGTAACCAAAAGACATGATGCAATGTGATGGGGGAGTTCAGCTGCAAATTAGACAGCAGCCATATTTACTGTGGATCCACAACAATGGATATATTTTTTTTTGTATAACTTGTTATAACAAGTTAAATACTTATGCCTCTGTAAGTGAGGTCACTGTGTGGATACCCCTCTGATCCTCCCCTTCCTGCTTTGCTACAGGAAATGTCACGACTCTGCTACTCTATAAAAGGAGGGTAGCATGGGGTGGTTGGGGATGGGGGTGGGTGGTAGGCCCTTACCCTGCTGAAAAAGAAGAACCACGGATGAAATAAACAAGGAGGTAAGGGCAGAAACAATCAACCAGCAACAAATGCAGTAGCACTGAAAGCTTAGCCTAATGATAGATAAAACTGTAAAACCTGCAAGCACCACCTGTAACAATTTCACATAAGATATACCCTGCAAAAACACTTTGCTACAGAGAAAAATAAAGCAATAACAGAAGATATAGTTTGCAAAAAAAAAAATTTGAAACAGAGAAGATTACAGCAGTAATCTATAAGCACAAAACAGTAACAACCCTGTAGGCACAGCCTGTAATAATGCAGCAGAAGGTATACCTTGCAACAGCAATTTGAATCAGAGAAGATTACAACAGTAAAATGTAAGCAGAAAACAGTATCAAATCTTGTGAGCACAAAAGAAAATAGTAACACACAGTAAATCTGCCTAGCAAAAGAAGCCTTAATCTTTTTCCTTGCTCTGATAATGTTGTTCCTTGCTCTGATAATGTTGTTCCTTGCTCCGATAATGTTGTTCCTTGCTCTGATCATGTTGTTCCTTGCTCTGAAAAGGTTGTTCCTTGCTCTGATCATGTTGTTCCTTGCTCTGATCATGTTGTTCCTTGCTCCAATAATGTTGTTCCTTGCTCTGATAATGTTGTTCCTTGCTCTGTCCTTATAAGCAAACCTACTGAGCTGTTGCAAGGCAGCTGTCCTCTCTCAAAGGAGACAAAGCAATAGGCTGGGTGGGAGGAAGGGGACGTCACTGGAGACACGGAGCAAATGTGTGCCTCCATGCACATGAGCAACCATGTTCTGGAGTCCTGAGATAATGGGGAGAAAACAGAAAATAGGGCACCAACGCAGGCTAAATGAAGCCCTGAAGCCACGGGGTGGATTGAGATCCTCTTTGAGAGGGCTGCAAGTCTACCGGCCCAGAGCCTCAATGGGAGGGAAAAAACCTAGATAAAAATATTTCTGCCCATCCCCACCTGCTCTTCTTGTAATCCCCCCTCTCTGGTCCTTCTCTGTTGAAGTCCTTAGCATCCCTGTTGTTGGGCCTCCTCTTGGGATATACCTCAGCCTGTATCAGGCACCTTCCTTCCTTTTAGGCACCTGTTTACCTTTAGCTGCGTTTACTTTTTCTGTGCACCTGTGCTGTGTTAAATTGTACTCTGTTTATACTTCATTTTGTACAAATCATTAACAATGTGTGTCTGCCTTTATTGTTGTACTTTCTGTTCCCTCTCTGCGGGTCACACCTGGAAATAAATCTTGGCTCCACGTGCCTCTCCTGGTTACCAATTCTCAAATAAATAAATAATAAAAAAAATGTTTTATTCCACCACAACCCACTATGTATTTGATATGTACTGCACTATTGTTAATGTTTTTATTACTGTTTTTCCTTGTTCTAGTCTCTTTTTCCCATGGTAAACTATTTGATCCATAATTCTCTGTGCTCTGTTTCCAGATTCAAAATGGAAATACAATTGCCAAAGTGAAATAACATGTACAAAATGAAAATAAACTTCAATTCCAAAATAACATGCTCTATTTACCTAATTTGTGTGTGGCACATACAGTGGATGGCCCCAGGCACTACAGCTGCCATTAAGGGGTCACTGTGACCATTTAGAGGGGAACCATCACCACAAAGGGCCCCACAGACAAGTGTGGGGCTGTCCCAATGTGCACTCTACAGTAGATCGAAATTCATCCACAATAGATGCTGAATTTATACTGTACAACAGTAAACAGTAAATAAAACAAAATATTTTTGCACATGAAGTGCACATTGGGACCAGCCCCGCACTTGTGTGTGTAGGGCCCTTTGTGCTGACTGTCCCCCTTTAAAGTAGCTCCAGCACTCATATTGCAACCCCTCATGCCATACTCCATAAGGTCACAAACCCTTTTCATGCACCCCATAAAGGTAATTTTGGGTGGCCTGGACAGGTAATCTGCATTGTAGCTCTACTGAGAGGCGGCATTCTTCTTCCCCACTAGGCCACTGTACCTTCGTGTATGCTGCTTCCTCTTGGTGACACAACAATGGGGTGGGTAAAAAGAACCTGTTTATGTCACCCACAATACTGACTGAGGTTTGGCCCTCGCTCTTTTTAGTCATTCTAAACAGGCTAAAAATCCCCACTCAAAACAACTAAGTGGGCTGGCTCGGTGGCGCTGAGGGCTGAAGCGCTGGATGCCACACCTCACACCATGCCAGCAACCCAGATTCGGGAACAAGCCTGGGTCATCAGGAGTCAGCAGGGGAGGGAGAGAATTGAGTGCCCAGAGGGCTGGTCTCCTGTCCCGGGGGTGGGTGTCTGGGGCACCCGATGCAGTAGCAGCTTCTGGTGGAGACTGGAGGTACAGTGCAGACATTGGGCCACAAATACCAATGGGGATGGGATGACAACAGGCTCCAGTGGTGGAAGTGTCACTCAGGAGGCCATTGCACGCCACATCCCTGGGGTGGAAACCACACAGAAATACCCCTACCATCTTGGTAGGTGATGGTGGGGACCAGTGATGGGTCCCAATGCCCAATGCTGAGCTTACCCGATCACTTTTCTGGTTGCTGTCCTCCCTCCAGTCACTCCACTAGATTGTCAGATAAAGCACCAGAGGAGTTGGTGGTCCCACCCCGGGGGACTCAGAGTTGGGGGTCATGCGATCGGAGAAGGATGGAGGGCACGGGTCGTGGCCAGAGAGTGAGTCCGGGAGCTTCAGGCAGGCAGCAGAGACCCACCGAGTGCCCTCTGTGGAGAGAGTCTGAGTCAGGTGGGAGATAAATAAAGAATACAAAAAAAAACAAACAACTAAGTGTTTATGTGTGGTACTCCAGGGAATGTACGGTCCAGGCAAAAAATAAAGATATTGCTGTTATGAAAATAATTAATTCTGTTCCTGAATTTTGAAACTTGTTCAGTTAACAGAGGTGAAATAATAGCTTTTGGTGGTCTTTTTTCTTTAGGTAAGGAGCTAGTTTTTGTCAGTCATATACTAATGGACTATCTCAGACTATGTATATCAGAGGTAGCACTGAACTTTTAGTTTTTAAATGTAAATATAAAGTTGTCATGAGTCTGTATCTATTATTATCGCTGAGAATAGCACAGCCATCCTCTAAATAAAAGACCGTGTAGGGCAGTTTGTATTCATGACACAATAGCAGTATTCTGTAAACAGAGAGCCTTATCGGACCACCAGGAGATCGACTCCTTTTTATTTACTGCTTTCCCAAACCACCGCAGGGAAAAGCATAGACACGTGCAGGGCCAGACGACTACAGTTATCTTTTTTCACTTCAAAAGGCTGTACAATAATGTAAAAGAGACTATGTGCTTAGATGCAGAGATCTGCTGCCTGGGACCTATATGGAATTTTCACTCATCGCAAAGCAGATTTACAGAAACAAGCTTTTCAAGGAATGATGATCTGCTCTGCAGTGAATGGGCTTGAGCCCCCACTCATTTTAATGGAATGGATTCCAGCATCATCAGTTGTGGGCCAGCTGTCAGAAATCACAAAGTTCTATTCCTTCACTGCTGTTCAGGAGGATTATATAAAACCTGTGACAGGCCACTCGGCAGCTCAGACACATGAAACTTATCAAGCTCCCGTCTTTCCTCAATGGAATGCATTGTGATGCCTGGCTGATACTTAACAGTAAAGTCGTACACTAATGCACATTGAGTTTAAATGTCAGCTATACTTAAGCTCTGAAAGTAACAAGCATGAAACTGCTTGTACAGTGAAATGTGACAGCTCCGCTATTTGCCAATTTCATGTTTGCATAACAGTGGTCTGTGGAGGCTAATGATCCTCTGACTGGAAAACTGCCAAACCACTAACTGCTTTGACGTAGTGGTGGTCCAGGGGGACTTCAGTCTCCCGGACATAGATTGGGGATTTGAGACAGCTGAGGCTCACATCCTGCCCTCCTTTGGTTTATGGTTTCTGCGAAGTTATTCAGGGCCCTTTGACTGTTTCTTTTTTTGGTAATTTTAATGTACCTTGGTACTATGACCTTACTACATTTACTTTCCTTACAATACTGAAATTGAAACTACCATTCATTGTAAGTTGCAATTGATGCTAAATAAAACCAAAGTCAAAGAAAGCTTCAGACTTCAAGGAATGATTCCTAGAGTAGCATGTCCAGTGGGGACTAAGTTTGGGGTCATCTTTGGCCATGTCCTCAACAGTGGGGGAGAGATCATCTCCAGGCTGAATGCCCAAGTATCAGTGAGAGGCAGTGATCACAGCCAGGTTAACTTTCTCTCTCTCATGACAGGGAAGATGAACCAGGCCTATTGCTACCAGGACCCAGAATGTCAGAAAGGCAGACTTTGTTAGCCGGTCCACTGGCGCAGAGGCACGATCACTGTCTGCGGCACCGATGACCCAGGTTCAGGAATGGACCCGGGAGTCAGAGGGCTGGATGGGGTGGAGTAGGATTGAGCAGTCGGTGGACTGCTCTCCTACTCCAAGGGGAGGTGGGGTTGAGTGTCTGATGCACAACGGACCCCTGGTGGAAGCCGGGAGTCCCGCTGCAGTCGGTGCCTGCACGTTTAGGGGTGGGGTGGATGTGGGTCATCATTGCATGTCCCTGCCCCCGAGGGGTTTACAGCAAAACAAAATTCCAGCCCCCACTAATGAGCTGACTCCACTGCCATCCCATCTGGCCACCAGAGTTTGCCTATTGGCGGCACCACTTGGGGGGGTAAGCTTGAGTATGAGGGGGTGGCTGCCGGAGCCTGGCGAGCCCGGTCCGGGGCTTGGGGAGCCAGCACAAAAAAAAATACTATAAAAAGAAAGGCGGACATTGACAAAATGAAGGATCTGGTGTCCAAGGGTCTGTAGCATGAGGTTGGTAATGCTGAACAGCTGTGCGGTTCATTGAAGAAGGTGCTTCAAGCAGCAGCAGAGGTCAGCATCCCTGTCGGCAATACGGGGAAGAGGGTCAAGAACGGTCTCCACAAGGGCAACAGTGACCAAAGGCAACTGATCTTGAGCAAACAAGAAGGTCCATGACTGATGGAAAGAGAGGTTGCCTCCAGGCCAGACAGGAGCACATAGCAACCCTAATGGACTAGAGGATTACAATAAAAATGCCAAGGAGGGGCTACAAGGCCAGACAGCAGCAGGAGCTGCAGACAACATCAATGTCTTCATCCAGTACGTACATGGAAGGAGGAAGGTAATGGAGTACATTGGGCTCCAGCAGCCTGTGAGAGAGCCAGAGGCGATGGCTGAGATGTTGAATGAATACACCATTTCAGTGTTCAGCTATGGGCTTCCCAGTGGGGAAAGGGTGCTCACTGGGAGGGCCTATGGCACTACAGGTAGCCACAATGCAGCTGGGGCTTACCTAGAAGCTGACTAGCTGGCAAAGATGAAGCCAGGTAAATCCCAAGGAGCAGATGGGATACACCCCAAGATCATCATGGAGCTAAGTGAACAATTGGCAGGGCTTCTTGCTGTAATCTTTCAGAGGTCTCTCCGGACTGGTACGGTACTAGAGGCCTGGAATGTGGCCAGTGTAGTCCACATCTTCAAGAAAGGGACAAGGTTGGACCATGGTAACTACAGGCCTGTCAGCTTGACATCTGTGCTGAGCAAGGTCCTGGAAGACATTATAAAGGACAGAATAATGGAGTGCTTGGTTCAGGCCAAGGTTCGTGCCCTTTATCAACATGGCTTTATGAGGGGCAGATCATGTCAAAGCAACCTGATCACCTTCATCACATAACTGACCAGAAAGATGGACAGGAGCAGACAGGGGTGTCACTAGGGTTGGACATTAGGGGGCTGAAGCTAAGAATCTTTATTCATTAGACCTGAATAAAAGATGTCCAATTCTTAAAATTGACCCCAGCCTATTTATTTTTTTACTCAGCGGGAGGTGAGGGGCTCAAGTCCCTAATCTTTTCAGACTCCAGAAATGCCCCTGGCATGAGGGCCATGGATGTAATCTTCTTGGACATCAGCAAGGCCTTTGACAGAGTACTGTGGCAGGCACATGTCACTAACCCTAGGGGTACTCTCCACTGAACGGAAGCAGACTCAGGTTACCCCCAATCTACCACAATGGTGTGAACGATGTTATAGATAATTATCATCTTATTTTCTAGTTCCCAGTGGTTGCAAAATCCTAGAGAAGCTCATGATCACTTGCTCAAATATGAATTATTGCCAGAAAGAGGATCTCAACCCTACATCAGTCTCATATCCATCCTGTGTGCAGTGCCACCATAGCCCTTCTGAAGGTAGCAAATGACATCCAAACTGCCATAGACAGGGGGTTTCTGCCCAGTACCATGTTCATCGACCGGCACAAGGCATTTGACTCTCTGGATCATGTGCTCTTCCTAAATAAACTGAATGCTCTGTGCCTTAACAGTTTCATGATCAACTCACCTAAAATTTACTTCTTAGACTAGCAACAGATTGTATCCTTTAAAGCAGCAGTACTAGATAATAAGGACTTGATTATCAAAATTCTGCTTTAGGGCTGGAAGCATGCAGCCATAGTTCTGGTTTCCATATCTGTAAATATATTTTTCTAGCAATCTTTAGTTTTTTAGATATTTAAAATTTACTTCCGTTGTTGTAGATCCACAGTAAATATGGCTGCTGCCTAATTTGCAGCTGAACTCCCCTCATCACATTGCATCACGTCTTTTTGTTACTTCAAACTTTTGCTTTAATTTTCCTCATTCTAATTATTCAGACCAGGTTATAAACTCGGCAACTCAAGTGGAATGGATATTATTAACTACAGGCACTGTGGGACACTTTTCAAAAGGGCAGTTATACAGGATTTAGGATGCTGAACCATTGGAGATCTAAGGGCTCAGCTCCAGGCAGCGTGGGCAGAGATTGTGCACCTCAAATTGCATATTGAGGAGGAAATATTTTATAAGAACTGCCTGCCATTTCCCCAACATCCAACTGAAGCATCTCAACCACAGAGGGTAGTTGGTCCAGGAGGCTGGCAGGTGGTTAGGAGGGGCAAATCGGGTGCCCTATCACTCAGTGCTGTCCAATGTATCACCTCCACAAACCATATAAAAATTACAAACAGGTATCTGCCTCTATTTACAAAATCAAACAAAGGGGCAGAGGACACTGCAGAGCAGGACACTGCAACACATGAGCTAGCACAACAAAACTCATCCAAAACATGGACCAAAATAAAAAAAAAGCAACACAAAAAACACTTCTGATTATAGAAGACTGCACGATTTTGGGGAGTTGATACCTACCTACAGCTGGGGGTAATGGTTGGATGTCTCCCAGGTACATGAGCGTGGAGAGACACTGACCGCATTGTTAAAATTGTGCAGGAAGCAGGAGAAAACATCAATGTCCTGGTACACATAGGGACTAACGATCTCTACAGCCGGTCAGTTGTGGAGACCAAGGAACATCTGGCCAGGCTGGGAGACAAACTGTCATCCATTTCATCCGGCATCTCCTTCTATGAGACCCTGCCAGTCTGGGAGAGGGGAGCAGATGGACAGAAGGTCAGAGAAAGGAAGATAGGGGAGCTAAACATGTGGCTCAAAGGCTGGTGCCAGGAAAAAGGACACAAATTTGTAGGTAACTGGCAACAGTTTTGGGAGTGAAAGTTCTTTAAATTTGACGGACTGCACCTGACTAAGGAGGGAGTCAGTGCATTAGGGCAGAAGTTTGACGTCTTTGCAGAATATTTAAACTATCCAATGGGGAGAGGTGTACAGCACCCTCCCCCCTCAGCTAGGGATCAAGCAGGAGTTCAGCATGTTTGTAGTTCATTTGCATCACCAGGTAAGGAAAAATGTACGGCTCCCCATACGATGCGCAGGGGAAATGCCGGACTTCACCCAACAACCAACGCACTGAAATCTGGCCAATGGAAAATCATGTACACAAATGCCCACAGTCTGGGAAACAAGATCCCAGACCTGCAGGCAACAATGACAGAGACTAAACTGGACATTGTAGCCATTGTAGCCACCAGGTTCAGTTATGGTTTGCCTCACATCAACTATTCCTGAATGCCAAAGAGACTGTCTCCATGACCTTTGGCCCTAGGAAGAGACTCTCTAGGCTCCACCCTTTACCATCTTTCCATACCCTTGATGGGACAATATTAGAGGACACCTCCTCATTCAGATACCTTGGGGTTTGGTTGGACCAACACCTCAACTTCTCTGGCCACATTGATGCCATCCTGAAAAAATTGCTCCCCAAGCTTGGTGCCTTTTTCAGGAACCATAGTTGCATCCCTCCTACAGTGCAACGTGAACTAGTCCAGAGGATGATCCTCCCCATTTTTGACTACTGTGATGTAGTCTATGGTGCCGCTCTCAAATCCTCACTAACCAGATTGGACACTATTCAACTCCTTCTGTCGGTTTGCCCTTGATGCTCCATCACGCACTCATCACTGTGACCTCTACCACACCATTTCCCTTCCCCCGCTTGCCAACAGGCACCTCACTCATTGTGCCAAACTCACTTCTAAATTTTGGTTAGGAGAACTTCCCTAGTACCTCTCATGTTTTCTCTCCCCCCCACCCCATTCCCTTAGAACCTCTGTCACTCTCACTTTGTTGTCCCCCGTTGTACCACTCTCATTGGTCAGTCAGGCTTTACCCTTCATTTCCCACAAATCTGGAACTCCCCCTCAAATACGGCACTTCTCCTCCTCCCACTCCCTTGCCTCTGCCTTACATAACTTTCTCTCATCTAACTGCTCCTAATTTAACCCTCCTTAACTGTCCTCCTATGTCTCTGCTCTTCTCCATGACCCACATCACTATTAAACCTTTCACCCCCCAGCCTGTGTCTCCGCACGCTCTCCTCCCCCTTCACCACTATGTACTATGTTCCTCAGATATGCCACTTGTAATTAAATGCATATTTCACAGGTATGATACATTTAATTGTATGTTATATTATAAATGTGACTGAATGATTATTTATGATATTTTTTAAACTGTCTAGTTACAAGTGTAATTGAATGTTTAATTTCTTGTATGTTTTAAATGTTAAACTATATGTCTAATTCTTCATCCAATAGTACCCCCATCAGGTCGCACCGGGAGACGAGCAACTTGTTGTTCAGTGTGCCTTCCTGGTGAAACATTTCAATAAATAAATAAATTATTGAGACATGGTTCACCAGTAACCACACTTGGGAGACTTCAGTACCTGGCTGTGTACTCTTCAGAAGAGACCAAGGTGCAAAAGGGGGGGTAGCCCTTTATGTCAATGAAACTATCAAAGCTACAGAAATTCAGAATACACATAAGGAGCCAGAAGAACTGTGGGTCACCCTGGAAACAGGAATTGGGACAGTCATACGAACTGGGGTTGTCTACAGGCCTTCAGACCAGGGAGAGGACATAGGTGCATTACTGTTAGAAGATATGCAAAACATGACAGCTAAAGGGGAGGTTCTGATAATGGGAGACTTCAACATGCCAGATACAGATTGGTCAATACCAGCAGGAACATCCACCAGAACTAGACACATAGTGGATTCCCTTCTGGGGGAGGACCTCAAACAACTGGTACAACAACCCACAAGAGACATGGCTAGCCTAGATCTAGTAATGACTAATGGGGAAAGGATCACAGAATCCCAGGTAGAAGGTCACCTGGGGGCCTGTGACCATCACATGGTATGGTTACATTTGGCCACTAGAACTAAATCATCCCATTCTAATGCAAAAATATGGGACTTCAGAGGAGCTGAGTTTGATAAGATGGCCAACAGAGTTAAGCTAGCCCTGGCAAGAAAAATACAGGTGAGGGGGTACAGATAAAGTGGGCAAGCATTAAGGTTGCAATACTTGAAGCAACATCCTAATGTGTTAGGGAGAAAAGCAAGAGCAAAAGAAGGAGGAAACCACTTTGGTTCTCAAAAACAGTAGCAGGAAAGGTCAAAGTCAAAAGACCGGCCTTCAGGAAATATAAGGGAATGCAGCAGGATGAATACAGGGAGGCATACCAAATTTCCCTAAGGGAAGCAGGGAAGGCAGTAAGGCAGGCAAAGGCCCAAACCAAGGAAACACTAGCACGAACAGTAAAAGAAGGGGACAAGACTTTCTATAGATACATTAGTGAAAGAAGAAAGTCCATAGGGGGTACTGCTAAGCTCGAAGGGGATAAGGGGGAGTGTATAGAGGAGGACCAAGGAAAAACATCTATCCTAAATAGATACTTCTGCCCAGTATTTACTGAGGAGAATGTAGGGCAGGGCCCACAGCTCAGCACCATGGACACAGGGGGGAGGGAGGTGTGCACAAGTCCCTTCACAAAAGAAAGAGTCTTACAAGAGCTCACTAAGTTCAGGGTGAACAAGGCAATGGGACCAGATGACATACATCCCAGGGTACTAAAGGAGCTAAGGGTGGAACTAGAGGAACCATTAGCAGAACTGTTTAGTGAGTCTCTGAGCACAGGCGGGGTCCCAGAAGACTGGAGATGGGCTCATGTGATCCTGCTCCACAAGAGTGGTAACAAGGAGGAGGCAGGGAACTACAGACCAGACAGTCTTACCTGAGCAGTGGGCAAGATTATGGAGGCACTCCTTAAGGAAAGGATAGTGCAACACCTGGAATCCGTAGGAGCACAGGATCCAAGACAGCAAGGGTTTACAACATTAAGGTCCTGTCAAACTAATCTCATAGATTTATTTGACTGGATAACCAGAGTGGTGGACCAAGTGTGTGCAGTTGATGTTGCCTACCTTGACTTCAGCAAAGCTTTCAATACTGTTCCACATAGAAGATTGATTAATAAGATGGGTAGGGTTGGAAAAGGTCAGAAGGTGGTCAACTGGGTGGCAAACTGGTTGTCGGGCAGAAAACAGAGAGTGGTGGTAAATGGTATACAGTCAGAAGAGATGCAAATCACAAGTGGGGTACCTCAGGGATCAGTCCTGGGGCAAGTCCTCTTCAATATCTTCATCAGTGGCACTGAAGATGGACTGGAGGGTAAAGTTTGTCAGTTTGCAGATGACACCAAGATCTGCAACAGAGTAGATGATCCAGAAGGAATGGGCAGAATGAGAAGAGATCTGGATAAACTGGCAAAATGGTCAGAAGAGTGGCAACTGGGGTTTAATGCAAAGAAGTGCAAGATCATGCACATAAGGAAGAGAAACCCTAAAGCCACATATTGGTTGGGAGGGTAGTTGCTGGCAATCACAAGGGAAGAAAGAGGCTTGGACATCATCATCACAGATGACCTGAAATCATCCAAGCAGACCACTAAAGCAGTAGGTAGGGCTAGGGGGATGTTGGGGTGTATTAGTAGGGGTATCACAAGTGGTAAGAGGGAGGCAATAATCCCTCTTTACAGACACTGGTTAGGCCCCATCTGGAATAATGCGTGCAGTACTGGAGGTCTCACCTTCACAATTACATTAACAAAATGGAGGCAGTCCAGAGAAGGGCAACCAAAATTGTGCAGGGACAGCATCAGAAAACATATGAGGACAGATTAACGGAGCTCAATATGTATACCCTAGAGCAAAGGAGGGAGAGAGGTGATATGATCGAAACATTCAAACACCTTAAGGGCATTAACAAGGTGAAAGAGTCTAACATGTTTTAATATAAGAAAAATAGAAGGACAAGAGAACACAGCATGAGATTAGAGGGAGGCCGATTAAGGGGTAATGTGAGGAAGTTCTTTTTCACAGAAAGAGTGGTGGATGCATGGAATGGCCTACCTCAGGAAGTGGTGGATATGAATACAGTGCAGGGCTTCAAACATGCATGGGATGGGGGGGCGCTGTTGAGCAGCCGTCTGGCAAGACGTACCCGAGAGGAGCTCCACACTTTAACTGGAAAAAAGTCCTAAAAATTGCCTAACAAGTCGAGGAAGTTAAAATCCAAGTACAGATTAGCACAGATAAAACCTTTCGGACTCTAACGACACCAATTTCAAGTATGGGAAGAACGCAAAAAGCGACCAGCAGTGGACCGAAAACTCAATCTGCAGTAATAGACCAGGCTGCAACTGCACCGACCTCTAGTGGGTTAGAACCACCATGGAAGGCACTGCAATCAGCTATACAAGCCATCGATACAAAAGTAGAATCTATACTACAGAGATTTGCAGAGCAAGATATTAAAATTGAGGCAGCAAATAACAATGCCATGCCGGCGGAGAAAGTGGCCACTCAAGCGTTATCAACTACTTCTAAACTGATCCAGGAAAATGCCCAGCTACGCTACAGGCTTGAGGCATTGGAGAACGCTAATCATGCCTCTCATGTTCAAATTGTGGGCCTTCCAGAGGGAGCCGAGGGAGCAGAGCTTATCACCTTTTTGAAAACTTGGCTTTCTGAGGTATTAAACCTTCCATCAGGAGTATTGGCTGATAGTTTTGTGAAAGCTTTCAGAGCAACTTGCCAGACAGCTGGCCACATGGAGACTTACAGGCGATTCTCTTAGGTTACAGCTAGCTCTATGGTTCGGGACATGGTGTTGCAGGCCGCAAGATCTGCAGATGGACTGTCCTTAGGGAATGTGGTGCATTTCTTTCGGACCTTTCGTTTCGCGAGGGCGTAGATGAAAGAAGTTCAATTCAGTTCGAGCCAGACTCAAAGCATTGGGGGTTTCCCACTCGCTGTTGATGCCCGCTAGACTCAGGATCCACTGTGGGGGTCGTCTGTACCAGTTTAACGATCCGATGGAAGCGGGAAAAAAAGTCGAGGCCATAAGTCGGGAGTTCCAGGCTTCGAAGGGTCATCGACCGGATGATTCAGATGAGAAAGACACCTGATGAGTTCTGAACTTAATCAGCCCTGAACTTAAATATAGTGCTTAAACATATTGAAGACTTGTTGATATAGATTGAAAGGGTGGGAGCTGCCTATATGGGCACTTAACATGTTATGGTTTCGTATTTTGGACTTGGGAACACATTAACACTGGCTGTTAAATTTAAAAACATCTTAAAATGACATTTTTTTGGGATTGTTCCCCAAAAGCCTTAGATGGCTGTAGCCTTTTTTTTTTAGACACATTGTGGTACAATAAAATAATGTGTATTTTCCCCCACCTCCTAGACAATTCTGTATAGGTTCCTATTGAAACATGCTGTACATTGGATGTATCTGTACATCATTTGATGCCTTACAGATGGATGTAAACTTAACTTGTTGTTTAATCAAAACAATAAACATAAAGTTTAAAAAAAAAAAACATGCATGGGATAGGCATAAGGGAGCAATACAGATTAGTATGAATAGATAGGCCATTGTCAGAGTAAAGGCCTATGGCCTATTCATAAGGTAGAAAAAAAATGGGCAGACTGAATAGGCCTTGCAGTCTTTATCTGCCATCAACTTCTATGTTAATCCAGCTCCTCACCCTCCCTCCCCAGCTGACCTCCGAGGGTTCAGGCTTGTTCTCAAACCTGGATCACCAGTGTGGTAGGAGGTAAGACGTCCAGTGCTTCAGCCCTCCACTCCACTGTAGGAAGGAGTTTTAACTGGTGCTTTAAAGAGACATGGATGAGGAGGAGACGGAGAGAGATGGGAAGGAGGTTCCAGAGGGAGGGGAGGCGGTAGGAGAAGGCTGACTGTCCAGCAGAGGAGTGCTGGTGTGTAAGGGAGAAGGTGCGAGGATCACTAGAGTAGACTGAGTATGACATAGAGGAAATGAGAGAGAGGAGTGATGACAAGCAAGAGAGCAGAGTCCCAAACCAGAATTTGGAGATGAAGGAGGCACAGTGGGACTGGCGATGTGAGGGTAGGGAGGAGTGATGAGTATGAAGGGGAGGTTGGAAGCAAAGCTCCAAAAGTTGTTGCAGAGGATGTGCCGTCTGGCAAGGAATGAGGAAGAGGCAATACCATAGACCACATCCTCATACTCCGAAAACAGGAGCACCATTTTGGGAACAAGCTCACAACAGACCTGAGGAGACAAGCAGTCTTTGTTGCAGTACAAGGCACCAAGTTTGAGGGGAAGCTTGGTGTGGATGGCATCTGTCTGGGCAGAAAAGTCAAGCTTACTATCTAGCCGCACACTGTAGTCTAGCCAATTTCTGGCTTGTGCCAAAGGTCATGAAAACAGTTTTTTTTTAGTGTTGTCCTGGAGCTGGTTGGAGTGGAACCAATGCACGTTGTGGAAGTCTTACTGGAGCAAGCCTTCCACCTCTACAGTAGAAGGGCTGCATATGTAGATAACTGTGTCATCTGCACACATGTGAATATGTGAATTAGCACAGGTAGAGGGGAGATTGTTCAGAAGAATGGAGAAGATGGCATCCAGGATGGATCCCTGTGGGACCCCAGCCTGGATAGGTAGGAAAAGTGACAGAATGCTTCCTACATGTACCAACTGCTGATGGCCCATGAAGATGGAATGGAACCTTTCAACAGCAGAAGCTGAGAGGCCAGTAGAGCTCGGCTTGTTCAGGAGGACTGGATGGACCACTGACTCATGAGTTGAAGGCTTTGGCCAGATCAGTGACATGCAGGAAGGAGGAGACAGTGGAGCGGTGCTTCCGGAAACCAAACTGGAAAGGGAAGAGGAAGTTGGATGAATAGAGGAAGTCAGCAAGCCTAGAGTAGACAAGTTTGCCTTGCAGCTAAGCAAGACAGAGGAGGAGAGATAGATGGAAGTTCCCGAGGGGGGGAGGGGTCATCCCTCTATTAAGAAGGAAAACTTTTACATGACTGGGGAACAGCATAGAAGGATGTTTATCTGTCCATAAGTGGTAAGACATTCATGACTAACCTTGCCATGCATGAATTATATATATTACCACTCACTAGTAGAGATGCTAATGGTGTATACTAGAGCATTGTTCTGTATAGAATTCCATCCCTTTCAAAATGCTGTTGTACCTCAGTTCAAAGCTCACGGAATGTGATTGAACCATTCTGTGGTACAACAGCATTCTAAAACCTCTAGAGACTGCACACCTCAGTTTCATTTTGAAAGGGAAAGAACCACAGTGTGTACATTTCACATAATACTATACACTATAAAAAATACAGGATGATCAACCTTATGCACAATTAGTGTGCTCTGTCACCTCGGAGTTCTGATTCTTACAGACCTCTCAAGCTTCACTGTTGAGGTCAGAGGGAATCAGAACTCCTGTGGCCAAACACACTAGTTATGCCTGGTTGTCCATCCAGTATTTCCTATTTGCTGTACATACATAGACAGGACCAGTGATTCAGAGGTAGCAGTACTCTGCACTCTTAAAAAGAACTGCAAGGTGGCCACTCAAAGAACTAAAGCTGGAGCCCCGACGTAAAACGCACATACTTCGAAAACTATCAAAGTCGGGCTACAAATGGCCCAAACCACAAAAAAGACCTCACGCTAGGTCTAAAAAGCAGGAGAAAAATAATAGTAAAAAGGGGAGGGGCGGTTGGGGAAGGGGAGGAGACATATAATTATGCTAGCTTTTTATACATATCTCTTTTTTATTAGTGTATTTCATATGCTTATTGTTAGATGTGTATTTGTATTGATATACAGAGTAATTAGGATCCTTCTATTGTATTCTGCATATATGCAGTTATGCAGTTACATCTTCTTGATATATCTGGCATCAGGGGTCCCCTTCCTCCCCCCACCCTTTCTTCCTTTCTTCCTTTCTTTTCCTTTCTCCCTTTTCTTTCCTGCCTTCTTTCCTCCCCTCCCCTTTCCCTTCCCCTCCCCCATTATTTTCTTTATGTACATGTTATTTATAGTATTTATTAATTATGTTTAGCTATTATCATATCATTGTGCAGGAATGTATTCCTTTACAAGGGTGTAGGCAGACATACTCACTGTACACATTTGTGTACAGTTTTGTTGAGTGCCTGTCACAAACCATATGCCTTTCTGTTAACATTTTCATTCTAACCTGTAGTATTTGTGTTAGCGTAGGCCACTGAGGAGTATCTCTGGTTAAACTTCTGTTGTTTAGGAGACAGATACATGTATAACCTCTTTAGAGATTAGAGGAATCATCTGACAACAATCTGACTTGTTTGGAAGGGGGTACCATTTGGACAGGATGTGTACATTTTTTTATGAGGGCGGTATAACTGTTGGAGACTATGTACAAAACGGATATTTCTGGCTACACCACTGTAATCCTTATTCCCCTTTTCTTTTTTCCTTCCTTTCTCCACCTTTCCCTTCCCCACCCCTCCCTCCCCTTTTTATTATTATTTTTCTCCTGCTTTTTAGATTCGTTGAATTATGCACTGTCACTTTAAATAAGACACTATAAACATAGGATTGTAATTTATAAACCACGCCTTGAAAAAGCGTGAGTGTCAAGCAAAACATTGGTCACGTGGTGGGAATAGGGGTGCTGCTGTCCTCATGGTTTTAAACTTTATTAAAAGTTTATATTAACTTGACCTAGCGTGAGGTCTTTTTTGTGGTTTTGGACATTTGTAGCACGACTTTGGTAGCTTTCGAACTCTGCACTGTTGCTTGGGAGACACAGGTTTCAGAACAGATGTGAGCTTGATCAGTGGAGGTCTGAACATGTCATATAAATGAAGTACTTAGTTTCCATGAGGTAGGGGGTGGCAGGCCCTGTGTGATGGAAGACTGTGGAGTGAATATTGTTGCAAAGCCAAGGGCTTGCTTACAGTATTGCTGGATGAAAGGTGTGGCTGCAGTGGTGGTTGTGGGACTAATATAATAATGGGGAAAATGGGATTAAACTGTAATGCTGGACTTCGTATTATCGAGCTTTAATCGCACTGCAAAGATACAGCCCAAAAAACAACCTACTACCGTAAGCAATGCAGTCAATCAACCTTTCTAGCTGCAGAACAAAAGCAGTCATCATAATTTATCATAAATTAGGACAAAAATGACAATAATTATAATGTACTCAGAGTGTATAAGTCACAGCATGAAAAATCCCTCAGGGATATGTGAACCTGGTTGCACTTATTTAAAGCTACAGTATGTTTTCTTTTAATTCCATCAATTGTAAATGAAATCAATATATTGTTGTAATTTTGTTGTCCATCTGATAGACAATCCACCTTAAGGAACTGTGGGTGTGATACAGAGTCTCAGTCAGAGGTTGGTCTTTGGGGGTGTGCAGAGGCTTCCCCATACTTCCACTCACCAAAAACTGCTATACCCAAAGGCCTAACATAGTGGCTGGCTAAGTCACAATGCAAATTAGGGACACCCGATATTTGTGGTCACAAAAGGGGTTTGTGACCACAAATACTGTGAGGGAGGCACACACAGACTTTAGGGTGGGTATGTCGTACAGCATGCTGCCATGTCCAGGTGTCAGTGCCAAAAGACATATCACTTCAGTCATCCCCCATCTCCCGAACCCTGTGCCTTATGGAACTTTTGTGGGCTCTGCTCTTTTTCTATTGTTTTGTTCCTTGATGTTTATCCCTGGTGGTCCAGTGGCCCTCTGATCATTCCCAAAATGATTTTCCAGCCCTGGTGTCCTGTGGTTCACTATCCCTATTCCTCTATGCATTGTTAAAACAGATAAGTCCTTCACCAGTCCTGGTCCCACACCACCACCACTTGCTCCCATGATGGAGTCTTATTGCCCTGCCACAGGCCTGTGGCAGCCCCATGAAACTGCTTTCAACAGCATTACAGAGCTTTCACACTTTCTGGTATGGGGTAGCAGATCAGAGGACTGAGAAGCAAGTGTACATAGCATAGTAGTTCTTTAGCATAATGCCCCATCCCTTTTCCTGTACCATGCTGGAATAGGGAAAGCCTTACGACCTCTTTGTATATAGCACAATGGGGTAATGTGAAATGGTGCCACAAACTGGCCCTTAGGACCACTTTATGGCACTGTTTTGTGACTGTGCATGGGGTCCCAGATGGCCTCTTCCATAATTTCATAAATGAAATTTATTGCACTATAACAATATACTGTACTACATAAAACACTTTTTTATATGCCATTTTCTTCGAAGATTTGCAATATATGTTCTCATCCTATCCATGTAGTTTATGGACTAAGCTTTTTTGTAGTTAAACATGTTATTAAATTTTAAGAAACAGGTCATCATACATTGGTACATGAACATATCAGTATGGTGTATATATATATATATATATATACATATACATACACAATTGTAATGCATCAATAGTATTGTATAAACAACATCATTATCATCTGAGCTCAGGGTGCTTACTGAGAATAACACAATGCTTTTCGCAACACAATGATTTTGACTTTCAAGATGGCACCAAAGATAGTCACAGTGCATGTTAGCTAACAGTCACTTCACTTCATGCATTGTCTATTGGCTGGTCTGCCTACATGATGCCAGATGGTCTCAGTTGTTAATCCACTGCTTGATTTTGCTTCCTGTTCTGTTTCAGCATTACTACAGTTTTAGTTTAATTTCATTTTAACGTGAACTCGGTATTTGATTTGTGCTTGACAACCCTTTCCCGTGCCACCCTAACCTGGATCACCAAGCACCATGGTGCTAAAATGTGTGATCCTCCTGGAAGCATTGTGGATTCTGCTTTCCTGGCCTTTGGCTGTGTGCGAAAGGGGGCTGTGGTGAAATGCTCTGGTGTCATGTTAGAGGAGAGTGTGATGTGGAGCAGTATGTTGCCGATACTGTTTTTTATTAAATGTTGTGTCTGAATGCTATCACATGACACATGCCAGTATCTAGTAGAAACTACTGCCTGGGTTTTCCTTAGCAATGGGCAA
Source organism: Neoceratodus forsteri (assembly GCA_016271365.2). NCBI lineage: Eukaryota > Metazoa > Chordata > Ceratodontiformes > Ceratodontidae > Neoceratodus > Neoceratodus forsteri. The sequence goes on along the minus strand of JADMNL010000030.1, from coordinate 19,222,106 downwards.
TAGTTCATGATGACGGACAGTAGATTAAAAACTGTTGACCACTGTCATCAGTGTAGACTTGCAACTGGCATTTACCCTCCACTCATCTCCACTGCCAGCAGCCTTCTCACACACATACAGTCGCTTGTGTTATATAAGCAGCTTTGTTGATATTGTACTTGCGTTAGTACAGTATAGCTAAGGTACTTGTGTAATGCAAGTGACTGTACATGTGTAAGACAGCAGAGGGCAGTGCAGGTGAACAGAAGGTAAGTGTCAGCCACCCTCTGGAGGAGGTGGATGTATTGTTAGGGATACCAAAGAGGGAGACGGGCCGGTGGACTACCAGGGAAAATGTTTTTTTTTTTTTTAAACAGCGTTCAGGAGTGGGGGAAGGATGGTGCCACTGGTACCCAGGAACTGTTTTTTATTTTTATTTTTTATTTTAACAAATGGCTAGTGTAGTTGTAGTAGTAGTAGTAGTCATAGTCTTTATTTTTATGCAGGAAAGATCTTACAAACACATCATTAGGTCAAAGACCCATTTTCAAGATGGTCCTGTTTCAAAAGTGGAGTCCATATAAGAATTAAAAAAAAGATTATTAAAAGTTTAGTAATATAACAGTACAATACATGTAATACTGTCAACTTTCATCAAGCAACCATGGTCATTCAGTCAGTCCAAGATCAACATTTAAATTGACCATTGCACCTACATTTCATATTTAATTCATATCTAACAGCATTCATAAACTGTTTAGTGCTCTGTACTTGTTTCAAACTATTTTTAGAGGGTCCCAAAGTTGTGTAACCTTAGCAACAAGGGACAAGGTCCCAAACCTATTATTTAGTCTTGGCTGTAGATATTTATTCCTAAAGTCCCTCAATTTGTGATTATGTTTATATTCAATTTTCTCCAATTTGTCTATCAGATACTTTTTTTTTTTTGACTGAACAATATGATGAATCTAATTTAACCATTTTAAATGTTTTTATGGTCCAAAGAAATCCATTGTAGGGAATTTAACATATCACAATGGTGAGTGTGATAATCACACTTCAGAATAAATCTGGCCAAACTGTCATAGATAACGTTAAGTTTTTGAAGGCTTGTTTTACATACCATCCCATACACGTGACTTCCATAATCTGTACATGGTATTATTAATTGAGTAACTATTTTCATTGTCATATTTTGGTCAGTACATTATCTTGATCTTCTAAACTCCTCATACTTTCTTGTTTGTTCCAGGCAGCATTGAAATCACCTATTAAAATGAGGTCAAGGCCCTTAGTATGCCTTTGCAAAACTTGAGTCAAATTATCAAAGTCAGTAGTTTTGACCTTTGGGGGAGAATAAACTAAGCCAATTACTAGATGTATTTTTTGAATGTATGTCAATAAGCATTCAATTTTACCTATTATCCCTGAAAGAAGGATATTTGTTTGTCCTAATGCCCAGCTTGTATACAAAATAAGTCCACCTCCTTGTTTACCCTCCCTATCCTACCGGTAGGGATAATAATTTGGGAGCTCTAATTCATGTGTACTAATTTTGCTTGTCAGTCAAGTTTCAGTAATTGCTACAATATCAGGATTCTCAGTGGCTAACCACGCTCTCATAAGGTCCAGTTTGGTTTTTAAACTTCTAGCATTGTCATAACTAATTTTAAAAACCTGTGAAGAGGAGGGGCCTAGGTTTATTTCAATGTATCCCAAGAGTAAGGCTAACAAACTAAAGTTTTGCATATTCTCAACATGTAGGTAGAATTTAAGAGCAATATCCCTCCTAGATGTTACCATATTCCTGATTTGTGTAAAAGAACTCCTTCTCTTCAGGGGATGAGACATTTGCATTTGCCCAGTATTCCCCCAATGGTAGTTCAAATTTATAGTGATCGATAAATCAACAGAATGTGGATTAAAGACATGATGACTGAAGGCAGGGTACATCATAAAACCTAATAATATTACATTTACCCATATGCTTAAAATACCCATGGTTGCTTTACAGATATCTTGTAGATACAACCATAGAAGACAACTACTATATTTCCAAAAAGTACTGATTCAGTAAGCCCTGAAGAGTAGTCAATTCAACACTCTTATCATGTTAATTTTATTTGAATTTATCACTTGATCTTATTTAAAGTTAATGAAATATATTACACATTTCTCCTTACTCACCACGGCAAACTGAAACAGAAACAGAAAACACAAAAGCAGCCTTTTGTCCAGCTATATTTCAAAGCATTTTGTGGCCGAGTGGCGTTTGTGCTCATGCACCTCTTGCACTTGTGTGAGCGGCTCCGCTTTCTAAAGGGCTTGGCTCCTCCCACCAGCTCTGTGGGTTGGCTGCTAGCTCACTCAAGCCCCCACACACCAATCTGGTAGCTTAAGCACACCAGTGAAATGCTGATACGGTCTCAAAAAAGGAGCAGCCACAGTGTCCAGCAGACAACAGATGGGACATCGGGGAATCTTGTTTGTAGGTGCTAAGGTTGTAGATGAAATCCCCAGTAGTGTTGGTGTTCTACCGCTTGTGCAAGAGGCTCCACTTTTTAAAGGGCTTAGTGTAGGAAGGGGCATAACTAAATCAAGATTTTTTTTATCTCCCCTATTTTTATCCTCCTGCAGCCACAGTCCCTGCCTACCTCCAGCCACCACTTCTCCTGACTGCTGACCCCGGAGTTATTCATGCCCAGCTGGCATATACATCTGTACCATCGAGAGGGGCCCCCTCTGATGCCCCCATGCCTGGCCAGGAGTCACTACTGGCAGATGCCTCTGTCCAGGTATTCACCAGCCGGTGAAGCTGCGGCTATCAAGCTGCTGTGAGCTTTGTGCTGCCATGTTTTTCCTCCTATTTTTGTCCCCTGGAGTGCGAGCACGCAATGACATCACAAACACACCGACATCTGCCTCACTCCACCCCTTGCTGCACCACTCTATTAGTGCTCCTGGTCGTCACCAGGGGCTGCTACAGAGCAGTGGTTCCCTGGATCCCTCCCCGGGATGGGAAAGCAGTCCTCTGGATGCTCAATCCCATCCCTCCCCTGCCAACCCCTGACTCCCGGGCTCACATCCGAACCTGAATCGGCAGCATGGTGCGAGGTGTGGTGTCCAGCACCTCAACCCTCAGTGCCACCGAGTCGGCCACTAAATCAAGATTTAATAAAACAGGTAATGATCAGAATTGTTTTGGGATAGAGTGGGAACATCTTAGCCTCTCGGGATTATCTACTGATTTTCAATAGTCGTACTGCCCTCAGCCTTTGGCTTCTGGTAATGTAACTATTATCAGACGATAGCTCATCCTTCAGGGTCAATACTTTCCCACTCTATCCCTCAACTGTGGTCAATATTTGAACAATAGTGCCTGGAATGGTTTTGTTTGCATTGTTTATTGGTAACATCATGTCTCTTTAGGTATAATGCACTTGAGTGGACTGTAGCTTTATCAGTCACCTTACATACAAGTTTCATATTTCAGTTAGATTCAAGCAGATGCAGGGGCACAGTTAGAACCCCTGCATTATCTGAACAGAGGGTCTATAGTGACACACAATTTGGCCACAGGATTGGAAAGATAATGAGGAAGTCTGTCAGTAAAGGCTCTTACACATTAGCATTAACATTTTAAGATGAATCACTGCGGATATTGGAAGCGAATGATCTTTTTAAAGGTGATGGGAAATTATTTTTACACAGTTAACTAACTGCCCCTCCATTTTTCTTTCCCAGACATTTACAGTATGTATTCTAATATATTTGACCTATTTTTTGATAAAAAAAGAACATAGCTTTGGGGTGCCCTACAATCTACATAGAGATATGGGGCCTGATTTCAAGATGGGCAGCATAACTTGCATGCAGTTGCGAGTTATGCCAGTCGCTTCTATGCCAGGGACCCTTCGCCACATTCCAGAAGTGGCAGGTCCTGCATCAGACTTGCAATATACGCCCATGCGTGGTGGCAGTAGCCCATGCAAGGCGTATAGCTGTTACAAGTCACAACTCACGATGAACACCAGGTGGCCCCCCGAAGCACCCCCACACCAGAATACCACCAGCTGCACCAGAGGGCATGGAGGGGGCCGAATAGGTGCCACAGGTGTCGGGGGCACACTGGAGAATGGACACTCCCAGGATCCCTGCTATTTGGGGGGGTTGGGGCAAGGGTATACAATAGGGGACACAGGGCACATGTCTGCGTCATTGCCATGGTGCCAGGAGGTGGGCAGCCGACAGATGGCACCGTCGGTTGCCACTTAGAGCAACTCAGAGCTGTTCTAATGTAGCCACGCCACTGTAGCTTTTGGAATTGCACTTGTGGGTTACGACAGCCACCCTACTGGAATTGGGCTAGGTTGCTGTCATAACCCACAGTTGTACCAGGTGTTGCGGGCTGTGGCATAAGTGCTGGCATAGATTGTGTTTGTCACAGCCTGCAAATGCTAAGGCGCAACCCGCATCTTGGAATAGGGGCTGGTGTATTGACTGGCTTAGGTAGCGAGATAAGCCATGGGGTTTGGCGTATCTCGTCTTACCCCGGCGTATGCCCTTCTGGAATCGGGATCACCATCTCCACAGCAGCTACTGCTCTTTCTGATTATATATCTAAGACATTCCACAACATCACTTAGGTGTTACTGACCTCATAGAATGTTCAAGCTCAATAACGAGAGCGAGAAGCCAGTGGTGAATAGAGACAGAGTCAGGATAGTCAGAAAGGCAAAAAGGGAGAATTTTTTTTAACAAAAAAGGTTAAAACATATCAGAATAATGGCTAGATACTGTACTAAAAGAGAACCAGGAGGACATCTGGAAGTGTAAAAAAACTGTTTTTTGTCATCTTTAAAGACGTGGTGATATGTGCTCCTCAGACCTGCTTTGGGTTAAGAACCGGGGTGCAGAGTTCAAAACAGGATGATCATCAGATGTAGCACATTCAGGTGGCCAACAGGGAGAATTACAGACAGTGATTTGTGGGATGACGTAACAGTAAAGGCATAAATCAGCATCTAGTAATTCTTAAGTGTAGACTATGGTACCTCAAAATTATTAAATGTTCCTGATCTGGAAATGAGCTGTTCTTAAATATTGTCCACTCATTTGGGTTCACTCTGCTGCCAGCAAATGAAAGTATGTTTTAAATTATTTGACTCATTCTACCCTGTGAGAAAATTAGTTTGGTGACCATGGGAATTAAATGAGCAAAGGAATCTCTATAAACTGTTAAAGTTAAATAGTTCCCTGGAAGAAGGCATAAATCAAACTTTTCTGGAACCTCTGGTTTTCATATTTTTCATCTAGGAAATACTGTATGTGAGTCTGAATAGTTGGATTTGGAACAGAAAGGCAAGACAACACCATCTCTACCTAAAAGGGACTGTTGACCAATTCAAAATACCTTTATACTTCGTATAGGGACTCCAACTTGCAGGAAAACCAAATAGTTACAGGAACAACCCTCATGTTACTTGCGGTCTAGTTCTGCGTGCAGTAGTTTTTCATTTGTGAAAATGCTTGTTTAAAGACATTTTTAACAAAAGAAAGCCAAGTTCAAGATAACTGATTGACATTGTTGTGAGCTAGTCAATGTGCCGGATCCCAAGAAGTGGTTGTAATCATATAACACTAAATATTGCTTTAAAAAGGGTTGTATCCTTATTATTTGTCTGGATTTTTGGGGAGTCAGTCTGATCTTTTTATTGTTTCTTTATTCACTTCACTGTCCCATCTCCATCATACTGGCCTCCCCAGACTCATCACCCTGGCTTCTCTCAGGGTTTACCTTTGCACCGCCGTGTGTTCCCCCTGGGCTTTCTTCCCCCTGGCAGGGTCAGTAGAGTATCCCCAACCCCTGCTGCATCAAGGATTTGGTTGACAGTGGTGGTGCCTGTGTCACCGGATGTGGTTCCTGTGGGAGACTGGAATCCTCTGTCTGGCCAGCATTTTTTCCACTTTTCTCCCTCCCCATAGATGAGTGTGGATGCAGTGCTACCATGATGCACCATATGCTGTTCTTTGTACACTGCAAAATAATCCTCTGCACCAGTCAGCAGTCCTGAGCCAACTCCTCTCTCCCAGCCACCAGTAGGGGCCAGGCTTGTGCTGGACAATGTAACCCACTTTCCTCAGAGGAGCACAGCAGTCCAACTGACACTCAATCCTCCTCCGCCCCAGCTGAACCTCCAGTGCCCCAAGCTCATTCCCAAACACGGGCGGTCTGTGCCGCAAGCAGTAGCACTGCACCGGCAGGCTGGCTGGTTGTGATTTTTTTAAATCTGACCATTGCCAGTAATGACTAACAGTGTTATAAGCAAGTCAGTGGGTTGCACTCATAGACATGGGTGTGTGTTATCATCATCTAAATCAAAATATTGCAAAGAGTAACAGGGTTGTCGAGAGGCAGTTGCTGAGCAGTAGTCACAGATGTGGGGTGATTGTACAGCGAATACATAATAAATTGCAGTGAAAAACACATCTCTCTCTCCACTAGTGAATGGAAATTCCAGCGACTGATGAGTGGCAAATATTACTAGTATTGATTGGCAAAGCTGGGAGTTGCAGTAGTTGGTCTTCAGGATTGACAGATATAGGTGTGATCTAATAAACCTGAATATTGCTAGTAGTGGGTTGTATGCACGATCAGGCTGGACTAGGTACTTTTGCTTATCTGGCCTCTGTAGCTCTGTAGTTACATTTCACTCTGTGAAACTCTGTACGGAGCAGCACAAAATCATTTTAGTTGCCATGGTACCTGCTGCTCCCCCCCCCATCAGCAGGAAGCTATACACAAATATCATGACTACCCTGGCCTGTATGACCTTTGGGCATAAGGAAGACTATAAAGTTTGACTGTATAAATGTGGCATGTAGACTTTGGGCTAGATATTCAAACGGGTTGTGCCTGGCGCAACTGAGGCGCACCAGTGCAACCCCAGAACTGCACCCCAAGGCCATATTCAGAAAAGGGAATTGCGCCACACAATTCCCAATGCGCTGAGGTGCAAAGATAATGTATGCAGCACATCTCCAGGTGCGTGCCCATGCATATGCGGCACATCCCAATATTCAGCCCAGGATGTGTGGTGCATCTGCTGGCACAACCCTGAGATGTGCCGCATACCTAGGCTCAAAGTTGAGCCCATAAAATATGGCTCAAGTACAGGCCACCCAGCAGCAGGCCGCTATATCACAGTGCGCAACACAGCAGCCATCGGTGGCAACCCCCCCCAACACCGTGCACAAGCATACAATAGTCTTTCATTCACAAAGTTGTGAATTATTACAATGTGCACTGCAAGCCCATTGGTCCACAGTGTGGACCAATGAGCTTTCAGCCACTACTGTAAGCTGTCATTTGGCGGGCAGCTGCAGTGGTATGCGGGCGGGTATGCTGCCAGCTGATGACCGGGGGGGAACTGGGGATCCTGTGTGGGTGGGGTGGTAAGGGTTACCACTGTACCACCAGGAAACTGCAAAGTAGCAAGTCGCCGGCGATTGGGGTTTTGGGCGAGGAGGCAGGAAGCACTGGACCACCAGGGATATTTTTATGTTAAATATGATGGTGATCAGAGGGTCGGGATGGTGAGGGGGTACCACTAGACTACCAGGGCTGATATTAATATTACACTACAGCAGTCACCGCTATGGGAGGAGAGGGGGTACCACTAGACTACCAGGGAGGTGGGCATCTATTCTTACACAGCGACTGGTGCTACGGGCTGGGGGGGGACCTCTGGACCTCCACTGCCAGCACCGCATGGTGTGCAGGGTGCCAGATGCATTTCACTGGCCAGCTCTGCACAACTCATGCAAATGGGGCCATAATTACATGCAAATGGCCCCATTTGCACCTTGCATGCATAATGGCTCCATTTGTATATCAGTGTCTGAATATCAGGAATTTGCGCACGGCCTATCTCTGATGCGCTGGCGCATTTCCCATTCCTGGTATTCAGACCTATCTGGGGGGATGTGCCATGGCACATCTCTTTGGAATATCTCCTTTGGTTGCTCCAGCGCATCTCAGTTGCACTGGACACCCACTTGTGCCATTGCCAGGCACACTTCTGAATATCAGGCCCCTTGTGTATGGTGTTCATTGATTTTAGCTAATGTGTGAATTAATGAGAAAGAGGACTGCATTAAGATTAAAAACTGAAAAGATTTGGGGATTTTTTTTAAATGTTTTGCGAAAAAAATCAATGTAAGATAAATCTAAGATGGATATTATACTGCTTCACTGTTAAGTAGGACCCCTACCCACAAAAAGAAAAAAACATTCTATGTTAAAGCAAACTTAAAGATCTCCTGAGCTCCTCTGCCGCTCCTCTTTGCCCCACTGATGTGAGCTTGTTTGTGGGACAGGGCATTTGTAGTTGCTCCTGCACTCCTGTGGAACTCGCTGCCTTCAAGCATCCAATCTGCCCACACAGTGGTGGCGTTACAGTCCTCTCTTAAACACCCTCTTTTTAATCAAGTATACCCAGATGAAGCTCATACAGTATTTGAATAAATTTTGGTTATTGAATTTTTATTGTCTAAACATATTAGATTAGCCAGTGGCTATTTTCATTTGATTTGTGATAGTTTATTTATTATTATTTATGTATTCATGTTACGTGATTGTATGGCACTCTGAGCCATATGGATAAGGTGCCATATATATAAAAGTTGCATTGCCTTAAAGCAACAGTGCTATGAAAAATGTTTTTCCAAAAAGCTAGTTTCGACTACAGTTAATACAAATATTAGCATACCTGTCAAATCTACATTTCTATGTACCTCCTATGCCACACACCATTGATTTTAAATATTTTCTCTATTCTAACCCTTACCAGCTTTTCAATGGTATTGCTAAGCCAAATGTGGTAGCCATAATTTTTCTTGAGAAAACTAAACTAAAACATTAATAAAATACTCAAATGTTGGTGGAACTAGAACATTTGTCTACCAAATAAAACTGGAGGATGCCAGGAATCTTTTTTTTTTACTTTCTGTTTTTCCTCCCCTCCTCTCTCTGGTGCCCACTCCTTCCATCCTACTCCTTCCCACCTCACTCCACCTCCCTTGGATCTGCCCCTAGAGTGCCTCCTTCCCTTTTTACCTCCTGCACAGTGGGGTCTTTCCTTTTCTTGGTGGTCTTGGATGGATCCGGAGCGGATTTCATCTAGGGCTGCCAGAGACGTGTCATTTTCCGTTTTTCTCCCTCTTAATCCCCTACCCCTGGGACGTCCAGCGCTAGGACGTACGTCCCGAGAGAAGGCATGCTGACACATGCCAGACCTCTCATGTGCCGCCGATGCCCCCCTCCCCGACTCCAACAAGCGGAGCCACCTCCATCCCCTTCATAGTTGTCGGTGCTCCTAATCATGGGGGATGAACGAGATGCTCTTGGTTCCCACCCCTGAGAGAGGAGAGCATCCGTTGGGACGCTTGATCCTCTCTCCCCCTGCTGACCCCCGGCCATCCGAGTTCGTTCCCGAACCCGGGTCGCTGGCGTGGCGCGAGGTATGGCATCCAGCGCCTTGCCAGGAATCTTTTAAGAGTGAAAATAAAAAAAGGTAGGGTCAAATGTTTTTTGCCAGATTTTGTTGCACTGCTTCTTTAAAGTTGTAGATTGAGGGCCCCATTTTGAAAAGGTTAATGCAGCATAAACCAGGTTTAACCTGGAACTGTGCCACTGTCGGGGAGCGTGCCCATATTCAAATGACACCTATGCGAGGCACACCCCCGACAGCGCCATCGCACACAGTATTGTGCTGCACACATGCAAATGAGGGATCCCTCATGCACATGCGGCACAGCACAATATTGCATGTTTTCAGAGGTGCTAAATGGCTGCCAGCAGTGGTGCAGTTTAATGCTTCTGAAACCCAGCCCTTAACGGTGTGCAGAGGGGCTGGGTGTCAAGGGCTGGGTACCCTGGTGGTCCAGCGGTCCCGCCTAAGCCCCGATCATCATCTGTGTCAATAAATAGTAAGCCCTGGTAGTCTAGTGGCTCTCCCCCATACCCCAATCCCTGTGTATAATAAAACCACAGCAACATTCTGCCCTGGTAGTCTAACAGTCCCTCCCCAGCCCTGACTGCCATGTATAATAATGTAGAAACATTCAGTCCTGGTGGTCTAGTGGTCCCTTCCCCCTCTCCCATTCTCTGATCACCATCCCTGTTTCATAAAAATAAATCCCCAGTTGTCCCTCCCTGCTCTCCCATTCTCCAATTGCCATCCCAAGGAAAACTACAATACCCTGGTAGTCTAGTGGCCCCCCCAGAAGGTAGTGACCCACCACCTTGCACCCCCCAACCCAACCTGAGCTGGTGACAGGCGCAGCCCGCAGTACACGTGCATTGGTTAACTGGTCGCCGGCTCGGGTCAGGTTGGGAGGGGGAGGGGGAGAGGGGTCATGGGATGGGATGGCAATCAGAGAATGGGGGAGGGAGGCTAGACCACTGAACCACATGGGATTTATTTTTATGAAATGGGGATGGCTGTCAGAGAATGGGGGAGGGAAAGGGACCACTGGACCACTGGGGATTTATTTTTATGAAACAGGGATGGTGATCGGAGAACGAGGGAGGGGGAAGGGACCACGAGACCACCAGGACTGAATGTTTCTGCATTATTATAAACAGTAGTTGGGGCTGGGGAGGGACCGCTAGACTACCAGGGCTGAATGTTTCTGTGTTTTTATTATACACAGGGATTGAGGCATGGGGCTGAGTTCCACTAGACTACCAGGGCTGAACGTTTCTTTTATTTGTATTATACATGGGTGTGATAGTGAGACCCCCCTTTTTTTTATTTCTCTTCTTAAGTTTCCATGAAACAGGTCCCGAGATATCTGGCTTTCTATTTATCTTTTTCTCTTTTTACTCTAGCTCTCCAGTCTGTTGCGCAACAGCACTCTCGAAAACTGTCCTTAATCTTTCAAATTCTAAAAGTCCCATTATTACGTGTTGGCCGCTCGTAATTGGGAAACTGCTTTACTATTTTTCTAACGCTGGAATATCTCTGGGAGCTCAAAAATCTAGAAACCCTTTGATTTCTTCTCTGTGTTGCTTCTCGGCTGAGAAGTAATTTTCCATTTTATTTTCTTTCCCCCCCAGCATTCGCGAGAGGCCAGTTTAAAAGAGAAACAGGCACTGCATAGAGTCTTAGGAGTACAGCGCTGCTTTGGTAACAGCACTCTTGAAAAGAAGCACTAACCTTTAAGCTTGACTTTGTGCTTACGCTAGTCAAGCGAAGCTATTCCCGTGCCGAGGCACTGGGTTTCTCCGGGTCAAGGAGGATTTCCTCACGCTTCTGGTTGATTGGCAAACCTCAACTTTTATTTTCTTTTTAAACTGCAGGTTTGCCTCCCTTAATGTTGAAACCGGGATAAGTGTAGGTCAAGCAGTGAAGCTTCCTTCAGGGATCCCTTTAGAGAATGAGCGGCCAATGTTAGCCGTATAAAATGCTATTGCACAGATTCCTCCCTCTAGCACATAGGAGGAGCAGAATTAATGCCACCCTCTTTTGCTTAATTAAAGAATCAAATATGTCAGATAACAGATTCACTCGGTGAAAAATATCCGTCACTGATTATTAAATGAGAATGTTGGTAAAATGTATTTAGATATTTAAAGGGTAATAAATAGACTGTATTATTTTAAAAAAGAACATAATTGAGGGGTGGAGCCTACGTTTATAGGAGGAGTCTTGGTATAAGCGGACCAGCCTGTCAAAGGATAAGTTAGATAGTGGTTGGGAGAGGACCTGTGTGGTTTTCCCCCTATAAAAAAACAGTCTCTGGTTGAGAACAGGCACAGAGCAATGTTAGCTCATTGACTATGTCATGCTAAGCTGTGCTAATTTTCATGTTTATTTGATTTTGTAAAAAGTGAATAACTTTTTGATTTATTTGTTTATTTTATTTTGTTTTGAAATAAAAATCACACCTGGCAGGTGTGTTGTACCTAAATTATCGCTTCCCTTGTTATTTCTACTACACCACCCACAACAATGGGGATCAGGGCTTCAGGGGTGAGGAGACCCGGCTTGGTGCACATGGCCAATGGTGCTGATATGCAGATGAGCCCAATGATGGGCATACAAATAACCCCATAGTACTGTGCATGCCCAATAGACTCATCTTCATGTTTGGCCTGAATATCGCCTTTGGGGGCCGTGGCGCTACCCAGTGTTGGCCACCCATTACTCCTATGGACAGTCTTCAGCGCAGCGCTCTGGTATCACTGCACCAAGCATGGCGACTGCGTGCTGTGTGCAGCACTACCATGGTCTAATATTCAAACAGATAATGCGGTCAGTTCAGATCGTGCTATTTTTTCATGCGGCACACCTGTTTGCACACGCAGCCGGATGGCTCTGAATATGGGGCCCTATATCTTTCATCCTTTGCAGCATTCCAGAACTCCTCATTGGATGGTTTGTGAGATTCATCTCATAGGCTGATGCACAGATCAATCAAAAACATTTTGGCCTTCAATACATCTCCCCCACCTCTTTGATTCCTCAGTTCTTTGCCAATAACTGCATTTTTATTTTAAAACAAAAGCCTGAATTACTGTGATTTATTCTCTAGAACAGCAAAATAGGCATGTATTTGGAGACACCTTTTCATTAAGAAAGAGGTTACTTCAACTTGAAATCGAATTTTGTTAAAATGTACTTTCTTTTGAGTCAGACTCCGAATTCATTTGTCATTGTCTGACACTGTCATTTTGCTCAGCTGCTGTCCTTTGTACAAATGGTGGAGATGGCTAAGGAGCCGAGAACTAGTTTTCTACAACTCCCCCCTTCCCCAAAGCCATTTACTGTTTCACTCTCAGGACAGTACTTTCATTATGAGGGAATGGATGTGACTATATTTTATGTTCCGTTTGCAATTTGAAGCTAAACAAAAATCAAACCCACAGATATCACACTTGTAAAGAGGTTAACCAAAGGGTTACACCATTTGCAAAAAAGAATGTTCAGCCTTTCCATACAACGTAATTGATTTACATGCAGCAGATACTCTTAGACAGACCTATATTTTTTAATTTTATTTCTTTCAGTTTCAGATTGTAACCTTGAAGCTGCAAGGCATCTTTACAAAGGTTCCAATTCAAGAGGACAAAAACACTTCAATATAATACAGATACACTTTTTATTTTATTTTATTTATTAAAGTTTCGGAAATTACAAACATTTGAGTCAGAGACTCTTTTGCAAAGGCTCCACATCAGTACAAACAAGCAGACTTTACAATATACATGGTCAGAAGGATAATTCACAATACAAAATACAAGCAATACACATTGGAAAAAAATAAGCATAGAAGAAAGAAAGGCAGGTACAAAGCAGCTGCCAAGACCAAAGTGAAATAATTTTGTGTGGAACTTCATAGCAGTTACAGTGATAGGCATACAAGTTAGTGATGCTAAGTGTTAGAATGGTAACTTGTTAGCAGCCAAAGTGAGCACTGTCAAGCTGGAAAGGGGAGGTGAAAGAAGGAGGTAGGGGGAACAAGGTGCGGGCATGGGGGCGAGGTGCATCCCAGGCATGCCATGAATGCTCTGTTAAAAGAGAAAAATAGGGAGACTGAGGGGAGGAAGGAGAAGGGATCAGGAATCAGCAAGGGAAGTAGATAGGGGAGAGGATGGAAGCAGCTGTTAGTATAGCCCAGAAGGCAAATGTAGAGTATGGGGGGGGAGGGGCAATTTAGACACACAGTGAGATTTTCTGTGGGCCCCGGATCGGAGGATGACCGATTCTAGCTGCAATTAGTGCAACTACCTCTGATGTGGTATAACTATAGGGCACAGTTGCCACAATTTGTTACAAAACAGGCACAGCTTGCATCAAAAACATGAAACGTGTATTACTTTATTAAAGCATGCTGTCACAGATCGTGGAGACTGTTGTAAAACCGTAGCATTGAAGACAATCCATATAAGTTAGAGTGCAAGTGGGGTGATACTGACAGATGAGAAAATGGCATTTCTGTCAGTCTCCGCCTCTTTTCAAGATCCCACCCATTTTTGTTGGGGGGTTGCCCATTTGTAGGATCTTAATGAAGTCAAAGAGTTGCAATAATGACTCACTCACCACAGTATTCTTAAAAAGAAATAAAGTACTTTTTGCGAAAACAAAGGAATACAAAAGAAATGCAAAGTGTACCCCGATAAGGTGAGTGCCTTGAACCCATGAAATGTTGGGGTAAATTAGCACTGGTGGCAAACTTGTTACTGTTTGCTTTGATTTACTTTCAAGGATACTGTGCTGAGTTATCAGTGTCAGTAGCTCAGTAGGTAGCACACTTGCTTCAGGAGCTTGAAGATCAGAAGTTTGTGGGTTCCAGCCCCACACCAGACACTTGGGGTAAAAACCATAACTGACACTGTATTGCAGTAGGAGGGGGTTGCTGCTCTCTTGAGGTCCCTTCTGCCCCGTCAAAGTAAAAGTTTCCTTGGCATTTATCAATGAAGAGTAGGAGACTTTTATTGAAAAACATACAAAAACAAAAAGCCAAACTGTAACAAAAAGAAGTTCTCAAGTGATCAAAAAAGAAAATCAGCAGTAAACAGAATCTCGTATATGTGAGTACAAGAAACAAATAAAAAAAGAGAGAAACTAAGTAAGGTAGATTGTGGAAAGAGGAAATTGTTTAGCCAGGAAAGGCACATTAAGCCAGAACTTGTTTCCAGGTGCAACCTGGGAGCACAAGGAAGTTAAGTGACATGCTCAGGCTCACACAGTATGCAAGTGGGGGGTGATGGGATTCCAACCCAGATCTCCAAGTTTGCAGTGCAGTGCCTTTAACCACTATGCTATACTGCCTCATGGAAAAAATAGGAAAAAAGCAAGTAAGGAATCACTGGGGTTAAAATATGGAAATATAACAACATGAGAAGCCCAGGGGAACATCAGTCACTCTAGGCTGCACAGCATGTGACTACACATGAGATTGTTTCCAAATTCAAGCACTGAAAATCCACGAGGAAGGGTGGGGTTGCCCAGTGTCATGGCCAACATTCCCCATCAATAAAACAGGTCTGTACAGCCCACCTCCTGGATGCACCTGGAAACAAGCTGTCACAGCTTAGTGTGCCTTTCCTGGTCAAAAATGTCAAATAATAAAATAAATAAACTCTGGATTCATTGACTGTACTACTGCTGGAACTGGCTACTCTCAGTTATAACACGGGACATAAGGGAACCCTAATAATGAAGAGGAATGAATAAACAAGGGACAATTGGGGGATAGGGACACGGGCAGACTAAATGGGCCAGGCAGTCCTCATCTGCATCAAATTGTATGTATCTATGTGCCTGTAATTTATTTTTCAGTAAACAGAGGGATTGCACTGATATTTGATGTTGCATCTCAAAGTTGCCAGACTAAATTAAGGTTACAGAAGTACTGCATGCACTGCTAACAACATGCCTTTATCTCATACAAGAGTGCTAGATTCAAACTGATAAAAAGCTGTCCACCTCGGCTGCATTGCAGAACTTTAATTTGCGTGAGACTCCCTCGTAATCAGTATTATCAGAGGGATCTATGTCATCAGGGAAGCCCTTTGTATAAACAACAGCAGCAATAAAAAAGTTACCTTGACATTTACTCGCCTGGTTTCAACTGGTGCAAAGCGTCCCATAGTTGCATGGAGGTGTAGTCATTTAAAACACATTCCATGACAGGCCTTTCAAAGTTCCCAGCTGAGTGAATGTTGTGTTTTATACTGCTGACTTCCAGGAACTTTCTAAGTCATTTTCTTTTGGATTTTTATATCATACTGCAATGGCCTTGGGGCACTTTGAGTTTGGTTGGACATGAACTCAGTTTCCAAAGTTAATGGGGCAGTGCAGCAGGATAGTATGAGGGGGTCTACGACTAGAGGACATAATTATAAGCTGACAGGGATTCAGGAGGGATGTGAAGAAATACTTATTTTTTGGAGATGGTGTTGGACAGGTGGAACCACATGCTTATTGGAGGTGGTTAACACTGAGATGGTTGCAGGTTTCAATACAAAGTGGGATAGACATGTGTTTGGTGAAATCAGCGGAGAGTCAAGTGGGGGCCGAGTCAACTAATGAAGCAGAGCTACAAGTTGGGAGCACTGCTTAGGCCCTACCACTGTTAGAATAGTGGGGACTAATGGTAGGGACAGGGCAGACTCAATAGTTTGAAGGTGGTTTTCTGCCTGTTAACATTTTATACTTCTATGTTTCCAATTAAAGGAAACCTACACAAATTAGAATAACTTCTCCACCATCATCATATGCACACAGGGCGATACTGCCACTCATTTTATGCTAATATGTGCTGCGGGCCAATGGTGATCCTGCAGCGCATATTAGCATACAGTGAATCCAGTGAAAGTACACTGTGTACATGAAATGGTGGTGGATAACAAACAGCGCAATACTTACAAAGTAAGTCTCCAGAGTTCTTTGTTTATGAAAACATTTTTTCTTCATTACAGAACTGCAGATTCAGAGGGTAGCCTTTGCTGGTAGGGGTATTCTAATTTGTGGTGTGTTACTTTAACTGCTTAGAAGGACATATTTAATGAGATAGTGGTCAAAGAGGCCAGGTGCATTAGAGGTCAGTAATACTGAAAGGTAAAAATATCGTTCATAAAATCATTTTTACTTTATTTGCTTTATTGCCTGTGTTTTGTCATTGCTTAACTTATAATTGTTGAGGCAAGTAAAAGTGACATTTGCAGTATTGTAGTAAGTGGGCATTTCCCACAAGGGAGGAAGTGGTTACTGTAGTTCAGGGTAGGCAGGTGTAGAGAACATGAACAAATAAATATTATACAATGGGGGCCAATAATTTGCAAACCTGATTGGCTGACTGGCACCTTTCAGCCATGGTAAATCCTGATATTACCCACTGAAAATGTACCAGTCAGCTGCATCTACAATCCCTCCACTGTGATATCACTCCACCCGCCCCCCAAACACAAACACAAAATCCGCCATGTTGGATCCCACTAAACTGCGGTCTCTCAGCTGTCACTCTCTAAGTGTCAGGATATCCACAACACTCACGATGCAGATGCTGTGGTCTTACTGAAATTACTGTAAGCCCCCCCCATTCAGGGCTTACCTAACCAATATTCCAAGCCAGCTGCCTCCCGACATCTTCACCCTCCAGTCCCAGGATTGCTGGAGAGTGGGACCAGTAGGGCTGTCACAGCTTCATTGCGACTTTCCCGGACCATCACAGCTGGTAAATTCATAGTACACTGCAGCATCCTTCACAATAAATGGCCTTATGTCCCATTAAAAGAAACAACCCCCCCCCAAAAAAAATGCTCCCTTTCTCGTACAGAGAACTAAAAAGAAACCTAGCACCTCACCAGGCAAACCAGAAGCAGACCATTACTTACAGCAACCTCAAGTGCCCATCAGAACCCTCACCATGCAGAAAGCCACTCGCAAGTCAAACACCTAGTCTCTTTACTCTGACTCCCTCGCACCTCCATTGCTAGCTCCCCGATCACAGTAATAGACACTCATCCACGCCAATTTCCCAGGCTGTTACCAAAAGTGAAAATCATAAAAAAATAAAATAAAAAATAAAAATACATCAGCTCCCAGTCCTGCTCCAGGTACACCGCTTCTCACTAGTTCTCCTTCACTGTACACTATGTCTCTCAGTCTGCCATCTGCTTATCTCAGCCGTCACAAGTGTTGCAGTGCTCCCAGACTGATTTGTCATTTTACCTGTAACCCCATGGGAAATTTTCCTGTACTTTCCTGTGGATGCTCAACTCCTGTGTTTTTGCTCTCTCTCTCTCTCTCTCTCTCTCTCTCTCTCTGTCTCTCTCTGTCTCTGTCTCTGTCTCTCTCTCTCTCTGAAAACATCACTATCTCAGTTACGGTGGGTGGGGAAGGGATTAGTCTACCTACCAACAGGAAACTACTTTCTCTGGTGCAACAATAAATTAAAGAAAAATTATTTAAAGTGTCAAAACACTGTATTTCTCTTTAATTTTTTGTCACAAAATGTGAAGGGAGCATTTTGTATAATCACATTAAACCACTCCAAGGTGTGGATCATGCTGGGATTTACCCTCTTCTGGTGTGGTTGGGTCACTTGACCTGCAGCCTCATAACTGAACCACACCAGGCGTGGGTAAATCCCAGCATAACCCACACCCTGTCATAGTCTATTGCTTAAATTGATGGGATTCTGGGGGAATTTACAGCAGGGCTGAGCACTCTTTTCTTAGTGGGTCTGTTCTCCCTGATGGTGGAATCTGTTCTTTGCCAACCTGTTAGTGAAGGGGAGTAAGAGAGATCACCCTTTAGTTCCACAGCTGATAGTGCCCTTGCATTTCCCTCGGTCCTCTGCTCTTTTTTTCTGCTCTCATGCACTGCCCAGATATTTGTAGTCACAGTTAAAAGCCATTGCAGGGCTGTTTTTATTATATTTGCTCCAAGTGGCTGGTTGTTCATGTTCATCTCTGTCAGTAGTTTAGTTTTGTGGATTTTCATGTGTTTCTGCTTGGAGGAACTGGACCGTTCTTGGACATGACATCTGTGAATGTTTCCTGGACTAGGAAACTGCAAAGCATATCCACCAGGATCTGTGCTTGTCTTTGAGGTCTATTCACAACCATTTTGGAAAACAAAGGGAAGACACTAGCAAAGGATTTTTACATTCTGCATATGCCCCAAGCCAATGTTCATCACCTTCAAGAATTTAACACATGCTGGGTCTTTGGTCTACAATAACAACAGTTTACTGGTCCCCAGCAGCTCACCATTTCCTGTGGATTTGATTATTTTTCATCCTTTGACTCAGGGTACCTTGGCCAAGATTATTGTATAAGCAGCAAGAAAAACACGGCACCAACCACTTCCACAAAAAATTCTGTATTGTGTTAAACAAAACAAATGCACCACAATGCAGTAACGCCATGCAAGACCATAACAGCTCCAAACAAAGAAAACATCTGACCGGTTTCACGCCGAAAACAGCGCCTCCTCAGGGACACATACACAGCATAGTAACCACCACATAATAAAGAATTCATTTAAAGTAACATTACACCCAATTAATAAAACGTGATAAAAGGTAACATTCAGGTGTTGAGAGGATTCACTATACAAATCTAAATATATAATAATATATAGATATAAATAAACCATCGTATTTAACCTGGGTAACAAAAACAATATTATAAAAATGCCGATCACAGTACATCGATCAGGAGCAAGTAAGTAGCAGAGTTCTGGCTTGACCACGCACCGCACTCCCACTCCACGCATCAAAGGAAATTCTCAAACAAATATTTATCAAGGGCGTATAGCATAAATAATAAATTCACCTTAAAAAGGGACCTATAGCAAATGAATCATTCAAACCCGGATAGAACAAGGCATCTAAAGTATAGATCCAATACGCTTCCCTCTGTAAAATCTTCACATCCAAATCTCCCACGGGATCCAATTAAACCCTCTCTATTGCACAGAGCGAAAAGCAATGTGCATCAAACCAGAACACTGCTGTATATGTTGCACTAAAGCATTCTTTATATTTTGGCAATGGATGTCACTTAGATGTTCACAAACTCTCTGTCTAAACACTCGTGAGTCTTTCCCATAAAATGTACCACGATTACATGTAGCCAAATAGATGACTCCACAGATGAACAGTTAATAAACTGTCTAATATCATAAGATCTAATGATATTAGTCATGGAAAAAGTTTTGTTTGTTGCATGGCGGCTGCAAAATTTGCAATGCCCACAACGAAAAAATCCCACCGGTTGTGGTGGCAGCCATCGAGTCTTATCAACCTGAACAGGCTGATAAGAATGTACTAATCTATCCGAAATGTTTTTTCCCCTTTTATAAACAAATTTAGGGTAAGTACCAATAGCCTCCTTCAATACTGGATCCGTATTAAGTATAGACCAATTTTTATTAATAATCTTCCTGATAGAAACAGCATTTTGGCCAAAAGTGGTAACAAAAGTTAGTGGTGCCTTATTTTGATGTTCAATTTGTTCATGGACCTGGTACTGCAACAAGTGATCTCTAGGCATCTGTCGTAGTAGGTCCATCCTAACTTCCAAATTTCCCTGTGCATAGCCTCTCTGAATAAATCTGTCTGCCATATCACATAAATTCACTTCAAAATCCACCGGGTCCATGCACAAATTGAACATCAAAATAAGGCACCACTTTAAAAATTGGTCTCGAGTGTTTAGACAGAGAGTTTGTGAACATCTAAGTGGCATCCGTTGCCAAAATATAAAGAATGCTTTAGTGCAACATATACAGCGGTGTTCTGGTTTGGTTGCACATTGCTTTTCGTTCTGTGCAATAGAGAGGGTTTTAATTGGATCCCGTGGGGGAGATTTGGATGTGAAGATTTTACAGAGGGAAGCGTATTGGATCTATACTTTAGATGCCTTGTTCTATCCAGGTTTGAATGATTCATTTGATATAGGTCCCTTTTAAGGTGAATTATTATTTATGCTATACACCCTTGATAAATATTTGTTTGAGAATTTCTTTGATGCGCTGGAGGGGAGGCGTGCGTGTCAAGCCAGAACTCTGCTACTTACTTGCTCCTGATCGATGTACTGTGATTGGTATTTTATAATATTGTTTTTGTTACCCAGGTTAAATACTATGGTTTATTTATATCTATATATTATTATATATTTAGATTTGTATAGTGAATCCTCTCAACACCTGAATGTTACCTTTATCACGCTTATTAATTGGGTGTAATGTTACTTTAAATGAATTCTTTATTATGTGGTGGTTACTATGCTGTGTATGTGTCCCTGAGGAGGCGCTTGTTTTCGCGCCGAAACCGTCGGACGCTTACTTTGTTTGAGCTGTTATGGTCTTGTACATGCTACTGCATTGTGGGCATTTGTTTCGTTTAACACAATACAGAATTTTTTGTGGAACTGGTTGGTGCCGTGTTTTTCTTGCTGCTTAGTTGATTTTTTACACTGGCACAACTACAATTTGGAGCCGCTTTCTCTTGATGTTACTCGTTCAAGATTATTATATCACATATCCCTGAACATAACTATCTGCATGGTTTAATATTACTACATCAAGAATGCAAGCTAACCTGTTCCTGCTGACAGTTGTACTCACCTACAGGCAGTTACGGCTATGCCTGCTCAAACTGTTACTTTTGCTATTACTATTGTCTGGTAATATTCACCCAAATCCTGGCCCTGGCCTGCCACATATGACAACTCCCATAAAACGACTTGGGACGCTCACTTTGGCATCCCTAAATATCTGCAGCCGCCTACCAAAGCTGGACGCTCTACAAATATTTGCTACTCTACACAATCCGGATGTTCTGGCAATTGTTGAAACATGGCTTTCACCAAAAATCCCTGACTCAGTTACTGCCATACCAGGCTACAACATCTTCAGATAAGATAGGACAACCAAAAGAGGCAGTGGATGTGCAATTTATCTCAAACAGTCACTCATGGGCCACCTCTTGCCTGTTCCTGTGGCTGCTACAACCACTCAATTACTTCCCATCAGAATTCTGCTTGGTGCCCAAAATAAGGCACTTACTGTGGCTTCCGTATACATCCCTCCAAAAGAGTAAGGGAGTGGTTTCAACTCGGTACTGGACTTCACACATAACCAGCCACCTGGGTCAGAGTCAATTTTGATTGGAGACTTCAATATAAACTGGCTTGCACCTGAAAATCAGAGCATTAAGGATGTCATCTCTGCTGTAATTTTTTCCCAGCTGGTTGACTCCCCAGCCAGATCCAATTACAAAACAGGGACTAAAAGCCTTTTGGACTGGGTCCTAACCAATCATCCAGATCGCATTACTAACACCAGTGTCCTCCAAATATGCTCAGTGATCATTCCCCTGTCATCTCTACGTGGACAAACAAATTTTGCAAACCACCACTATGAACAATTACCAGCAGAGTCCTTGCCCGGGGTCACCTGGAACCTCTTAAATCCCTCCTTAGAGTGCAAGACTGGTCTCCAATCTACAGAGCGAAGGATATTGACACAGCACTCGAACACTTCATCAACACCTATAATTCTGCCTGCAACTCTCACGTGCCCCTAAAAACACACAAAATCAAAGGCCCTTGCAACCCCTGGACCTCTGTAGAACTCCTAGCTCGCATAAAAATAAGAGACCACCTCTGGCACTGTGCCCAAGCCACTGATACACAATCTGACATCCAGAACTACAAAAGAGCGCAAAATCACTGCACTAGGTCCATCCGTTTAGCAAAAATGAAACACTGTCAGGAAATGCTTACTGATATCTGGGGCAAAGGAAAAGCTTTCTGGGATAATACTAAAGAAATCACAGGTAAAAGCTTGAAATCGCCACCTACCATACTGGACTTAGATGGGATCACTACCCTTGACCCTGTAACTATTGCCAATACTTTCAATAATGAATTCACGGACCTCAGCAGTGTTCTCCCACTGGACATTTTTGATGTAGATGTCACCTTGCCCACCTCTGATAGAACTCCCACACCTACTAGCCACCCCCCATTCTACTTTAAAGTTATCTCACCGCAGGAAGCCCGTAAATACATCCACAAAGCAATTGGTAAATCTAGACACAGCGGGGATTCCCTCGATCGTAAACTGTTGTCCCTCACACTAGAGGAAGTTCTAGTGCCTTTTACCTGGATTTTTAATCTCTCACTTAGCCTTGCCCAGTTCCCCAAGAGACGGAAATCAGACATGGTAACACCGGTACACAAAAGCAGTGGCAGGTCTCTCCACGTGAACTACCAGCCTATCTCCATACTTCCGCCCCTCTCCAAGGCACTTGAACGCATTGTAGCCAACCAGCTTGCAGATTATCTTGATAAACATAAGATCCAATGTACCAAACAACATGGATTCAGAAAAGGACACAGCACCTCCTCAGCTCTCATGGAATTCACTGGTTTCATATACAAATCTCTGGACCATGGACAGATAGTTGGGGCTGCATTTATCAATCTGACAAAAGCATTCGACACAGTCCATCACCCCCCTACTACTGGAACAGCTAAGTAATGCTGGAATTTCCACTGACTCTAATGCCTGGTTTAAAAGCTATCTGGAGAATCGCATTCAACAAGTCAAAATTGCCGAAGTCATCTCAGACTCTAAACCAGTTCACTCAGGTGTCCCACAAGGGTCCATCCTGGGCCCTCTACTATTTAGTTTCTTCTTAAACAATCTCCCAAGATCCTGTGCTAAACAAATCCTCCCATATGAGGATGATGCTGTTATCTACACAAGTCACACAGACCCCATGACTCTTGAAAGCCAGCTGCAACTCGGACTTGCATCAGTAGAAAAATGGTTCAGTGATCTCAAACTGGTGCTAAACCATAAAAAAAACTATGCTCATGCTCTTCAGCAGCTCCCACAATAAACACAGGCATCATCCCCTGACTATCTCTAACCACCTTGGGACCGCTCTTGAACAGGTACAATATTTTAAGTATCTCGGCATCACCATCAACAGCAACTTATCCTATGAGGTGCATATTGACAATATTGCCAAAGTAGTTAATACTCGCATTGGCCTCCTCTACAGACACAGGAACTCCCTTACACCAGGAGCCTTAAGGTTGGCCGTACAGAGCTGTGTTACCTCCATTATTGACCATGGATTGATAATCTATGGATCTGCCACTGAACTGCCCTCCAGTACATTTCCATTGCTCTAAACAAGTCTTGTCACCTCATCTCAGGAGCCCACCATCTCACCCACTCTTACGACCTATATGCCCAAACTGGTTGGCTCCAGCTCAAAGATCGTATCAAATATCAAACATGCCTGATGGCCAAGAAAATAATCCCTAGGCCTCCTACCACCTGGAATTCAAGGTCTTCTCAGCCCCTCCCTTAATACCTGCCACACCCATAGCTCTGAATCCCAGTTCTTTCTGGTCCCTCGTTGCCGTACCTCCCAGGGACAAAGATCATTCACCTACAGAGCCCCTCTTTGGATGAATGCCCTCAACTGTGACATCTCCTCTGAATGCTAATTGGGCCCTTTCAAATCCAAGCTACAGTGACTACTCTCTGCCACTCGCTCCTGAGACTGTTTCCACTAAACCCTGTTAGGCAGTCTAAAACCCTAGCACTTGATTACTGTTAAATCTCCATAGCACCATCTCTGACAATCCTTCCCCCCTGCTACCCTACTCCCCTTCACCTTTCCTCCCCTCTACCTAATGCCTCCCCCCATCTGTCCTGACAAGGCCTGTTGGCTGATTTCAACTTACCTTATGATTTTACCAGTAACTGACACAGCTTGTTTTGGCTGATTTTCAATTTACTGTATGCATTCCTGTGCATGAAACTGCTTTGCGTTATTCGTTTCTATGCTTTAATTCACTGTGAATGTCAACTATTGTTTTTTCTTATTTACAATTATTTTACCATACCCTGCTTAGTCTGTAAACCTGTTGATCTCCTTTCTCTGTGTATACTGTTTTACCACACTTTTTGTTCTGTTAACCTGTTGTATTATGCTGCTGACGTGGAATTTTTGTAAAAGAGCTCTAAGCTCAAAGGTATTTGTGATCTGACATCTAAATAAACAAATAAAATAAATCTCTAGACTTTGCTTAATACTGATGGTGGTGTTGGTGGTGACCTAGAATCAACACTGGCACACTCTCTGAGTGTTCTAATTTTTTTTTATATTGTGTCGTGTTTCTTTTTCTGAAATATACAAATCAATAATATCGGGAATATGTCAGTCTGGATTTTATATCCCCACTTCCCTCAAGGTACTATGAACAATAACAGGGGTAGAAATAAGTTCCTAAGCAGAAAGAAAAAACAATTGCCCATAATATCCAATGATATTCGTCTCACGGTGCGACCTGGGGGGGTACATGGGAGGAGTATGCATAAAACAAACAACGGGTTGAAATTAGAGTCAAGCAATTCAAACAAAGGTTACATAGGTGAGTGTGGATAGATAGACTTATTACATGCAGAGGCACTACATACTTGTGCCACAAGGAGGGTGGCATAACATATTTGATTACACATCTAAACTATACATGGTTACATAAGTGCCTATATCTAGAGATTGAAGTGAAGTAAGATGCACCAAGTTGGCAGAGCGAACTGGGAGCCCGAGCTTGGGGCCAGGGAGCGGTGACAGGTCTGGGTAGTCAAACACTGGGAAAGATGACAGGGTTGACTTAGGGAAGATGTTGATGGGAATAAGAAGGGAGGAGCAGAAGTGTCAAGAGTAGGTAAGTGCAAGGATTGTTTGGGCAATTATATAAGCCAGTCATTTGGGTGAACAGCCTAGCCACTGGTCAGTCGCGTAAGGAGGAGGGGATCGGGGGGAAAAGTCAGTCGGGTGGGGAGGTCAGGGGCAGGCACAACTGGGTGCAAAGAAGTTAGTGAGGGCGGATTAAAGAGAGTGTTTGGAGGAAGAATGGCAGATTTGGGCCGGTAGGTCATTCCAGAGCTTAGGGAGGAGGTAAGAGAAATCCGATTGGCTTTCGGAGGTTCTTCGGTGAGGGATAGACATCCAGGAACCTGATCAGATACTGTTAGTATTCTGAATAATACAAGTCCTACCTGTGTTAACAGCTTCTTTTGGGGGGGGGGGAATTACAGATGGAAACTTTTTCAGCCATTTGAAAGACTGGATGAAATTATTGCTAATTTTGATTAAAAAAAATTCTGTGTAGCAGCAATTTTGCAGTTGCAAAACTCTGAGCAAATAATTACATTTACAGATTTTGCTAGACCTGCAGAGTTTGCCTGTCACTGCAAACTAGACAATGTAATAATGCTTCCTCCTACCCCTCTCCTGGTTACTCCCACCAGCCAGCTATTGTACATATTCCTATCAGGTGGTAATTTAAACAAATGAGAGACATGTTTTTTAAAGATTATGGTACCTTTTTTTAAAATAGCCCAAACTTGACCAATTAGCTAGTATCTACATTAGTCAAGCAATTTTCATAGTAAGCAGACCCCCCCACAAAAAAAAAGCCTAAGGGTTTACCCTTACAGTCATACAAGTGTGCAGCATGCATAACAGATAGGTGTCATTTTGGTTTCCTGCTATAGAGTTTATGATGTTTTCCAGAATTTTAAATCATTATACATTGTACTTTTCTTAAACATTTTGTTGTATTACATAATTTCTGTATGTGTTGTGACTTTTTATTTTGTGGACATTTGTTGCCCTTCATCATAATTTGGTATTACACGTTTAACTCATGTGTCCTGTGATTTCTGTACATGTTCTTTGAATGTGTTGTGATGTTTTTCAGTGTTGTGTCTTTTTTTTGTTTATCCTTCTTTTTAATGTTATACGTTATGTTTGCAGTACTCTTTTTTTCTCTTACATGATTTGTATATATCTCGAGGTTTTAAATTTGCTCTGATGTGATGTTTTTGTGTTTTGATTTAATTTATTAAGTAATCTTTTTAGTATGTTAAGCATTGCATTTTTTGACTTACACATTGTTTGAGTCGTGTTGTATGATTTCTGTATTATGTTTTTTTATTCATTGTGATGTTTTCTTTGTTAGAGGTTTTGATTTTGTTAGGCATATTTTTAATATATTGTGTGATTATTGTGTTATCAATGTGGTATTTTTTTCAGTTATTTCTTTTTTTCTGTTTTGTGTTTTGTAGTTTAATGCCACCATGAAAAAGCTATTTCTGGGATCAATCACTTATATCCACAACATATGTGAATTTGATGAGGATAAATTGCGTCAAGCATGCAGTCTTGATAATTAGAATAATGTCCAACAATGTCACACATCTTCAAAACCACTGAGTTCAGATTTAAGCCTTAGGCCATAATCAGACTTGAATTCCAGTTTTTGGCTGTAGCGGAATCATTATCAAGGAGAATTGTTGTAGAAGACTTATGCTGCAGAGAGTCAAACTTGTTGGAGATGGAAATAACTCCCTTATTTGAGGATGAAAGACTGAATGAAGTACAGGCTTTCTTCCCCAAAAACCTTTCCTAAGGATATAACATGCTCCTATGTAGTTCAAACACCAGCTAGTTTTATGATACTTAGTTCATGTTACAGAAACTAGGATGGCTG
Source organism: Neoceratodus forsteri (assembly GCA_016271365.2). Lineage (NCBI taxonomy): Eukaryota > Metazoa > Chordata > Ceratodontiformes > Ceratodontidae > Neoceratodus > Neoceratodus forsteri. The sequence continues at coordinate 19,195,018 of JADMNL010000030.1, read as the reverse complement.
CAATATCTTTTGTCTGACAGCTTGTATTAAGAAAAGCCACACAACTAGAAAGCACATGAGTGTACATTTCAGTTAGTCTCTGCACTTCATTAAGTGTACAAAAGACATGCAAACACAGGCTGGAGATTTCAACATGTACTCATAACAGACCAGATGGGAGAATGGGACAAGAGTGAAATATTTAAATATGTAAATATTTAAATATGAAATCACGTGAATGTTATCAACAGACTCTTCAGACAACTGGCAAAATGGTCTGAAGAGTGGCAACTGGGGTTTAATGCAAAGAAGTGCAAGATCATGCACATAGGGAAGAGAAATCCTGAAGCTACCTATAGTTTGGGAGGGGAGTTGCTTTGTAATCACAAGGGAAGAAAGAGACTTGGGCATCGTCATCACAAATTTTATTTTATTTAGCTTTTGTTGACCGGGTAAGTGCACTGGAAAAATCCTGCCTATTTTCAGGCACGACCCGGGGGAGGGGGATACAGATGAATGCCAACTGACCTTGAACCAGATTAAGCTGTTTTGACCTGAAATCATCCAAGCAGACCACTAAAGCAGTAGGTAAGGCTAGAAGGATATGGGGGTGTATTAGTAGGGGTATCACAAGTCATAAGAGGGAGTTAATAATCCCTCTTTACAAGACACTGGTTAGGCCCTATCTGGGGTACTGCATGCAGTACTGGAAGCTGCACCTGCACAAGGACATTAACAAAATGGAGGCAGTCCAGAGAAGGGCAACCAAAATGGTGCAGGGAGTGCATCAGAAAACATATGAGGACAGATTAACGGAGTTCAATATGTATACCCTAGAGCAAAGGCAGGAGAGAGGTAATATGATAGATAGATAGATAGATAGATAGATAGATAGATAGATAGATAGATAGATAGATAGAGACAGTAGATAGATAGAGACAGTAGATAAATAGATAGATAGACAGACAGACAGACAGACAGATCGATACTTTATTTCTATTGTGCCCCTTTCCAGAGACTTGGAGCGCTTTACAACTAAAACACAATACAACAATTTTAAAACATTCATAAAAATATAAAGTTGGAGCAAGCAGCAATATCAAAACAACAATATATATAAAACTATCTATCCAATTAGTTAAAATCTGTATTCATACTATCTAGAAAATAAAAATCTGGCTAAATAAATATGTTTTTAGTCTTTTTTTGAAGGTATCCACCGAGGGTTCCTCCCGCAGTTGTTTAGGTAAAGAGTTCCATAGAGTAGGTGCAGTCACCAAAAACGCTCTATCACCAGAGTGACGCAGCCTAACCCTAGGAACACTAAGGAGACAACCCTCGGTGGAACGGAGAGCCCGGGATGGATGGTGAAGCACAAGGAGATCTTGCAGGTAGACTGGTCTCCCTTTGTGTAGGGCTTTACAGGTCAGTAACCTGACCCTGAAGGCAATCCTCCACCTAACCGGCAGCCAGTGCAGTTCGCGGAGGACAGGCATAATATGATCATACCTACAAACGCCCATCAATAATCTTGCCACCATGTTCTGGACCAGCTACAGTCAGCAGAGGTTACCTCCAGATAACCCTAGGTACAGGGCACTCCAGTAATCCAGTCTGGACGTTATGAAAGCATGTACTAGTGGGGCTAGGTCTTCAGGGGGTGACAGGTTCCAAATCCGGGCAATGGGTGTGAAAACAAAACAAAGCAAAAGTTCCTGTCCTCTCTCACAGGACAGCTATTGCTCTGAGCACAGTCACTGTGTAGAGTCACGTCAAAGGTAGACCACTGCAGTTCAGCCAAAATCCCAAAGTGTCGGCAGTACATTCTCTGACTATTGTTCAGCCGGAGTACTTCAGAGCAGTCACCAAATAAATGGAGCTTAAGGAAAAAGAGACTCACCAACATTCTCTATAAATCCAGGTATACAGCCAGGCCACCCAGAAGAAAATTGTTCCCATCAATTCTTCCATTGGTGTAGGACTTACAATCCTACCCAACTCTGGAGTCTTCCCCTATCCAACTCTCACCTGAGGCAGGGGTTCCACACTTGCAGCTGGAACACTCAGGCACTATTGCAGGGGGACTCTCACCACGCCCAATGGCTGGCTACCAGTCCAGTATATCCTCAGTCTAACCGGGTAGCAGACTGAACTTACAGACCGCTACCCAGAACAGTTCTTGGCCACAGCTCACTTTCTCCAGTAACTGACTTCAGCCGTCCCAGACACTTTCAAGGTGATAACTTCCTCAGAGGTCCTCCCCCTAGTTACTCCTGGCCACAACCCTGATTGAAACCACAGAAGCCCACAGTGGCTCCAATTCACAAACCTCAATGGCTCCCCGGGAGTCAGATGGCATCTCTCTCAGCGCAACTCAACATCGCGCAACAATTCAAAGATTAAACAGAACAATCGAATCCTCTCTCTTCTCCAAGCTCCATGCAACAACAGCTGAAATACACTGCCGCAGTGTTCCACCACCTACAGTACTCCTTCACGTCGACTCCACTCAAATCACAGTTGGACACAGGTACACCTCACAACTCTGCATTCTATCAACAAAATAAAACATCTGGCTCCTCACTGTACCTCACTAAAAGTTCCTAACTATTCTCCTGACCCTATCTCACCAATAAACTAAACTAAAAAGTTAAAACTTTAAAAACAATATGAAAAGTGTGGGAAAAGCTCCCCCCTCACATCACCTGCATCCCAGCGCAGCAGCCATGAGTAGTCTCTTTGAGTTCTGTGCACAAACCATGACATAATCAAAACTCCACATGATCAAAACATTCAAACATCTTAAGGGCATTAACAAGGTGAAAGAGTCTAACATGTTTCAATATAAGAAAAACAGCAGGACAAGAGGACACAGCATGAGATTAGAGGGAGGCTGATTAAAAGGTAGTGTGAGGAAGTTCTTTTTCACAGAAAGGGTGGAGGATGCATGGAATGGCCTACCTCAGGAAGTGGTGGATATGAATACAGTGCAGGGCTTCAAACAGGCATGGGATAGGCATAAGGGAGCAATACAGATGAGTATGAATAGATAGGCCATTGACAGAGTACAGGCCTATGGCACATTCATAAGGTAGAAAAAATAGGCAGACTTGATGGGCCTTGCAGTACTTATCTGCCATCAGCTTTTATGTTTTTTTTCATGGATTGGATGGAGGACTGAAATGTTGTGTGGGAAGCCCACCTGGAAAATAGGAACTTATTTCTATTCACAGACCACTTTAGTTTAGCACACTGCAGCTAACTTTAATTATAAAGACCAGAACAATCCCTAATAATTAGAAAATATATGACATATTAAAGGATGTGCAGGGTTTACAAGGCAGGTATTTGCTCAATGGAGGGGTCCCATCTGGAAATTTCCAGATATACAGGTGGGCGAGTCTTACACTGATTGGATGGTTACCAATTTGGTTGTAAGTTCCTGCTTACAGTGCATTTCTGTAACTTGAATTTGAAGAACATGTCTTGGCCTCCTGTCCTGTCAAACTAATCTCATAGATTTCTTTGACTGGGTAACCAGAGTGGTGGACCAAGGGGGTTCAGTTGATGTCACCTACCTTGACTTCAGCAAAGCTTTTGATACTGTTCCACACAGAAGATTGATTAATAAGCTGGGTAGGCTCGGGGTGGGTCAGAAGTTGGTCAACTGGGTGGCAAACCAGTTGGCGAGCAGAAAACAGAGAGTGGTGGTAAACGGTATACAATCAGAAGAGATGCAAGTCACAAGTGGGGTACCTCAGGGATCAGTCCTGGGACCAGTCCTCTTCAATATCTTCATCAGTGACATTGCAGATGGACTGGAGGGTAAGGTTTGTCTGTTTTCAGATGACACCAAGATCTGCAACAGAGTAGATGATCCAGATAGGGTGGGCAGAATGAGAAGAGATCTGGATAAACTGGCAAAATGATCGGAAGAGTGGTAACTGGGATTTAACGCAAAGAAGTGCAAGATCATACACATAGGGAAGCAAAACCCAGAAGCTACCTATAGGTTGGGAGGGGAGTTGCTGGCAATCACAAGGGAAGAAAGGGTCTTGGGCATCATCATCTGGTTAGGCCCCATCTGGAGTACTGTGTGTAGTACTGGAGGCCTGCACAAGGACATTAACAAAATGGAGGCAGTCCAGAGAAGGGCAACTAAAATGGTGCAGGGACTGCATCAAAAAACATATGAGGACAGATTACCGGAGCTCAATATGTATACCCTAGAGCAAAGGAGGGAGAGAGGTGATATGATCAAAACATTCAAATATCTTAAGGGCATTAACATGTTTCAATATAAGAAAAATAGCCAGACAAGAGGACACAGCACAAGATTAGAGAGAGAGGCCAATTTAGGGGTAATGTGAGGAAGTTCTTTTTCACAGAAAGGGTGGTGGATGCATGGAACGGCCTACCTCAGGAAGTGGTGGATATGAATACAGTGCAGGGCTTTGAACAGGCATGGGATTGGCATAAGGGAGAAATACAGATGAGTATGAATAGATAGGCCATTGACAAAGTAAAGGCCTATGGCACATTCATAAGGTAGAAAAAATAGGCAGACTGGATGGGTCTTGCGGTCCTTCTCTGCTGTCAACTTCTATGTTTCTATGTTTCTATGTTGATTCAAGCAAGCTGTTCAAGTTAAGTAGTAAAAAAACTGCTAGGGGAAACATCAGTAAATTAGTTCGGGGGGTTCAAGAGGAACACTAAGCAAGACTATTTTACAGGAAGGTTAGAGGAGGAGTGGAACACGCTTTCTGAGGTGCTGGTCAGTACCAAAGCAGTGAAGAGCTTCAAGAGAGGGTGGGAAAGATGAAAGGGGCTGTAGAAGGGGCAGGGGAGAGTAGAAATGGAGGGTGGATGGGCATGAACCTCTAGGGGACATGTACCACCACAAAGGGCAGACTAGATAGATTCAAGGCCTTCTGCTGCTTGTAGATTTCTTTGATTTTATGTAAACAAGAATTAGATCTCAAAACACTGTTCTGTTTTGAAGATTATATACATAGAAACATTAATTTTGTCAGCAGAAAATGACCTTTAGGCCCATCCAGTCTACCCCTTGTACCTTTCTATTTCATTACCACTCACCCTAGTTGGTCATTGGTTGCACTCCTTCCCCTGTTCCTCTACCTAATATGCCCCTGTGGCTATCTCATGTATGCGTGAAGCTCCCTACAGTCTTTGCACTATCTTCTCTGGCTGACTGTTACAGTCATCCACCACCCTTGCCGTGAAGAAGTATTTCAATACATCCCTTTGTAAATGGGTGGTAGCATGGCTGCACAATAGGTATCAACAGGTGCAGGTGAGGGGGTTACCTTTCAACAAAGGCTAGGGTGACTAGTGGGGTCCCACAGGGATCTGTGCTGGGGCCAAGGCTCTTTAATGTCTTAATTTCTGATATGAAAGTCTCTAAGTGAGTTTGGATTTGTAAGTATGCGGATGATTCAAAGATTGGGGCAATAGTTAACAAGAGTGAAGCAATAAGAAACTTTCAGAAACAAATAATACATCTTGAGAACTGGGCAATTAAGCATAGGTTAGAGTTTAACCTTGCCAAATGCAAAGTTATGCATTTTGGGCAAAATAATGTAAGAGCACTATACATGCTGAACTCCCAAGTCATTGAGGCCACAAATACCGAACACGATCTGGGAGTGGTTATTTCAGACAGTTTGAGTTTTGATAAGCACAATATCACCTGTGTCAACAGAGCCAACAGGATTGTTCGTAATCTGTTACGTAATATCAAAAGTAGAAAGGAGGTCCTTGTCCCCCTATACAGATCCCTGGTGAGATCCACTTTGGAGTATGGAGCTCCCTTCTGCTCAGTACAAAGTATTGGTGGGACTAGCAGAATAGAGCGTGTTCAAAGAAGGTTTACTAAGAAAGTGGGTCTAATTAAAAGGCAGGAGTATGGCACCAGGTTAGAGTACCTGGGACTATACTCTATGGCTTATAGCAGGATAAGGAGAGACCTGTGTTATGTCTACAAGTCACTGGCTGACGATATGTTGGGGGAAGCAGCAGGACTAATTTGGAAAGAGGGTTCCGGCCGAAGTGTGTGGGCCCATGATAAAGAATTGAAAGTTGAAAAATACAGAACGAACAGAAGAGGAAGATGGTTCAGTAAGAGGGTGGTGAATATTTGGAATGGACTTCCATTGGAAGTGGTGGGAGCCGGCAGTTTGGAAGCATTGAAGTACCAGTTGGATAGACATAGGGGGAAAAATGGAGTTACATCAATTAATACCTAGAGATAGGTCCTTATATGGCTTTGTAGCTTATGGATCTGAACTTCTCCTATGAACCTGTGAACCTATCCCTAAACTTCCCTGCTTTAGCTTCTTTGCATGTCCTCTTGTACTAGTGTCTTCCTTTCTCACAAGCAGGCCCTCCACTTGCCTTTGTTCACTCCTGTGAGTTATTTGTAGGTTTCAATTATGTCCCCCTCTCGCTCTACTCTCTTTGAGGGAGTATATGATGAGTTCCTGCAGCCTCTCCTCATATGGCTTCTCATGCTACCCCCTCACCATTTTGGTTGTCCTCCCCTGCACTGCCTGCACCCTTTCAATATCCTTGCAGAAGTGTGACCTCCGGAACTGGATACAGTACTTCAGATGGGCCCTCACCAGTAAGTGATACAATGGCAGCATTACCTCCCTCTTCCTGCTAGAGATCCCTCTCCCAATACACCCCAGCACCCTGTTAACCTTTCCCACTGCTTTGTCACATAGCCTAGCCACCTTCAGGAAATCAGATATGATGTGACCCCTGGGTCTCTTGCTTGCTTGGTGACTGTAAGCTCCACTCCCCACATTTTATATACAGCCCCTGGATTCTGCAGCCCTAAGTGCTTAACCTTGCACTTTTTGGCATTGAAACCCAGCCACCACCCCCTAGACAATTCCTCTAGTTTCCTCAGATCCCTTTGCATTCTCTCACCCTTTGCTGAGTGTCAACCTGGTGCAGATTTTTGTATCATCCAAAAAGACACCCTCGTTCCTCTACCTTTGTCTTTGTAATGCCCACATCCCCTTCCCTGAATAATCACACTGACATAGGTCTTGGCGTAAATGGCCGCAGGCATATGCTTATTTTTTATATTACATTATTGGAGTAGCATATGCTGTGGGGAGGATATGCAGACTCCTCTGGCCCCACACACTTGCCATCATTGGGTGATGGATGTTGAACATCTGAAGATGGAGGAGAAAAGAGGGGGAGCTGTTGGCCCTCAGTTCTTTTTAACCCCTCTCTTTCTGCCACTCTCCTGATAGCCACTGCTCTGCAGGTGGCCCCTGTGGTTCCTCCTCCTGAGGTGGTGCCAGGGTCTGCTCTCCACCCCAGGAGGAGGAACTCACCTTCCTAGCATCAGAGCAGGGGAAGGGGGAGGCCCCAGACCAATGGCCAGCTGCTGCAGTTCTTTTGCAGCCTCTCTAATGCCAGTGGAGGATAATTAAAATGCTACTTAACTCTTCCAAGAACAATTTCTGTTGGTTAATAATATTCAGAAAACTGACTTGACTTAGTGAAGAGCCAAATGGATACACTGTATCATCCCAAATCACTTGATCACTGAAGTTAGAGGGAAGAGGAGGAATGAACTCAACCTAGCATGAAACCTTCTGAACCATGGTGTTCTGGCTTTTTCCCATTCTCTCATATATAAATATTTCCATGCACCCTTCCCTGGGCAACAAAAATATAGAAAATTAATAAAATGCAGAAAGCAATCCTTTCTATGCAATTAAGTAAACCCATTGCCTCAGCTTTAAGGGGAACATTACCTTTAATATTTTCCATGTAGTATATTGTTGTGATAGACTCGTATTGCCCAAATAGTTTTTTTCCATCTACTGGAAATGGAAAAATTGTTTGAGAATAAAACGGGGGTGCAATACAGTACACTGCAACGCATTTTTGAATAGCACCTTTTATACAAATTGTTTCTCAAAGAACTTCACAGAAAACAGGAAATACAATAAAAAAGCTACATAAGGATTAATATTTGAAGGAAGAGTGCAGATGGATTTAACCAAGTTCTTTCCCCTGAGTTATGTGTGCAGTGTCTAACGAGCACCCTACGTCGGCATTTGAGTTGCGTAGCACAAGCACGCGCAAGACCATTTCAAAAGAAGAGGAGCGGATTCTTTTACTTACCCTGAACCTCTGCATTTAAAAAAACCTCCTGACACAGTTAAAACTGATGTGGCACCATACTGTTTTAAAGTTAACCTCAAAGCGCACTTCCAAAATTATGCAAAATGTTGTTGTAATCCTATATGACCTGTTGGTTCTGTGTATCCTGTGTAAGCATGTACATTCATGTATAATGTACTGTTTCTGTTTACTGTGTCATTGAGGCTATCTAGGTTTAACCACTGCCTGAGATTGTGAGTGCTCCATCACTGGTCAAATGCCAGCATTAGGACAGGCAGCACTGCAGTAATGCAACACAAGTCATCTCTCAAGCGCTGCCAGATTTTGACATCACAGTTTGCTGCTGAGAGCGGGCAGGGTCAGCAGCTCAAGCTGTGGACGCTGCAATATAAGCAGACTAGATAGACCAAATGGTCTTATTTGGCTGGCTTTTTCATATCTATATTTGTATGTAGGCAATGATAATGAAGATACAAACATAGGACTGCGACTTCAGCAAAGGATAAAACAGCAGGACTACATCAACTGCGTGGGGTACCTGTCCTGTTTCTGTGTAAATGACCCTAATAAGGAAGAAAAAAAGACACACAAATACAGACACTTCTGTAAAATATAACCTGAATTGTGTGTAAATATTAGGGTTTTCAAGGTTTTCCCCAAAGTAACACACTGAGTTTAAATTCCAGGTTTGAATTAATGCAAGTTATTGCCCGGTCACGAACTACTAGTTAAACATTTGCTGTACGAACTTTAACCCTTGAAAGTTGCATTGCAGCAGTGCAGTCGACATTTTGAGATAGTAAAAGTTCATGTTGCTGATGTTAACTACTTTCCGAAAGAAAACAGGGCAGCTTTTGAGTGTTTCATTGCTTTCCCGGGGAAATACGGCAGCTTTAAAATATTTCATGTATAAAAAGAGCTTGTAGTAGAACTGCTTGATACCAATCTTAAAGCAGCCTACAGGCTTTAGTTTCCTCATATCATCACAGTATATTTGAAAAACTCAGGCTTTTCAGTGATATACTAGTCTTAAGATTCTGGTACTGTGAAAATAAGAAAGGGAAAAAAATAATCAGCCCAAAGAGAGAACTTTTAACTTACAGTACACAAATTTTATTTTGCCCCACCAACCATGAAGTCCTCCGAGTTCTTTGAAATGCTGGAAAAGATGCAGGTAAGTACTGGCTGCAAGGTATTAACAACTGCTTCTCTTCACACTTTCTAGCAATGATGGAAAAAGGTGACGACACAATAAACATGCTGATGTTCTTTAATATTTAATAAAAAGTCAGCATCTCCCCAAAAACCATTGGCCCTTTGAAGCATACTAAGGACTCATGCTATTATTCTTTATTGCAGTTTGCAGGAGTACTTGTACTGATTATAAACTTTGAAATTAAGTTACACTAATAAAATATACAATAATATTTGTTACTTACTAGTGGCAGAATATCTCATTTCCCATGGTACAATATTGTACTTTTATTCAATTTTGCACTGCGTCATGCTAGAGTTTTTTTTATTATTAGCTACAGTAAACTCCAGAATGCTATGTGAAAATGTTGTGTTTATTATTTCTGCATTTCATTTGTTTTGTATTGCGTCCTTTCACCTTTCCAGCACATACCTGGAAATGAGCCAGTTTGGCGCAGAGTGCTTTTCTGAACAAATCTTGTAACTAAATAAATAAAATGCCACAGGCAAGCTGAGAAAGTATAAACATTACCACTGTGTTATGTTATTTAAAACACTGGTAAATGTAGCTTTTCTATGGTAACCTTTCAGTATTAATTACTTATGAGTTCCGCAACCCAGTGACCTCAGTTGAGGAGAAACCTACAGTGAAGCTTTCTATGACAGTCTGCTCAACTGATGCTGCCAGGTTCCTGACCTGATAAGTAAATAAAAAATGAATACTGAATGCAGCCTGGTGATGCTGAGGTTTGAAGTGCTGGATGCCACGCTTTGCTTCACACTGGTAACCCATGTTCGGGAATGAACACAGTACACTGGGAGTTGGCCGTGGAGGGAGAGGATAAGGGCCCCAGGGAGGGGGGGAGGACTGCTGGCTCCACCAAATGACTGACAACAGGTGGAGGCCTCGTGGCAGTTCGGGACAGGAGAAGGTGATGGTGCTGAGGGACTCTGCAGGGTGTACATTCCGCCACACATGCACATCAATATGCACAGCCAAGGAACTAGCTTGGGAGAAAAATTGGAGGCAAATGGTGGTAGGACAGGCATTCATGAAGCCCTGCCCACTGATCCCTCACCTGGCCTCACCACCAGGATACCAATGGCTGGAACCTGATTGTTGGACTTCAAGAGGGGGAGGGAGGATGGACCTTCCTCTCTTGACTCCACCATTGGGAGAAAGCCATGAGGGAACACAGGCCAGTCAGTAAGTCCTGGGGAGGGTCAGAGGAGCAGGATGGAAGGGAGTCCAGCCTGCCCCCGCCAAAATGGAACATAAAAACCTATATAAAAGAATGAATACTGGGCAGGAAAAAGGAAGCGTTATCAAGGTACCCTAAATAAGAAAAAAAGGGCTATATCTAAACAAACAGGAAGCAAAACACAGGGGTATTAAACCAACTTCACACATACCCAAATTTGCAATTATATTAAGATGGAAAAAAACCAAGGTTTATGTTCCCTTTAAAACAGCAGTACAACGAGTAAGGAGTATCCCTCCAGCCTTCACAAGTTTTGCTGCAAATGAATATGCTACTTCATGCAATCCCATTTGTTACTAGTTTTAGCATGATCAGGTAATGGTAATAAAATTTAAAATGTTACACTTGTCATTTATTTCACATAAGTACACAATAGTGGTTGACATTTGACTCAGCACAATTGGTTTACTTCTTCGGGCTGTTCCCACTGAAAGCTATGGCAGCAGACATAAGATGAAATCAGTGTTGAATACGACCTTCCAGAGGAGGTTGTAGAGTCAAAAACAGTGGTGGAATTCAAGCATGCATGGGACAGTCATAAGGCAATTCTAGGGGGTGGGGGTAGGAAGACGTAGGCTGCTGGTTAACTAGGATCTGCAGCTTATCCATTAGGTAGGGAAATGGGCAGACTGGGTGAGCCAAGCGGTCCTTATCTGCCATCAAATTCTATGTTTCTATGAATAGTTAAATGTCAGCCAGCCCAGTAGTTTTGCTGTAATATATTGCCCAGCCACGTGGGAGACATGAGTTTGGGACCAGTCTGGAGCATCTCATGGAGGTGATGTGCTCACTGTTTAGGCAGAGAAGAGTAGTTATTCAGTGGCTAAAACAAATACTCAAATTGAATTGGCTAACAGCCATGGGGGCAGCCCTGCATATACCCATAATAAAAAATGTGCCAGCCAACAGACTTTTTGCCTGCTTTCATAGTACCCCTCCCTACTCTGCCCACAGTTTGAGAACACATATTATGGCCACCCTGGCATCCGTTCCTTAGCTCAGTGTTTTGAGAAAGACCTACATTCAGCCAGTACAACAGATGCATAGTTATTGCAGTCCTAGGTTTCCAACACCCCTTACCAGCTGCTGCTGCACTCTCTGGTTCTTGGCTCCCATTACACAACAAAAACAGAGTGGTCAACAAACACCCAAACTCAGAGCTGTCCTTTCTCTTACCATAACCATGTAGCTTCCTGCTCCCCTCTCCCACTGAACCTACTACATCAGGAACACCAACTGACCAGAAAAAAAAAACCTATGGAACTATTTTTTTAAATGTACACCTGCACTGTAAAAATATCTTTAAAAATATTTCAAAGTTGTTGTTTTTTATATATACACAACAAATTGGATTATAGCAATATTATAATCCAGGGTATGGTATATCACAGAATATTGCCACTTCTTGGGTGCATGAGTCTCTCAGCTTGCAGCCTTGTGACTGACAACACACCAAAGGTGTGACATTGTTCCATGATATACCACAACCCATTGTGTATTATTCCTTAATTATACAATATCGTACAGAAATCCAGCCACCTGATTGAGTAAGAACCATACCAGCATGGCGAAAAAAGTCCCAGCCAAAAGGATTTTGCATTAACATAGCATCAATCCACTCATCTGCCCATATTTTACCCATAAATCATATAGCTACCATAAGTTCACTGTGTTGCTGTCTGTGCTCTGAGTCATCATAGCATCACAATCTCCTTCACACTGACTCACAAACTTACAACCCTCACTCAGTCTTGACCCCATTGATATGTCACAGCCTGCCCTATTCACTCTTACTGAGAATTCATCAAAACAGCCACTCCAGTGATATTATGTAACACCACCCACCCACTCATACCACAACATTCAACCACCCACCCACCCACCACCGCTTGTACCACAACTTGCAATACTGCAGATTCTCTGACTTCTACTGCACACTGTACCCTTACTCAGTCAGACTGCAACTGTAAAATCCTGAAACATAACCTTTGGATATCTCTCCTTGGGCCCACACTTCTCCACAGCACCTCTCCTGGCAGCGTTATGTGACAGTAATTTACTTCCTCTCACTGGTCTCACCATGAGCCAGGGGACAAATTGGGCAAGAACCACAGGAACTCAGTTCCACTACCTCTTAAAAAACTGTATGACAGTTCCACCACCACTGTTATCTGTCTCTGTTGACCACTTTAAGAGAGTTCCACCACCTAGAAATGACAGTTCCACCACCAAGAAATCCAGATGTGAGAGTACTCCCACCTAAACATTTCCAATTTAACCACTGCCTTGAATCCACACAACATTGGACATCTCTCCTCGATCCTACACTTCTCCACAATGCCTCTCCTGAGACCCTAGTTTCTTCAGAGAACCTCCTACTGACTATAAAGAAACTTATTTAAAAGGAACTTTTTTCTTAAAAGCTGCCACAAAATCAACTGATGCATGTGTTTTACATTTTTGTATTATATAGTAGCAATAATACACACTAGCTATGTTGCCACTTCTTGAGTGCATGAGCGAGATGCTCACAAAGCACCCAAGGCATGGCAATATCTCATGATAAACCTCATCTTGCCATGTATTAATCCTTGATTATGAAACCATGTCTGGAGAAGGTGCATTCTGATTGTCTGACTCACATTCTAAATGGTTAGCTTAATGGCTAAGAAACTGTCATGTACAACAGAACACTTGGGACTTTATAAAAACGTCCATTAAAAGAAAATAATAATTTTAGTTCGATAATAGCATTAAGGCAATCCAAGAGTTGGGCTACTTTTAATAATGTAACCCTGGTGAAATAAGGCCTTCAGCTGTACCTCAAGCCTCATGACCCCCTAGGATTAGATTTACAAATGATAACTCAACCCCCTGGCCATGCCTTAATGCTCAGTTGCTCCATAGCATTCCCTCTGGCTGAGAATAAAGCAGGACTTGGTAGGATCTTGGAGGAGGCTAACCCTACTTGTCCCTTGTGTCTGATATCACGTCTTGCAATTTATTGTGAGACTACTGCAGAAGGAGACAGATGGCTAACAAAAGAATAGAACATAGGGAGCTCCAGCAAAAATAAATAAATAAATAATAAAATAAAAGTTGTGCCAGCATACATTCCTTGCACAATAGAAGTTAAAAGTTAAACATTTTAACAAACACCACCATTGTCTGATCACCCTAAAGCTAACACAAATGATGAATCACAAAGAAAGGAGGTTCAGCTGCAACAAAATCACTATGGGACCCCTTCCTTGCATTGTTGCTTTAACAACTGCATAGTACCTACAGTACAGAAAGAACAGTTGATATTTTACTGAGGATACAGTAAGTAGGTCACAGATTTTTAAACCGTTGAAGTGTTCACAGATGGATGGTGTCAGATTTGCCACAATTGATAGAGTTTAAAATTGGAAACTGGATAGTGAGTATGGATTCTTTTTCAGAGGGCTTCACTATATGAATTCAGAATTTATAAATATGCAGTCTTATTGATTATTGTGGTTCTTTCTAGTTTACCAGTGATCAGCCATAACTACAAACACTCTAAATGTTGATATGTGAAGGCGTAATACTAACTCCGCACTAGGAAAGTCAAGGCTTTGAACAGAAGTTGCAGCTGATTCTATAAGGTCCTGTCAGTCTGGTTTATGTTGGAATTTTCCATCTCTCTGGTTCTCATCTGAGTGAGGTACCAGTTTCAGAGTAGCAAGATGTGCCCAGGAATGCAATAGCACAGCTGGACCTTGGCCTGTATCTCACTGGTGTTTTGTCTTGGACACAGTGTGAGACTGCCGGAGGTGTTAGTCTAACAGATGCACTTTCATCCAGATACAGTTAGCATAACACTTAAAGGAAAACTACACCCTTGTATCATTTGCATTTTATTTGTTTCCATGTCAACAGACAACTCCTTTCCTGTAGTTGTTAGGGCTATATGTGTTACCTTTAGTTTGTTTTCAGTGCTCATGGTAGCCCCTGTGATTGCCCTGGGGGGTCTCCATTTCATGGTTATTGAAATCTCATTGTCCATGAGAACTGCATTAGCATATGAGAACATGATGTCAGATCAACCATTTATACCATGTATCTCTATGTTGAAAGAACAAATACCCTTCAAAAACTCTCTGGAAACTCATAAATTGAATGAAGTTTAAAGGGAAAAAACCTGCATTATAACTCAGATAGTTTGCAAAGCTCACTGAAGGTAAATGTGGTATTTCACACCTTTTTGCAGCTTGTTTGTTTCAAGACTAATAAAGCAGACAGGCATACTGGGGAGTTTGAAGGATGATTATGCATCATGTTCTCATATGCTAATGCAGCTCCCAGGGACAATGAGATTTCAACAACCACGAAATGGAGCCTCCCAGAACAGGAACAGAGCCTACTATGGACTGTGAAAACAGACTAAAGCATTTGCATACATCCTTAGCAGCTACATGAAAAGAGTTGTCAATTGACATGGAAACAAATAACATTTAGAAGATCCGAGAGTGTAGTTTTCCTTTAAGAGAATTGCCATGAAACAGATGGTGTTCTAAGTTCTGATCTCTCAGATAGTTATATAACATATTTTTGAAGAAAACGTTAACTTTCTGATAGATGTGTAAAGACTCAGAAGAAGAATACACAAACATCAGCTGTATGCTCTTGTTTTTGCAAATGCAGGTATCGAAGCCTGAGGAACAGAGAAGTGGAAATCAGAACAAGGTTTGGAATCTTATTTGCAACTAGCAATCATCAGCGATGAGTCAACCAATCAGCACTGAGCATTTACCTGCACATGTGAATCCCTTATAACTCGGGCTGTACTTTGTCACCGAAGTTATGGATTCCGTGATTTTCCCAGTTTTTCACATCAGTCTATATTGTTTTAGCATTTCCATGACAACACCATGATTAGTAACACTTTTCATGAAAATACCTTAGTTTTTAGTGTTTGCAAATGAAAGAGTCATAATTTTGTTTCTCACTACCGCTATGTGCTTAGTCCCCAGTCAGCACTTGTGAGTTTTTTTCTGGGACTTGCACATAAGCCACAGTCTCCCAGAAGCCAGCATTATGTGCTGCCTCCTGCTACTGGTCCAGCTGAACAATGATTTTTTTAAACATTTAAATTGTTGCTGATATGCTTCTATAAAAATATATCAAAAGAGAGGTAAATTGTTTAACACATATTTGATTCACCCATTACCTTTCATGACTGTTCCTAAGATTTCCATGATTTCTATTATTTTGTCCATACCATGATTGTCTCCAAAAATGTCCACGATAAAAGCACAGCCCAACCAGTAACTATAAGAAAGAGAGCCTCACTCACAGTGATATAAAAAGTAGAAAGTTCCACTGTTGAAAATGTGGATAACTATTTCTGGTTTAGTTTAAAATAATGTTTTTTTTACTTTTTAATTTATTTATTCATTTTGGTAACTGAGTAAAGCCTATTAGGCACAATGCCTGTCTTCAGGAGTGAACTGGGAGCACTGGGGAGGTTAAGTGACTTGTTCAGAGTCACACAGTATGCAAGTGGAGGTTGTGGGAATCAAACCCAGGTCTGTTGGATGTACAAAGCTCATTCACAGCTCATTACTCTAACCTCCAAGCTGTACTACCACCCCTTATTGTAGATCATCAAACATTGTTTGATAAAATAAGTTTATGAGGACAATCTGGATTTTTCTTATGAGTGAGTTTCTTTGTTTATAGTCTTAGGGTGCCAGAGCTGCTCACCTTCAGTTTGTAATACTTCTGGCCTCAGAATGTATGTGGAGACACTCGTATATGCTGTGTCCTGCACAACTGCAGCAGTTTTGCATCTGCACTGTTCCTTTCCTGCTATGCTGTGTTCTTCATGAACAATAAACAGTTTATACAGCCCACCCTTGCTGCACTGCAGGTCATGCTGCAGAGGGGCTGTACAATTCTGTGGACCAGGTTTCCTAGAACTGATACCGGTAGTGACTCAGTGCTGACATGCGCACTGCTGTCATCACTTCCACCCTATTAAGAAAAAAAAAAAACACCAATGGTGCACACTGACCTCAGTTTCTGACAGGAAACCATTTATTTGACTGCACGCAGTATGAATACTACCCGCTGCTATGTACTGTTCCCTGTTTTTTTTTGTTTTACTCGCACTCCGGATGGTCTCCTTATACTTCCTGGTTCTGGCAAAAGAGGATCATGGGACCAATGGAGGATGCTGGGAGACAGGGCTTTGCAGCAGAGCAAGCGCAGCAGAGGATTCATAATGTGGCATAATGCACTCGCTCTGCTACCATCCCCACTCTTGTGTCACAGCGAAAAATGGATCCGAATCACTCTTACCACGCTATTGTAAGTGTCTGCAAAGCCTACTTTGCATCGGATCAACCCATGTGCATGGGCTGATATGCTGTAAAGTCGGTGGTGTAAACAAGGCTATAGTCATAAGAGACATCTCAAATGTCCCTATAAACTTAAAGAAGCAGTATTTTTTAGTTGGCAAAAAATGCCATCAAGTTTTTTTTAGCAAAAATGTTTTTCTGACATCCTTGGATCCATCCTTCATGTCTTTTTAAATTTTTTCTCAGGTATTTTCAAAAGAGTTTTCATTGCTAATTTTCTAATTAATGACTCAAGTCATTAAAGATGGTTGCCATTCACAATTAAAAATCTCTTCCACTGAGGTTACCACTTGAATGTAACTACTAGATTCATACTCTGGATGCATTCAAGGGTGCTACCACATGGTTCTTATGGGAAACAGAACATCACTATACAATGACATTTATGTTTTTTCATGGCAGGCATGACACAGGAACTTTTAAAATCTTCAAAATTCTGTATATTTGTTCAGGAATGAAAGAAAATTGGTATTTTGATGTTTTTTTTCCCCCAGAAAAACATTACTGAAACAACTACAATGTGACTAACAAGTACTGCTGCTTTAAGAAGAGAATCACAGATGGATTTTTTTTTCACTGGTGATGCAGCAAGCTCCAGTGTTGCCCTCCAGCCAGTGAAAATAAATCACCACGGGAGGCATCTGCTCCAGTTGACACCCAAAGTACAAGAATGACACAGTTGAAAAATGACTTGTCAAACTATTAAGAAAAAACAAATAAGTTTATTTCAGACATGTGCATCACATAAACAGCAGAAAGGCAAATACATGTTTATGTCAAACCTAAAGAGAGGTCATCTGTTATAAAAAGAAAAGAAACTTTTACCAGGAAGGCTAGCTGCATATGAAATCAAGGGCAATTCAGCTTGCGGTACAATGAGACTAGAACAAAAATGATAAAAACGTGCAAATGCACTTAGGTCTTTGAAAATCCAGTCCAACCAAAGGAAAGGGTTGCAATACCATGAAATATTAATAGTTCTAAGGACTGCACATATCTGAAATAAAATTGTTAAAATGTTTTTATCTTTTTACAATAGTTGTGTGAGAGAGTCCCTTTCACCAATTGCATTGGGTTTATTTTTTTTTTACCCATAAAATGCACAGAATTCAGTGGAGGAACATTGGGACAGTTTTTCAAATGTGGGTGCAGGGCTTTCTTCCAGACCTGCTCCACAGGACTTTAACTTCTGCGGTGCGTCAACCCCCTTTGCCACAACTGCACCCAAATTTCCATTCTCGGGTGGAGTTGCAACAGTTTCCACGATTTATTTTATTTTTATTTATTTATAAGTGCATTGGAATTACAACCCTTTGAGTCATAGACTCGTTTCCAAAGGCTCCACGTCATGATACGAACAGAAGAATACAGATAGTAATGAAAATTGAAGGAACAGGTAATACATACAATGGAGAACATTGAATACAATTAGCAGAGTGACAGTGTCATTCAGCAGATAAACTTCAGTCCCATACAAATAGTTGCCAGGCAGTTGTTAGCGTGTCCATTAGCAGAATGTGCTGCTTGTGCCAATGCTCGGGCACAAGCACCGTTTCTTATACCCCTGGGGATCATGCACACTAGACCACAAAACTGTGGTCTAAGCTGTGGCGATCGGTGCAAGGGATGGAAAATCCCTATCATGGACAGGGGAATGCAGCAAGCCCTGTGCATCATATGTTTGGCGCACCAGGGGCCTGCAACATTCTCAGAGCATAGAAAATCCAGTCCAATATCTCAAATCAACAGAAATCTCTTGCTTATTATAAATGTGAATACAGACAGCACCATTAAAGATACCAGAATCTCATGTTTTGAAACCTGTTTTAGATTTAAAAAGAAGCCTGTGTTCTGGCATATGTCTGCATCAGACATATGGGTGCTGGTAGACCAACTAATGGAAGAACTGCACTGAAAGTTTGGATGCTGTCCTGTCTAAATTAACAGAGACCATGACAAAAATGCAAGCTACTGCAAATCACAGACACTGACACAAAAACTCAGGAACTATTGAAAATAGGGCTCACAAGTCTTGGTACAATTGGGTGGAGCCAGACAGAACCAGAGCATGTATTTTGTCCATGTCCATCTGCCTTAAAGTCCCATCCATGAGATTCAGAGAATACTAACACTAAATTGTACAAAATAAATACAATAATTTCTTAGAGCAGCAGTCTGTGTTATGGCAAACATTTTGTACCCATACCACTTTATTATATTTAAAGCAATAGTGCAGTGAAATAGTGCCAATAATTTGATTGTATCTTCTTTTTAACTGTAACATATTCCAGACATATTCCAGTTTTAATTTGCTGGTAAAACTGTCAAGACCTCCCAAAAATAAAGTATTTTGTAAATGGCTTAAATTACTTTTTTCTCAGCAAAACAGATGGGTGCTTCATTTAGCTTAGAAACAGCATTGTAAAATTGGGAAAGGGTGAGGATAAAATCAAATATATACACATGCTATATATATATATATATATATATATATATATATGTATGTATATAGTTTGAGTAAGGTGTTTAATGTTAAACCCCAATTTTTGCACTTTAATAACATTGGCGGTATTTGACACAGTTCCTAAAATTTGGCATGCATTGTCTCTGAAACACATTCACAAGACGTGGAAAGTTTCACAATGGCAGCTTGTGGGGTCTCTTAGTTATGGAATGTCAATTTTTAATGAAGTGTGATATTTTTTCCTATACTTACTACACATTTTGTTTGCTCTCGCCTACAGCCTAGATGGTATGGAATTTTTTTTTCCCAAAACTTTCTAAGTAGAAATGGCCTGTGCCAAGGTATTGCCTTTTGAAGGTTTCGTGAAAAAATGTTAATCTGTTCCAGAGTTATAAGGATTTTGAGGTGTTTTCTGAGCATGCTTAGTAAGATTTTTGGTTAACCCTGTGACACAACCCCAAAATTCTGGGGTCATGAGAGCATTTTGCATTGCACTACTTAGTTTTCATGACCCAAAAAAATGTTTTCAGGTCACAATGGCTGCCATCTTGTTTGTTTTTTTTTTAAACTAAAAAATATGGAAAATACACTAAAATGATGTATTTTAAAAAAAAAGCACCTGACTCTAACTAAACAGGGCCCGTTTAGCTAGATTCTGGAGTTTGTTTCTTAAAAATGTGACTAAATATTAATTACAGAGACATCAGAGTACAGAAGTAAGGAAAAGGCAATCTCAGTATAAGACCACTGGGAATTTGCTCACTTCTGATTCTGAAGTGGGAGATGTGTTGCCAACTTAGGTATCTGCAGCAAGCCAGTCTTGAATGCTGTGTGCTGTATCATAGGTTAACCTCAAGCAATATGATCATCTATCTATATATCTAGCTATCTATCTATGTCACATATCTACCTTTTGTAAGTGGACTGGGGTGCCCACCCCAGTACTGCTTCATTATGCCCATCCTCCCCTCCATATCGTCCTCCACCTGCTAAATATGTGGTGGTACCAGGGTGCCCACTCCCGGTGCTACCGAAGACTATCCTGACACTGGAGTGCCCACTCCCCAGTATTGGCTACTGTCCCTCTGTAAAACAGGAAAACCATCCCTCGTTGATTATTTTTATTTAATCTGCAAATAATAAAATAGTCCCTTGCTAATCTGAACCCCCCATCCATTCAGCACCCACCACTCCCACACATCCTCACTCACCTAAACATGTCCCATGATGTAGGTCCACTCTCTGATAGAAAAGACATCCTGCTGTTGGAATGGGTGACTGTGATATAAAACAATACAGTGAGTCTGGTTATATATTGTACTGTGCTTTTAACTTTTACTCAGAACTTTGTAATTTTTTATTATTTTTACACCAAAGTTTCAGCATGGCCTTTTTGGGACCCACCTCACAAACAAATTAGGTGGAATTTGTTTGTGGTCACTCTGTGAAATCACCTTTCAGGCAGGATTTGAACATTTTCACTTACCAGCTTCATGAGGTGAGGACTTTGTTAAAAAGTTGGTGGAAAAATATGGTAAAATGACCAAGTTGTGTGTGAACGTTGACATGTTTCAAAGTTTACTCATAACTTTACTGATTTTCAATATTTTTCTACAAAACTTTCAACATGGCCTTTTTGGACACCATCTCATGAACAAGGCAGGTGAAGATTTTCAACTCTGGGCAGAAATGTGATTTCCCATTTCAGATGGGATTTGAAAATGTTCATCTACCGGACTTATGATATTGGGTCATAAGAACACTACGTTCAACATTTAGGGTCAAAATATCAAAAAACAACAAAGTTATGAAAGTACATAGACATTTCCATGCTCACTGATAACTTTGGTAATTGTCAATATTTTGACTCAAAACTTTCAACATAGACATTTTTTCACACCACCTCATAAACATGACTGGTGTTGTTTTTCAAATCCTGGACAAAATGTGTGTCTGTACTTGTGATTCAAAATAATGTTTCTCCCATTATTCTATAAATGACACATATCATATATGTAAGGCGGAGTGATAAAATGATTATCTTGAAAATTTGTGGTCAAAATTAATAAAAACAAAATAATTAAGAAACATTGTGTGTGCTGCCAGCCTTTGCCCCAGCAGGTAGTGCTTTGTGATTCCATGCCAGTGAGCAGAATTTGGGGGCAAGCTCAGTGAGCGAACTGGATGTGCTGAGGTTGGGGAGATGCCACTGTCATGTGGGACTACCCCCCCAGCCAGGGAAGAGAAGATGCAGGGTTGCCCGCATGTGCCCAAGTAACATATAGTGAAGAGAACTCTTCTCTTGGCATAGGGCCCACCACTTTTGCACCCGTGGGTGCCATAGTGCCCTGAATTTCAGCTGACAGATGGCCTCTTTTGCTCTCATCACATGGAAATAGAACATACAGACATGTTTCATCCTACACAGGACTCATTAGTGTGCCTTGTGTGTGTAACAGCCCAGAGGAAGGATGAACCAGTTGTATCTTGGTCTTACTGGTTTGGGGATATGTGTAATGTTACATTTCTTTGAAAACTGGCTTTATTTTCAGTTCCCTTTCGGGGCAACTCTTGCCTCATTGCTTTTGTGCTGAGGTTCTTTGTCTTTTAGATTACTTTCCTAGTTTGGGTTCACCATGACCCAAATCATTATGACCAAAATATGACTGGTTCACCTTTCGCCTGGGCTGTAACAGATGAGGCACACTGATGAGTCCTGTGTAGGATGAAACACATGCCAGTGTCTTCTGTTTTCAGCCTTTGAAGAGTGTGTGAGAGGCCACTTGGCACCATACACTCTTTCTTAAAGCAGAACCAAGCTAAATTCTTTAATGATGATTTGCATATACTTCCCACAATGCTTTGCGTTATAGGAATACGTGTAATTTT
The DNA here is from genome assembly GCA_016271365.2 of Neoceratodus forsteri. Classification (NCBI taxonomy): domain Eukaryota; kingdom Metazoa; phylum Chordata; order Ceratodontiformes; family Ceratodontidae; genus Neoceratodus; species Neoceratodus forsteri. The sequence goes on along the minus strand of JADMNL010000030.1, from coordinate 19,172,672 downwards.
ACACACACACACACACACACACACACACATATCATGTAGAAATCACATAGAAAATCAGATTTAACATGTATGCTAATATTTTTATAAACTGAAGCTGGAAATCTGGCTTTTTGGAAAAACATTTTTATTGCACTGCAGTTTTAAGATATTCTTTTTCCTCTGGCTTGGAAGATACCTTTTATCCATGTTTTGTGTCTGCTTTAGTATTACATTTCAGATGACAGATAGCCAATGTTGTGCATCTCTTGACACCCAGGGCCCTATTCACAAAGCTCCCCTGAATGGCGCAAGGGGCTGACACAACAAGGAATGGTGCTAGGTGCAGCTTGTGCCAAAAGATGTACTGAGAGCAATTATACAACGGTTCATACTACGGAGAATGAAGAGCAAGAAAGCTATAAGCTCATGGTCACTCCTATACTATCACATTTACTTAATAGTATTTCAAATTTGTATCTGTAAGTAGAAACATATCCAGGCATTTTTTGTATTCCTGTTTGGTTTTACTAATAATTACTTCTATGGGCAATTTATTCCATGGTTGTATAATCCGTAGAGTACAAAAGAATTTTCTAGTATTGTAATGAACATGTATTTCCCTTCCCCTTGTAGTGGATGCCCCCTGATGTCATACGTGTTATGCTTAAAGGCTAATCCTAGTTTGGACATCATGTAAGGTTCATTTATAATGTCAAATAGGAACAGTAAGTCCCCCCTAACTCAACGTGTTTCTAATGACATCAGGTTTAGGGTGATAAGTCAATCATTATAACATGTATTATAGGTCAGTTAAATGTTTGGTGAACATTCTTTGTACTTTCTCCAATTGTGTACAGGTTGATTTCTTGTACGGGCACCCTAACTGGGAAGCATATTCCAAATGTGGTCTTACGTATGCCCGATATAAGGGCATCATTATTTCGGGATTCCTAGACTTAATATTACATCTAATGGACCAGATTACTTTGTTGGATTTACAGATGACCTAACTTGATTTGAATATTACATATTATTTGAGATAATAATTCCTAGATCTTTTTCATTCGTAGTGGACAGTAGGGTAGTGTCTCCTAGAGTGTACAGTGTGTTAGGGTTCTGATGCCCAAAATGCATAACCTTACATTTTTTATTATTAACTTTCATGCCCCAATGAGTTACCCAATCAGAGATCTTATTCATATCTTGCTGAATAGTTTCAACCTGGGCTAGGGTAGCACAGGGTCCACCAAGTTTGACATCATCTGCATATTTAGTTGAAGTAGAAATGCAGTTGTGTGTCATATCTGCGATGGAAATCTGGAATAGGCAGGGACCCAAAACTGATCCCTGCGGCACCCCACTAGATACATGACCAATGTCAGAAAGTACACCATTTATCAGTACACACTGAGTCCTATTATTTAGCCAGTTGCATATTGGTGATTAAAATATTTAGATTAAGATCTAACGGTTCGCCTTTTAATGCCAGATGAGGCATAACGTCGAAAGCTATGCTGAAGCAATTCACAAAAGTGAGCAGTCTGCATCAGATGCAGGCTGTGTGCACCAAAGGGGACTTTCACCAGCCTTGTGCCACAAAATGGTCTTCAGCACGGCACTAGGGGCTTGCGACAATCGCATGGTGCCATATCCCTTAAATCAGGATTCACTAAACCCTGCCAGAGGACAAAATTCTAAGTACCCTTAGACCAGCCAGGGCTGATCTAAGGGAACTTAGAAGTGTGTCCTCTGGGAGGGTTAGTGAACTTGTGCCATCTGCAGTGGTCCTCCCTCCCCAGCCCTGATCCCCTTCTTATTATTGTAATCATGCCCTTGGTGGACTAGTGGACTCACCTCTCTATCCCTGATCTGCCCATATAATTTAAACATATCCTTCCCTGATGATCTAGTGGACCCCACCCCACTCCCCCCATCCCACCCCTTACCCAGCGACTGGCACAGCCTTCCACTTTCCACCACGGCTGGCTTCACACTCCTTGACACCTCAGTTGGCAGCTGACTGTGGTGGGGGTGGGGGAGCCGCTAGCCACCAGGGACATGATTTTTTTATTACAAGGAGATTGGGCTTGGGGGGGCCACTTGACCACCAGGGAAGGATATATTTAAATTATATGGGATAGGAAGGGGGGTCCACTAGACCACCAGGGATGTGATTACAGTAATAAGAAGGGGATCAGGGCTTGATGGGCCACTAGTCACCAGAGATGTGATTTTTTTATTATGGAGGGGGGCTGCTAGATCACCAAGGATGTGATATTTTCTATTAAGATGGGGATCTGGGTGGTTCCATGTGATGATAGCGATTGAAAAACAGCAATCACTATCATCGCGAATGTATATCACCGAAAAGCATTTCAGTGATATACATTTCTCAGTGAATGAACATCCGGTGCATTTAATTGTTTTCATGGCGGGGCTGTGCTCCCCACACCCCTGCACCCTCCTTACTAAGGATTCTCAACTCCAGTGGGGTGCAACACGAGAAGGGGGCGAAATTCATTAAAAACCAAAAAATGCACAGTTGCAAGCAGCAGCAAAACTACTACCCCGAGCAAGTCCCGAACCCACTGCCTACTGCACCATAGCCAGACCCCCTCACCACCACACCACAGGGCTGGCTCAGTTGCAGCAGGCTCAGCTATCCTCCTGAACCCTCCCTCTTATCCCTCCCATACAACTCCCCATCCTTCCCCTTCCAGTCACTCTGTACGCTATTCCTTCACTACCCTTGCAGGGTAGTGGATCGTGATAGTGCTATAAATTAGTCACTGTTTCTACAGTCACTCATTTATAAGCGCTATCATCACTGGCTACCGATCAGGGCTGGGGGGCCACTAGCCACTAGCCACCAGGGACTGCTGTCCATGGTTCTACTGCCACATGGCCACCCTGTGGCTTGCGGCACACCTTCCAGATATGCCCTCTGTTTAGCATGGGGCCACGGTTGCCACAAGCCATGGGACTGCCGCTGGGACCCTGCCCAGTAGTGAATCAGGCACAGGGTCCCTGGCACATTGGTGGTTGGTGCAAGCTGCCTTAGGCACAGCTTGTGCTGACCTTTTTGAACTGGGCCCCCATAGTTTAACATTGCTTTTCTTGAACTAGCATGCAATACATATATCTTTTGGGCCACAGAGGACATCAGGGCTAACACCATGCTTCAAAACATAAACTCTAACATACTAAGCATAAAATTAAATGTAACACCACAGAAATTTAATTGGAGCCAAAAATGAACTGTAGGGATCAACATCAAAGAGATTCACCAAGTTAAAGAAATCGGCATTTGCACCTGATATATCGGTGCCTTATCTCAGTGGAATTATGTTTATGTGCCCATGTCCAAAATATTTAAAAGGTTTAACTGTAATATCACTCATAAATTTAGTTTTACCAGGTCCCGAGGACTTCCCGGTCTGAATAGCTGCCCACGCTCCACCCCCAAGCTCAACACAGTTGTGACGTGATCCTAGGGAGATTGCGGGGGTGCACTCCATTGTAGTTTATGGGGGGGGGGGCAGCTTTCCAATTGTTTTTTATGTTGTAATGGTAATTTGGTAATGAATCAAGGGCACTACTCAACTAACAAATTGTTAGTTGACCAGTGCCCTTGATTCATCACCAAATGACCATTACAATGTAAAAAACGATTGGAAAGCTGCCCCCCCCCATAGACTATAATGGAGTGCATCCCTGTGCTCCCCCTAGGATCACATCACAACTTTGCTGAGCACAGGAGTAGAGTGTGGGTGGCTGTTCAGACCAGGAAGTCCTCGGGACCCAGTAAATCTAAATTTACAAGTGATAGTACAGTTAAACCCTTTGAGTATTTTTAGACATCGGCACATAAACATAATTCCACTGAGGTAAGGCATCGATATATTGGGTGCACATGCTGAGGCCGGCAAGTCTTTTTGAGGGTTGCAAAGGAAAATTTAAGGAAGCATATAAGGAAGAAATAACACACAAGAGGTATGCTTTGAAGCATTTTAATGCACGGCCATGTGACATGTTTCAGCCAATGATGTTTGTGGATTTGTTTTTATTTTATTTTTTTTTTTATTTATGTATTTCACACAAGATCGTTTAGGCAGGGCCTATTTTCAAAGGGTCAAGGGTCATATACAGCAGCTTAGCATCAATAAAGTATATTACATATTTACAGTTGAGGTTGATAGAAGTACAGCATACACAATATACTAGGAAATATTACAGAGTACATTGAAATAAACTTTAATGAGTTATGATGAAACAGGAGAAAATAATACCAGTGGGTAGTAACAGAGCACAGTTAGGGGAAGAAGAAGAAAGCACAGGGCTCAGGAGAGGTTCAGAGATGTTCTAGACTGGTCAGCGATAGCAGCCACCTTGGTTTGAAGGGACGAGAGAGGATAGAAGCTAGGATTTGAAGTTAGTTTCCAATCCCATTTTATAAAAAACATATTTAACCTGAACTGCTGCTTTAATTAGCAATCATGTAACCTGTATCTGGTAAGTTCTACAAATATTCTTTCTATAAACTACTGTGTCAAAACATTCCAGTTCTTCTTCCTATTGTGCTTGGGGGACATAGAAATTCAACAGCATGCCAAATCCCAGGGTCATACAGAATGGCACATTTATTTTATTATTACATTCTTCTTTCATTACTCTAAATTTTAAGATCACTGACTGCCATACACCTTTGTATTAAATGTTGCACCAGGGTAGCTTACTGCCCCAATGAAGAAACATGCATGGTTGAAACAAGTATGGAAAATAATCATTGATTACTTTGTTTTATGTTTTAGGAAAATTACATTCCATATCCCAGCATTGAAGAGGTACAGTAACATGTTCATAGTTATTGAATATCTTATAAAATGCTGTATTGCAATTAACTTGTACTATTGTACATATAAGGTATAATTTATGGGATGGCCTGTATACATAAAAAAACATTCACTAGTAATTAGACACAGTATTCTAAAACAGACACTCATAGCATTTGTTTTCATATATGGCAAATAAAATGTGTCTGGGTTGGAACAATGACTACTTTAAAGACCTTGTGTTCTGCCTGAAATTAATGGTATTTTTCAAAAGTAGTGAACTATCACTTCTTCTATCTGAACTATTTTTTCTTACTCCTTTTGCTATTTACAAGATTTTCCACCAGACAATACCTGATGTGATATGTGGAACAGCTAGTTCTATTACTCCTCATGCATACTCAGCCCTGTGGCCTCACTGCCTGTAATATCACTACAGTCCAAGAAGAGCCAGTCTTCAAGACAGGTCACTTGTGATGTCACAATAAGTAAGAGCGCACTGCTGATGAAACATGAAGAGGAACAGAACTAGATATGTCAGTATCCGGGTAAAGTACAGATCTGCACATCATACCGAACACTATGAGGTAGAAAGCCTCCTAATGAGCAAATAGAAAATGAAAAATATCTCAGCAATAGAGATGTAGCAACTGAATACTTTCAAACATTAATAATATTTTCTGCCTGCTATTTTTATTATTAGGAGGCCACAATTCACAGTAGTCATTACAATGACAAAGAGGAAAGTACAGGGGCCAGCATGCAAATGAAGCATTGTGCTATGCACCAATGCTTCCTGGCTCCATCAGCCACCTGCACGCCCACCGACCCATGTAGAACCGTGTGAAGGACTTATACAGGAGTGGCACAGGCATGTGATGGCTCACTGAGGACTTGACATGAGATCAAGATCATAACGGGAACTTCAGAAAACAAACTGCACTTGAGAATGGGCTAGAGGGTGAGCCCACTGCACAGCAGGGATGAAATAACAAAATTAGAGTAATTTGCAGTGTGCACTAGACCACCAGTGATGACCAGTGAGGGCATGAACCTTCAACAAAAACTCAGCCCACAAGTGGTCCTTAAGGCATGGTTGTGCAGGGTTGGGGGGACCCCTGAGACAACAGTGCCTCTTGCCATGGGCACCAGGCAACTAGTGGTGTGCCATACTCAGTCCTCTGTGTGTGAGGGGAGCACATGCCATTTTTTTTATCCTGGATTTTATTCCCCTACACCTTGCTTCATGGTGCCTGTCTCCCTCATAAACCTCAAGGCACACATTGACCTCCTGTGTCTCTCTCTGCCACTGTCAATCTGCTTTCATCTTGCTATGTATAGCCCCCAGGTGGGGTCAGGGTGTAACGGCTATACCCCCAGCAGCATCCATCATCAGGCAGTGGATGTGCAGGACTTGGATATATTGAAGTCTGTTGCTACAGACAGTGGGCCAGTTTCACTTGTTCATGAGTTCTGTATGTATGCATGCTACACGTTTATGAATAAAAAAGCTCATTCTTCCCCTCCCACTGGGATGAGGGCCTCTGTGATGAAAACTTTATACATACACATGCATTGTGTGGCTGCATGGCAAAGAGGGTGCACGCCATCATGTTAGCAGGCAAAAAATCCCATTTGTTCCCACCAACACCTAGCTGCCACATTTGCACTGCAACTTATCCAGAGGGGGAGATGCCTCCTCTGGCAGCTAAGTCTGAGCTTTGTATATGGCAGTTTTTGTGGGCGGTGGAATGGGGTACTGCTTTGCACCCCAAACTCGCGCCACCTCCACTATGACTGTGTATCAGGCCCTAGACTTTTTTTTGCTCCTGAGACATCATCTCTCACTGCTGATTTTCTACCCTGAAGTCATATTCCTCTTATTGTGACATCAGAATAATTTTGATAGGACACGGTCGTGATGCTAAAAGCAGGCCTTTATGACTTCATGACAGAAATAAGCAAAATGGACAGTTGCAGTCTGATGAGAAACTTACTGCTTTAATGCAAATGTCCTTAGTGATAAAAATGGAAAGTTCTGAAATTCAAACTTTTGGAGGACTTTGGGTAACAGTGTTCTGCAAATGTAAACTGAATTTAACCAGCAAATCTTTTCAAATTAGATAGCTTAAACATGGTCATACCTTAGGCTTTCATAGTTTTTACTATACATTATTGCTGATGAGGATTATGGTTTTGTGTTTAATTGTCCATATTTATTATATTCCTATTAAACTTATTTAAATGTATCCTTTTTGATAGCGAAAAAGATATCTGAGAATAAAAATATAGATATTTGGAGCAACCTAAGCTATGACATTGATGCAAGTCTTATATCTCTGATGGGGCTAAGAGAACAAATTCCATTTTTGTTATTACGAAGACTGTATTTGCTCTGCAATGTGGCAACATGAAGACAGACTGTTTTGACAGGCTTAGAAAACGCGTTATTGTTGAAGCTAAATATAGCATAATGCTCAAAATGTATTTTTAATGTGAAGAGTACCTTCTTCACTCTTGGATGCACTGCAGACTAAACATGTTATAAGGCAAACTAATTTTATCTATGGCACAAAAAAACTGGTGCTGAATGTTGTAAAACATTAGCAGTTAATGGCTCTTCACTGATCATAATATTCAGTACTGTAAAATTGCACATTCAGAGTTTTACTGAACAGAGTGCATATACACGTGAAAATGGTTTTAGCAAAAAACTGCTGACTGAGACTAGCTAAAGCCTAGCATGTGATATATACTCCATTCTATAGATTTATAATGCAGTTGAAATGTTTTTAGCTATGTAAAATGGGAACATATATCACTACATCCTGACTGGTTAACAGCTGTGCACTATGAGTTTACTAGCAGTGGTTAAAAGGGTACTGGCAATCAAGGCGTAGCACAATAACATATCAATGCTTTTTGTAAAAATGTCTGACTTAAATTATAAACATGGCCACACCTTTGCTCTCATTAAAAAGTCAGCTGGGCTCTGAAAATGAAACTCTCTTAAAATTGAAAAAAAAGAACAAAGAAGCTGAATGTTCTTTCCCTTTTCCATTCCCTTCTTACATACAACAATTAAAAACAAACTAAAGTGCTACTCCTTTACTTTCATGAGCTTCTTTACAGAACATCAAAAAACCTTTCCTATCCTTAACTGCCTACCAGGCAAATCACTGCTTCTTACCCTGTTTAGACATAATGGATTTCCAGGCTTTACTGAAGCCTTCTATTGTATGTGTTTTTGTGGGGAGAGGTGAATATTTTGCCAGTAGACAGCTCCAAAATTTCGAATTCCTGCATTCCATGATAAACAAACATTTCATATTCTGAATGTATGAAAAGACAGATGCTAGACAAGTGCAGATGGATTATTTTTACTATTCACTTTTAACAGTAACAAAAATGCTTTTAAAAAAGTTAACTTTTTTTTTTAAAGATTTTTCAGTTCCCCATTTTGTAAGTACAATAAGACATGCCAGGGTATGGGTAATTATGTGATAACCACACTTCCAGGTGCGTAAGGCACTCAGCATAAATGCCTTGTGTCACACAACGCAGCTGGGCATGCATTTTTCACATAGTTATCCACACCCTCTTGAGTCTTATTGCTTACTTCATGTATAGTATCCATACAATCTCATCAAAAGCCAGAAATGTATGCATGCTGGCTTAAAGGATTGGTTCAAAAGTAGCCCCTTGGTTATATTTCAAGCAAACAAAAAACTGGCTTAGGCTTCACATGATTTTATAGTTCCACAGAAAACTGTGGGGTTATTTAAGGTTGTTGAGGAGCCAAAGCTGTTCTCAGTGAGGACCTGTTCATGTGGAAATGTAATGCAATACAGAAATGGCACAAATATAAGGGCCGTGGATGGGAACTACAGGAGAGACATGAGGATGTTCTACTTCATCGAGAAGGTGGTGGAACCATGGAACATATTACCAGCATAAGTGGTGGTGGCATGTACTATAAGCAAGTTCACAAACAGGTGGAACAGGTATAGGGGGCTGTTAAAACCAAAAGGAGGAGTAAGTGAGGGGAGATTAGGAGGAGAAGGTGGTCTGGTGTTGTCATTAGGACTAAATATTTCTCTAAAATGGTAGAACAGGGATAAAGGTAGAAACATTTTCTGGGTAGGCTGGAAGGACCCTTGGTCTTAATCTACCATTACAGTCTATGTTTCTATGTTTCTATCATTAAAAGAGAATTGTGCTAAACCTGTAACTTTTGTTTTAAGATGGCATTAGGCAAGCCCTTTACTATAAGCATGCACTCCCTTTCGGTGGTTAGCTGAGCTGGTGAGAGGAGGGCCTGAGCCAGTCACCATCTTCTCCACCCATCTGCTCCTTCCTTGGTGTTCTTTGTTGGTATGTTGGGTTGGGTAGGTGCACTCTGTGTGGCACATGAGGGAAGGAGGGTGGTGGCTGCTGAGTTGGTGGGGGGAGCTTTGCTTGTCTTTTTTGCAGGGCTGGGAGAGTAGAATGAATGGTTGCTGAATGGGTGGGCCAGAAGGGGGTGTAACATCTTTGTGTGGTGGGAAGGGTGGTGCTGGGTGTTACCAGTGCTGAGTAAGTGAGGTGAAAGGGGTATCTTTTTGATGATGGTCAGGTCAGGGTGGGGGAAGGAGGGTCAGTTTTTGGGTGCTACAGAAGGTGAAGGGAGAGAACCTTGTTTTTTTACTGAAAAGGATAGTTTTGCTACTTCTCTCAGCAAATTGCTGGCAAAATGCCAACTTCACATTACCAATGTGAAATGGGAATGTTGGCATTTTGCCAAGAATTCCCTATTAAAGTATAAATTTGCAATACTATTGATCGCCAAGAGGAGATAACTGAACACCTTTACAAGGCTGGTCGCAGTACTGTGTAGAGGCCTGAAACCTGATTGGAGAAGCTCACAGATGTTATATTTTTCTAAGTCAGCCTCCAGCTGCACCATCACTCTTTTTCAACAATCTTATCCAAAAAGAGTAGGTTTGAAACTGGTCAGTAATTCGCAAGAACATCAAGGTCCAAAATTGACTTCTTTAGGAGCGGTCTCACCACGGTGTTCTTCAGTGCAGTTGGAAAGATGCCCTGCTCTGAGGAACACCTGACGATATCTGTGATAACCAGACCAAGGGATCCATTGCATTGTGGATGACACTCTTCAGTCACATACATTTTTCTTATCTTAATTAAGCAACTTGATTGTAAAGAAACTGCAAAGTCCAAAGAAGCCTGATTAATTGCTGTCTTTACAGGGCATAAAAGAATAATAAATCTGATAGAAACTGTGAGGTCATTCTCTCCCTCTTTCCCTACCTACCTTACCATCCTCCTCTCACTCCTTCCTACCTTGCTCCTTATAACCCCCTTTCTCCTTGGCCCTACCCTCTGTCCCCACCCAACTCTACTCTGCCCCTTCCACAGTTCACACACCTCCTCCTCCTTACAACCTCCTTTCACTTTGGCCCAACCCCTGTCTCCACCCAACTATACTCTGCCCATTCACAGTTTCACCCACCTCTCCCTGTGATGCACCCCTCCCCACTATCTGTTTTGACAAGGTCCTCTCCTAGACTGCTGACTTTTTCCCTCCCCCTCCTCCTCCTCCCACCTGCTAGAGATGCCTCCCTCTACTCACTACATTGCATTAATGCCTCTGTCAAATGCTATGTTACAACATTGACTAAGCTGATTGTTAATGCTGTAATCTGTGTCTGATGCTTTATGTACATATTATTTTTTATTATTATTTGCATAAACTGTGACTGTGTCTGACATGGAACCTTTGTAAAAGACCTCCTGCTCAAAGGTTGTTTCTGAAAAATTAATAAATAAATAAACAGATCAGTACTTTATTGTAATGTTCCATATGCAATATGGCTTAGAATCATTAACTATACTTTGAACAGTGGTAGTAAGCACATCGGTGGTAAACCTAGTAGAGGTCAATGAACTCTACAGATATGATTGCTACATGAATCAGTGAATGTCATATCAGCTGGAGTCTTGGAAATGAATTGAAAATAGTAAGAGCACTTATTTCAAACTCTCCTGCATTACAGTTAGCAAGGCTGGTCATCAAGGTACCATTTTTCTGTTCTTCAGACATTAGAGAAAGAAGGTCCACTCCCACTGGTAATACTTCCCCAGTTTGGGGGTTACTGGATTGAAGATGAGGCAAGCATTAGTACCCCAACATCATCAGAGAGCAGCATTTATGAAGATGAAGATGAGCATCTCAGCCCAAGCACCTATGGGTATAAACTAGAATGCAATGAAACGGTTAGAGCCTACAGAAAACATTACTTAGGAAAGGTCAGTATGACTGAATGAACATATCATCTTTACAACTCTGTAACGTAACTAGAAATTGAATTCCTGGGAAAGTTTAAGTATATTCTAAATGAGCAGATTTCTCACAGTTTAATATTTTCTTTATTTTACTTTTTTATGTACTGTAAACAGGAGGCCAAGACATGTTCTTCAAATTCAAGTCACAGATAAGCACTGTACGCAGGAATTTACAACCAAATGGGTAACCATACAATCAGTGTCGGACTCGCTCACCTGTATATCTGGAAATTTCCAGATGGGATCCCTCCATTGAGCCAATACCTTTCTTGTAAACATAGAATCATAGACTTTGACACAGAGAAGGACCGCTTGGCCCACCTAGTCTGCCCATTTCCCTACCTACAAGCTGCAGATCCTAGTTAACCAACAGCCAATTTCTTCCTACCCCTCACAAGAATTGCCTTATGTCTGTCCCATGCATTCTTGAATTCTCCCACAGTTTTAGACCCCACAACCTCCTCAAGAGGGCTGTTCCATGCGTCCACCACCCTCTCTGTGAAAAAATACTTCCTCACATTGCCCCTGAGCCATCCCCCCTCTATCTTCAAATTGTATCCCCTTGATCTTGCACATCTCTTTTCCTGAAAGATGCTACCCTCTTGAACTTTGTTGATTCCACTGAGGTACTTAAAAGTTTCTATCATGTCCCCCCTCTCCCTTCTTTCCTCAAGGGTATACATATTAAGCTCTTTTAGTCTCTCCTTGTATGGCTTCTCTTGCAGACCCTGTACCATTTTAGTTGCCCTCCTCTGGACTGCCTCCATCCTGTCTATGTCCTTGTGGAGATGGGGTTTCCAGAACTGGATGCAGTACTCCAGATGTGGTCTCACCAACTGCCTGTACAGAGGGATAACAACTTCCTGTTTTCTGCTGGTGATGCCTCTCCCTATACATCCCAGTATCCCCCAGCCCTCACTACTGCCTTCTCACATTGCTTGCTAACCTTAAGGTCATCTGATATGATTACCCCCAGGTCCCTTTCCATTTTTGTTGTTGTTTCTACCTCCCCCCACTGTGTACTCTTTCCCCTGGGTATTTGTTTCCCAAGTGCATTATTTTGCACTTCTTTGCATTAAGTCCAAGCTGCCATACTTCTGACCATTTCTCCAGCCTTGTCAAGTCCCTTCTCATCCTTTCCATGCCTCCTTGTGTATCAACCCTGTTGCAGATCTTTGTGTCATCTGCAGAGAGGCGTACTTTTCCTTCCAGTCCCTCTACAATGTCACTTATAACTACAGTAAAAAGGACTGGACCAGTACTGAACCCTGCGGTACCCCACTAGTAACCCCTCTTTCTTCAGAGCGGACTCCATTTACAATTACCTTCTGTGTCCTGTTGTCCAGCCAATGTTTTACCCAGGCTACCACCCTGGGACCCACTCCCAGGCTGGTTAATTTGATTATTAATCTTTTGTCTGGGACTGTGTCAAATGTCTTGCTAAAGTCTAGGTAGGCCATGTCCACAGCCCCTCCCTGGTCTACTACTTTGGTCACCCAGTCAAAGAAATCAATTAGATTCGTCTGACATGACCTTCCCGTTGTGAACCCATGCTGCTTTGGGTCCTGTGCCCCACTGGCCTCTAGGTATTCAACAGTTATTTCCTTCAGAAGTGATTCCATCACTTTCCCTACCACAGAGGTCAAACTGACAGGTCTGTAGTTTCCTGCCTCTGTCTTGCTCCCACTTTTGTGAAGGGGAATCACATCCACCTTCCTCCAGTCCTCAGGTACCACACCATCCTCCCATGATTTGTTAAAAAGGGTAGTCAGTGGTGTCACTAGTTCTCCCCTTAATTCTTTTAGAATTCTGGGGTGAATTCCGTCAGGCCCCATTGCTTTGTCCACCTTCAGTTTTAGGAGTTCTTTCAGAATCCTATCTTCTGTAAAAGGACTGGGATCGACCCCCCTATACAGAGAGCTTCTGTTAACTGGATTAGGCACCTCCCCCTCCTCCTCTTTTGTGAATACTGAGCAGAAGTATTCATTCAGTATCCCTGCTTTTTCACTGTCCCTCTCTGCACACCCACCGTCCATTCTATTCAGCCTCACTATCCCTCCCTTTGTCTTTCTACACTCCCTGATGTACCTATAAAAAGTATTATCCCCCTTCTTAACCAAGTTGGCTATCTTTTCCTCAATTTGGGCCTTTGCTATTCTGACTTCCCTCCCTACTTCCTTCTGCCTTAACTGGTACAGTTCTCTGTCCTGCTCCTTCTGTGTTTCCTTATACTTCCTAAATGCTATCTTATTCTCCCTAACCTTCCCCACCACCTCTTTTGAGAACCACAGTGGCTTTTTCTTTCATTTTGATTTGTTTATTTGCTTCACAAAAATGCTTGTTGCCTCTGTGATGGTAGTTTTGATGTTTCCCCATTGTTGCTCCACCCCTCCTTCTAGCCTGTTTGCTAGTGCTTTTCTAAGGCACTCTCATCTTGTCAAAGTTAGCCTTCCTGAAGTCCCTTACCCTCACTTTTGTATGGCTTGACTCAGTAGCTGAGTTTATCATGAACCACACTGTTTGGTGGTCACTTGTTCCCAGATGGCTACCCACTTCTACAGCTGAGATCCTCTCACTGCCCCATTTGAGAGTACGAGGTCTAAGATTGCTCCCTCATGAGTGGGTTCCAAAACTAGCTGTCTGAGGCTAATATATCATATATTTTAATAGGGATTATTCTGGTCTTTATAATTAAAGTTAGCCACAGTGTACCAAACTAAAGTGGTCTGTGAATAGAAATAAGTTCCTGTTTTCCAGGTGGGCTTCCCACACCACATTTCAAACCTGCATCCAATCCATGAAAAAAAATTCTGTCCAACATAACTCAAATTATGGCAAATGGCATGGGATGAAACTAGGTGTGGGTGAAGTGAAAAAACTTCTCACTTTGCATAGCACTACATGAACTTTACATAGTGATACGCTACGCGAAGTTCGCACTACATGCCTATGTGGCGTACGAAGTTTACACTTCACATAGTGGAAAATAAAGTCCACTAATTCACTCACTTTGCAGCTTTTTTTGCTGAAATACTACATGAATTCTGGTGTAGTGTGAAGTGGGCAATTTGCCTGCACTACGTGAAGTGTGTAGTGGGCCACTATGTGCTAACTGCGCAGGCCAATTTAAAAATTCACCCATTTCTACAAGAAATAAGACAGTACCAGGTTAACTAGCAGCAAGGACAGGCTTTATAATGTGCTGTCAACTTTTCTTTATTCATATAAGGTTTCATTTTTCAGATTACAAAACAAGTTCTGTATTTTCCTTTTTTGTATTCTACCCTAACCCACCCTACCCACAGGACACATAGAAATCAGCAGATGCACAGCTCAGTGTGCCCTCCTGCACAAATATGGAAAATAAATAATAAATAAAACATTTTCAATGATACTGTAAGAACACTGCATCTTTCAGAAAGTAGCATTTTTTTGTGATGACGTTTCACTTAGTTGTAAGGAACTGCCACCCTACTGTATATCACTCAGAATTTAGCAGACAACCCCAAAAAAAAAAACAGCATGGCCATGGTTGATATAGCGCAGTGCTACCACATTGATTTGACATTTTCCCTGTAACTCCAGGGCAATTTTCTGATGTTTTCCTGTGGATTACATTATTTCAATGGAAGACAAATGTTTTCCTGTATAACCAATGCAAGTCTATGGGGAAAATCCCCTGATGATGGCTCTGAATCCCTATAAAATACAGGAATACCTGTAGATCTGGGAACCCTGACATCATATTATTTGTTAAGCACAGGACGGCCTGACATTTCTGTAGAGAATATCTTTATGCCTGAATAGGTGCTGATTCTGGCACTCTGTTAAAGCTTCCCGGTTCTTTAATTCCTACTGAGGTATCATCAAAATGTGAACACAGTGTGCTGGCCCTGGCTTGCAGAATGCAGATTAGGGCGAGGCTCATGGTTTCCTAGTTACAAATGGCACTGACACACACATGCCATTTAAAAGTGATCTTTATATTCTTTTCATATGGCATACAGAGGCGAGGATGTTTTTGGAAGCAGTGTACCGTCTACATTGTTTTATATAAGGTTGCTGGCATTCCTTATAGAACTTAAAAAAAAAACCTTATTGTGACATTTACAATACAAATCTTGATTGAAAGTGTTTACTTTTCATGTACTTAAACCTTCAATTGTAATAGTTCTTTTCATTGTCAGGAGCATTTAAACTTTTACTGCACTGGTAGCAGTCTGGGAAATCTGATCCTTTCTGTCAAATGTGAAGAGAGTGATGGCCATGAATACTTAAGGATTATACTCAGGTAGGGCAAATGGCAGTCATGCTTATAATACATTTTATTTGTGCAGGAAAACAGTGAGGATTATTCAACACTCATCAAATATACATTCTTATTGCATGGGGCTGATGCCCATCCCCATTTTCCCCAATTCTTGTACCCTAATCATCGCAGTTGCAGTGGCCTCATCTTCCCCAAGCTGGGAGGGTGGGTGCATGACCACCTTCTCAGTCAACTCTGGTGCCACACTGTGATCAGCTGATAGGGTGGGGGCTGTGTGAATGCTGGACAGGGAGGTCAACACCCTTTCATCCCAGAGCTGAGACCATCTAGGGGTTATCATCTCTGATGACCTCAAGGTAGGGAAACAGTGTGACAAGGCAGCAGGTAAAGCAAATAGGATGTTGGGATGCATAGGTAGGGGCATCACCAGCAGGAAAAGGGGAGGTCATAATTCCACTATACAAGACACTAGTGAGGCCCCACCTGGAGTACAGTGTACAGTTCTGGAGACCTTACCTACGTAAGGTCATAGACAGGGTAGAGAAGGTTCAGAGGAGGGCAACAAAGATGGTACATGGATTGCATCACAAGTCCTGTGAGGACAGGTTGAAGGAACTGAACATGTACTCCCTGGAGGAGAGGAGAGAGAGAAGGGATATGATAGAGACATACAAGTATCTTACAGGGAGGAACAGGGTGCAGGAAAACACTATTTTTAAGCAAAAAAGATGTTCCAGGACTAGAGGGCATGGGATGAAGTTGGAGGAGGATGATTCAGAGGAAACATGAGGAAGAATTTCTTCACAGAGCGAGTTGGTGGACAAGTGGAACACCCTGCCAGAGGAAGTGGTGGGGCTGAAACAATCATGGGATTTAAAGAATGCATGGGATAGACATAAAGGAATTCTGGAGGTCAGGGGTAAGGGGCAACAGACTTCTAGGAAAACGTAAACTGAACTTACAAACTTAAATGGGCAGACTGGGTGGGCCATAGGCCCTTATCTGCTGACACTGTCTATGTATCTATGTATCTATGTATCTATGTATCTATGTATCTATGTATCTATGCCGAGCTCCCTACCGGTCCCCAGGTGTGACATCCAACTTTGAATGTGAATCTGGGGTTCCAAGGTGATAATGTGGTTTGCTACAGCACCACTGAACAGACTCTCCAAACATACCTTAATATAGATGACTGTGATATTTATTTATTTATTGATTTAAGCTTCAGATTGATACCTTTGAGCCAGAGGCTCATTTACAAAGGTTCCAAGTCAGGTGACGCAATACAGAGCCATTGAGTTACATCAGTGAAAACATTGTACAGAGAGAGGAACAAGGGTGACACTAGGCAACAATAAACATTCGAAAGTGAAACATTTGGTGGCTACATAACAAAAAATACAGGTTACTAAGTGCAATGAACAGGTTTCTAAGTGCAGTTGGGCAGAAACAGACAGAGCGATTAGAGAGTGCATGGCAAAGCAACCACTTGTTTGCGGTAGTGAGGAATTGCCATGTAGGGGAATTAGAAGGTCTAGCCAGATCCACGACAAGGATGATATAAGTTGGGGGGGGTGCAGCCTTGAAGGCATTGTCAGGTGGGAAGGTGGGTGAGGTGGGTGGGAGAAGGGGTAGGGGGAGCTGTTCAGGGCAGTATGGGATACTGGGGAATGTGGAAGGCCCTCAAGTGACATTGATAAGGGCTAACAGTTGCAGGTGGTCTCACGTGGCAGCAAGTTTTAGAGTCCGGATTTGAAATGGCTGATTTTGCTGGACCCAAGAAGTTCAGTAGGTAGGTCATTAAGCCATTTAGGGCCCCTGTAGGTGAGGGATCATTGTGCGAGTGTGGTACGCTTAAAAGGCACTAGGAACACTCCTTTAGTAGCACTTCTGGTGTTCACAGTTGATTGGGTGTAGTTGTATAGTTTGGAGGTGGGCTCAGGCATAAGGTCAATCAGTGCTTTTTTCACAAGTAGACAAGCCTGGCATTTGATTCTGTGATGAAGGGGAAACCAACCGGTGTCTGAATACAAGGTGCATGTATGCATCTGATAGTCAGCACCCAGGGCCAGGGGGCAGGCCTTGTTGAGTAGGGTTATGATCCTCTTCACAGCAGTGTCAGAGCCAGCACCATAGATCACTAGACCATAGTCAATGGTAGATAGCACAGAGCTGCACGTAACCAGTTTAAGAGCCTCCAGGGGCATAGTGTGTCTACGTCAGTACAGAACTCCCAGTTTGGTGTTAGCTGTTTTGACAAAGTGTCCAATGTGTGTTGTGAAGGAGAGCGTGTCATCAAGGTATACTCCAAGATATCTGAAGGTGCTGACCTGCTCTAGCAGCTCACCTTTTTGACTTGTTATGTGTAGGGGCCCATGTTTTTTCCTGTTTTGTGGCACCATGAAGAGCATACACTTTGTTCTTTTTGTAGTTGAGTAACAGTTTATTGTGGGAGAACCAAGATTCTAGCCATTTAAAACTGGCCTGTAGGTCAGTGGTTATAGTAGTGATGTCCCTACCAGATGCAGAAATGACCGCATTATCAGCATAATGCAACATTTTTGCTGGGCAGGCAACAGGTAGTGAGTTTATGAATAGATTAAATAAGAGTGGACCCAGCATGGAACCTTGGGGGAAGGCTGACCTCCCTAGGCTCAGAGAGAATGTGAAGGATCTTCATACATTGTGTTCTACGAGAGGTAGCTTTCAAACCAGGTAACAGTGCTAGATGAAAGGCCTATGGAGAGGAGACACTGTAGTAGGAGTTGGTGGTTATCGGTGTCGAATGTCTTGGTGAGGTCAATGAATATAGATCCTACTGCCCTTCCATTATCCAGAGCCTCATAGAGCTGTGTAGTGTAGTCTATCAGGGTTGTTTGGGCAGAGTGTTGTTTATGGAAACCATGCTGCTGTGTACTTAGCAAGTTGTATTTCTCTAAACGCTCAGTAAGTTGGTCAGATACTGCATGTTCCAGGACTTTGGAGAGAGGTGGTAAAATGGAGATGGAGCGATAGTTAGAGAGGCAAGCTCAGTCTCTACTTTTGTGGACCAGTGTGACGTGTGCTGCCTTCCACTTGTCTGGGAATACGCCCATTTGTAGGGATGTGTTCAAGATTTTTGTAAGTGGTCCAGCTAGCTCATTTAGTGTTAGGGCTACTAGCTTCATGTCGATGGTGTCACTTCCCATCCTGGTCTTGCCCAGTACCCGCTTGACGTACCATTTGGTCTCAGCCTTGAAGAGGTGTCTGAAGTAGAAAGGCAGTGGGCCGTTGTGTGTAGTGGGAGGCAGGCTCAAGTTAGGGGGCTGTCCAGACTGGGGGGAGGGGAGGTATGCCCTGGGGAGCACAGCATTTAGGTACATGAAAGCAGTATTAAATGCATTTGCAATGTCACTTGCATCCTGGAGTGTCCCTTGTGGGGTAACTAGAAGATCAGGGTGTGCCATGGTGGTCCTGCCTGTAAGGGATTTCACTGAGTTCTAGAATTCCTTTCCATTTCTCAACTCCTGTTTAGAAGGTCTTTGTAGTAGGAAGCCTTGGCCTGCCTGATAAGTGCTGTGCATTTATTTCTGGCTTCTTTGTAGGCAGTGAGGTCGACCATATTCCCTGATGTGTTGGCCCTATGCCAGAGGTTGTCCTGAAGTCGCATAAGGTCAATTAGAGTTCCAGAGAGCTAAGGGTTACTGACCCCTCTTACTTTTTTTGAGCTGTAGGGGGTGAAAATATCACGGGCATTTGTAAAGACTGAGCAGAAGTAGTCTAGGGCTTAGTTACTATCTCTGGCAGTGTCAAGAGGTGACCAATCAGTTAACCTCAGAAATATTCCAACAGACTGGGTCTTAGCGTGCGAGTTCTGGTGTTCTGAGGTGAATGCTTTGTGAAATTATTGGACCAGGTGCACATAATTGGGGAGTGGTCACTTAGGGAGTCAGGTAGAACAAAGATCTCCGTGATATGGTCGGGGCAGGTGGATAGGAGCCAGTAGATAAGTTTACTCGAGCCAGTCCTATAGTTTATCCTTGTGGCTTGTGTGACCAATTGCGTGAGGTAGAGGCTAGATATTTTGCCTCTAGCTTCTGCTGCATCTTGAGATTGCCAATTGACATTGAAGTCTCCGACTGTCAGCTGTTCCCAATTTTGGCTGATAAGCCCTTGGTTACTAAAGAAGTGATCCAGTCCAGGTCCCTGTTTACCAGGGGGTAGATATACTGTTGAGAGTACGAGGACCTTATTTTGTTGACCAATAGAGAGTTTAATACTGAGAATTTGCACATCCTTGCTAAGCAGACTGGCCGGTAGGACTTGACCCCTTATATCAGATTTGATGTAGACCAGGCAGCCACCACCCCTCTTGGACAGCCTATCCTGCCTGAATGTGGTGAAACCATCAAGGGCTATTGCAGTATCAGGGACCTTGGGAGACAGCCACATCTCAGTGAGGGCAATAACATCCAGTTTGATTGTTTCCACCCATACCTGGAATTGCAGGAGCTTAGGCATGAGGCTTCCAATATTCAGGGATACAATCCTTAGATGGCCCAGCCTGGTGTTATCTCCTGCTGGAGGACATCTAGGGCCTGGGTTCAGGTGCACATTGCCAGACAGTATAAGCAATAGGAGGATCAGTTTTCTAAGGGATCGTGGTGAGAGCAGCCAAGGTAAGCAGGCTTGATTTTGCTTGCAGTTCTTGAGGTGTTTGTCGGAAGCTGCAGAGGTCCACCTGTGCAGTAAGTTAGCCATAGATACAGGACAAGGTACTAGTGGCAAGTACTGGTTCAGGTGGACCTTAAAGGCAGTTGCCAGCCGCTGGTCAGAGGAGGTACCCCTCAAGTTATTCAGGGGTTGTGTATTAGGGGAGGTTTTGTAACCCCAGCCAGGGTAAGAATTCAGCCAGCAGACGAGAATGAGGATCAATGTCCAATGAATATGAGTCTGCATTCTAGGTAGACAGAGTGCATGTCTGTATGTAGGCATTTGGTGGTTGAGCTAAGCTAGTCGGGGAGTGGGCAGAATACAACGGTAGGGACAGGCACAAACCTTAGTAGATGGTACTAGATTCAGTGGTTGCTGCCCTTTAAGAGGGAGGTGTATGGAACTTGATACTCTCTGTATGTGTTGGTGGGTGGGTGGGGCCAAAGTGTATTTAATTAAGGTTCGAGGGTTGGAGGGTTGAAGGTTGATATTTAAAATTGGTAAACTCTTAGTTTGCCCTCCGCTATCCTGACTCTCAGTTTGTCTTTTACCACCCTATCACAAAATGGTTTGGAACAATAAATTAGTCATTGATGAACAGTAAATTAACTTGTTTCAAGGCATTGCCGAAATCATATTTTATATTACAAAATAGTTCCATAAGCCAAATAGGAGTGGATGTTAATACTTCAGTGCACAAAGGCATGTTTTAACATAATTGTTTTTCCCCTTAATTTCTAGGTCCAGATTCAAAACAGTACATGAGCGAATACCTCTAGTTGGACTAAGCAAACTTCCCAGTATTCCACAGATAGCAAAGGTATACCAGTTTCCTTTATAAAAATGGATAGGGATTTTTAAAAATTATTTATGATGCAAAATCACAGTGCATGATAGATGGAAAATATATAAAAGGTGGCACCAACTCAGGTCCACTTGAATTGAGTTCACATTCAGATGCTGCCAATCAGGCAAGGGTAAAGCTTACTCGCTGTATGCAGCAGTTTCTAGAGTTGGCTGCGCTGGGTTAAATATCACTAAAGCGGAAAGTACTGCGGCTCCCCGGAGAAGAAGAACAAAGCCTTTGAGAGCCCTTTCTACTGTGTTGTGCAGCTTGTGCACTATCAAAGAACTGTAGGTTAGGCAGTTGCTGTTTAAAAAGTTCACTATTGTTGCAGCATGAAGTACCTGGGTGTTTTAGGATTTCAACAAACTGAAAAAGATGCATTTGTAAGATACAGAAAGGAAACTGAATAATTACCAAAAGAAAAAAAAACAATCACAATTAAAAGATTTCAAAACTGGAAAGGCTGATTGGCAGTGACAGGATGCATAGTGCATTTCCATGTGGGCAACCCTGGTTCAGGAGTAGACTTGGTAATAGACCGGTAGCACATTACAGAAATAAAAGTGTGCAGCATGCATTCCGCATGCTTATTAAGCATGCAGCAAGCATGCAGCATGCTGCCCACTTGTATTTCTGTAAGGGACAGTGGTAGTACTATTGCTCGCTATGCTGGCAACTGGGGTTTGAGCATTGACCTGGATCACCGGGGTCACTGCTGTGGATGGAGAATTGAACATCCCAGGGAAAGCTCTCATCCCTTGGGGAAGGGGTCCTGCAGCTCTGCTGCTTGACTGACACCCAGTGCCTGGCTCCATGCCTGACTGTTCTTTGGTGGGAAGGGGAAGCCTCTTCTGCTGACCTCACCACAAAGAGCAACCATGGATGATCGCTGGAGCAGGTATGTGGATGATGGGACTGCGAGGTAGCTGAGACTGGATGGCAGACATCCAACTGGGGCAGAAACACCTCTATGGAAAAATAAAATCTGAAAAAGCTGTCCATTAAGATTTTTTTCTGAGTCACAATTCCTCATTCCATATCTGAGTCCATCTGTCCTTCCCACATTTTAGATCTGGCTTAGATAAAAATCTAGACATTCTGGTCTAACGTGAAGTTGAGATGTACAGGCAAATTCAGATGTCTGGATGTTGTTCTTCATAATTTTCAGATGCTGTTTTTCTATAGGGGGTAAAGGAACACAAGACATTGATGTGTGTGCTTGCCTAGATGTTGTGTAACTAAGACTTGCTTAATTGTTCATTTTTCACACCAGCATCACCTAGAATCAAACAAGGAATGATTGACTTAAAGGGGAACCGTCAGCACTCTTTTCTGTGTTAGTCCTGTTGTACTCTCAGGTTAAATACAGTCACAGAGGACTGTATGTAGCCTTAAGAGAAAAACAGGACTGGCAGACATCTTACTGGGCTTATAAAACTCTAACACTGCAGATTGCAGGCTATTAAATTTCCCCCTGCTGCAGCCCTGCTTTGATGACAGCTGCAGGGGATTCTGGGATTTCTGGTTACTACAAATGTCAGTCTGGAAGTCAGAGCCTTAGCCTGATACAATCTACCATACTGCAGTAGACAGTAATAAAAAGCAAATTGGGACCACTTTGTGCACACTGTTCCCCTTTAAGGCATTAGAAAAGTATGTAAGGCACTGGAAGCCATACTAACATTTTAAAATATTCTGTTAACATTTCACAGTTTGCATGTTTTATCATTGTTAGAAAATATGAAAAATACATACATAAAGAGAAGTTTTTAGCCCCGTTAGTCCTTGGAAAACTGGAGGCATTGAAGATTCTGATACTTTTGGTTGAATAGATATACTAAAGGTATCGTACTAGATGTTGTAGTATGCAAGCTTTTGAGGTCAAATACATCACATTATCAAGGGTTTTAAGTATACAGAATGCTGAAATGCTTGGTAAGGGGACCTGTATGATCCTGTAAGTGTGTGCACTGTGACATCTATGTACAGTATCTACTGTGCTGTGGGATGATACACGGATTCCAAGGAGGAAGAAGATCTGGGAGTGGTAATAGATGCCAAAATGACTCACTCAGAGCAGTGCAGGAGAGCAGCAGCAAAGGCAAATAGAATGATTGGGTGTATTGCTAGGGGGATAACATTGAGAAGGAGGGAGGTTCTACTGCCCCTGTACAATTCCTTGGTGAGGCCACACCTGGAGGTCTGTGTGCAGTTCTGGCACCCTCACTTAAAGAGGAACGCTAGTCCAGAGGAGAGTGACGAAGATGATCCAAGGGCTGGGGGAAAAGTTCTGTGAAGAGAGGCTTAGGAAGCTGAACATGTACTCCCTGGAGGATAGAAGGGACGGGGGGGACATGACTGAGACCTTTAAATATTTGAAGGGGATTAATAGAGTAAACACAGAGGGTTTGCTAAAATTGGAAGGGAAAGGGTCTACGAGGTGGTCACAGCCTAAAACTGGAAGGAGGGAAGTACAGAGGAGAAGTGAAGAGACACTACTTCACGGAGAGGGTGATAGCATCTTGAAATGCATTACCAGAGGAGCTGATGACTGTGAAATCAGTGGGAGGATTCAAAAGGGGTTGAGACAGGTTCATGGGCAAGGTACACGTAGGGAGTGAAGTGAACAGCAGGAGTGCTCTGGGGGAGGAACCAGGGAGCAAGGGATTGAAAAGGGGAGGGGGGGGCAGCAGCAAAGAGATAACTATGAGCTGCATCTCAAGCAAATACAATAGACCATTAGGCCTAATCTGTTGGCAACTTAGTATGTTAGTAAAATGTATCACAATCTTTGGTGACTCCATTTATCTGGTTACAATTTAATGTGCCCCCTCCCCACGAGAACAATGTGAACATTTCCAAGATGGCATAAATCTAATTTCAGCTTGTTACTCTCCAAAGGCTCTTTGTGATGATGCAAGTGGACTGAAATTTAATCCTGTACTCTACCCCAAGGTGAGGTTGCATGATTAATATTTATAAAAGAAAGTTCAATTTAATGTCGTAATAAATAACACTTCACATACTAGACATACATGACAGATGTAGTCTCTAACAGTCTTTCTATTTAAGGAACTGATCTCATATTCTTGTCTGACAGGCCCAGAAAAAATATGTATGACCTTCCATTACTAATACAGTGATAAACAGGCAACTTTAATGTAATTTCATCATTGCAATGTCAAATATCTTCATCTTATTACTCTGGTTTCTTATAAGCTGTAAAATCCTGCCACTGTAGGGTAAATGCTGAGTGGCCCAGTGGTTAGAGCACGAAACGTTGAGACAGGAGATGCTAGGTTGAATCCCACAACAGCCTCTGACCCAGTATGTGACTGTAATCAAGTCACTTGACTTTATGTGCGTCCCTCCTCTAAGCTGTAAAACTGGGTAGAAGTGGGACCCCACTGCAAATAAGATGCTAATTTTCAACTGAATTATTCTGGGTTAATAAATGACAAAAAAAAATGGTGGGGTTCCAATTATTTTTAAGTTTTGCTTATGTAGGGGAAAATATTTAATATGTTTAAACTCTTAATTTGTTGTCATTTTATTTTTTCCAGAAAGGTTTTGAATTTAAACAATTTAGAAGTTCCATTTCACTGTGGTTGAAATCTAAGTATCTGAATTTCTGTTTAGTTGATCCTACCTAGTCTTGCCTTTTGGAAACCCATCTCTTCAGGTCTTTAAAATACAGTAACAGTTTTTCTCTAAATTCCACCTTACCTATGGGCTGTATTTAGATACACTGTTAACTATGTATGGCAATCAGTCTCAACCCAATAGGGCTATACAGTGGCAATTTCCCAAATAGCTCTTAAACTACAGTGTTTATTATAGAAAAAAATCATATACAGTCATGTCAAGTTATAGCTTAAAGAATATATGAGCATAAAAAGAAAAGTTAGCTGCTTTTTGCCTTGGACTGCTAAAATATTTTGCAATATAACTACAACATCAGGAAATATCACTTCTAAATCACTCTGCTTGGTGGGCTCTGTGCATTAAGCATAGAAGCAATCCTTGATGGCTCGAGTTATGAAATAGCCAAGAGTCACATAGAGCTCTCCCTTATGTACACAAGAATAGCCTTATTTTTTTTTTGGTTCTTTTTTCCCTTGGAGTCCTCTGCTGCCCCTATGACATCCCCCCCCCATGCAGGCACCAGGTATGAGACCCCTCCCCTTACCCCCATGACTTACCCTTCATGGCAGGGGGTGGGGAGCTTCTCGGCCCACCAGACCAGATCCAGTATTTGAGCAGGTGCCTTCTGAGGCCATTGTGGGGGGGGGGGCATCATCTTCCTCACAGAGGACTCCCTTTTTCCATTTTCTCTACTACCCCCTCGAGGGATGTGGCATGCAATGATGCCAGCAGCGGCAGTGTGCATGCTCCCATGTGCACTCCTGCCAGGCATCTGCTGCAGTCCCCCACCCACAGTCTTAAGTGTCAGCGTGCCACCTCCCAGCCTCCGCTAGGGGGCAGGCAATCACCAAGTGCTGCTAAGCCCCCCTCCCTGGAGAAGAAGAGCAGTCCTGGGGAGACTCGATTCTTCTCCTCCTTGCCATGCCATATAAATTTCTAGTTATATACATATATGATATATTTTTACACAGAACCCCACAACAAACTTCATTTTATGAGTTCATACAGTACATGTTCCTGAAATAGCAGTGTGGCAGACATGTTTGTCAATCTGACATAAAAACAAAATTGTTCTCATATGAACCTATTTATTGAGGCTACATCAAAGACACACTGCTTCTATGAATTAACGGAATGCAGATTTATTTTATATCCATTAAACAATCATGTGTTATATAGCCAGAATAGAATGCAGAGTTTTGATGACAGAGAACTGAAATCTGTGATACAGATAAGGTAATTTCTCACAGACATTCATTCGTGCCACTAAAATTAAGCACTGAACCCCAAATGATCAACTTTTTATGAGAACAGAAAGATAAGATTTTAAGCATATCTCTCTAAACACAAACCAGATGGGTTAGTAACAAACTCTGAGTGAAAACAATTAGCTGTACAAAGTGTTCTAACTAGGAACTGCAACAGTTTATTCAGTTAATCAGGGGTTAACTGGTGAAGTAGGAGGCTGGACAGGTATGATGTTATTGCTCACTGACAGGGACAGACACATCTTCACTGTTTCTTCACTGTTCCAGTTACTGCAGAGCACATTAACAGATGCTGATTTAAAGAAAACCACAAAACCAAACAGCATGCTATTTTTAGGAAACACTAATCATGACATGGGGACATGTATTCAAGTGAATTCAAGCTTTTTATGAAATATGTGTGCATTTGATCTTTAATGGCAGGAAAAGACTGAAGCTCCATCAAGTCTGCTCTCCTATACTACATATGTAAAAGGATGATTAGAAGGTTCTGATTTTCAGTGGGGAAGATACATTCCACTAACTATGTTAGCTTGATTCTTTACGACTGCAGAGAGCTGGAGGGAGTAGACACGCACAGCTG
The DNA here is from genome assembly GCA_016271365.2 of Neoceratodus forsteri. Classification (NCBI taxonomy): domain Eukaryota; kingdom Metazoa; phylum Chordata; order Ceratodontiformes; family Ceratodontidae; genus Neoceratodus; species Neoceratodus forsteri. The sequence continues at coordinate 19,146,208 of JADMNL010000030.1, read as the reverse complement.
TATCTGTATCAGTACATGAATACAAATTGGATTATGAATATCAGGAATCATCAGCTTTAAGGAGTTATTTTTTTTCTCACTTCAACCAACAATACTGATATTTAATCTTGGTGATGATGGTATAGCTCAGGAGTAGAATGTTTGGCTAATAAGAATTGGATGCGATATGACAAGCAGTGCTTTATCTGGAAGCAGACATATCTTTTTCTGTTCCTCCCATTACATCATCAACATATGACCCCACTCATGTTTACATCACAAGCCCTGCTGCCTGAGTGGTAACATGCGTCACAAGCAGCCAATCAAGCAGCAGGAGACTGGCTCTCCTTGTTTACTAGTGATGTCACCATCAGTGAGGTCACAATGCTCACAGTACAGAGGGAGGAACAGAACTATGTCAGCCTCGTACTGTCAGGTAGAAAATCTTCCAATTAGCATGACATTAAAGAAAAAATAGTTCAGACAGATAACTTGATAACTGACTACTTCTGAAAGATACTGTTAATTCCAGGCAGTACACTAGCTCTTTAAAAGAACACCGTCAGGTTTTTGTTACGTTTTTAACTATCCCTTTCATGATGGTATAAAGAGAGCTCTTATCAGGCAGTTATAGTTAGCATGATGCACGCCGGCATAGTTCCATCTTAAAATGAGTATTCTGGACAAAAATAAAAACTCAAGCAGAACGACTTTATCTGCCGCCACCTGCTACCTGCGTGTCCACAACACTGCCTCATAGCATCAACTCATGCCAAACTTATGCATTAATGAGTTTGTCAGTTTTGGGGCATATTAAATACATAGCTCATTAAATAGTGGCCATTGAACTAAGCTTGTCAATACCTGTATGCATATAGAACAAGCGTTTTATCATATTATAGTGTATGGTGAAGGTTTGTTCTGCATGGATTTCCATGCCAGCTGAAACCTTATTGAACTACAGTTAAAAAGTCATGGAATGCAGTTATACCCTTCTGTGGTACAACAATGTTCCAGCTGATTAGAAATCCTTGAGGCAGCAGGTGTTTTTCACTGCAATCAGTTCAAGTTCTGAACTGAAACTGCCTACTCATTTGCTGCTGCCATGGAGTACTGTGAAAACACTTTTGTTTAAAAAAAAAATATGAAGTAAAAACTGAAACAAAAAAACTATACACTATGAAAATAGTGGATAAGCAACCACATGCCCAACCAGCCTGTGCCACCACCTTGGGCTTCTGATTACATCGGACCTCTTGAGCTTCACTCTTGAGGTCTGAAGTAATCAGAGCCCCTCTGTGGCAGCACAGGCTGGATGGGCATAATTGCCTAACAGATATTCTCTATACATTGTCTGAAAACTGAAGCTGTGACTCTGGAATGAGCATCAGAGTGAATGGGCATGGGTGTGCTCTCCCTCCCTCCCTCCCTCCCTCCCTCCCCTTTCCTTTCTACTATGATTCCTTGTGCCTATCCTATGCATTAATAAACCCCACCACTGTTTTGCCCCACCATCTCCACTGGTAGACTGTACAAGCTATTCACCACTCCTTCAGCAAAGTAGCACTTCCTCACATCTCTCCTGAATCTGCTCCCCTCCAGCTTCATAGCATGTCCCCTTGTTCTTGAGCATCTTTTTTCTGAAAAATACTTCCCTCCTGTACCTTATTTGCCCCTGTGAAGTATTTAAAGGTCTCTGTTATACCCCACCTTCCTTCCTCTCTTCTAGGTTATACATATTGAGGTCCTTTAGTTCCTCCTCATAGGGCTTTTGATACAGACCCTGCACCATTTTAGTTTCCCACCTCTAGACCGCCTCCACTCTGTCTACGTCTTTCAGAGATGTGGTCTCCAGAACTGGCCACAGTACTTTAAGTGGGGTCTTACCAGCAATCTATACAGAGGCAACACCACCTCCCTCTTTCTGCTGGTGATACCCTTCCCTACATACCCCAGTATCTCACTAACCCTCCCAACTGCCTGGCCACCTTTAGGTCATCAGATATGATTACCCCCAGGTCTTTTTCCTATCTGGTAGTCATCAATACCACTGCACCCATTTTGTACTATGCTCCTGAGTTTCTGTGCCCTAAGTGCATTATTTTGCACTTTTTCACATTGAAGCCCAGCTGTCATACCCTTGATCACATCTCTAGTTTTCTCAGGTCTCTGCTCATCCTTTTCATCCCCCCAGAATGACCACCCTGTTGCAGATTTTAGTGTCATCTGCAGAGAGGCAAACCTTCCCTTCCTGCTCCTCTGCAATGTCACTTATGAAGACATTAAAGAGGACCGGTCTCAGCACTGATCCCTGAGGCACCCTGCTGGTCGCCCTCTTTTCCTTGAAGTGAACTCCCTTTACCACTGCCTTCTTTCTCTTATCCCCTAACCAATGTCTTATCCAGTTTATCATGTTTGGACCCATTCCTAAGTTACCCAGCTTGCTTGCTAGTCTTCTTTTCGGAACAGTGTCAAAAGCCTTACTGAAGTCTAGGTAGGCCACATCCACCGCTCCACCCTGATCTAGTTCCTTGGTCACCCAGTCAAAGAAATCTATCAGGTTCCCTTAACATTACCTCCCCCCATGAACCCATATTGCCTCGGGTCTTGTAACCCACTGGATTCAAGATACTCCACAGTCCATTCCTTCAGCAGTGATTCCATTAATTTGCCCACCACCGATGTCAGACTGACTGGCCTATAATTGCCAGCCTCCTCTCTGCTACCACTTTTGTGAAATTGGACTACATCTGCCCTCCTCCTCCTCCAGAACCACTCCTGTCACCAGTGATCTGTTAAACAGGGCTGTCAAAGGTGCAGCTAGTACCTCCCTGAGTTTCCTCAGTACCCTTGGATGACACCATTGCTCTGTCCAGCTTCAGACTAGTAATTCTCTTCAGGACTCTAAAGAAGGACTAGTGTCCACACTTCTCACTACAAAGCTCCTGTTACTTTTTTGTGGCCCTTCCCTTTTCTCCTTCCTCTGTGAACACTGAACAAAAGTATTTGTTCAGGATGTCTGCCTTTTCCTGGCCCCCCTCTGCACAGTCCCCCCTTCCCTTTTTAACCCTTACAATCCCACCCTTGATCTTCCTGTTTTCACTTACATACCTAAAAAATGTCTTGTCCCCTTTTGTACCTCCTGGGCTGTTTGTTCTTCAGTTTGTGCTTTTGCACTCCTTGCTATTTCCCTGCTTCTTTCCATTTACCCTGATGTACCTTCCTATCCTCTTTCCTCTTTATACCTTCTGAATGCTACCTTTTTAGTCTTTACCTGTCCAGCCACCTCTTTCAAGAACCATGGCAGTATCTTTTTCCTCTTGCTTTTGCTCACTTGCTTGATGCAGAGGTTTCACTATGCCCCCTTTTAGCCTCACCCACTGTTCCTCCATCCCACCCAGGTGATTCCCCCTGCTAGGTCATCCCTGAGACATTGACCCATCTTTATAAAATCTGCCCTCCTGAAGTCCAAGACCCTCACTCTTGTGTGGTTAGATTCCGCAAGATTCTGCAGCCATCCTTATATTGAACCACACTGTATGGAGATCACTGATCCCCAGGTGGTCTCCCATCTTGATGTCTGCAGCACCATCCTTGTTGGTGAGTACTAGGTCCAGTATTGCCCCATCACAAGTGGGTTCACTGACTAGTTGCCTGAGGAACACCCCCTGCACAGAGTCCAGGATTCCCTGTTTCTGGCAGAAGCCACTGCTGGGAGGCTCCAATCTACATCCAGCAGATTTAAATCCCCCACCATCAGCACCTCCCCCATTTCTGCCATCTTACCAGTGACTTCTACCAGTACCTTATCTAATTCTGTCCCCTGTGCCAGAGGTCTATAAATCACTCCAGTGCAAATAGTGGCTCCATTTCCCATCTCCAGGGTGACCTGCAATACCTCTTCCCGCCCCCGCCCCATATTTCCTGTATGTCTGTCACTTTTATGCTTTCCCTCACATAAAGCACTACACCCTCTCCTTTTGTTCCCACTCTGTCCTTCCTGAATGGAGTAGAACCTGCTATGGTCATGTCCCAGTCATGGTTTTCAGTGCACCATGACTCGGTCATGGCCACAGAATCCAGGTCTGCCTCTGCCCTGGTGGCCTCTAGGCCTGGAATCTTATTTCCTAGACTTCTAGCATTCACACACATGGTCTTCAAGATTTTATTTCCACTCTGCTTATTACCCCACTTTTTTCCTTTTTTGCCCTCCCCCCTTCTCTCATCTCTTTTTAATGCTCCCATTTCCCTCCCCTTCATCTCTACCATCCTGTTTCCTTTATTAATTTGTATCCAGTGGTATTCCTCTCCCCTCAGGTGCTCTTTACTCTCTACTTCAGCTTGTGGAGGGCACAGTTTCTGACTCCCCAGTTCCTTCTGCCACCCCCCTCAGCTAGTTTAAATGCTCACCGAAATAAAATTTAAACCATCCACTGATGACTGTGGTTCTCCACTCAAATGGATGCAGGCCATCACCCCTGAATAGGCCCTTATACTCCCAGGTGAGACCCCAGTCCCCAATGTAGCTGAACCCCTCCTCTCTACACCATTCCTTGAGTCATGAGTTGAAGGTCATGTTGCAGAGATGCCTGTCCTTCCCCCATCATAGACAGGCAGCACCTCCACTAAATCCACTGAGTACACTACCTAAGACCCCTCCCCAGCTCCCTAAAATTCCCTTGCACTATCCCAGCCCCATCCCTAGCCAGGTCATTAGTTCCAAGGTGCACAATAATACCCAGCTCTCCCCCCTAGCCTGCTGCCCTAGCGATTCTCAGGAACCTCTTCCCATACCTCTGGGCTCGGCAATGCACCTAACCTGCCTCTCTCCCCCCCCTTTCCTATTCCCAAGTCAATCCCTCTCACAATTGAGTCCCCTGCCAGAAGTTGTTTCATCATCCTCCTCCTCCTCCTCTGGGGTCCTCTACCATCATCCTTGGGGTCTCCACTGTGGAGGGCCCCACATCCTCCCTGGTCACTGCCATGAGTTCCTGCCCCTCCATAGTGGTCTAGGAATTATGTAGCGATACCAGTTTAGGAATATGCCTCTGTCCCACCACTCTCACTCTTCCAGAGCCCACCATAGTCTAGTCATTCCTCCTCCCTGGAACCCTCTGAGGTAGCAATGGCAGACATAGTGGCCCCTGGGTGGAGGAAGAGTTCCCCCAAATCCTAGCCAACTCAGCCTGGAGTCTAGCATCCTCCTTCTTCAACCCAGATAAGTGTGTGTGGATGGGGCAGCACCGCAGTCTCCAGAAGGTCTCCCTGAAAACTGCTGGCCCATGGCCACTGCTCTGCACCACTCCCAGCATTCCCAGCTTCTAGTCTCTCTTTGTTAGCTGGAAATACTTTTCTACACTTATCCCTGATAGGTTGTATCTAGTTTTCCCCTTTCATTGTTTGTTTCTATTTGTGTTCTCCTGTACCTTGTTTAAATCTCTTTATACTCCTACCTTAGATAGGGTGTCGCTCCTATTCCCAGTTTTGGCCTACCTTTTACCTTCCACCCTTCCCAGTAGTGACTGTTGCACAATAGTGAATATACATCTTATCTTAGTTGACCTACAGAGTCCTCCACTTCCCTTCTTCTATCTGTAGATGCTTAGGGTGCTAATCTTATACCAGTTCCACTCCTGTGTTGTTCCACTCATGTGCTGTGACTGGAACATGTGTGGGGACACGTTAGGGGTGGCTGTGTTTTATCCTTCCTGTGCAGCCCCCTTCAGGTGTTACTTCCTGTTGGACTACCGAAACCCTGATTGCTCCCCTGGCTGCCAGGTCACCCTGCCACAACTAGCCTATCAGAAATTTGACTTAGTCCCACCTCCAGTTATCAAACAGATGAGGCCTCAGGCCAGAGAATTACCACCCCTTCCCAAAGTACAGGGCTAGACACAGTTCTTATAATATGGCCCCTAAATGTGGGTTTCCATGGCTAGCCTCAAATTTACCATCCACTCAAATAATAAATACACCAATTCAACCAAGTTTCACCACAACTTACCCCACCTATGTTATTTCCAAAAATCACAAGCCTTTTTTTGTCTCTCCTTTGGCAAAAGCAAGCAATCTGTGCTTCTTATCTGTCACCGCAGAGGGTGGGAGCAGATAAAGTCGGTCTGCTTGAGTTTTTGTTTTTGCCCCAAACACTCATTTTAAGATGGAAATGTGTGGCATGTATCATTCTAACTATAACTGCCTGCCAAGAACTCTCCTTATACCATCATGAACAAAAGTATCTTCACACCGCATAGCAGATAAGGAAGGGGGTAGGCTTATGAGCAGACTAGATGGATCTGGAGGCCCCTTCTGCCGTCACTTTCTCTGTTTCTGTGTTTCTATGAAAGGGACAATGAAAAATGTAACAAAAACCTGACAGTGTCCCTTTAACATCAGGCTGATAGAATCAGGAAGTTCTATTTCTCAGACTCTTTTAATGATCTTTTTTAACACGCAAATGGATTTTTGCATCAGCCAATCAGAGCAAAACATCTCTCAATTTTTCATTTTTTTTGAGTGAATCTGCTTGATTGCTGAAGATATGGGAGTAAGATCCCATTTTAGTTTTTGCTGAGCTGACAGGCTGTGGCTGGTTTTCATTCTCAGCTTGTAATAACTACTTTGCTTTCCACAGTCTTCTAAGCTTCTGTCTCAGTTTATCTTTTACATCATAAGGGCCTGTGTCCCAAATTTTTCCATATTTTGAGTGTCAGTGTCCCACATTTCATTGTCAGATGAGCTGGCACATTGCCAGTTTTTGAAAGCATCTTTTTAAGACACCCACTCCCTAGCCTGACTTACCTGTGGCCCCAGTGTCAATATATGACACATAGTCCGCCTTCCTGAACCCCAGTATATGATTGTGCCACATTAATTGACAGAATCCAGGTTAATTCAGCAGCGCACTTCCCTTTCCTGAAGTGGGCTGCCAATCATTGTCTCTGTGAGTCAGCTAAGACAGAAGAAACACACCCATGAAGGTGGGGGGGGGAGGCCAGGGCAATGTGCGTATCATTGATTGGCAAAAAGGAAAGCCTTTTTTCCTAATGTATTCATTTTATGGTGGTGTGATCCAAATGAGATCCAAATGTAGAATGCTGTGGCTGACACAGTATTTTATATTTAAAGTGGAATAACTAATAGCATAGTATCCTTTGCATTTGGAAAGGAAAGAAAAGCAAATGGACTTGTTTTTTCATGCAGTATGACGCCATTTCATACTTACTATTGCACAAAGTGTTTTACAATGCAGAAAACTTTGGGGATGAATGTTGCTACCATTAAGCATACAGTGATATGCAGACAGCACAGTGATAGAGTAGAAAGTTCTAAGGTAAGAATGAAAAATGGACCGGGAGAATGTGGGCTGAATATCTTGAATTTCATGGGACTCTGCACTCTGTTCTGGTAGCTGAATGTTACTAATATTCTTGTACCAAGCTATTCATTCTTCAGAAACTGAGTTTTTTCTCTGGGATAGGTAGTACTAGAAGGACTGCCAGAAACTATCAACAAAATCCCTCTACGACACACCCCAACTGCCCACAACCACTGCTATCACACAAGACCCATATAAATGCAAGTATGTCACCCTCCTATGCCCCCAGCTGTCCTTGTTCACCCCGCCCAAAGAACCATGAGTACAAGTCACCCTCCCATGTGCCCCAGCTGCCTCATTCTCCTAACCCCCAAAGACTCATTCATGCAATACAAGTCTCCTTCCCACATCCCACAGCTGCCTCTGAACACCCCCCGTAGAACAGTCCTGATCACTTTGCCAACCCTGCCATCAGTGACTGCTAAATTCAACTCACGCCACCTTACAAAAAACTTACATTTCGATAAATAATTTCATATTTCATCAGTTCTTCTGCCACATTAGAATGGATGGCATCTTCCATGAAGTTCCAGCAGTTGGCAGGAAGTAGTGTTTCTCAAAGGCTATTCTTTTTTTGTATTGTAAAATTTCCAGGGCTTGTCTGCTTGATCTCTTTTAAATACTCACAAAATGAGATCCTTTGAAAAGCTCAAGTTCAATTTGCATTTAGGAGCTTCATTGTCTTTTCTGGGTCACTGCTAGTATTATCTCAATTTGTGAGTCAGAGATAGGCCATTCGGGTCTATCAACACTCCCCTCAGCTCCCCAATGCTCTGGAATTGTACACGTCTGCAGGCGAAATCAACCATGCAAACTACCTAGCGTTATAGCTGAGCAGTTTTGCAGTTATTTTATATAGTGCTTTTATTCTGTACTGGCACTTGGGGGGGTTGTAAGCCTGGGTAGAATACAGGAATGTAAATAATTTGTAGAAAGCTGATGTAATGAAATCCTGACAACAGAGTAGAAATAAATGCTGACTTTCGATAAATTCAGTGGCGTTGTCTTGCTGTAAACTAAAGAGGTCTAGAGACTGTTGGGTATTAGAAATGAAACAGTTCTCTTGTTTCCATGAGGAAATATTTATAGAAATTGGTATTTATTTATTTTCTTGACTAGAGCCCACACCTAGAGTTTTACCATCATTAAATGAATTAACAGATTATTACAGGATTAACTAAATAATTTTATACCTTTTGACTTTTGGAAACCAAACAAACCCACTCCTGCTTCCTCTTGAGACATGCATGCTTATACAAGTTGAGTTATGTTTGTCAGCCACTGTAGAATGGGAAGCACAGTTCTTTTTTTTTTTTAATTATATTTTATTGTTTTAAAATAAAAATAATTATATACAATCATCTCATGTCAGATATCACATTAATTCGTTTCAGATACATCCAATGTATTAGTTTTACTTAATCTAGACATTCTGGATTTTGGATGTGAGGGTATTCTTAAAAAACAAATGCTCAACAAAAGTCCAAGATATGTTGCATCCCACAAGACTTTTAGTGGTCATTTCAATAATATAAAAGGTGTTCCAAACATTTTCTACCAACAACATGTGTTGTTATGACCCTCTTCCACAAATGTAATTCCACAATAGTTTAGCAATCAGCCTTGTAACTCTTAGATCAACTGCAAAGTAACATCAAATTTCAATAGCTTGAACAAAATTATTCAGTAAACAGTAATGTTAATTGTCACTGTCTCCCTGTAGCAGCACACGGCTGCCACCATGTTAAACTAGAATAACCTTCTTTGTACAGGTAACTGCTCATGATTTATAACGTCTATAAGTAACTTAGACCAACAAACTTTTTAGAACAAATATTAGTCTGTTAAAGACTTTAACATGGCTTAATTTATGTTAATTTGAACTACTTTTCAACAGGATCAGAAGAAATCTAATCAGGGCTAAACAAACATTAATTTTATTTATTTATCTCTCTCTCTCTCTCTGGGCTTACTTTTATATAATTACAGTCCCCTTTGTCTATTAAGCTTCTATTTCAAGTGTCTTCCCCTGAATCTGAGGACTCCGAACGTTTGTTGCGATCAAATTCTCTGTTCAGGGCTTCAGCTTTTTTGCCTACTTCTTCAGGGTCCATGTATTGATAAGTATGACCCCAATAATGGATCCTTAATCTGGCTGGCATAAGAAGGAAGTGGGCCACCCCTAGGCTCCGTAGCTTTGCCCTCACACCATCAAATTTCTTCCTCAGGGCTCTGGTTGCATAGGACAAGTCGGGAAAGAAGTGTAGATTAACCCCTTGGAAACTGAGCCACGTGGCTTCTCTTGCAGCCTCTAGGATGATGTCCCTCATTACTGGACTAGATGTGATCAGCAGAATCATCCAAGGTAAATTCTTGTTTGCTGCAGGCGATCACGGGGACCCGGTAAGCTTTTATCATGTTCTCTGTTAAAGGCACAGGGTCCAGATTTAATGCATTTGGCATCCACGCCTTTAAAACGTACAGCAAATTGTCTCCCTCAATGTTTTCTGGCAACCCAACAATACGTACGTTGGAGGCCCTCTGTAAATTCTTGAGGGCCTCCAATATATATCTGAGTTGAGCCTTTTCTTAGGTAAACTTACCTGTCAATGTTAGAGCTTTGGTCACCATTGATTCAGCTGTAGTCGCCATCATGGAAGCTGCTACGAGTTTTATATCTTGCTCTGCAAACTTTGTTAGGAGGGATTCGACCTTGCCATCAATGGCCTGCATCGATTTCAGCAGTGCCCGCCATGGGGGTTCAGTCTCTGCATCCTCCTCTTTTGTTGCCGCCAGTGGTGGAGTTGAGCCTACCCAAGGATTCTTCAGTCCAGTTCCGGGGGCTTTACCCAATCGACCCATACTTTGAAAAAGGTATTGTTTTGTTCAGCTAGATATCAGGAATTGTATTCTGTCAAATAGGTATCACTTTTCCATCAATTAAGCTGTATTTTTATATTCTTTGTGCAGTTAATCAGAGAACCACTGCTAAGTGCGTCTCATCAGTGGGCTGCTCCACAGCACCCCTCGAGAAGCACAGTTCTGATATGCAGTCATGGTTGTGTCTCTTGGGACCTCTGCATCCTCTAAGGCTGCACAATTTTGTCTTTGTTATATCAATTCAACATACTGTATTGAGGTGTAAATGACTCAATAGGTTGCACACTCACCTCAGAGGCTAGAACATTTGAAGGTCATAATTTCCAGCCCAACACCAGAAACTTGAGCTAATATCTGGTACTGACACTGTAGTACAGCACTGTGGGTGGGGGGGCTGCCCCTGTGGGGTGATGTCCTTCAGATGAGATGTTAAACTGAGGCCCCCTCCATCAGTTTTGGATGGCTGTCAAAGTGGAAGTCAAGACCTCACAGCAGTTATTATAACAGTAGCAGATTTTTCTGTGCCTGGCCAACAAAAGACTGGGGTGAGGATGCAAACCATGGGAGTCAAAATCTCCTTATCACTGGGTTCTGGCAGACATTACTGTATGTGGATTGACATACCCCCTGGTTCCCTGCTCGATTCAGCTTTGCCACTCATCAGGACTTTCCACTGGAAGTCAAACATCATCCCATTGGCTGGCTCCTCCTCCAGCGTAGAGCTTTGCACTTGCATATCAGGTCAACCTAGAATGAGGAATCCTGGCCCCGCATATCTGTCTGGGACCAAGTGCATTACGTGTGAGTGCACAATCAGGCACATGCCTTTTCTGGTATGTACCAACAGCAATCATGCATATGACCCTATATAAGCAGCAGCATATGGCACATCACACTACAGAAACAGAAACATAGAATTTGCTGGCAGAAAAGGACTGCTTGGCCCAATTAGTCTGCCCAGATGGTCCCTGCCTAGATTGTCTCTCCAGACCCTAACTGGTCTTCGGCATATTTCCCTCCTCCCTGTCTATTTGCTAGTATTGTCCTATGTGTTTCCCATGCATGCCTGAAGCTGCCTACTGTTTTCACCTCCACAACTTCCACTCGATGTTCCAGACATCTACAACTCTTTCAGTGAAGCAGTCCTTCCTCACATCCCTCTTAAACCTCCCACCCCCCAGCTTTATTGCATGTCCCCTGGTCCTGGTGGTCTTTTTCATTTAAAAGAGACATCCTTCCTGCACCATGTTTACTCCTGTGATGTACTTGTAGGCCGTATCATTTCCCCCCTCTCTCTCTCCTCTCTTCCAGCGTGTACGTGTTGAGATCCCTCAATCTCTCCTCATAGGGCTCATGGTGCAACTCTGCCTCATTTTAGTTGCCCTCCTCTGGACTGTCTCTGCTCTACCTATGTCCTTTCTGAGGTGTGGCCTCCAGAACTGAACATATTACTCCAGGTGGGGGCTCATCAGCAGGCTAAATAGTGGCAACACCACCACCCTCATCCTGCTGGAGATACCCCTCCCTACGCATACCAGCATCACACTGGCCCTACCCTCTGCTGTGACAAATTGCCCTGCTACTTTAAGGTCATCAGATATGATAAACCCAAGGTAGTATGGCACAGTGGTTAAGGGCACTGAGCTGCAAACCTGGAGACCTGGATATAAATCCCATTAGCCTCCACTTGCATACTGTGTGACCCTGAGCAAGTCACTTAACTTCCTTGTGCTCCCAGGTCACACCTGGAAACAAGCTCCAGCTTAGTGTGCCTTTCCTGGTTAAACAATTTCCCCTTCCCCTTCCCTTTCCTGCTTAGTGATTGTCAGTACCTCCCCCCATCCTATACTCAGCTCCTGGGTTTCTGTGTCCTAGATTCATGATTTGGCGCTTTTTGACATTGAATCTGAACTGCCATGTTCTTGACTACTCCTTAAGTTTCTAAAGATCCATAAACATTTTCTCCGCCCCTCATGAGTGTCCACCCTATTGCAGATTTTGGTGCCATCTGCAAAAAGGCATACTTTCCCCTTCCAGTTCTTCTGCAGTGTCACTTATGAAGATCAAGCACTTATTTATTTATTATTTATTTACATTTTGGTAACCAGGTAGGCCCACTGGAACCTTGACAGTCCCTTTCTCAGGGGCGACCCAGGATTAGTTACGTGTACCTAGAGGAGAAGGAAAAACCAAAGCACTGGTATGTACAATATAGCAAGGCATACACAGAGTACAGGAAACACCCATCACAGCATGCAGTACATCAAAGAATCTTACAACAGTGGTGCAGGCATTTTTGTTAGTAACAGGAAGATGACATTTCTCAACATCGATAAGTGCAAGGACCAGTGCTGTTTCCTACTTTCAGACTCTGTCTCCTTATTGATTTTGTTCTTGAGCAGGTGTCCCCCTTTATTGGGTCCCATAGGGAGACCTCAATTGAGGCAACAACACAGGAGCTCAGAGCCAAGGTGTGATTTTAGTGGTTTCTTGTAACCCCTGAGAGAGGTGCTATCCTGTAACTCTCTTGGTAGATTGTTCCAAAGTTTGGGTAGGGCTATCCTGGCCGACCTCTGACCTAGCGATGATTTGCCTGTAGGTAATTCAAGTAGTGTCCTATCAGCTGACCTGAGCTCTCTCCTGTTTGTCTTAGGGGCAAGCAGGTCTCGCAGACCTGGGGGGGCCCCTGGTTGTTGAAGCTTAAAAGCCAGGCACAGAGAGGGATATGCTAATCTAACTTCGAGGGATGGCCATTCTAAGGCCTGGAGAACCTTGCAGTGTTGCTCCATCCACTGTGCCCCGGCAGTAAACCGGCTGACCCTATGATAGAGTGTGCTCAGCCGCTGTCTTTCCATTGTCCTCAGAGTCTGGAGCAGTGTCGCTCCATAGAACAGAGTGGGTAGTATTGTCCCGTTACCAACTGCTATTCTAGTTTCTTTGTGCAGAAAGGCGCGAAGCCTGTAGAGAAGGCCCAGTTTTTGGTTAACTACCTTTGTGAGGTGATCCATATGCTTCCCGAAGGAGACCTCTTGGTCCAGGTTCATTCCTAAGTATTTGATGCTGTCTACTACTTTGATCCCTGTTCCATTTAAGGTGGAGACGGATGGGGGTTTGATCTCTTTGGGCCAAGTCTTCTTGGGCCAAAGAGCATGGCTTTTGTCTTTTTGCTGTTCAAGACCAGCCTACTTCCCTGGCACCATGCTTCAAGGGTTGCAAAGTATTTATTCAGCTCCTGATTTAAGGACACCGTATCCTTCCCTGTTCTATACAGCATTGCATCATTGGCATATAGCGTGACTTTCCCCCTCTGCAGTGTAGGGATAGGGTGTTTGTGAACAGGGAGAATAGTAGGGGGCCTAAAATAGACCCCTGTGGAACTCCCTCGGTTACTGGGCACTGATCCAATCTAGCTCCCTTCCACCGGACCATTTGTGTCCTGCCATGAAGGTAGTCAGTGAACCACTTTTGGGCTAGTGCTTCAAGACCCAGTCCCCTAAGTCATCCTAGTAGTAGCTGGTGATTGACTAGATCAAAAGCCTTGGTTAGGTCAATGAAGACTGCTCCAAGCATTTTGTTCTGATCTAAGGCTTCGTACACATCAGTGGTGAAGCTTATCAGGGCCATTTCTGTACCATGTCTTTTTCTAAAGCCGTGCTGTTGGTCTACCTGCAGGTTGTGCATTTCCAGGTAGTTATTAACCTGTTGGTAGACCACCTTCTCCAACAGCTTGCTTAGGGTGCAGAGAATGGAGATTGGTCTGAAATCTTCCATGTCTTTGTGCGGTCCGCTTTTCGGGATTGGAGTAAACAGTGCAACCTTCCAAAGGGCAGGTATTTTCCCTTCTGTCAGGGACCTGTTGAATAGTTGGATTACAGATCCTGCAATGATGGGGACTGCAATTTTCAGCAGCACTGAGCCCTGCAGCTCCCCACTAGTCACTTTCCAATCATTAGAGTGCAGTTAACCACCACCCTCTGCCTCCTACCCATTAACCAGTTTCTAATCCAATTAATTGCTTTGAATGCCACCCCTAGGCTGCTCCATTTCTTTATCAGTCTCTTGTGCGGCACAGTGTCGAAGGTCCTGTTAAAGTCCAGATAGGCCATATCCACTGCCCTTCAATGATCTATTTCCCTGTTCACCCGGTCAACGAAATTAATCCAGTTTGCCTGGCCTTCTCCCTTCCCCCCATGAATCCATGCTGCCTGTGATCTTGCTGCCCATCAGATTCAAGGTACTTTATCATCCTTTCCTTTAACAGGATAGTTGCAAGCCTCCTCCATGCTGCTGCTGTTATATAGAGGGACCATGTCTGCATTCCTCCAGTCCTTTGGAACTACGTCTATTTGCAGAGAGTTGTTGAACAAAGTTGTCACTGGGGCAGCTAGCACCTCTCTGAGCTCCTTTAGTACCCTCAGGTGTATCCCATCCAGTCCCATAGCCTTGTCCACTTTTGGAGCTGCAGATCCTTTCGGGATTCTTTTCTCTGAAAATGGGCTTGCATCCATCTCTCCCTCTTTGTTCCTGCTGCCCTGGTGATCTATCCTCCTCCCTCCTCCCTCCTCTCCACTGTGATGACTGTGCAGAAGTACCTGTTCAAGGTGTCTGATTTTTCTGGGTCCTCTTCTGCACAGCCCCCACCACCACCACCTCCTTATCCTCACTATCCTTCCTCTTGCTTTCCTCTTCTCACTTATATACCAGAAGAACATCTTACTCCCTTTAGCTACCCCTTGGCTATCCTTTCCTATGTTTGCACCTTTTCTTCCCTCACTATTTTTCCTGCTTCCCTTGCTTTTACTTGGTACACCTCCCAGTATTCCTCTCTCTGCATTTCCTTATACCTCCTGAATGACACCTTTTTTTCCTTCACCACCCTGGTCACTTCACAAAAGAGCCATAACAGTCTCTTTTTATTCATGCTTTTACCCACTTCCTTCACAAGGAGGCTGATTGCTTTAATTATGCCTCCCTTATTTTTCCCCACTGTACCACTACCTCTCCATGGCATTCCCCACCAACCCATGAGGCAGTTTCTGAGGCAGTCTCCCATTTCCTTAAAATTCATTCTCCTAAAGTCCAGGACCCTTTTAATTATGTGATTTGCCTCTGTTCCCATCTTAATGTTAAACCACACTGTACGGGTGATCACTAGTACCTACAGGACTGCCCACTGTGATGTCTGCAATGCTGTCCCTGTTTTCAAGCACAAGGTCTAGCCCTGCCCTGTCCTTAGTGGGTTCATTGAATAGCTGCCTGAGAAAAGCCCCTTGTAGGGAGTCAGGGATTGCCCTGCTCCTTGCAGAAGCTGCAGTTTGAAGGCTGCAATCCATATCTGGCAGGTTGAAGCCACCAACTAGCAGCACCTCCCTCTTACTTGTCACCCTGATGATGGCTTACCCAAGTACCTTATCCAACAGCTCTTCCTATGCTGGAAGTCTAAATACCACCCCTGTATGAATAGTTCCTGTTTCCAGTATGACTCTCAGAACCTCCAGCCTTTCCTTTTCCTTCATGTGCCCCTGCACATACATGGTCTTGATTCCCTCCATTACATATAGTACAAACCGTCCTCCCTTCCCTGTCTTTCCTGGACAGAGAGTAACCCAGTATGGCCATGTCCCTGTTGTGGCTGTCAGTGTACCAGGACTCCATTTTGCCACCAGATCCATGCTGACCTTCAACAGGATGGCCTCCAGATCCAGAATTGTATTTCCCAGACTCCACACATTGATGCACTGGGCTCTCCATAGTTTACTCCCCCCTTCTCTGTTTCCCCCTTCCTGCTTGTGCCATTTCCTGATGTTCCCCCGACTCATGTCTTCCTTTGTTACCTTTTGTTACCTTCTCTATTATATGTCTTGTTTACTCCTTCGTTTGTGCTTTCTTGATTTTTACCCCCTTGTCCTTTGCCATGTCCTGACTCCTGTTTTCTTGCACCCCTACCTAGGGGGAGTTTACTCTGCTCAGGACCTCCCTCCCTGCTGCTTCAACATCTGGGAGGGGCAACTGTTTCCTCCCTTAGTTCTGCAGCCTCCACCTGGCTAGTTTAAATGCTCATCCAAGTACACCTCCCACTAAGGACTGTGGTACCCTTCTTAGAAGGATACAGACCATCTCCCCTATAGCTTCTCATATGTTCCCAAGTTGGCCCCAGTCCTCAGTGTAGCCAAAGCCCTCCTCCTCCTCCATGCATCATGCCTTCAATCAGTTGTTAAAAGCCCTGGGGCAGAGTGTTCTTTCCTCTTCCTGGCCATGTACAGATAACACCTCAGCAAACACCACCATGCATGCCAGCTGCTTGAAGCACTCCCCAGCTCCCTGCACTACTCTTACCCTGTCCTTTGCCAGGTTATTAATCCCCAGGTGGACAATGACATCTAGCTTCCTCCCATCTCCTGCTGTGCTAGCAATCCTCTAGATTTCCTTTCCATCCTTTCAAGGCGAATCAGCTCTCAGGTACTTCACCTCCCTTGCCCTTTTTCCTTCCACTCCCATGTCTATCCCCCAACAATAGAGTCCCCCACCAGCAGAAGCTTCTTCCTCAGCTGGGGCCTCTTCCTTTCTTCCTCCCTTGAGGCCTCCCCTTCTGAGGACCACCACTCATCTATTCCCACTACTACAGTGCATCATCCCAGCTTCCCCACCCCACAAGTATGGTGTAGGAATTCTACAGTGGTACAGGCTGAGGAGTGTGTACCCTTCCCACCATCCCTCCCTACCCTCTCGGAACCCATCAAGGTCTAACTGCTCTGCCTCTGCCTAGGCATCCTCTGGGGGAGTGGTGACAGGTTTAGTGGCCCCTGGGAGAGGAAGAAGGTTCTCTGCACCCTTGACAGTTTGGCTCAGAGTCCAGCAACTACTGCCCTCAACCCAGAGAAGGGAATACAAATGGGGAAGCACCTCAGTCTCCAGAAAGTGTGCCAAAAGAATGCGGCTCCACACCCATTGCATACAGAAAAGCTATTGATATACAAGAAAGAGTTCAGAGGAGAGCAACAAAATAGTAGCTGGCATAGTGTAAAAATCTTCTTCAGTTGGTCACTTGACCAAACCTTTTCCTGGTGAAAGTTCCTGTAATGGTGTCTCTTTCATTCAATTGTACAAGGTAAGGGCCCAACACTTAGTTACTATATTGCCACTTAAAGGGGTACAGTCAGCATTAAGAGCGCCACACTCAAGTGTGGGGCTGGTCCCAATTTGCCTATTGTGTGCTGCAATATTGTTTTTACTTCCTGTTTACTGCTGTATAGCAGATTGTATCAGACTGATTCTGATGACTTGCAAGTTGACATTTTCTGTAACTACAATTCCCAGGATCCCCTGCAGCTGACATCAGAGGAAGGCTGCAGGACTGGGAGATTCAATAGCCTGCTGTGCATGTTAGAGTTTTTAAAAGCTTGGCTCTTTTGTTTGCTGGTTCTGCTGTCCTCCATGGGCTAAGTACCATAACAGTGGACTGCACCTAGCCCTGAAAGAATACTCGGACCAGCAAACATCTGATTGGAGCTTATAAAAATTCTAATATCAGGCTATTGAATCTCTGACTGCTGCAGCCCTCCTCTGATGTCAGCTGCAAGGGATTCTGGAATTTATAGTTACAAAAAAATGCAGCTTGCAAGTCAGCAGAATCAGTCTGATACAGTCTACTGAACTGCAGTGAACAGTACGTAAACTGCACACAAAGTGCAAACTGGGACCAGACCCACATTTGGTGTGGGGTTCTTAGTGCTGACTGTTCCCCTTTAAGCATAATTTTAGCGACTACTGATGATGTTAACTGACCTTATAAAATGGCAGAAGATTTTCTTAATACTGATTGGCTGAAACGGCTTCTTAGCCATGTCCTTATCAGCACATAACCTAAAAACTGGCACTAACTCTACCAGCCTGACCCCACAACAATTAAAGTATCAGTGTGCCATCCTAAGGAAACCTCCTGTCAGCACAGCCTAACAAGCGGTCAGAAGCAGCAGTCATAAAATACCAAACCTGAGAGAAAAAAACAATGTCCGATACAACAGACAACATAAGTACATAGCTCATTCCCTTGATAATGTTTTCTAAGTAAATTCTGACCTGTGTTGTGTTTAAAGATGACTGCACAAAAGTCAACGAAGCGTGTACCATGGCTCTCAAATGCCACTACAGATCCAGCAGTACTCCTCTGCTAGCAATCCAGCAAAAAAGGCATAAGCTTCAAAATAAAAACCCAGACCCACTACTTCTACAGTATGTGTACTTGATAAAATAATTAAAAAAAGAAAACACATTCCAGTCTGAGCTAGAGAGCTGAAGTTACAAATGAAATCTTGAAAGCACTATGTAAAATACGCTAAGTACGGCGGCTGCAGTGGGACAATCTCACTGTCAATGAAAGTTGTATGTCGGTGTCAGGTAAATGGATGCTGCTGGGCATTTGAACAGAAACACCTTTTATGAAAATGGCTGTATGACTGTGGGGGATTAATATGGTGTTTGGGGAGGGGGTACAACCTGAGCAGTATATGTGGGGGGGGGATACCATGTACTGGCTATCACACAGTTCAGAAACTAGGGGGACTGTTTTGCTTCAGGTATTAAACCCTCAGGCTTCTGGACTGTTTTTGCCATGTTTTTTATTTATTTTGTTTATAAATAGTTACTTGGGGAGCCCATTTTATAAGCACAATAAGACACTATGAGGTGTGGGTTATGGCCTGATAAGAGCACGTTCCAGGTGCTAAAGGCACTCAGCACAAGCACCTTGTGCATCATAATGCACCTGGGGTGTGCTCTTATCAGGCCATAACCCACACCTTGTCATGTCTTATTGCTTGCATAGATCACCCGGTCACAGGATATTTACAGACTGGTAGATGGCATGGAGGATTTTAACGAAGTGGGCATTATATATGACCTGGGGTTATCAATGGAGAAAACAAGATTAAGGGGGATAATAAGATAACTATCTACAAACTGGGGAAGTAGATGAATCTGTCTGGTCAGAAGGAGCTACTGAATATATCAAGTGACAATAGAACAATAGCAGATATAAGGAAACAATTATGAGAGGAACACTGAGAAACACTACTTGGAAACATTTCACAGAAGGAGTAGTGGTCTGACGGATATTTAAAGTAGACTTTCATCAGAAGCAGTATCCAAAGAAACCATTCATGCACATAAATACATGTTAGATCAGTACCTAGAAGAAAGAAGAAATAAATAGTTTGCAGGAAAACAAACTCAGTGGACCATCTTCCTTTTTCTATTTGTGTATAGTCATATGGCCAGGGTCTTATTTTTGTCATCTATACTTTGTGATGCTTCTCCTGTATGTCTTATCAACAGTTGGCACTGGGGATGTGCAAAGGTGAAAAAACGTTCAAAGTCTGCAAACTTTGTGAAATGTAAAGTTGCAACTTCACAAAGTTTTCACCAGGGGAAGTGGTCCCTCTTTTATGCAAAGTGACCAAACATTGTTTGACAAGTTGCCATTTTGCAAAGACATTGCAGAAAAAGTGTCACTTCACATGGAAAACATCAAGTAAATGGTGAAATTGGTGATGTAATAGGAACTGATGAAGTTTCACAAATTTGTAGCATTTTCACTGGTGAAGTTTAAATTTGCTGCATCTCTAGCTGGCACAGATAAAAGCAAAAGCAAAACAGAGTTTGCAACTGTAAAACTGACAGAGTTATAGAGTGGTTGTTTTTCTAAACATGAGCATAGGCCACTGAAATGACAGGGCTGGTTATTTGCTGCTGGATTCACTGTTTCATGTATTGCTTCATGTACCAGGCATCCCAAATGATAGTGTCCTATGATGAACATGAGGTGAACAACACATTTAAATTTGGGGTAATTTACCAGAAAGCCAAGCAGGTGAGTAACAAATCTTTTGAGAATAACATTATCACAAATCCTACAAATAGTTTTCTAAATATATTTACAAGTTGATAGTTTTCAAGCAGCATTGATAGCATCAGCATATAGTGAGAAATGGGTAAATAGATAGTGCCAGAATTGGCAATGTACAACTGTACTGTACTGTGAAGGATGGCTTTAGTAGGGCAAAATAAATCCAGCTAAGGAACCATAATTGTTTTACAGGCTGTTTGCTGCATTTAAAATAAATATACAGTAGTAGCAATGTAGGTGTGTGACAGAATGTATATCCATCATGCTCCTTTCACCTGTCAGCCTCTTCACAACCCTGCTACACAGATGGTGCAGGTTTTGACAGGGGGATGTGATAGCATTTGTACCAAACCCCTTTTTATGTCTGCATTGCATCATGACACAATGCTGACATATTGCTATCAGAAGAAGGGGCATGTGACCATAATTTCTAATGCAGCACAGTTGTGCTGTTACAAGGAAGTGGAATTGAAGCACAGCTTCCTTAAAATCTGTCCGCGTCCTCCCATTCACTACAATGTGTTTCCTTCTTCTCCCCCTTCCCCAGCCACACTATTTTCTTATCTTGTCAAGCCATGTATAATTGTATCCTCCCTCCCCCTCCTCCCCTAGTGCACTAAACAAATATTATACCACTGGTCACTTTCCAGTGCTGTGGAGGTCTAGTGAGCTTCACTTTGCTGGAATTAATTTAGAGCTTAGTTTGCCTTTACCTGTGTAACAATGCTTGTTATTTCTTCCTTAAGAACATTACAAAAAATACATCCCCAATTCACTGTGTAGACAACAAAACTTTTACATCAAGGTAGCTGTTTGAGACACTGCCATAAATGTCATTTTCTCACACAAACACAGTTGTCTTTCATCCAAAATGCCCTGACCATACAAATGAAAGACTACTAATTCATCAAAGCATCCAAGCTGCACAGTACACAGCACATAAAAATATGGGGTTGACGCAGTTTCTTGCTCTTTGTCAGTTGGGTTCAGCTCCCTTTAATCTGGGTCTCGATGTTGATTTTGTATGGTCAGGGCATTTAGGATGAAAGACAGAATTGCGTTTGTGTGAGAAAATGACATTTATGGTGATGTCTCAAAACAGCTATCTTGATGCAGAAGTTTTGTTGTCTGCATGGTGAACTAGGGGTGTCTTCTTCATAGTGGTCTTAAGGAAGAAACTGGTGCTGGTGGACTTCTGACTGACAGAGAGCAGTGAATTTAAACAATCGAAGCAAAAAAGTTAGCCTTTCAGGAGAGACCTGCTAGCACTGGAGTATTTAATGTACACAGCAGCACCAGGTCTGGGCCTGGGAACCACAATTTGCATTTTAATGTCATCTCTCTGTCTGCAGGTTATGCTCTTCAGGGGTGGTGATCAGGGAAAAAGAGTGGGCAAGTTAAACAAAATATAAATATGGCTACATTTTGGTCTTGAGGTATAAAATGAATTCCCACAAAATTCCAGAGTGCTACCCCTTCTCTCTCCCCTCTACCTGTAGCAGTCCCTTCTTGAATCTCCCCTTGAAATCTGTGTATCTGTGTTTATCTTTTGGTTTGTTAAGGATAGAGAGAGCGAGAGGGAGTGAGAGTGTGTGTGTGTGTGTGTGTGTGTGTGTGTGTGTGTGAGAGAGAGAGAGAGACTGGTCAGTGGGACCATGGGACACTGACTGCCTGAGTGCTACTTTTAAAAGAAAAAAATGCTAAAGAAAAAACTCTGTTGAGAGAGATACTGACTGCTCATGAACACGGAGGTTGAGATTTTAAAGTAGGACCACAAGACAGAGACAGATGGAGTGCTTGCTTCCAAAAATAAAATAAGCGCTGAGGAAAAGAAAAATCTCCAATGGCTCTGTTATGGCAGGAAGGCACATGAGTAGAAACTAGAGGCTGCATTAGATTGCCAGCATGGAACAGAGTGAGAGAGAGACATGGAGATTGCAACATGTACTGTGATTTCATTTTTAAGTAAACATGAAAGCTGGCAGGGAGAAGGGGACCAGTGCAGATAGCAGTGACTTGAGTAGGCAGTTAGGCATGGTATTGCAAGCAATACTGACTCTCTCCCCCGATCTGCAATGTCACTCGTTAGTCTCCTACAGATCAGTCTGCCTGGCATTCCTTTACTATTTGGAAAACACATTGTAACAACTTTCTGTTGTTTGCACTACTCACTTTTCTAGTCCTTTAATTGGCTTCGGAAGGATGACACATAAGAGGAGGCTGCACTGACAATTCTACGTGAACTAACTGCATACCAAAAAAATACAGCAAAAAGCAAACACACAGGCAGATGCGGATTGTTCAAATTTTGACTTTTTTAGTCAGCACAGTACAATATATCAGCAGAAGATGATTTACTGCCTCCCTTGAAAACAAATAACACTACCAAGGACAATGATCACTGTCACAAACCCACTCAGCAGGTCAGCCCTCTACTCCCAAAGTGCCAACCTCCGAGTGCAGTCTTGTGAACAGGAAACAGAAACAGGGTAACCCTCCTGTCTGTTTTTGTGGGTTCAAATCAACCTTTGGTCTCAAGTCTTGGAGGGATTCAAACTGTGAACCTCTTGTTAGCATACCCAATGCACAGGCTCAGATATTTCTGTCTTCAGGGGGCCAGATAACTTTGCCTACGGGCACATAACCAGGTGCACAAAACTGAACCTTAAAATCTCTAATAAAAGACTGCAGATTAAACTCTCACCTTTTTCCAGTTTGGTATTACCATTCAAGCTTATGCACAGTCTCTGCTTTAACCATATATACGTTACTTGTTAAAGAAAGAACATTCAAAGACAGACCAAGTAGGCTCTAAAAATAGAGTTTTACTAAAATAAATAAAAATATGTAACGTAAATACAGAACCATATATCACAAAACATACAAATCACTTAAAAGAATAAGGTTTTAAAAAGTGCAGATTCCTACCACTAGTACACTTAGAATTGTCTGTTCTAAGGTACTCTTATCTCACAGTGCTGTAGATGTTGTAGCTTTCAGAGTCCAAACATTCGTGTTTAATTGGAAAACAGAATACTATTTAAAAGATGGTTTTGCCCACCTCTTTGCATGAGGTCACCTAGCTCCTCCCTGTCAGAATATATTAAAAAAGTATATCTATGTAAAAACAGGATGTCTTTTCCCAAGTATTAAATTCTGTAACCTCATCATAACTAATTTTCTTCAAATGACTCTCTTTGATGTTATGATCAGCTTCCCCTTTCCAGGACATCAAAGCATCTTTTATGACTTCGCACTAAAACATCATAACCTGCTTTTCTTTCTCTAAGCATTATAAAAGTTTATGATCTATCTAGGTGGCTAGGTATCTTCTAGACTGTAATTAGCTTCTGGCCTTCCAGGTAACACCTTGTATCTAGAACCTGTGTGTGTGTGTGTGATCTCACATGTTGTTTCAGCATCTCTCATGAGAGACAGTCAGTAACACATTTTTATATTACAAACAATGATACCGTGATCAGAACCAGCTGTCCAAGTGTCACAATTACCACTACACCTAAGCACAGGCACAGCTTTCCTCTCCTAGCATCACTTCCAGTCTGCAATTCATGAATGGAGCTGCATGTCTCTGGAGGATCCACAACTTTTCAAACTGAGAAATTAAAGAAAGGGTAATCAGTTAGCTTAGTCACTGTTAAATATCAGATCTAGTGCCCATAATAGACTATATACAACAAGGTCTGGCCAGTGCCAAAACAGCTGCTAATACATTAATCAGACACCGTTTCATTTGCATCTATGAATTTTTATGGCTGCATTACTTTTATATCCCTTTTCATGTTAATGAAATGGCAGCTGTTTTGGTTCTGACCAGAGTTTGTTTTTTAAAGTTGCCCCTTTAAGGCCTTACTATACTGGATGTTCAACCTGTTGGCTATCTCTCAGGGGAAGGGGAGTGTTAACAAACAACACCTGAGCCCAATAAAGGGAAAAGGGTGAACAAGCACAAGGAAGTTTCTGTTTCAGTGAGATGCAAGTGGAGACAGCTAGAGACTGTACTGCAAGAAGTTTCTGTTAAGCTGAAAACAAGCTGTTTGTTTCTTTTTTCCTGTTAATGAAAATAAAGTAGAATTCAATTTAATTTAAACTAGTGTCAGGAGTGTTCTTTTTGAGAGTGTTCCACAGACATCACCTGACTCACTACCCTGTCACATGTGGTTGGCTTTAGCGGTGGGGATCAAACTCCCCCTTGCCTAAATAGGGGTAAGATGGACTCAAACAAACTACTGAAATAGCTAGCAGAACAGCAGGCACAACAGGCTCAGATGCAAGCACAACAGATCCAGATGCAAAGGGACTGGATGGCTCAGCAAGTGCAACAGCAGGCTCAGCGAGACCACCAGCAGGTGCAGTAGATCTAGATGCAATGAGACTGGATGCTCTAGGAAGTGCAATTGCAAGTACAGGTAGACCAACAGAAGCAGGAGTTTATGAAGCAGGTGTGCAAACACAGAAAGAAACTGTGCCCCAGCTCCAGGCCACAGGGAATCCTGTCAGTGTATGACCTCACCCCATGCTAACAAAAATGGGTCATGAGAATGAACACAAAGTCTACCTTATGACATCTGAGAGAGTTGCCAGTACCGCTGCCTGGCCATGAGAAAGTTAGGTTTCTTGCATTGCACCGTACCTGACTGGAGATGCCCAAGGTGCATACAGAAGCCTAACGGAAACTGCCACGAGAGAATGTAATCAGTTAATGGTGGCTATCTTAGGCCAGGTAGGAATAACTGAAGAGAGTTACCAATGGAACTTTTGTACCCCGGGTTTCAAGGTTGGAACATGACCTAGAGTGCTGGCACAAAAATTACAAGACTTGGCTACTCAGTGGTTAAAACCAAAGGTATGCACTAAAGAGGAGAATACGGAGGTGGTCATGCACCTGGAAACTGAGGTGTAATGCTAAGACATGCAGTGTTCTCCACTTGGGGCTTAGGAACCCAGCTCATGAGTACTTTTTGGGTAGGGAGAAATTGCAAGTTTCAGGAGGGGAAAGGGATCTTAAGGTGGTTGTGGCTGCCAAAACTAGCAACTCTGAGCAGTGTAGGAGGGCTGTGGCTAAAGCAAATAAAATGCTCGGGTGCATCGCCAGGGGGATAACCTTGAGGAGGCGGGAGGTGCTTCTCCCTCTTTGTAACTATCTGGTTAGACCACACCTAGAGTACTGCATGCAGTTTTGGTGCCTGTACTTGAAAAAGAACATTGCACTTCTGGAGAGGGTCCAGAGGAGGGCAACCAGGATAATACAGAATCTGAGGGAAAGATCCTATAAGGAGACACTTGAGGAGCTCAACTTGTACTGCCTGGAGGAGAGGAAGGACAGGGGGATATGACTGAGATCTTTAAATATCTAAAGGGAGTAAATAAGTCAGCCTAAATAGGGGGTTCCAGCTGAGGAAGGAGGGGGCCATCAGGGGGCACTCCATGAGACTGGTTGGAGGTAGGCTTAGGGGGAGACTAGGAGACGCTACTTCGGTGAGAGGGTGGTGGACCCTTGGAACACACTGCCTGCAGAAACGGAGACTGTTAATGCAGTAGATGGATTCAAGAGGGGCTGGGACAGGTATAAGAAGATGGTAAAACTGAGTAATACCAGATCTGGAGGTGCAACTCTGATGGGGCATGGGGTAGGGGGATTTACGGGGGCAGGGAGGGTAGCAACAGTGTCCTTACCAGGTGCTGATTTTTGAGCAGACCCGATAGACCATTAGGCCTACTCTGCTGGCATCGTAGTATGCTAGTGTATTAGTATGATTTGATTGTGCTGGAGCAGTATTGAAACAGTTTACCACATATAGTCCATGATTGGCTAAGCTGAAATGAACAGATCACTCTGGCTGCTGCAGTAAAAATGCAGAAAATTACCTGGAGGCTGACAGATCAGAGGTCACTAAGAAGAGTAGAACTTATGATGAACCTCAGGCAGCAACTGAAGGAGAAGAACCCCACAGAATAGGGAAAAAGGACTATGTGGGGATGAGAACAAATGTGCTGGTGTGGATAAGTGGTTAAGTAGTGAAATGTTTATCTCTCCACTTCAGAAAGGTATGACCTTCTGGCCTGGTGTAATTCCCCAAGTCCCACGATCCTGCTCTCCAGTGACCCAAATGGGGAGGGGGGTGTACCTCATAAACCTGGTAGTAACATTGTATGTTTTTGTTATGGTAAAGTGGAGCATATCAGTAAGTTTTGTGATGGCATGGGCTGTGATTTTGCAGAATGCATAGCTACCACCTACACACACACACACACACACACACACACTTCCAAAAATCCATATACAATACCAGTTCAAGTGGGGAATAAAACAGCTATAGCTCTGTCGGATTTGGGCTGTGGGCAGACACTTGTTAGAGAATTTGTAATAGAACCAAACCTAGGTCAGTGGAGAGAGTCCATAAATATTGTCTGCATGCAAGGAGATATTTATAAATACCCTACGGCCCCAGTATGGTTAAAAGTAGGAAAGTGGACAGGGATAATTAAGGTGGGAATTTCTAAAACCTTACCCTGGTCAGTAGCCTTGGGCCAAGATTGGGAAGGGTTTCATATCCTCCTGCTGACCAGTTATTGAAAGTTCATGCCCACAGGAGGCCAAATAGACAGAGGGACTAGAACATATATTTCCCTTTAGTGACTCAACGTTTTGGGAAGGGAAGCTAACAAGTTTCAGGGTCTGAAATGGAGAGAGAAAAAGGAAGGGGCCCCCCTATCTGAGGTTGTAGTGGTTGGGGACCACAAGGCCCTGGGTTCAAGGAAGATCTAAGGTGATTCAGATAAGGACATGGTATCCACATCTGCAGGAGATGATCAGATCCTTCTGGAGGTCAGACAAGACTTTTTTCAAAACCCAACCAACATAATCTCTGAACAAAGGGCTGATGAGGTTCTCAGGAATGCCTACCAGAACTTTGCTGAGATAAATGGTAAAGTGGAAGATGAACAAACAGCACAATGTTTTCCAAGATTTGAACTGAAAGATGATATTATGAACTGGGTAGAACCTGAAAAAACAAACTGGGACTTTATGTTACTAGTTAGTGGTTCCCAGGTCTACAAGAAGGAAGATGCTGAGGCTGGCCCATACTATACTTATTACAAGTCATTTAGGCAGGCAGAAAACCAAGGCTTGCATAGTTGCCCTGTTCATCTGGCCAGGTATATGGAAGGAAGCAGCAGACTTTTTTGTGTTTTCTGCTGAGTGTCAGTTGGTAGCCCCCAGAAGTATAAAAAGGGCCCCTTTGATCCCTATGCGCATAGTAGACACCCTATTTGAAAGAACTGGAGTTGGTATGGTGGTACTCTTTATAAAACATGCAAGTTATATTGGATTACTCCACCTGCTGCCCTGAGGCTATTCCCCTATGTTCCACTACAGCCTGGTTAATGGCAAAAGAACTGATACAAGTGTTTTCCTGGGTTGGGCTCCTAAGGAGACCCTAAATGATCAAGGCACCAACTTTATGCCAAAATGTACGAGGGAAGAATGTGCTTTACTGAAGGTTAAGTCCATCTGGACATCAGTGTATCACTCACAGACCAGCAACTTAATGGAATGCTTTAGTAAATTGTTAAAAGGTATGATGTCTAAATTAGTATCAACTGAGGAAATAAATGTGATGAATTGCTACCTTATTTAATGTTTGCCATTCGGGAGGTGCCACAGTCGTCCACTGGATTCTCACCCTTTGAATTGTTGTAGGGGCGACAACCTTGAAGGATGTTGGATCTTGTAAAAGAGATGTGGGAAGAACAAGCACATAGTCCACCTAACATGCTGCAGTATTTATTACAAATTGGGGAGATTTGCAAAGAAAATGTAATAAAAGCCCAGCAAATCCAGGCAGGGCAGTATGACCAAGGGGCCAGCATATGGGAGTTCAAGTCATATGAACATACGAACATACAAAGAAGCCAACAGAAGAAGGCCATTTGGTCTATCAAGTCTGCTCATATTGCAGGGTCCATAGCTTGAACTAATGTCCCTCCCTCCCTCCCCACTCCTCACATCCTCCTTAACCATGACCCTTACCCTCCCCTTATGCCTGTCCCAGCTTCTCTTAAAGCTGCCCACTGCTTCAACGAGATAACCTCTTCTGGCAGCACATTCCAAGTGTCCACCACCTTCTCTGTGAAGAAGTGCTTTCTGACCTCCCTCCAAAACCTCCCACCCTCAAGCTTAAGACTGTGCCCCCTCATGTTATGGTTGTAACTCAGCTTAAAGAGACTCTCCTTATCAACCTTATTTATCCCTTTCAGGTACTTGAAGATCCCAATCATGTCCCCTGTCTCTCTCTCTCCTGTCTTCCAGGGAGTACATGTTCAGTGCCCTCAACCTCTCCTCATATGCCTTACCTTGCTGACTGGCTATTATCTTTGTAGCCCTCCTCTGGACCTTCTCCAGCAGGTTAATGTCCTTTTTGAGATGTGGGCACCAGTACTGAAATTCATACTCTAGATGAGGCCTTACCAGTGACCTGTACAAGGGCAGTATAACTTCCTCTCTCCTACTACTAATCCCTCTAGATATGCATCCCAGTATCTTGTTTGCCTTTGCTGCTGCTTTCTTGCACTGTGTGGAGTGCTTCAGGTCACTAGTGATCATCACTCCCAGATCCTTCTCCTCCTCTGATGCAGATACTCAGACTCCATCCAGGTAGTACTCTGTCCTAGGATTCCTGGCTCCAGTATGCATAACTTTGCATTTCTTGGCATCGAAGCCAAGCTGCCATATCCTGGACCACCTCCCCAGCTTTTCCAGATCTATCTGTAGGTCCTATAACCTTTCTATTGTGTCCACTCTCCCACAGAGTCATCCGTGAATAGGCACATTTTGACTTTAATGCCATCTACAATGTCATTGATTGAACAACACCAGCCCCAGCACTGAGCTGTGTGGGACCCCATTGGTTTTCTCTCTGGTGCCAAATAACTCTCCACCTACAACCACCCTCTAGGTTCTGTCCTTAAGCCAGTTTTCCACCCATGTGGCCATCTTCTCCCCAACCCCAAGATCCACCAACTTCGAGAGCAACCTTTTGTGGGGCACAGAGTCAAATGCCTTGCTGAAATCAAGATAAAGGATGTCTACCGCTTGGCCCCTGTCTAGTGTCTTAGTGACACAGTCAAAGAAGTCAATCAGATTTGTTTGACATGATCTCCCCCCCATGAACCCATGCTGCCTTACATGCTGGAGACCATGCTCTTCTAGATATTCCACCAACCTCTCCTTTAGTATGGTCTCCATGAGCTTGCCCTCAATGGAGGTTAAACTGACTGGTCTGTAATTCACTGGGTCATCCTTGGGACCGCTTGTGTGGAGCGGCACTACATGTGCTGTTCTCCAGTCCTGTGGTACCATGCCTGTCTCTAGTGAAACATTAAATAGGTCTGCCAGTGGCGCGACCAGCTCCTTAGCCAGTTCCTTTACTACCCTTGGATGTGCTCCATCTGGGCCTGGTGATTCATTTACTTTCAATGCCAGTAGCCTCTCTCTCACTCTATCCTCCTCTATTACTACATCTGTGTTCCTCTCCCCCCCCCCGCTCCTCTTTTCCGTCCTGAAGGCACTGGTCCGTCCTTCTCCCTGGTGAAGATGGAACAGAAGTATTCATTTAGTATCTCTCCTTTTCCCCCATTATCCTCCACCCACTCCACCCCTTTCCTAAGCCTAACAATCCTTTCCTTCTTGTCCCTTTTCTCACTTATATAGCAAAAGAAAGTCTTCTCCCCTTCTTAATTCCTTCAGCTATCTGCAGCTCCTCCTGTGCCTTTGCTCTCCTGAGTTTCTTACTTGCCTCACTAGCCAACCTTAGGTAATTTTCCCTATCCACCTCTCTCTTGGTCTTCCTGAATTTTCTATAGGCCAACCTCTTTTCCCTTATTGCATGGGCAACCCCAGAACTGAACCAGCTGGGCACTTTAGCCCTTGTGTTCTTCCTCCTGAGCCTAATGCTCTCATCTGTGGCAACCAGTTTTCCTTCCTTAATGAATGACCACCTTTGTTCCACCCCCATATCTGCTCTGATGCCTGCCAGATGGCTCCTTAGCACTTCGCCCATTTTCCTGAAGTCTGCCCTCCTGAAATCCAAGATTTTTTTCTTAGTCGGGATGCTTTCCCTGCCCATATCTGACTGGAACCACACTGTGCAATGGTCACTTCCACCTACCTACCTTTGCCCAGCAACAAAGTACTCCCTCTGTTGCCTAACTGTGACAGTAAACTCCTAGCTAAATGGCAAGGACCATATGAGGTCCTCAGAAAGGTGGGGCTGGTTGAGTATGACTCCTAGCTAAATGGCAGGGACCATATGAGGTCCTCAGAAAGGTGGGGCTGGTTGAGTACGAAGTCTTACAACCAGACAGAAAAAGGAAAAACTAATTTTCTATGTTAATTTGTTGAAATACTAGAAAGAGCAGGAGGTATTACTCACTGACCAAGAAGATCCTAAAGGGGCCCCAGTTTTAGAGATGGATGAGGACATTGGTGATGGAACCCTAGACTTAGGATCTAAACTTGTAAATGAACCAGGTGCCATCTCAGTGAATGACCAGCTCAACGATACCTAAAAGCAAGAGACCAGAGGGTGGTAGAGAATTTAGGGGATATATTCTCCCCAAACCAGGATGAACCCATGTGATACAGCACCACATAGATACAGAAATAGGTGTCTGGATCTGCCAACAAGCATATGGACTACCAGAAAGAATCCAAGAGACAGTACAGGAGGAAATCCGGTCTATATTGGAGTTGGGAGTCATTGAGGAGTCCCAGAATGAATAAGCTAGCCCTATTGTGCTAGTCCCAAAATCAGATGGGATTGCCTGTTTTTTTATAGACTACTGGAAAGTTAATGCCGCATCCAGATTTGATGCATACTCTATGCCAAGGGTAGACAAACATTTGGACTGACTGGAGAAGTCTCATTACATCAGTACCTTGGACCTGACCAAGGAGTATTGGCAAATCCTGCTGACTCCTGACTCCCATGAGAAAAGAGCTTTTACCACCCCATTTGGCCTATATAAATTTATGATGCTTCCCTTTAGATCGCATGGAGCCTCAGCCACATCCTCTGTCCCCATGAGCTGTATGCAGCAGCATACCTGGATGATGTTGTCATAGTTAGCACTGATTGGGACAGCCCCCCTCCCAAATGTGGCCATGGTACTTCAATCACTCAGGGAGTCAGGTCTCATGGCCAATGCCGAAAAATGCATCCTAGGGTGACAGGAGATGAAATACTTGGGGTATATGGTTGGGATCAGCCACATATGCCCAGGTATTGACAAAGTAAAGGCCCTAGCTGACTGCCCCATCCCAACTACTAAGCAGCAGGTTAGGTTCTTTCTTGGTCTTGCAGCATATTATTGCTGATTGATTCAGGAATTCTCAACCCTTGATACCCCACTGACTAACCTGACCAAGAAAACTGCCCCGAGTAAGGTCTGTTGGTCAGCTGAGTGTCAGACAGCATTTCAGGACATCACAAATGTTCTTTTTGTGGGGCCAGTCATACAGAGTCCAGATTTCAACTGTCCCTTCATTTTGTACACAGACGTCTCTGAGGTGGGGCTGGTGGCAGTGTTATCACAAGACTTTGAGGATGGGATTCGCCTCATCCTATATCTCTCTTGAAAATGTTTTTACCGGGAGCAGTGCTATGCCATGCTATCCTGGAAAAGAGTGTCTGGCAGTAAAGTGGGTGATGGTCACCCTACACTACTACCTGTCGGGATGGAAGTTCACCCTCTTCACTGACCAGGCCCCCCACAAGAGGTTACATGCTATGTGGGATACCAATGCCCATGTCACCAGATGACATTTGGATTTGCACCCTTTTTTGTTTGATGTGTGCCATATGACAGGTACCCAGCATGGCAAATGCAGATTTTTATCTTTCAAAAAGGTGGGTCTCCGATTACCCATACCAAGCCTACCATGGGCGTGACTCTGAGGGAGCGGGTATGTGATGGAGTGTTTGTCCATCATGCTCCTTTCACCCATAAGCTGTGTCACAACCAACACAGATGGCGTAGGTTTTGACAGGGGATGTGGTGGAATTTGTACCAAACCCCTTTTGTTTTAAAGTTGGCCCTTTAAGGCCCCACTGCACTGAATGTTCAACTTGTTGGCAATCTCTCAGGGGGAGGAAGCGTGTTAACAAGCATCATCCAAGCCCAACAAAGGGAGACGGGTGAAGAAGCAGAAGGAAGTTTCTGTTTCAGTGAGATTCAAGTGAAAACAGTAAGAAACAGAACTGCAAGAAGTTTCTGTCAAGCTGAATACAAACTGTTTGTTTCTTTTTCCCGTAAGTGAAAGTAAAGCAGATTTCATTTAATTTAAACTGGTGTCCAAAGTGTTATCTTTGAGAGTGTTCCCCAGAAGCCACCCAGTTCACTTCCCTGTTGCAGGGTGACATTTAGATTGCAGGTGGTGATGCAGTAAGCCGGTATGTTGTGTAGCTATTTTTGATAATAATGCTGAAACTGCTTGTTTTTTCTTGGCAAAGGGGAGTTTTGTTTCATGTAGACCCACATCAGATGTCCCTGTCAACCAATATTTGACATAAACTAGGAAAATAAGACAATTTGTACAATTCTATACGTGCAAAAGCAAGTCTAAGTCCATCACAATTAATGATTTTTTTTCACACAAGGGTTTCTGTTTCCCTAGGACTCTAGACAATGAGGCTGGCAGTAACAGATCTGTCAATCTGTAGGAAGGACTGGTATAGTAAAGAGGTTCTTACAGTTCATTCTAAGAGTTGTAGTCCATGATCAGGAGATATCTTTAGGATAGAAATCAGAATACAATGTTACTTAAATTAAGCCACCAGTACAAAGAGTCACGGGGAGCTTCCTGGCATAATTAGAAATGTAGAGGGACTGACCTTCCAGGGCCCCTAGTTCTCCATGGCACTTCAGCCCTGATTTCTGCTGCAGGAGGGCCCCTAGGCTTCTGCGGCAGCGTTTGTTCATTCCTGTGCCATGCATAATTCATTTATGTGACAAAATGCAGTTCTGCCATTGGCTAAAATATGATGTCATATTAACAGTGGCATAAAATGCTGAGCATAGTGGAGGGGCTTCTTGGTAAACAAGGAGGGGGGTTGTGCCAGACCTGGAAATTTTAAACTAAAAATCACCAGAAACACTGAAGTCTGTGCCACTACATATATTCAGCGGCGGCATGCAGGTTCTATAGGAAATTCCAAGGCCACGGATTTACAGAATGTCAGGGGCTTTGGCTATTTTCTTACCATAAAATTATGGGAGAAAAACTCACAAGAAAGGGCAGCAGAAGCTTGATTTACTGTATATTGATTCAAGAAATGCTATTATATCAGACAGTTTAGGGAGATGAAAATAAAGAGGGAAGCCACAGGCAAGTTCCAGTGACTGTACATTAAGGCCATATGGCTTTTGATCTTGTAAATCACTAAATTATTTATTTAGTTATTTCAAGCATTTTACCAAGAAAGGCATACTGATCTGGTAAGAGCGTGTTTCCAGATGTATCTGGGGGTGAGGGAGTACTCAATACAGCAAGACGTAAGAGTAAAAATATATTTCCAGGTGAACACTACAGTATTCTATGACAAGTAAAACAGAGCCCAACAAAATAGGGTGCAGAAGTGCAGTACATTAACAGGTGTTAATTATGTACCTGACTCTAAACTCTTTGAAAATAGACAATGCCTAAACGGTTTTATGTGAAATAAAAACTAAACTAAACTAAATAAATAACATTTCTCTACAGCCTAAACTGCTTCTAAACACCCTCCATCTACCTTTACATACAGTATAAACACCAAAACATGATGAAGATTTAGTAAAAAGCAAAATGCACCCAGAACCATGGTGCCCACAGATCTCCTGCTGGGATAGAAACAGAAACATTGATCATGACAACAGAAAAAGACCAGCGGTCAATCCAGTCTGCTCATATTCCCTGTAATCTCTGGAACCTTCCCTGGAACCTATTGATCTTACTTCGAGAGTGAGCTCTGGTAACACTGGTAGGACTGAAGCCGGCAGGTGGCAGGACCCCATGGAAAACATCATGTGCGGTATAAACGGGGCAGTCACCCCACATCACCTCAGTTCTTTTCCCACCACTGACTCCCGTGCATCGCCTCCACGGATGCCTTCAGCTACGATCGACCGCCAGCATACCCGCATTTTCAATGCTCTATTTATCAGAACAAATTTCATTCTTTCCATTCTACTTTCTGTGTGTCGTCTGCCCGGACGTCTTCCATCGACCATCACCTGTCGAAGTGTGCCTGCGGCAAACACATACTGTCGTGAGACGGGCACTCTGCCTGCCTGCTGTGCCTAGGCCCAGACCATGACACCAAGGCCTACCCACACTGCCAAAAATTTTACAGCAGGACAAGAATCCTCCGCCAGAAAGCCCTACAGGCCTTCTTTATGGAACAAAAGCTCACTGCCATGCAGAAGGATTCTTCTTCCAAGGCGGGCTCTTCTCACAAGAAATCAGGGAAGCATCACCACAAAGACAAGAGGAGAGAGACAGAAAAAGACAGATCCCAGTTGAGATCTAGGTTTTCCAACTCCCGGTCCACCTCCTGGGGGAGCTCAGACTCCACATCTCAAGCAGCACACTCTCCTACCTGGCTCACGGCAATGAGACCACTCTCCCATGTAAGGGCAATGGGAGGCACAACACAAGGGTCTGGGTCCTCAAGTTCAACTCTGCAACCTCTGAAAATCCAGCCACACTCCCAGACCTCGGGCCATCATTCAGATAGTAACGTCTGGTCCTCCTCCAGCTGCAGACCAGCGAAAGCATCCCTCAAGTTGGCCACTTCCTCAGACGCTGACTCCCTCGACAGAGGCATGGGCTCTGGCCACTCCTCCAGGAGGTCCATCTCTCAAACCCCCTAGAGGCCTAATGTCACTTAAGCCAATGTCAGACAAGCGTACACCAGAGAAAAGGCTGTTGGCCAGCATTCTCCTCCATTGCCAGGCCACAGAGCCGGCTGCCAGACCAACATATGACAGGTCCCAGAGGCCTAAACTCTTAAGTACACAGCCACCTGACAAAGAGTCCAAGCAGCTGGATTCCATGGGCAGGAAAGTATATTCATCAGCCACCTGCACCATCAGGTCTCTCAATTTCCTCATGCACATGGTGCAGTTCCAAAATACCATATGGGAACAGGGGATGGATACGGTTCGGGACCTCCCGGATTGCCCACAAAAAGCAGAGCTCAAGAAGCTCATGCAGACAGGATCCAACATAGGCACTCATGTCCTTAGATCGACCTATGACTCAGCAGACACAGCAGTCAGGGCAGCCGCCACTGGAGTGTGCCTCAGGTGACATTCCTGGCTTAGAGTCTCTGGTTTCGCCCAAGACGTTCAAGCCGGCATTTTGGATGCACCTTTTAAAGGCTCAGTTCTTTTTGGAGAAGAATCCAAAAAGATCATTACCAGGATACAAGATTCTGGAAAAGCCATCCGCTCAGTCCAGATGATGTATAAACCCAAACAGAAGCCATTTCAGAAACAGCGTTTTCGTGGCAAATCTGGCCAACAACCCAGATATCAACATCAGTAGCAACAGAGAGGGGGCTACAGCTGTAAGGGCCCCTCTCATAGCTTAGGAAGCTCAGGTTCCAGGACAGCTAAGCCCTCCCCGGCTGCCCTGCCCACTGCCACCAATGCCTGACTCCTTGCCAAACCCTCCTTTTCCTGCAAACCTGGCAGGAGAGGTGGTCGGAGGTAATTTTTCCCTCTACTTAGAGGGTTGGAGGAAGATCACCTCTTACCAATAGGTTCTACAGATGATCCAATGGGGGCACTCAATAGAATTCACCAAGATGCCACCAGAAAGGCCACCCCTACTATCCCATTATTCCTGATCCCATGCAGCTCTCATCCAGAGCGAGATTCAAGCTCTTCTGGACAAAACAGCAATAGAGCCCATCCCAGCCTCTCAGAAGAGAAAATGGTACTATTCTCACTTCTTTCTAGTATCCCAAAAATGGGAGATCTACTTCCCATCTTAGACCTCAGAGATGTCAACAACTACGTGGAGTACAGGCGCTTCCAGATGGTCACCCTACAGGGTCTTCTCCCCAAGATCCATCCAGGAGACTGGCTGTCATCCCTGGACATGCAGGATGCATACCTACACATCCTCATTGCCAAGCACCACAGGAGATTCCTGAGGTTCGAATTTCGGGATCAGCACTACCAGTTCAGGGCTCTGCCCTTTGGCCCGGCATCGGCACTAAGGGTTTTTACAAAGTGTCTGGCAATAGTAGTAACAGCCCTCTGAAGGATGGGCCATTTCATCTTCCCCTACCTGGACGATTGGCTTCTCACAGCCCTGTCCAGGATAGCACTCATTCATACTGTGGAAGACACCTTTTCACTCTTTGCAGAACTGGTAATCACCATAAACCTGCTGAAGTCCTCTCCCTGGCTGAGCCAGAGGCTCCAATTCATTGGAGCCCTTCTGGACACCATTCAGGGAATGGTCTTCCTCCCAGAGGACAGAGCAGACCACCTCCGGGGTCTCGCTCATCATATCTTGTCCTTAAGGCAGGTCCCCGCCAGGACAGTTCTCGAATCCTTGGCCACATGGTGGCAGCCATTGCCACAGTGCCATTGGGCCGACTGTATATGAGGACGATCCAGTGGATGCTGAGGGTCCAATGAGATCAACTCTAGGATGACCTAGACCAACCTGTCTCAGTCTCAGACCCGGTCCACCAGGCTCTTTGATGGTGGCTCACACATTCCACCTCTTGGAGGGAATACCCTTCCAGAGGACTCTGCCCACACATATCCTGACAACAGATGCCTCTGGCTCAGGCTGAGAAGCACATCTGAATGATCGCAGGACTCAAGGGTCACAATCTGAGCTAGTCGAGTCCCTACATATCAACATATTGGAGATGAGGGCCATCCTCTATGCTGTGCAAGCCTTGCAAACCGACCTGCTCCCGGGACACCTCCTGGTTCAGATAGACAACATGTCGGTGGTGTTCTATATCAACAAACAGGAAGGAACCCACTTGTACCAACTCTGCAACAAAGCCATGAGTGTTTGGAATTGGGCCATAGATCACCATCTGGTGATCTTGGCAGTTCATGTCACAGGGGTACAAAACACCTTGGCCGACATACTAAGCTGGTCAAGGTCCAGAGAACATGAGAGGGAATTCCAGCAATCTGTCGTACAAGACCTGTTTAACAGATGGGGCTGACCAGAACTGGACCTCTTTGCATCCCCACACAAAGCAAACTGCCCGGTTTTTGCTTGCTAGATCCTGGACCTGGTGTTTTCTGGTGAGAAGCATTGTCCCTCTGCTGGACAGGGAGGTTCCTCTATGCTTTCCCTCCCTTCCCACTGATACAGAGGGTTCTCCTCAAATTGCAGTCAGAAGGAGCAGAGATGACTCTAGTGGCTCCCTTCTGGCCCCGACAGATATGGTTCCCTCTACTTCAACAGCTGGTGAGGGAACCACCTCTGCCACTGCCATTGAGCTCTTGCTTGCTCTCACAGGACAACAGGACCTTAGTCCACCTAGACCTCAGATCATTACACCTGCATGCATGGCTCCTATGGACCTAGCCATTTCCCACTTCAAGGTCTCGGCTAGAGTAGCCGACATTCTTGTGGCTGCTAGGAAACCTTCCACTAGGGCCACCTATGTCATGAAGTGGAAGCACTTCTATCTCTGGGCCACAGCCCACCGCTTAGACCTCTTTGCTTGTCCAGTGAACTCGGTCCTCGAGAACCTCCTTTCCCTTTCAGACTCAGGTCTCAATTATTCATCCATAAAGGTGCACCTATCTGCAGTGTCAGCCTACCACACACCTATGCAGGGCAAAACCCTGGCACAGTCAGATGTAGCACACACATTCCTGTGGGGCATCCTACACATGAAACCGCCCATCAGGGATCCCATCCCTCCATGGGACCTTCTTTTTGTTTTAAAGAAACTTACATTACCTCCCTTCAAGCCAACCCCAGATTACGAACTACACTTTCTCTCTTGGAAAGTGTTATTTTTAGTTGCAGTTACCTCTGCTCAGAGGATTTCCGAGCTTCAGGCTCTGAAGTGTACAGAGCTGTATTTGGTTTTCCACAGGGACAGGGTGTCTCTGTGAAGAAATCCTAAGTTTTTGCCAAAGGTGGTGTCTGAGTTTACTCTTAATCAAGAAATCCACTTTCCAGTTTATTACCCTGAGTACTCGAATCGAGGAGAAGCTCTTTTGCATACCCTGGATGTTCACCAGGTTCTTCGTTATTATCTGACCCAAACCCGGGAATCCAGACAATCTGACCAATTGTTCATTTCTTTTGTCCATAGAATGCCAGCAGCACATGTTACCAAACAAACCTTATCTAAATGGTTAGTTAATTCGTTCTTCATTCATAATTTGTATTGCGTTCTGTTACCAGAATTACGGTAAGCCCTTACCTGGACCAGTAAAGGGCTACTCCACCAGAAGAGTCATGGCTTCCTTCACTTCCTTGAGGACTGTGTCTGCTGCAGATATATGTGCAGCTGCCACCTGGAGTTCAGTCCACACATTCATTAAGCATTATAGTTTGGACATTGCTTCCAGCGCAGGACCAGCTTCTGCCTCGCAGTCCTGCAGGGACTCCTCTCATGAGGGATTCAGCCTTTATCTCTCCATTTCCTCCACCCTGAATGTAAGGGCCTCTGTACTGCTTGGGACTCAGTCCTACCGGTGTTACCTGCTGCAAGAGCTCACTCTCGAAGTAAGATAGTACAGTTATGTAAGAACTTACCATAACAGTAGATCTTCTAGAGGAGTTCTTGCGGCAGGTACTGCTTCCTACCCACCTTCCCCACAAGGGATTCCTTTTGCATTCACAGCATGTCCATCTGACATACTATTTTAGAGGAGTATCCTCAGTTTCTCCATCTATCTTTCCATCAGTGCCGGAGTCTACGGTGGGAGAACTGAGGTGATGCTGTGGGACCTCCCCCTTTATACTGCACGTGACATCAGGGGCAGGCTGATGTTGGGGGCGGTCATAGAAAGATAGAAACATAGAAGTTGACAGCAGATAAGGACCTCAAGGCCCATCCAGTCTGCCCACTTTTTCTACCTTATGAATCTGCCATAGGCCTTTACCCTGTCAATGGCCTATCTATTCATATTCATCTGTAGTGCTTCCTTATGCCTATCCCATGCCTGTTTGAAGCTCTGCACTGTATTCATATCCACCACTTCCTGACGTAGCCCATTCCATGCATCCACCACCCTTTCTGTGAAAAAAAACTTCCTCAAATTACCCCTTAAATGGCTTCCCTCTAATTTCATACTGTGTCCTCTTGTCCTGCTATTTTTATGTTGTCTTGTATGCAAGCACAAACAACATATTGTGGTAGGTTGGAATAGCAGGTTTTGGAGGTGCGGTCGTGTTGTGGCCAATAGCGCCACTGCTTTTTCGGGCTGGGCTCTGTGGCATCAATGAAATAGCATGCTGTCTATGACAGCTCTGCAAAAGCATGCCACCAACTTAAAACAATTTTGCTGCTGCAATGAGGGAGCAACCTATCATTGCAGGGCATGCCTTGCCTGGTGTAACATTTCAATAAACATGGTGGCGGCTGTTGCCGTCCGCCTCTCACAGTTCGGAAAGCCGATATGAGGGATGCCCAATCTCCCTGTTGGCATGTCCCCTCCCCAGTTCATTTGCTGATAGGGGAGCCCAATCCCTGTTGGCATGATATCCCTCTAACTGAGTTTGTCTGCAGAGGGGGTGCCCAATCTCCCTCGGCATCATGCCCCCCCAAACACAGACCCATTTTCTTTGCCAATGGGGTGCCCAATTCCAGTTGGCTCCAGTCCCCCCAAAAACACCCTGGTGGCACACTGGGAGCCCATCTCAGTGTGCCAAATGTACCTGAAAAAAAGAAAAACTTCCCATGAAAGTTTTTTTAAAACCTGTAAAGAAGAAAATGGTCCCTCATTATCTGCGGTGCCCCTCCCCACCCCACACCCACCCTTTGCGCACCCCATCTCCCCACACCCCACTCACCCATACTTACCTCTCTGGAGCCGGGGATGATCTTTCGGAGCAGAACACGTCTGCACTCTGCAAAGCTGACTCAACTGAAGAAATGCCGTAAGCTGTATAATGGTATCAATGGGGAGTGGGGTTCAACTTAGGTGGATATCTCGGCCATTTTTAGGACTTTTGGCTCCAAATTTACAACATGGGGTTCTTGGTACCCCACCTCATGAACTCAATCACTGTCATGTCATTATTCGGTCCCAAAAGGTGATTTTGTGGTCACTGCACGAAATCACCTTTCAGGACCAAATAACAAAATGACAGTGTTACTGTTCATGAAGTGGGATCCCAAAAAGCCTATGTTGCAAATTTGATGAAACAAATTCCAAAAAATGACTGTTACGAGCATGCATTGCACAGTTTATATGCACTCTCGTAAGTTTGAGAATTTTTAATATTTTCACTCCAGATTTTCAACATTGCCATTTTTTCACACCTCCTTATGAACAGTATAGCTGTCATTTTTCACATCCTGCCCAAAATGTGTTTTCGCACATCTGGAGCGCAATGGCATGGTCGCTGTGGGAAATTAATGTTCGTGACAGATTAAGAAAATCATAGTGACACTGTTCATGAGCGGAGGTCCCAAAATGCCTATGTTGAAAATCTGGTGACAAAATTCCATAAAATTACTATGTTACGAGCGTGCATTGTGCAGTTTCCATGCACGCTCATAACTTTGAGAATTCTTAATATTTTCACTCCAGATTTTCAACAGTGCCATTTTTGGACATCTCCTTATGAACAGTACAGCTGTCATTTTTCACATGCTGCCCAAAATGTGTTTTTGCACATCTGGCAAACAATGGCATGGTTGCTGTGGGAAATCAATGTTTGAGACAGATTAAGAAAATCATAATGTCACTGTTCATGAACAGAGGTCCCAGAATACCCATGTTGAAAATTTGGTGAAAGAATTCTACAAAATGACTGTGTTACGGGCATGCATTGCGCAGTTTCCACGCACGCTCGTAACTTCGAGAATTTTTAATATTTTCACTCCAGATTTTCAACACTGTCATTACTTCACACCTCCTTATGAATAGTACAGCTGTCATTTTTTTACATCCTACCCAAAATGTGTTTTCGCACATCTGGCGCAGACTGGCGCGGTCGCTGTGGGAAATCAATGTTTGGGACAGATTAACAAAATCACAGTGCCACTGTTCATGAGCAGAGGTCCCAAATGCTTTTGTGAGGTGGGGTCACAAAAAGGCCATGTTGAAAATTTGGAGTGCAGATACCAACAAACGCCCGGGGCGTTAATGTTTCTAACCATAATGTCCCATGCTGTAGAGACTGACAGGCATCAGGGGTGTGTCTTTGGATTGTTGGCTGTAATGCTCTTGCCATTCTACCCCCACTCCCACCCTGCAGCCAGTGACAGGCATCAAGGTGTGTCTTGGACTGTTCAGCCCCAAACTCCACCCCATTCTCCTATACTGCACCCATCTCAACATATTTCCTTATGCATTT
The DNA here is from genome assembly GCA_016271365.2 of Neoceratodus forsteri. Classification (NCBI taxonomy): domain Eukaryota; kingdom Metazoa; phylum Chordata; order Ceratodontiformes; family Ceratodontidae; genus Neoceratodus; species Neoceratodus forsteri. The sequence goes on along the minus strand of JADMNL010000030.1, from coordinate 19,104,472 downwards.
GGATGAGCATAAGGCCCAACGACCCCAAGGCACAACGCAACACTTGTCAGAGTCTGCAGGGTAGGGTGAGGTGAAATGGCATGAGCGTTATGGCTGACGACCCAAGGGCACACCTCAATGCCTGTCAGTCTCTGCAGGGTGGGGTGAGGTTGATGTCGGTTCCATACTTCACTGCCATTCCTATTATGCATCTCTTTGAATCCTGCACTACCAATGCCAACGCCAGCAAGTCAACATTCGGCATTGACAAATGCTTGTTCTTATATTGAAACATGTTAGACTCTTTTACCTTGTTAATGCCCTTAAGATGTTTGAAGGTTTCGATCATATCACCACTCTCCCTCCTTTGATCTAGGGTATACATATTGAGCTCCGTTAATCTGTCCTCATATGTTTTCTAATACAGTCCCTGCACCATTTTGGTTGCCCTTCTCTGGACTGCCTCCATTTTGTTAATGCCCTTGTGCAGGTGCGGCCTCCAGTATTGCATGCACTACTCCAGATGGGGCCTAACCAGTGTCTTGTAAAGAGGGATTATTACCTCCATCTTTCGACTTGTGATACCCCTACTAATACACCTTAACATCCCTCTAGCCTTACCTACTGCTTTAGTGGTCTGCTTGGATGATTTCAGGTCATTTGTGATGATGATGATGCCCAAGTCTCTTTCTTCCCTTGTGATTGCCAGCAACTCCCCTCCCAACCTATAGGTAGCTTCAGGGTTTCTCTTCCCTATGTGCATGATCTTGCACTTCTTTGCATTAAACTCCAGTTGCCACTCTTCCGACCATTTTGCCAGTTTATCCAGCTCTCTTCTCATTCTGCCCACGCCATTCTCATTCAGTCCCCTGCTGTATACTGCTAGCTAGAAATTTTCTGTGGGGTCCTGCCACCTGCCGGCTTCAGTCCTACCGATGTTACTTGCTGCAAGAGCTCCTCTCGAAGATATACTGTTACGGTAAGTTCTTACATAACTGTACTTTCCTCCAGGGTACTAACACTCCCTGTCCTATCCCCATTCTCCTCTCTTGAATACCCCATGGGCAATCACCACTGGTGGCATTCTGACAGGGGCAGTAACTATGGGGTGCTCCAGCAGGGGCATTAAGTGGGGGAATTCACTTTGGGGGGCACCATACTGGACTTGGAGTATGTTCCAGTTCTTGGTGCGTTCCAGTTTTGAGCCAGAATGTACCCCACACCCAGAAAAGTGCCCCACAAACTGGATGATCTCCCACTTAATGCCCCTACTGGAATGCTTCTCATAGTTACAAACCTGATACACTAAGCACTCCCTCTTGCAGGCTACCAGTAGCTCTGTTGTGATATCAAAAGACATTAGGCAACCATAGCTTTCTTTTGGCTTGTCACTCACTTGAATTGGCAGACCTACTTTGTGTGATTCTGAGTGAGTCCTGAGCACCCCCCAAATCCTGCCACACTCTCAGCTTTTAGAACACACACACAAAACAGATTTCAGTTCTTTTTCTGGATACTAATTATCCTTAAGTAGGTTTCTGTTTCTTTAAGTATTGCAACCACCTGATTGGGTCATACAGTTGGAAAGAGGTAGGAAACACATGCACTGCAACATACAAATATAAGTGCATTACACATTAAATGAAACAAAAGAACAGATAAGCAGCAGCAGCACAGTTCCAATCCATGATGCACCCCCAAATGTGTACTTTATTTTTGTCTTTGGTAACCAGGTAAGGCCCACTAGGCACAAGTGCTTGCTTTCAGGGGTGACCTGGGAGCACTGGAGAGGTTAAGTGACTTTTTCAGAGTCACACAGTATGCAAGTGGAGGTTGTGGGAAGCAAACCCAGGTCTGCTGGATGTACCAAGTTCATTCACAGCTCGTTACTCTAACATCTAGGCTATACTGCCAGTCCCAATACTATATGCATTGCAGTCTAGAAAAATGTGAACAAGGCCATTTAATATTTTTGAATTTCATGTTTGTAGAAAGTGAAGGATGGATATCACGGTTAACTTACATTTGCTGATTATTTACTGTCCATGTGCAGTATAACTGAGCTCGGTGCTGGCTTATGCACCCTACTCTGCCAAGCACCTCAGCATGTACTTGGTAGAATCTTCATGTTCAGTATGGAGTATGGGTCTCATCTGAAAAAATTATTTTGTCGGTGTGTTCCGAGTTGTGTGCATTGCTTTTTCTGTCTCGAATTCTGACCACTAGGACATGAGCTGGTACTGCCAAATTCAGTTTACTTTAAATCTCAGACAGGATATGAACCCAGGCCTCCAGGGGGGAAAGCTGGTGCCCTAAGAACCAGGCCTTCCAACTTCCTTATTCTCTGAGAGCAATTTCATTTTTTGTCATAGAATGTTGTATAACAATATGCATATCTTCATACTATTTTTTATCCCACTTAAACTTGAAGATGAACTTTAGTGATATTGACTATGAAATTGCAACCCAGTCTACTTTCCTGGTGAAACAAAATTAATAAAAAAATTAATCAAACGTTAGAATATTATTTTTTTAGAAAATGGGCTTAAGAATTCCAGAAATCTCATTGGCTGACAGGGGTACATTAACTTTCAGTGAGAGCCCTGTAAATAAAAAGCATCAGCATGTAATACCCCCCTCACCCACAGAAGTATCCCAGTGCCCACCCTCCTCTCTAATTGGCTAAAAGCACACTGTATACATTTTAAATCGACACCATTTTTTTGTCTCGCTTAGAGAGAGATACTGGCCTCCAACTCTGCCTAGCTCACTGTCAGCAAACATTCCCTGAATATAATGCTGCTCCACAATTTTTCTGTCTCAGCCTCCTTCCCAACTGTAGCCCCACTTAACTGTCTTTTTTTTTACCTCCACTTTTATTTTTGTTGTTGTTTCATTTGCCACTCCATCTCACTCTCCTACACCTGACACACATTTCCCCTGTGCTGCCTGTCATCCAAACACGAGACGCCAGTTACTAAATGACCTTCCACAAAACTAGATGTCTCCTCACATAAGCAACTGGCCCCAAATAAAAAAGAACAACTGCACTGCAGAATGATATAAAAAAATAATAATTTAAAGTGCTGTTGTCTCTCCTCAGAAACACGAATCTTCACTTCCTGGTTCACAAAACGTCATACGACTGACCACTTGCAAATCCATTCTGCCGTCCAGCAGCCAAGTAAAACAGAACTAAGACAGCACCTTCTCGGTAAAACACAGGAAACTTTTTTAATTTAATTGTACTGGAGGTGGTGGAGTGGAAGGGGGAAGCAAAAGAAGAGAATGGCTCTGTGGGGGAGGAGGGGCAGGGCAATAGTAGATGTAACACCACAAAAACAGAGGGACTACTTTACAATGAAACAACTCAAACTTAATTTTTACTGTATTTTTAATTTTTTTTAAATTTTATTAAACACCAAATTAAACTGTCACAGGAAGCCCATTTTCTAAGCGCAATAATACCCTTGGGCCTCATTATGCCCCTGGGCGGTCTGGTATTGCCCGATACCGTCCACCCTGTTGGGTATTATTGCTTGCATATTAGATTACAGTAGCACCATTTTGTTCATATCCCTTCCATATATAGACTCTGATAGGCATGTAATTATGCAGTATCACGCTGTAACAATTATGGGGAGCATGACGACACCTCAGTGCCAAGCATTCGGGAATACATTTTCAGTCGTCCTTGAAAATATGAACTTTGTAGGTATTTTGTTTGTGCTTTTAAGTTCTATGTTCCTTCAGCCAGCGTAAGTGTCTCTGCAACATTAATCCAAGCTTTAGCTCACTCCATGGAGTCTTGTAGCTAGGGACCTAACTGAGAGGAGGAACCAAAAAGAGATTAAGATTGATTTACAGCTATTGCTGAAATCAGTCACTGTGATTATGTAGGGTGGGCCATCACATCTTGTTTAACATTAAGAGCACCAGGCCCCATTCTTTGGTCTGAGGCCCAGTTTGAATGACATGTCATGTGGACCTCTAGTCTCAGTGAACCTACACAGTTAACAAACTCCAAATAAATAAATTTGTTGTAATCCCATATGAGCAGCTTTCCTAGTGAACTGCGGAAGGGTGGTTATCAGCCTTTAGCTCATTACCTCCAATAGACTTTGTATGAAGTCCGAACTATCCATTGCTTAACCTGAAAACAAAATGGCCGTCCAGGTAATAATGAGTTAGTCTGCAGTAGTTCAAGAGAGCTCATTTGTGTGAACTTGTGAACCTCCATCCTGCTTTTCATTTGGGTTTGTTGCCTGCTAATATTAGATTTCTATCAAAGCTATTCCACAGAAGTTCTAAAAATTAATTTGCTTATATTACTTTGATAGAACAAAGTTCTGTTACAGGTGTTTCATAAAACTGGAGCTTTGATAACCTCACTTCACTAACAGTTTTCATCTGGCTAGGCAAGGTTCAAACTGCTTGACTTCCAGTATAGCCTGTTTAGTGTGAAATGTTTGCCCCTTTCAGTTATGGCTGCATTTAGCGTCTATAACTAAAAGACCCCCCCCAAAGAAAAACACACAAAACTAAAGGAGGCAGTATGGCACAGTGGTTTAAGGCTCTGAGCTGCAAATCTGGAGACCTGGGTTTGAATCCCACAGCCCCCACTTGCATATTGTGTGACCCTGAGCAAGTCACTTAACTTCCTTGTGCTTCCAGGTTGCACCTGTAAACAAGCTTTCAGCTTAGTGTGTCTCACCTGGTTAAATAACTGAAAAAAAAAAAAAAAGATTGTTGGTATTCCTGGTACAGCTGCTGTCGTCACAGATAAGAACACTTCTCTGTACTTCAGTCATCTTCAGGCAGCCAAGCCATATGCCAGTATGAGTCTGGAGATGTCCTTGTAGATACCTCAACACATTCTTGCTATTGGCCATGGTGGATGAGTGCAGTAGGGAGAAACACTCTCAATAATGGTGGTACCCAGTCTTCCAGGGTAGGAAGTGGCAGGTCTGGATATCATTGGGGCACCATTAGATGGTATCATAAGACTATTAATGATCAGATACCTGCCAAAGCAGGAAGTGGCATGCACAAGTGATCTGGGGCTCTTCAAGGCCCCCCATATGCACTCAAAATGGATTTAACATCAGGGCCAGTTATGACAGGAAGCAGCTGGATTTGGAGGACCAGGAAGGCACCCAACAATTATAAGAGTACAAAGGTTTATAGGGTGGAGTCAGGGGTGAAATGAGGTGGGGGTGCTGTTTTGTACTTTTTCTGTTTTTGTTGCTGTCAGGGTAGGAAGGCATTTGGAGTTTTGAATCCATGACTTTGTGAGATCAAAAGTCAGTTGGATCTGGTTTAATTGGTTTGCCAGCCCAGTTTGAACCAAGTCAAATATGAGTTTGCATTTTCTTTACAAAGTCTGAGTCAGTTGAATGGAGGTCAAGCATCCAAAGTTCGAGGTGTTCACATCTTTTCTTGAATTGAACTTGCAGCTCCACATAAAATTGTAATAGACCTTTAATATATAGCCTAGAGGTAAGAGTAATGAGCTGCGAATGAGCTTGGTACATCCAGCAGGCCAGACCTTAAGTCTGATTCTCACAACCTCCACTTGTATACTGTGTGACTCTAAGCAAGTCACTTAACTGCCCAGTGCTCCCAGGTCGCCCCTGAAAACAGGCACTTGTGCCTAGTGGACCTTATCTGGTTACTAAAGACTACATACTTACATACATACATAAATAAATAATATATGTCTTAAAGAGATATTTGTTATTACTCAGAATCTAAAACTTACTGACATCAAACCACTAATCTGAAAACTTGTTTATGGGGAGTGAGAGAGTGTGTGCGCATGCGCATGCATGTGTGTGTGTGTGTGTGTGTGCGTGCGAGCGTGCATATATGTACATTATTTTCTCACTACTCACTAATCACAAATATGTTCTTTGAAGGTGGGTGATGACTATGGGTGTCTTCTTGGTTCTTAGTCAAAAAACAGCAGCATTTTATTCTTTTACTGTGCATCACATAATCCCCTTTCAATCATGTCAAACATTTTTATGGAATTATGTTTAAGCATGAGACTATCGGCAAAAATTCTCTAGTGCTTCAATTATCCATATTTTACATTCTGCAGTGAATTGTTTCTACTGTTGTGAACCACTTGCTTACATGTGTGGCAAAGGGTATAATTAGAGATGATGTAATGTCAGCTAATCTCACATTATGGCAATCAGTCCAAAATTTGTCAATTTCAGGATTAAAGGCCTTTTTTTCCAAGCTTGGCATTAACAAGGATATCAGAAAAAGTTCAAAATGATGCCATTTACTTGTTTTGCTTGTTATAGGCTTGATCTGTTCCCTTTAGTGATCGTGCATTTGGTTCTCCTTTGCCTATTGCACCCATTTGAGGTGGGCCGGCTTTAGAGTTTGGGGGCTCCTGGCAAGACAAGTCATGGGGCCTTTACCCTACCCACCTTGACAATATCTTTCACTCTGTCCCATATGCACAACATTTTATATTCAATACAACCAGTTACATATTCACATTTTGTTTTGGGAGGTAGCAATTTTAGCCCTTGGTACCTCTTGGCCCTTCCAAGTCATGCTTGTCCATCAGTCTCTTATGGGATGGGCCATGGTGAATTACTTCATGACATTATGATGCCGCATTAGAAGGCTCAACAGAGTCCAGTGATCCCTTTACTGTTGTTTTTACAGTTGTTTTACTTTAAACATGACAATAATTAAAATAATAATTAAGTGGTACTCTAACTCTGGTTAGGGGCCTCCAATGAGTGGGGACCCCCATCAACTGCACAGTCTGTTGATGCCTAAAACCAGCTATGCATTTGAGGAGGTGGAGGAGATCAAGTAGTAAGGAAATTCTCACTATTTTTTGGGTGCATTAAAGCACAAAATACAAATGTTAGCAATTTGAATTAGCATAAAATGTTACATTTGCCTTCTCAGAACACTCCTGTGCCATTTTTCATAGTATGAGAGGTATGGCAATGGTTTATACCCATTTTAGGTGCTCCTTTTTAACCAATTAATTTTGTAAGTGCTTCGTAAAACATACATGCTTCTAAAGATGGATGGGCAGCACTTGAAGCCTGCTAGAGACCCAGAAGGTAGTTTGTTTGTAGAAAAGATAACCAGGATTCTTTAGTCAGTCGGGTTTGATTTCCTGTCTATCACATTCCTTTTGTCCAGTGGAGAAGATTTTTTTGATTGAATAATCATTTTTCTAACCTGGACAGTGAATATTGCCTCCATACAAAGTGAAAAGGGAGCCAACAGTTGACCAGATAGTTTGTATCTGATAAACCCTTGGAAACAGAATGAGTAAAGAAAAGAGCCTCACTGAATAATGATGTGATCTGGTGGAAGCCAGAAGCGGAAGGAAGGAAACATATTCAATTCAGTGCTTTAGAGTAACTGGTAATTGCTATTTTTCTTTTAAACTTAGATTGTGGGCTTGTAGTGACACTATACTTTCTTTGTTGTCTTTACTTATAATTGTTTTTGGGCTGTTGAAAATTTAAAACATAGTGGTGGTGTAATTCTGTGCTGTCTTTAATTGCTGCAAATTTTATCTTGGCTTGTCTGACTGCCCTGTAGTTGGGTGAAGGGTGTTAATTGTCTGGCCTCTGACCTCAGCTACGTGATAACTGGAGGTGGGGCTTAGTCAGAGTTAAAGTAGAAAGCAGAGGTTTATTTTCTCAGAAGAAGCAAGAAGGGGAAGGAAGGAAACATATTCAATTCAGTGCTTTAGAGTAACTGGTAATTGCTATTTTTCTTTTAAACTTAGATTGTGGGCTTGTAGTGACACTATACTTTCTTTGTTGTCTTTACTTATAATTGTTTTTGGCTGTTGAAAATTTAAAACATAGTGGTGGTGTAATTCTGTACTGTCTTTAATTGCTGCAAATTTTATCTTGGCTTGTCTGACTGCCCTGTAGTTGGGTGAAGGGTGTTAATTGTCTGGCCTCTGACCTCAGCTACGTGATAACTGGAGGTGGGGCTTAGTCAGAGTTAAAGTAGCAAGCAGAGGTTTATTTTCTCAGAAGAAGCCAGAAGGGGAAGGAAGGAAAATATTCAATTCAGTGCTTTAGAGTAACTGGTAATTGCTATTTTTCTTTTAAACTTAGATTGTGGGCTTGTAGTGACACTATACTTTCTTTGTTGTCTTTACTTATAATTGTTTTTGGGCTGTTGAAAATTTAAAACATAGTGGTGGTGTAATTCTGTGCTGTCTTTAATTGCTGCAAATTTTATCTTGGCTTGTCTGACTGCCCTGTAGTTGGGTGAAGGGTGTTAATTGTCTGGCCTCTGACCTCAGCTACGTGATAACTGGAGGTGGGGCTTAGTCAGAGTTAAAGTAGCAAGCAGAGGTTTTATTTTCTCAGAAGAAGCCAGAAGGGGAAGGAAGGAAACATATTCAATTCAGTGCTTTAGAGTAACTGGTAATTGCTATTTTTCTTTTAAACTTAGATTGTGGGCTTTTAGTGACACTATACTTTGTTGTCTTTACTTATAATTGTTTTTGGGCTGTTGAAAATTTAAAACATAGTGGTGGTGTAATTCTGTGCTGTCTTTAATTGCTGCAAATTTTATCTTGGCTTGTCTGACTGCCCTGTAGTTGGGTGAAGGGTGTTAATTGTCTGGCCTCTGACCTCAGCTACGTGATAACTGGAGGTGGGGCTTAGTCAGAGTTAAAGTAGCAAGCAGAGGTTTATTTTCTCAGAAGAAGCCAGAAGGGGAAGGAAGGAAACATATTCAATTCAGTGCTTTAGAGTAACTGGTAATTGCTATTTTTCTTTTAAACTTAGATTGTGGGTTTGTAGTGACACTATACTTTCTTTGTTGTCTTTACTTATAATTGTTTTTGGGCTGTTGAAAATTTAAAACATAGTGGGGGTGTAATTCTGTGCTGTCTTTAATTGCTGCAATTTTACCCCCTCCCTCCTTCCCCCAACTCTTAATTATATGCCCTGATAAATCTGATTGACAGGAGCTAAACACAGGGTATAGTAAGGGGTGTGAAGTAGGAGGGGCATAAGGGGGGAGAAGCCCACCCTCAGCACGACAAGTGTTTTGACTCATTTATTTATTTATTGGTTTCTTTTCCTTAAAAAAATTATCTGAGGATCAGTGACAGGATTTTTAGTACAGTAAATTAATAAAAAGAGAACTAGGAGAGCTTCAGTAGCAGACAAGTAGTGGAATTGCAGTATAATGTGGGGAGTGGTGCAATGCAGTGGCTGTGGGGCAGCCATATTCAGGCAGACCTTCTGGACACTGAGTGCTGCCTCATCTGCATGCATCTCTCTGGACTGTGGGATGAGGTAGCCAGACCCAGAGCGAAGTAAACTGGGTCAGGAGTACCATCACCCCATCCAGGGACCACCCAGTCCAATGCAGCTGCCTTGAAAGATGCCGAGAACGAGGAGCACTTGGATGACAGTGGGCTCAGGGAGGGTTAGAGCAGTCAGGCAGAGGCACATCCCAGATCCTATTCCACTCAAGAACTCATATGCCACACTGGCAAATGAGGACAACCAAATAGAGGTACCCAGAGAAGTGGAAGGAAAGGATGGGGAGGTTAGCCAAGGAGGTGACCTCAGGGGGGAAAGCAGTGGACCCCAGAGGAGGAGGAGGAAGCGAATCCTGGTAGGGGACTCCATCGTAAGAGGGATCCAGCTAGGAACACAGGAGGGGGAGGACAGGGAGGTGAGGTGCCTACCAGGTGCCACGGCATGGAGGGATGGAAGGAAGATCCTGGGGATCACTGGGAAGGCAAGACGGAAGGGTGAGCTGGATGTCATTATCCACCTAGGTACTAATGACCTGGCAAATGGGGAGCCAAAGGAAGTTCAGGAAGAGTTTAGGAAACTGGGAGGGTCTCAAGCAAGTAGCTACTTCTGTCACTTTCTCAGAAGTACTACCTGTGAGAGGCAAGGGAGAGCATAGAGTGCATGCACCAGGAACTTTAACTCATGGTTGAAGAACTGGTGCTGTGAGGAAGGGTTTGGATCCATTGGTGACTGGGGATCCACCTGGAGCGATGGAGGTTTGTCAAGCCTGACGGCCTGCATCCATCCTGGAGGGAATCCAAGCACTCAATGATAAGTTTAAATGCTACATTGACAAGCTATTTAAACTAGCAAAGGGGGTGGCAGGCCAGCAAGGAGGTACCTACTTGCTCACCCCACAGCTAGCAGTGGAACCAGTGAACCAGAGGAGGCTATCTCTGCAAGCAGCGTGCAAAAGATGGAGATTAGTGCCCAAGAGGTGGATAAGCAGAAAAGGGGCAAAATTCAGCAGAAGGGCAGACAGCAAGGAGAACCAGGGATAAATGACAACCAAGGAAGGGGCTGGAGTAGAACAGTGAAGCAGTCTAGTGAGGTCAAATCATGGAAAGCTATGTGCAAATGCCAGGAGCCTTAGCAACAAGATGGAAGATCTGGAGGCTGTCATGGTACAGTCAGACCTGGACATTGTGGCCATCACTGAAACCTGGTGTAATGATAACCATGACTGGGAGATGGCCATACCTGGCTACAACATATTCAGAAGAGACAGAGCAGGCAGGAAGGGAGGAGGAGTGGCACTGTATGTGAAAAATGACATAAGGGCCACAGAGATCCAGGAGGAACAAAATGGGGGAGAGATACTGTGGGTTAAGCTGGAAAGGAAAATGGGACAGCCATCCGCCAGGTGTGTCTATAGACCACCAGCCCAGGAGGAAGAAACAGATAGGAGTTGATGCTAGCCATCCAAAGGATGGCAGACAAGGTGAGGTAGTACTGGTTGAGACTTCAATATTCCAGACGTGGACTGGAGCATCCCAGCAGCAGCATCAACTAGAAGCAGATTTATCCTGGACTCTTCAGGGTGCCTTCCTCAAGCAACTGGTCAGGGAACCAACCTCGGCAGAAGGCAATACTGGACCTTGTGCTCACAAACAGGGACAGTGTGATGGGGGTAACAGTGGGGAGCACCTGGGTAACAGTGACCACCAGTCATTGTGGTTTGAAATCACAGAAAGAGAGAACCAAACCACACAAAAACACGTATCCTGGATTTTAGGGGCAGACTTTGGGAAAATGGGGAGATACTTGAAAGAGGCATTAAGGAATGGGACAGGAATCAGGGTTGAGGAACAGTGGGAAGTATTTAAAATGGGGATTACAAGAACAACAGAATTATGCATTAAGCAGGTTAGCAAGAGGAAAAGGAAGAGGAGACCATTATGGTTTCCAAAGAGGTAGCAAAAGTAAAGCCAAAAGATTGCATTCAGGCAATACAAAAAGACACAGGCAGAAGGGATAGGAGAAGTACCAGGAGAAGCAAAGGGAGGTAGGGAGGTCAGTAAGGGAAGCCAAAGCTCAGACAGAAGAACACATTGCAAAATCAGTGGGTAAAAGGGACAAAACCTTTTACAGGTACATTAGTGAAAAAAGAAAGACAAAGAGAGGGATAGTGAGACTGAAGGGGGAGGATGGGAGCCTCGTGGAGGATAACAACAGTAAAGCTGACATATTGAACAGGTATTTCTGCTCAGTCTTTACTGAGGAAGAGAGAGGTAATGGGTCTGAAGGGAGTACAAGGTGAGAATGGTGCAGAATGGACATAAGTCCCTTTACACGAGAAAGGGTCCTGAAGGAACTGGAAGTAATAAGAGTTGATAAAGCAATGGGGCCAGATGGGGTGCACCCCAGGGTCCTTAAAGAACTAAGAGAGGTGGTGGCTGAACCTCTGACTATCCTGTTTAGCTGATCACTGGAAACAGGGGAGGTACCCAAAGACTGGAGGACAGCAGATGTAGTCCCCTTATACAAAAGTGGGAACAAAGAGGAAGCAGGGAACTACAGACCAGTCAGCCTCACCTCGGTAGTCGGGAAGATCATGGAAGCACTACTGAAGGAGAGATTGGTGGAACATCTGGTTATGAATGGACCCAAGGCAGCATGGTTTCACCAGGGGGAGGTCGTGTCAGACCAACCTCATTGAATTTTTTGACTGGGTGACTAGGGAGGTGGATCAGGGGAGGGCAGTGGACATGGCCTATCTGGACTTCAGCAAGGCCTTTGACACTGTGCCACACAGAAGACTATTACACAAACTGGGGAATATGGGTGTGGGCAGGACAGTAGTGTGGTGGGTAGGTAACTGGCTGGGTGGCAGGACACAGAGGGTGGTGGTAAATGGCTGTCACTCCACAGAGGGAAGAGTGACCAGTGGGGTACCACAGGGATCAGTGCTGGGACCAGTCCTAATCAACATCTTCATCAGTGACATTGCGCAGTATCTAGAAGGCAGAATTTCACTGTTCACTAATGACACAAAGCTCTGTAACAGAGTAGACACACCAAAGGGCGTAGACAGAATGAGAAGCGACCTGCAGAAACTTGAAGAATGGTCAGGGGTTTGGCAGTTGAAATTCAATGCAAAGAAGTGCAAGATAATGCATATGGGGCACAAAATTCTGGCACAATATATCAGTTGGGGGTGAGGATATAGCATGCACCAAGCAGGAAAGGGATCTTGGGTTGTCATCTGATGACCTCAAGGTAGGGAAACAGTGTGACAAGGCAGCAGGTAAAGCAAATAGGGATGCTGGGATGTATAGGCAGGGGTATCACCAGCAGAAAAGGAGGTCATAATTCCGCATACAAGACACTAGTGAGGCCCCACCTGGAGTACAGTGTACAGTTCTGGAGACCATACCTACGTAAGGACATAGACAGGGTAGAGAAGGTTCAGAGGAGGGCAACAAAGATGGTGCATGGATTGCATCACAAGTCCTATGAAGACAGGTTGAAGGAACTGAACATGTACTCCTGGAGGAGAGGAGGGAGAGGGATATGATAGAGACATACAAGTATCTTACAGGGAGGAACAGGTGCAGGAAACACTATTTTTAAGTGAAAAGATGTTCCAGGACTAGAGGGCATGGGATGAAGTTGGAGGAGGGACGATTCAGAGGAAACATGAGAAAGAATTTCTTCACAGAATGGGTGGTGGACAACTGGAACACCCTGCCAGAGGAAGTGGTGGGGGCTGAAACAATCACGGGATTTAAGAATGCATGGGATAGACATAAAGGAATTCTAGAGGTCAGGGGTAAGGGGAAACAGACTTCTAGGAAAACAAACTGAACTTACAAGCTCAAATGGACAGACTGGGTGGGCCATAGGCCCTTATCTGCCGACACTGTCTGTGTATCTATGTATGTATCTATGTAAGCCACATGGAGCAAAACCATCTACATCACAATGAAGAACTCAGAAAGAAGAAGAGAACAGTGTCAGTTGCTCAGCAGGTTGCACACTCACCTCTGAGGCTGGAAGATCAAAAGGCTGTGGGTTCTAGTCCCACACCAGGAACTATGGGTAAATCCCAATACTGACACTTCAGTGTAATGGGAGTGGAAGGGGGAAGGGGGGGCTGCACTCCTGAGATGTCACCTTTTGGACGAGATGTTAAACTGAGGTTCCCAGCAGCCTGTTCTGGTGGATGTTAAAAATTCCATGGCAGCTCTAAAAAAGAAGAGGGGAAGTTTTTATTGAAAAGAATTACCACCCTTCATACAACCACATTTTTATACAAGGACATCATTCCAGGACATAGAAGAAAACAGACCAAAGTAACAACAGTCAGAAACAAAAAGGGACCATAAAAGAAAAGGAAAAAAGGGGGGATGTAGGTTAGGAAAGAGTAGGAGAATTTCACCGATGTCCTGGCCAAATTTCCCTCATTCACTAAGAACGCCACCAGCAGCTTAACCTGATTAAGTGTGTCAGTCTGCATCTGTATCCACCCCTCCATCCCCTCCCTCCCCCCCCCCCGGGATGAGGCTGAAAATCGGCAGGACTGACTAGCCCTTCTTTCCTGGCCAACACAAAAACTAAAATAAAAATAAAGAGAGAGAAGAGTAACAAAGGTTTCCTGGTCCCATTTAAGAATCTTGTGGAAATTAATCTATCTTGTTTGATTTCCATGCATCACTCCAAACCACACGCGTACACTGTAAAGCCCCAAACTCAAGGTAAGGCATCACAGGGATGCAAATCCCTGTGCCGGGTAGGCTGGCCCCACCAGAACAGAAATTGCTTCCTAGACTGGCTTTAACATTTCAACTAGTATAGACTGAGAACAACAAATTGTTCCATCCTGTTGGGGCTCCACAGTGCTGTGCAGTCATTTGTCTCTGCCAAGTACCAGGTCAGACCCAGAGGACATCCATCATTTAGTGCACTTAGAGGTAGTACACCAAAGAGGCACGGTGCAAAAAAAGCAGTGTGTAGGATCCATAAAGGATGCTACAGCAGGAGAAGAAAAAGATCCTATCTGCTTGCTTTCTGTGTAACTCTACAAACCATATGCATTAGAGTTCAGGCTATGTTTCCAAAGCCCCACAGACTTTGAAAGACTTGAAATATGGTGCTAGGGCTGTTTTGGCAGAGCAGTGTGAGAACACCTGTCCTGGCTGCACTCAACACTGCTATGCCAGGGGCAGGATTCTCAAAGCTGTTGGGACCTAAGTCCTACTCCGCAACTGCAGTTACAGACTGAAATCGCCCGCAGCTGCGGTGGTTGCGATTCACAGCCGCAGCAGTTGCGGAGGATGTTACAGCTGCTCTCACTGGCTATAGCTACTTTCTGCAGCTGTGGTGATCTCCCTGGTGACACCACCTGCAAGCAGCCATAAGTCGTGGAGCCAGTCGTAATACGGCTTCACCTTTGTGAATACCCGCCATTGCGGGACTCCTGTGGCTCCGCAAGTGGCCACCCTTTGGCGCCGATGTTTTGCCGCAGCTGCAGGACTTTCACAATGTTTGAGAATCCTGCCCCAGATCTCTGTATAAACAGACTTTTGTTTTTACCTCCAGTTTGGTCAATCATTTACTTTTCTTGGCTGCTTGAAAACAGTTTTTGGACCCATATTTATGCTTTTCAAAGTAGTGGAACTCTGTATATTAAATTGTTTTCCTAGTAAACATTTTATTCAAGCAACAATGCCCAAAGAACTGGCCATCTCCTAGGGATTAAAGAGCAGGAGAAAGATTCTCAAAGACAGCCCAAAATCCTGCAGCTGCAGGAAAAAGACCTGCAGCACTGCGGAAATGCAGTTGCGTGATATTCTGAAAGAAAATCCTGCAGTTGCAGTATTTCCACAAAAAAAAGTCCCACAGTTGCAGAATTCCAGCAGCTGCGGGAATTCTGCAAGTGCTGCGGATCCACATTTGCAGAAATGGCTGAGGAGACACAGCAATAGTACAACTCAGTAGCTGAAGCAGCAGACTTTAACATTGCTGCCATAATATGAAGTTGACAGCACACACAAAGCAACCTGCAACCAGTCCCTCAACTGGGACCACTGCAGCACCACAGGTACCAGCGATACCATGGCACCACAGTGGCTGACTGTCACTGCTGGTCGTCCCTCCCTGGGGTATTCCTGTGGCCTGCGGGGTAGCACTCACTGCAGGCTGGTCAGGCTCTGTTGCCTGTGGGGTTCCGCCATGCGCTGCACTGGGTCTGGTGGTTGTTGCCTGTTGCCATATCATGGTAATGTGTGCATTTGTTGCTGTACCAACAGCCACTGCTATACTGTCTGGGATGCTATTACCTGTGTCTCACCTCCGCCTTAATTGATTCCAATTGTTCAGGCACTACTGCAGTTTGCTGAGGGAGAGTTACACTTCATTCCACTGTGTGTAACATTTTTTCCTCAACTGCGGAAAAAAATTGGCTGAGAATAGACTTTCAGGGTCTGTGCCTTACTTATCTCACACCTTTTTTTCCTCAGGGACTTCCACTTTTTTCCACAGTCCATAGTGGTGTTTTCTGCAGCTGCGGAGGTTTTTGTGAATAGCACTTAGAGCAGTCTCCCCTTTTTTTCCATAGCTGAGGCAATTTTAGGAACTTAGGGAAGGTTTTGCACCTTATGAAAGTTTTGTGAATCCAGCCCCAGGTGTTCACTTCTAGACAACTGATTATTTTGTTTATTTTGTTTTGATGTGTTATTAACATTCTACTTTTTAAATAAAATATTTGTGTAGTGAAACAAGTGGGTTTTCACCTTTGCTGTTTCACACTGCTGGTAAAAGGATTTCAATACAATTATGGCATTGTGATGTCAGAAAATGCCAACTATTTAGAAGCCCAATGTACTTCGATGAGAAAATTTAAGATTTTTTTTCTATCTTTTCCAAAAGAAATAGATACTTATTTCAGTAAAAAAAAACTTTGCCCTTCATCTGTTTACACAACTGTGAGCCATCAGTATGATTTTACAGTGTCTTAAAACAGTAACTGGCTTCTCTTTTCTTCTTCACTAGTAAAATCTAACTAGGAAGAAAATGCCACCTAATAAATCAGAACAAAAGAAAACAGGTGATGAAAAATCACATATTTCTTTTAAATATATAATATTTTAGTGGCAAAAATTCTCTGTAAAATGCTGAAACCCGATTCACAGTTTCCCATTGCAATACAGTGCTACCTTGTCAGTACAGCTTTTCTGACATAAAAATACAAGGATCCCATTGGATTTGTTTTTACTAGTAGTTGGCAAAATACAAATAAAATGATGAAAAGGTAATTAAAGAAAGAAATAAAAACTAACAAAATGATTGCAGGGGCATCTTAATGCCCAAACTCATTTTCAAGATCTATCCTGACCGTGGGGGGTATTGATCGCCCAATGTGCATTAACCACAGGAAGGGCATCAAGCCCCTGGAAATGCCTGGTTGTGGGATCATTATTGTGATTATAAGTCTAATCATGCTAGTAAGGTGAAAAACAGCCCTTTAAAAAAACATTTACACAAATACGTGCTGCTCTGAACTGTACAGGGCATTTCTATGTGATTAACACCCAGTACAGCAGCCAATCAAAGTGCATGTTTGCCTGATGAATAATTAATTAGACTAATAATTCAAGTTCATACTCTAGCTGCTTGTTACAAAACATCATTGTTCAAGGGAACATATACCTTGCTTTTTACATATGTGTAATAAAGCTAGAAAGCTGTGCATGTGTGAAGTCTGTTTAATGCCCCAGTATACTGTTCTGTGTGTTTGCTGTGAAATAGTTCTGTTTTTTTCTTACTTAGGGTCCCTCATCAATGTTGCCTTTTTCCTGGCCAATATTAATTTTTTATTATAAAACTGAGTACAGAAAGCCAGCCTCCTGATTGGCTGAGACCAGTGTAAATAATCCATTGTATCCCCATGAGTCATGCATGCTGTGTTGCAAGAGTTAAGGGTGTGGGCAGTTGGGCATGGGAATGGTAAGGTTTGTACATTTAAAAAAAATGAAATATCTTGCCGAAATGCCTTACTGCATTTCATAGTAATGGTAAGGTGACTCCAGGTATGGGTTACCTATTGCTATCCCAACTCCATGGCAATTAGCACTCACCTTTGACTCATGTTGTTTTGTACAAAGGGGATAGGTTTACATGAAGGTAGTCCCTGTTCTGCCCTACTGCTTAAATTAGTTATGGGTTCTAGATCTTGGTGACTTTGTTACAAATACTATGTCTTGCCTTACATTGGTAGCATGATCCCCTAGATCTCATTCTGGCACCCTCCATAACTGATGTACTTTGTACACTTTTTTATATGTTTTTCTGTTTTACTGGAATGTATTACTTGCACCTTGCTTTTATTGTTCATGTACGTACACATGTTATAGTGTATGCTGAGATTACCATGCCAGCTGAAACCTTGTTGCGCCACAGCTCAAAGGTCATGGAACGTGATTGTACTCTGCTGTGGTACAACAAGATTCCAGCCGATCAGAAATCCTTGAGGCAGCTGTTGTTTTTCACAGCACTGCCATACACACAGCAATCAGTCCAAATTCTAGACAGAAACTGACTGTCTGCCATGGAAGTGCCGTGAAAAGACATTTTTTTCAATAAAAACTAAAAAAAACCTATACACTCTAAAAAATACTGTTGGGCTACCACGTGCCCAACCAGTCTAAGTTGCCAACTCAGGCTTGTGATTGTGGGGAATAATCTCTGAGGCATTCCACACTCCTTACACCTGGGTTGTGTCCATCTGATAGGTTGCTGATGCACATGTGACTTTGAAAGAAGTCCGGCCCCTTTTCCCTGTGATGCTGCCTCTCCTGGATCAGTTGTAATTGTGCATCTGTACAGACTGCGGCACATCACAACAGCTCCCCAGCAGTTATTCAAATTCTACACAAGTACGGTAAGCTCAGTTATTTGACTGAAGGAAAAAATAAGATTTATAATTAGAGCAGCTGTGTTTCACTCACTTTTAATAAGATAGAGGTGTCTTGTTGCAATTTTGTTGCGAAAAGACTAGTTTTCCTCTGAGGACAATAGAACAAGGATACGTATGAAAGATAGTCATTTTACTGCTAGTTTGTTCTTATAATGCAAAAAAAAAAATCGTGATTGTAAAATAAAAAAATCAAGGCGGTACTGACTAATACCCTAGGAGAGACAATCTGTGTAGTGGAACAGAAGAATTTACTGTTGATAACTAAGCAGCTCATTTGGGTCTCCTTCTAGCAGACCTAAGCTTATTTGCCCTGAGTTAATTTTGGCTGCTGGGCACCTTTTGAGACCCCTGCTGATGGTCTCAGAATTAGCCTGAAGTTCCCCACTCCTGCTGACTCTTTTGTGGGAGAATTAGGACATCCAGTGGCTCCTGCCAGCAGCCACAGGGAAGGTCCCTAGATGTTCGTTATTCATTTTGTCAGACTGCTGTCCCGGGTGCTCAGTCAATGTCTTAGACCAAATTTGTACAGTGTTTTGATGCCTACCTCCACTCTCTAGCAGCTTCCCAAGACGAATTATGAATGTTTTTGTCTTTTTCTTGTTGCGATAATCTTGGAGCTCTGGTGTCCTAACATGGCGTATTTTCACACCTCCCTGTCTCTTGTGTATACAGGAAGGGTGGTGGTCATGCTTTAAATCACCAACTCCACTTGCACTAGGTGTTTCTGTCTGCCCCCACCGCCCAAAGCGCCTGAATGCATGCTATGGGCATGTGCAGCCCTCTGTTTTTTCATGCATGCGTTATGAAGCTATTGAGCTCGCGCATTTCATGCACTGAGTTCGCACATGTGAGAAATGACCTCAGATCTTGGGAATGGCAAATGCGGGGATTATCACTCGTGCTACCACAAGTATTAAGAACTTGGCCTCCCTCTGTGTTTGGTTGGAGATATTTGCAGTCCCTCTCACTGACGCTCTGCCAGTGCTTCCTGCATTTACCCCCACTTTGCTTGGTAGACTAGACGGCCTTTTTGGGCCACAGTTATTTAAAGGGAGTGTGATTGATCTTTTTTGCACAGGGCAATTTCACAATTAAAGACACAGTACACATGATATTGTGTAGGAGTGTACTCACTGAATTTGAAAGGGCAACAGCTAATACAAGGCATGTCAGATAATTGCTTATATATACATATATATATATATATATATATAGATATATAGATATATATCTATATATATATATATATATATATATATGTATATATATATATTCCTAGAATATTTGGTTCCCAATACTCCTTATGAGAGGAGAAGCAGAGAATACAAACATACATTGAATATTTGACACTATTATACAGAGTAGTTTTTGTCTCAGATGCTAAGCATTTCCCCCTTTTTTCCCATTCTTCCACAGACATGGGAAAAACAAAAAGCTGCAGGCTCTGTAATGTCCCCATTCCATCAGCGCAGCTAGGATGTTTTTGCGCTTCTTGCACAGAGTATCCACCTATTTCAGTGCATGTAGCAGAGGAGGACCCATTTACAGATACTAGCAAACCTCTAGGAGTCCCAGATGGTACACAGGGTAATTATTCTACCTCACAAAATAAAGTAGACACCAATGTAATTCTCCTACAAAATAAACAAATCCTCCAGCTGCAACAGCAACTCATGACAGCCATGTGGGACATATTGGCTGAGATTACAGCTAGACCTCCCATTTGTCAAGCTCCAGCCCCAAACCAGCCTACACCATCAGACAAATCCAACACAATTTCAATAGAGTTACTCTCTAACTCTGAGCCCAATTTGGAGGATGAGGAGAACAAGGAAGTCAACCCACAATCCCTCACGGCCAAATGGTGCTTCCCTGATCAGATACCAGCCTTGGTACATAATATTTTGGCCACAGTAGGTTTTGAGACACCTACCACACCTGCTCCCCAATCAAAATTCCTGCCATCATTACAGCCATCAGCGAAAGCAACTGACAGATTTCTCATATGTGAGGCCATTAACAAAGTAGTTAAAGAATGGGAATCAGTAGACTCTGCCTGTGTCCCAGACAGAAAATCATGGGATAAAATGTACCCTCTGGAGGTGGACAAACTAGCACTATGGTGCATACCCCCCAATGTTTACCCACAGATAGCCTCACTCAACAAAAAAAGATCCTCCCAACAGAGTCCACTTCAGCACTAAGAGACCCAGTGGACAGAAAATTAGAGGATATTTTAAAGAAAACTTTGAACTGGCAGGCCTGGGGGCAAGGGTGGCTACCACAGCCATTTACGCCACCAGAGCTCAGCTTGAATGGCTACAAGAGGCACATAAATCCATTACTGCCAAGATGGTGGAGTCACAGTTACTAGACGATGCCATTCTTTCCACTATATACCTGGCAGACATGGCAGTGGACTCTCTGAAGATCAATGCCAGAGCAGCCACACTCCTAAATAGGGCTAGGAGATGTATATGGATGAAACTGTGAAACGCAGATAATGAATCAAAATTATTGCTTCTTCTGAAACTACCATGCAGAGGTAACCTCTTATTTGGAGAGGGACTAGAGAAATAATTAAAGGGAAAGGAGGATGGTAAGGCACAGGGGAAGGAGAGAGTTAATAATTACACCTATCTCCAGCAAGACAGGCTAATCATGCACACCCCTTTTGAGACAGATGCAGAGGTCAGTATGCACATAGGGGACAGGGTTACAGGCCAAGTTTTGCCCCCTATAACACATACAATAGATACCGGGGAAGGGGGACACCAACAAGAGAAAGAGGCTCCTACCAGATCAGAAGAAGGGTTCACAATAAACAATGACTATCTCTATTATACATCATGTCCCAAGGTACCTGCAGGTGTCTGATTAAGCTCATTTGTCCATGAATGGGTAAAACCCACTCAGGACAGATGGGTTCTGGAGATAATCCAAGAAGATTATGCAATAAAATTGCAGAAAGACCAAGACTAAACAGGTTGATAACCTTACCAGTACCAAAACACAGGTGACACCTTAACAGTTACAAAAGATACTGAGAGAGCTAACTAGCAACAATGCCATCACAAGTGTTCCCCCAACAGAGGAGGGCCAGAGCATGTACTCAATACTCTTTACAGTGCCAAAGAAGACAGGTGACCTTCAGCCGGTCCTCAATCTAAAATTCCTAAACAAAAGCATCAAATATAAACCTTTTAAGATGGAAACAGTGGGATCCACCCTAAAGGCGCTCAAACCAGGAGATGTACTCACATCCATAGATCTAAAGGATGCATACATTCAAATTTCCATAAGACTATCCCACCAGAAATTTCTCAGATTCCACATCATGGGAAAACATTTCCAATACAAGGTACTCCACTTCAGACTAGCATCCACTCCCAGAGTATTTACGAATGTATCTATAGTGCTCTCCCCAAAACTAAGACAGCAAGGAATCCAGGTAATACCTTACCTAGACAATTGTCTGATCAGAACAAGATCAATCCAGCAATCACTAAGAGAGACAAAGATAGCAATTCAATGCCTCAAAACTCAAGGATAGGTTATAAACAAGGAGAAAAGCCAGCTCAAACCATGCACAAGACTGGAACACCTAGGCAATCTCATAGACACTATAGAGGAAAGAGTTCAACCTTCAGAAAAGAGGATCACACCTCTATTAGCAAGGTTAACTAAACTAAGAAATATAAAACACCCATCACTAGAGGTCATTTCCCATACACTAGGTCTAATGACAATCAAGTAACCATATCATACATCAACAAATAAGGAGGAACAAAAAGCAGGGTGATGCAAAGAGAGACAGAAAAGCTTGTCCCTTGGACACACAAAACATCTGCCAAGCCTGACAGCCATTTACTTGTCAGGTAAGCTAAACACCACAGCGGACTGGCTGAGCCAACAAATGATACACTCGGGAGAATGGATGTTACACCCACAAATATTCCAGTCCATTAACAGCTGTTGGGGTCTAATACAGCTAGATCTAATGGCATCCCACAAGAACAATCAGTGCCTCAGGTTCTACTCCCAATTTCAGGATCACAAATCCATGGGGGTGGACACACTATCAGTAACCTGGAGCTTCCACACGGCCTACATCTTCCCACCCATTCCATTAATCCTACAGGTTCTGAAGAAGATCCACAGTACCAGAATAAGAGTGATATTAATTGCACCATACTGGCCCAGGAGACGTTGGTTCACCATGATTGCGGCAATGGCATTGGATCATCCCCGTACACTGCCATGCAGACACAACATTCTCAGTCGGGGCCAATATATCTCCCCAATCCAACGAACCTCAAACTGATGGTCTGGATCCTGAAAGGGAGAGATTACTGAGAGCAGGCTACCACCCCATAGTCATTAACACTATGGCAAAATCAAGAAGGAATTCCACGACCCTGACATACCAAAGGCACTGGAAGGTATTCCACAAGTGGTGCTCAGAGAAAGATATAGACCCATTAACTGCGACAGTAGCCAATATTCTACTTTTTCTCCAAGAGGGTCTGGACAAGAGTTTATCACCAGCATCACTACAAGTGCAAGTGGCAGCAGCTGGGGCAGCCAGGGGCCCAATAGAAGGAACAACTCCAGGGGCACACAGAGACATCATAAGATTTCTTAAAGCAACAGCCAATCTCTGCCCAAAACCCAGGCAGTGGACAGCCCCATGGGCCTCAACCTGGTACTCAGGGCAATGATAGACGCACCATTCAAGCCTCTGGAAATGGTTTCTTTCCAGTGGTTAACACTCAAAACTATATTGCTAGTAGCTATACGTTCAGCCAGGCACATCAGTGAATTACAAACACTATCGTGCAGAGCACCTTTTCTGGTATTCCTTGAGGACAGAATTACTTTAAAAACTATTCCCTCATTCATACCCAAGATAAGTACAGTTTTCCATTCTAAGCAGGACATCGTGATCCCAGCGTATGTGCCGGAGGAAGAGCTAGATCAAGAACTCCAACTCCAACTACTGGGCATGAAGAGAGTACTTTCAATATACCTCACCAGGACAGCAGATACAAGACAAACAGATTGACTTTTTATTATCACTCAAGGTCGCAGGAAGGGACAGGCAGCTGTAAGATCCACCATAGCCACCTGGCTAAAAATGGCAATCACTGAAGCATATAAGGCAGCCAATCATGATCCGCCTACCAGCATTGAAGCCTATTCTACCAGAGCTATAGCCACATCATGGGCAGAAAGGAACATGGCATCAGTGGAAGAGATTTGTGAAGCCACCACTTGGGCATCTCCATGTACTTTTACTAGACATTACAGAATGGATGTATCTATGGACTCTAAAGCCAACTTTGGTCGAGCAGTGTTACTAGCTGCTAGATCGAACACAAAAACAATGGTTGACTACCCACCCTAATTTAAATTTCAGGGTACTGCTACTTAATCATAACCCAGGTGTAAGGAGTGCAGAGTGCCTCAGTGATTATCCCCCACAATGGTAGTTTACCCACCTAGTAAAGGCGATTGTGGGGGTATACATCTCTGAGGCACTCCACAACCCACCCGAGCAGTCAGTAAAGAACAGGTGATTCTACAGTTATATGTAGTTTACACTGGCATGCCGTAACTCTGACAAGGTGTTGTTCTTTCTTCTATTCATTGATATCAATATACATGCTTTTCAAGGAATGAGGGTACATAACAGGTCAAGAGACACTGCTTTCTTAGTAGGTATAGCTTTGGAAGACATTGAACTGATCTAGAAGAGGCAGCATCACAGGGAAAAGGGGACGGACTTCTTTCGAAGTCACATGTGCATCAGCAACCTATCAGGTGGACACAACCCAGGTGTAAGGAGTGTGGACCGCCTCAGAGATGTATACCCCCACAATCACCTTTACCAGGTGAGTAAAATATCATTACATTGGACCTCTCAAGCTTTGCTCTTGAGGTCTGATGTAATCAGAACCCCTCTGTGGCAGCACAGGCTGGTTGTGCATGGCTGACCAACCTGTATTCTCTATGTCATCACTTTATTTGTTATTATTGCTTCACTCCTGCTGTATCCCCAACCCCAGGTCACCCCTAGACATAAGCTCTGGCTCAGTGTGCTTATCCTGGGCACCAAATTTTAAATGCATATTGTAAATCAATTGAACTGCAGCCTAGAGTGACACTTTCACTTCAGCCTTTCACTCAACTGATGTACTTGATTCTCTGACTAATAAGTAATTAGGAAATGAATAGTTGGCAAGAAAAAGCAGCATTAACATGAGACCCTAAATAAGAAATAATTAAGGCATTTCAAAATAAACACACAAAACAGTATACTGGGAACATTAAACAGACTTAACATCTGCCTAAATTTTCAAACATATTAAAAATGTAGAAAATAGCATTTATTTTCCCATTAAAACACACAACAGCAGAGCTCTAATTTAATGCAATATGATGACACCGATTGTACTCGGAGGTTGTTCCTGTTTTTGACTCTATAAATATTGGCATGTTTGAAGTACTTTATGAAAGATTACAAACCAGATGGTTGGTGGACTTATGCAATCTGTTGCTGAAACAGATATGCCTTGAAATCTGAAGAAGTCAATGTGAGAAATATATTTAATATCCTTGTGCACATAGACTGATACCTGTAGGTCCTTGTCTGTGCTCCTTAAAGAAAAAAACAAACCAATCATTGCAATCTCTCCTTCTATAGTAGGTTCTTATATTTACTTATTTTATAGATATTTGAGGAACAACTGTTTGGGAACAATGAAGAAAGCCCAGCCTTTAAAGAATTTTTGGCATTACTGGGAGAAAACATTATACTTCAGGACTTCAAAGGGTAAGTTATGTATACAGAGCAGATGTATATTTCCAAGCTTTCCTAATAGCTGCTGCTTTCATTTTCATGTGTGTTTCTGTATATACTTACAGAGGACAGGAACTTATTTCTAATTGGTAGATGTTTATAATTTTCCTATTATCAGAAATATTAGTGCCAACAAATGACCCATATGTAACTGTACCTGAATAAAGAGTAATGCAAATGATTATTGCTTTGTTTTTATGGCAGCATTCTGTTACAGTTCTCTTCACAGGACCAGTGAGCTGGAGTTTTAACTATGTCACAGTTTGTGCACATAACGCTTAGCTTGGTTCTGATAGGTCAGGTCAATGGTGCATGCATAGCATTCTGTATGCAACCCTCAACATAGTAAAAACTCCAAATTTCTGGCCCCAAAAAAAGAACTGTGCAGAATGTTGTCCATAAAAGAAAACAATCAAAAACATAGTTTATCACGTCAGTGTTTATTCTTGCACAGTTAAATATGGATCATTTAGAGGTATGAATTTCCTTATGTTGCTAACCAGTGCACACAATATCAGAACTGTTAACTGATGGCTAAATGATTACTTCTGTCATATCCGGTCTTGGATCACAACAACTAGATTGGTCCTCAATGTGAGGAAGACACAGGCAATGCTCTTCGGCTCATCTAGTAAGATTAAGTCCTGCCCTGAACCTTTGGTAGTCTCCAGCACTGAGGGGTCCTCCATTATCACGGTGCACTCCTAAAGTACCTTGGAGTGATCCTGGACCATCTGTTAGACCTCCTTCCTGCATATCTCAAATGTGTGTAGGGCTGTAAACTGGAAACTGGGTCTGGCCCAATGGTCCTGTTGCCCTTGCTGAGAGGAGGGGTTCTTCTCAATAGCCTTAATTATGGGTTCATCACTTGTGCAAATGTGGCTAAGGCTTCACTCTGTAAAGGGAATGCAGCTTATAATAACATTTGTAGGTTTGCTCTATTGGATACCCATCTCACACATCACTGTGAACTCTAGCAAACTGGGCTGGTTATCTCCTGCTAACAGTCAATCTTTTTCATTTGCTTGTTTTGTTGACAAGTCTCTCAGAACTGCTACCCCACTTATCCTTGCAGGCCAGCGAAAAATACATTTTTTCTGCTGGTACAGTTGAGTGCCAACAATCTGGAAAATTAGCCTGTAGAAGTAGTGAAGCGAACCTTTTAGAGGCTGGGGGATAGACTGACAGTGCACTCAGCTTCCCAGGCCTTTCCAAAGTAACCCCTGTGTGAAATAGGGGGAATGGGTATGATAGCATAAGTAAGGAAGAGAATGACGAGTTTAACGGATGGTATCAGGAGGAGGGGTACCACTCTGTGGGTGACTGAGGGGACTTCTAGGACAGCAAGCTCTTCAAGGGTGATGGGCTTCCCCTGATGAGAGAGCAGCCAGTGCAATGGGGCAGAAGTTTGATGTTTACATTGGACAGTTAAACTGACTGCAGGGGATACAGAGGCTAAGGGAACCACTGAGAAGTACGAGCAGGTGGGGAATCTAGCTAAAGCTCTCTCTGAACAGGGGACTAGTAGCAACAAGGTGGGTAACAGTAAGACTGAAAATGAAATTAGGTTAGGGGAAGTGGTCAATGAGGGAGGGCGGACAAAGCCTATATTCAGCATAATGAATAAACAGTTAAGGAGACTAGGGAAGCGTAAGGAAGAAGGAATAGGAAAAAGCAAGACAGGATTAGGAAAAAGACGGAAAGGAGTCTGCCTTAATGCCAGGAGTCTGGAAAATAAAATTACTGAGCTCCCGGCAATGGTGGCAGATACTGAGCTGTAGCTAGCAGACATCACAGAAACTTGGGTCACAGAGAATAATGATTGGGACCTCACAATCCCAGGCTGCACCATATTTAAACAGGACAGAGGAAAAAGTAAAGGAGGAGGCATAGCCCTACATGTTAGGGAGGGCACATAGGCAGTGGAGGATGGAAACATCTGGTGAGATAAAGGGGAAACAGAATCGCTGTGGGTTCAGCTCATGGCATCCTCAGGCAAGAAACTGCAACTGGAGGCAATCCATAAAATTCTAAGATGGGGGAAGAAAGAGATAAGAGCTAGTGGCAAAACTAGAAAGGGGGGTGGCAAAGGGGGAAGTGGTGGTGGTAGGAGATGTAAACCTGCCACATATTGAGGGGTCATACGTGGCCAGGAACTCCAGAAGTCTGGTCCTTCTGGATACATTGCAGGACTGCCTGCTGGTGCAGTTACTTAAGGAACCCGCTAGGAAGGGTGTCATTCTCAATGTGGTGTTTACCACCTCAGAAGTGGTAGGAGGAATGTGGGTAGGGGACTCATTAGAGTCCAGCAACCATAACTGTATATGGTTCAACCAGGCCCTTGGGCAAGTAAGCCCTCATCAAAGGCTGAAGTCCTAGATTTCAAAAGGGCAGACTTCAGCTAAATGAGGGAGCTGGTCTGAGACAACTTAGTCAAAGTGGACAGCATCGGGGACATGGAGGAAAGATTGGGGGCAGTTTAGGAGGCCATTCTTAAGAACACTCAATCTTGCATGAGAATGGTAATCAAAAGAAAAAGCTTCAAATGACCAATATTTATTTATATTTATTTATTAGCTTTTGGTAACCAGGTAAGTGCACTAGGCAACAATCCTGCCTATTTTCAGGCATGACCAGCTCTTTGGAAAGGTCAAGGAAGCAGTGAGAGCCAAAAAGAAGGCCTTCACAGGTACAAAAACAAGGTAAGGAAGAATACGAAGAGTACTAAATGAGAACAAGGGAAACCAAAAGGGCAGTTAGGGAAGCAAAGGGAGACACAGAGCTGCTTATTGCAGAGTGGGTCAAGGGCCAGTAAAAGGAGTTATTTAGAAATATTCATGGGGTAAAAAAGAAAGAAGGGAAGAGGAATTGTTAGACTAACAGAGGGAGGGAGGTAGAATAATTGAGGAGGACGGGCAGAAAGCAGCCATTCTTAATAACTATTTTTGCTCTGTATTCATAAGGGAAGACAGAGAACCTCTGCTAGAGAGTGGCATTAAGGCAGCTGTAAGGGGGATCACTAAGATGAGGCAGCAAGTATTTACCAGTGGAAAGGTTTGGAAAGGGCTGGCAACCTTAAAGATAGGTAAGGCCCTGCGGCCTGATGGGATGCATCTGAAGATACTCAAGGAATTGGCAGCAGAAGTCACTGAACCCCTGATGGGACCATTTAATAGCTCAGTTCAGACAAGGGTAGTTCCAAAAGACTATAGGGTAGCAGCCATAGTTCCACTCCATACGGGGAAGGGGACAAGGAGCAACTGAGTAACTATAGACCTGTCAGTCTTACCTCTACTGTGGCAAACCTGATATTGTGAGACTAGTCAAAGAAGACCTCGTGAGCTACCTGGAGAGCAATGGACTCCAAGATAGTAAACAGCATGGGTATATGGCAGGATGGTCTGGTCAGACCAAACTGATAGTATCCTTTGACTGGGTAACAAGGGTAGTGGATAAGGGTCATGCTGTGGATTTTCTCTACTTCTATTTCAGCAAAGCTTTTGACTCGGTGCCTCACAGAAGGTTGCTGAAGAAGTTAGAGGATCTGGGTACAGTGAAGGACACAGATCGATGGGTGAGAAACTGGTTGGAAGGGAGACAGCAGAGGTTTGTGGTTAATGGAGGCAAATCAGGAGAGAGGGAGGTCATCAGAGGGGTGCCACAAGGATCAGTCATGGGTCCAGTCCTTTTCAATATGTGCACTAGCGCCATGGGAGAAGGAATCCAGGGCAAGATGTGTCTCTTTGCAGATGACACTAAGCTTTGTGAAACGGTAGACATGCAAGGAGGGGGTTAAGAAGATGCACAGAGATGTGCAAATCTAGACAGGTAGTCAAATTTTGGTAGCTGAAATTCAATGACAAAAAGTGCAAAGTGATGTACATAGGGAACAAGAACCTGAGGACAGAGTACTGGATGAGGGGGCTAAAACTGTGCATGACCTGAGGAAAGAGACCTAGGGGTCATCATCAGTGACTCCCTAAAACAATCAAAGCAATGTAACAAGGGAAAGGCCTACAGTAAGGCAAACAGGATGCTGGGGTGGTGTATAGGAAGGGGTATTGACAGCAGAAGGAAGGAGGTATTATTACCTCTCTGTAGATCACTGGTGAGGCCCCACCTGGAGTACTGTGCCCAGTTCTGCAGCCCTTACCTAAAGAAATATTAGAACAGTCTGAAGATAGTGCAATGTAGGGTAACCAAAATGATTCAGAACCAGCAGGGCAGATCTTACAAGGATCGGCTCAAGGCACTGAACATGTACTTGCTGGAGGCCAGACAAGACAGGGGAGATATGCTAGAGACCTTCTTGTTCCTGAAAGGAATAAACAAGGTAAACTATGAGGAACTGTACTGCATAAGTAGCAGATCAAGAACACAGGGGCACGAGGGGAAACTGATGTAGGGAGTTTCAAGAGGGAAGTGAGAACATTTTATTACAGAAAGGGTGGTGAAGTCATGAACCATCTGCCAGCTGATGTAGTGGACACCGAAACCATCAATGGTTTCAAACATGTTCTGGGACAGGGTGAAGGCCTTAGTGGTTGCTCAGGTTGATAGTGGTAGGGCAGGGAGTATGGGGGTGGACAGTGTGGATTAAAACCCCGTATTGACAATATGTCCCGAGTTTATTAGAGTTTATGGGCAGACTGGATGGACCAGTGGTTTTTCTCTGCCATCGTCTATGTTTCTCTGTTTCTATTCAGAGCTACCAATTCAGGTCCATTGACTAGTCCCTGTTGGTGGTTCCTAGGATCTGTACTGCCTCAGCTGACCAGGCCTTTATGGCCTGGGCAGCGAGGCTCTTAAACCCTTCCCATCTTTAGCTCATGGGGCTGTCTTCCATTCCCTTTTCAAGAAGCTCTTCTGGGATTTAGTGAAGGCCAGCTCAGCCTGCTGGTGCACTTAACTGTGTGGTATATATCTTATGGACTGGAGTTTCTTGTTGTTTTACACTCGTAGTACTTATTCTACTCAGGGCGGTTTACTGTCCATGCTCGCTAAAAGGTAATTATCTTGTATACCATGCTTTGAATGGATTTGTAACTGTACCCGATCAAGTATGTCACTGTTTTGCAATCACTGTTATTGTATTTTCAACCTTCTGCCTTTGTAATTGTCAATCTGCTATTCTGCAGCTTGTAAATATCACTGTGTTGTTGTTGTTGTATGGTTTTGTATTGCCTTGTGATTTTCAAGGTTCACACCTGAACACAGGCACTGTGATCATCTTGTGTGCTTACCTGACGAAAAAAAGCTAAATGTATAAATACATTTCTGTAACTAGGAGCATTACTAACTGCTGCCAATTAGAACACATTTCTTGTCCCCTGTGAGCGTTCAGGAAAGACTGAGCTGTGCAGAAAGGAGGATCCAGTCAGATGCTGTTATGAAGCACACAGGTCTCTTTAGAGAGGTTCCTGACACTGTCTGCCATTACGAGGCCTTTAATAAAGATGTCTGAACCAGCACCTCACATGAGAGCTTAAGATTTTCCATGTGAACAGTTTCACATAGATTGGCAAGATGTGTTCTTTTGAGTTTAGAGTACAGGCTGAATTTTTATCCTGTCGTGATTCATTTCCTATACAGAGATCCATCACATAGGTAACAGTGATTGCCTTCATTTGCTTAATTTATGTATTTTTATTGATAGATTGATTTAACGAGTTTTACCAGCAAGGGTCTACTGAGCTGTAGCAGCTCATTTCCACAGAAACACAGGATTTGAAATATAGCATTTGACTGTAGAAAAAGGCCCAGTGGCCAACCCAGTCTGCTCACCCTACCTTGGTCTCCTAAGCTTGCCCCAGTAGAGGTGTTCTGTGGGAGGAATACAGTAGGAAAAACAGTACAGTAATTTAGCAGCACAGGAATTTCTATACAATGGCCCTGATATTCAAAAGGGTTGCGCATGGTGCAACAGTGTTGCGCCATGCACAACCCACTGATGTGCCCCAAAAGCGAGCATTCAAGGAAAAGTGCATCAAGATAAATCCTGGATGCACCGGAGTGCATCAGAATGTATGCAGGCACAGGTGGGCGTGCCATGCATAACCTGCACAGCCTGATATTCAGCCCGGGATGTGCAGAGTCATGCATGTGCAACCCCTACTTGCGCCTGCACAAAGTTAAGCCCCAAAAAAGGAAAAATGATGGCCACCCACAGGTGAGCTGCCGCATTGCAGGGTGCAACACGGCAGCTGCCACCTGTGGTGGCCACCGTTCCTGCTGCACCTGGCGGCGCCTCATGCCCCATTGTGGGCATCCGTAAAAGACACCCCTGTCCAATATCCCCATGTACTTCATCGAGGCATCAGCGTAAACTTCTCGTTCAATCATCTCTGCTGGTCCAGTGGACCCCTGCCTGATCGCGGGCATCGGTATAAACCCCATCAATGTCCCTGGTGGTCCAGTGGACTACTCTCGCCGATCGCTGGCATTCTTTAAATAGAACAGTCCTATTACTTTCTGTGGTCCAGTGTACTTCATCTGTCTCCATTCCACTGAGCCCTCATCGCTCGCCTTCGGTCAGCCGGGTGCTGTAGCACCTCTGCCACCCTCGCCACCCGCCGACGTCAGTTCGGAGGGTTGCCTACCTGGTCTCACAGCGTGAGCCAATGGGCGGCAGCCCATGCCATAACATAGTCCAGATATGTGAATGAATTCATTCACATATCTGACTGAGTAGTACGGTATGGTTGCATGCCCATTGGCTCACGCCAGAACCAATGGGCGGCAGCCCTACCGAGCTGTGAGTCGGTGGGTGGGGTGGCAGGTGGTGGTGCTGCGCCGCCAGCTGACCGGGGGGGAGTGGGGTGGTGAGGCTCAGTGGGCGGGTTGGGAGGTGGGTACACTAGACCACCAGGGTAATAGGACTGTTCTATGTTTTAAAGATGCCAGCGATCGGGCAGAGTGTGGTCCACTGGACCACCAGGGACATTGGACGGGGGGGTTTATACCGATGCCCGCGATCAGGCACATAGGGGTCCACTGGACCACCAGGGATATTGGACAGGGGGGTTTATACCGATGCCCACAATCAGGCACACAGGAGTCCACTGGACCACCAGAGATATTGGAGGGGGGTTTTCTTTTAGATGAATGCCCGCGATCGGGCTGCAGGGGGCATCGGTCCCCAACGGCTGCTGTCTGGCAGGGCACCAGGTTCAAGTAATTGGGGATAGGCGCACCTGCATGCTAATGGGTTGCAAATGGTGCCATAATGACATGCAAATGGCCCCATGTGCGCCTTGCATAAATTATGCCCCATTTGCATGTCCCCTTTTGAATATCGCAGTTGCTGTGCATGGCACAATGGCACTTGCGCTAGTGCATCTCCATGCTCCTCTCTGGCCACTTACGCTGGCGCAGTGCCACTGCACCATGCACAGTGGGGGTGGCCAGGGTGCGATATTCAAAGCTGCTGTGCCATAGCGCAGCTCCGTTGAATATCGCCCAGGCCACACCCCTGCACAACAAAGTTGAGCTGCGCCCAGGCTTGCGCCACAGCCTGGTGCAGTTTGAATATCTGGGCCAATGAGTAAGCAGCAGTTTATAAAACAATCAGGAGGAACGGTGCCACGTTAAAAATAAAATCCCAGTCCTATTTGAAGTGTCATGACCAACTCCCAGCTAATAGTCATGGCAGTTGCTACCCTGTTGGCCACCTCCCTTGATAAAGTTGCATAGAAGCAAACCTTTGGGGGATAAACAAGGGGACCTGTAATCCTTATACTAAATAAATTGTCCAGCCTCAGGTGTGGTGTTTGGGGAACCCCCCTGATCTTGGTTTGAACTTGTCCATTCTCCAGACCCCCAGAACACATCTAAAAATATATTTTTTTGTTTAAAAAAAAACCTAAGAAGGAACTTTGGGACTAAGGGGGAAATACTCCACAACTGACCAGGTTTAAACATATCATTTTTTTCCAGTTGTGATGGGACAGAACTTTCATAACTCATTTGTAGCTTTGCCACTCGTGAGTTATGGTCCCTCCCAACTCTTCACTCATCGAAATAAATGACATAGTTGAACCCAGGTCACTGTATGTCCTCTA
Organism: Neoceratodus forsteri; assembly: GCA_016271365.2. Lineage (NCBI taxonomy): Eukaryota > Metazoa > Chordata > Ceratodontiformes > Ceratodontidae > Neoceratodus > Neoceratodus forsteri. The sequence goes on along the minus strand of JADMNL010000030.1, from coordinate 19,071,328 downwards.
TACACATACATAATAAAGGCATGCTAATACCTGTATGTTAGGGTTGAGTTAGTGTCTGTGTTACAGTGCTTATTGTTCATAGCTTATAACTCTGCTGTTTTTGGATCAAGGGTTCTGAAACTGAGCATGTACGTTCTCTGTCATGGAGACTAAGTGCATGCTAATTTTCAAAACACTAGGTCCAGTAGTGTTTAAGTTACAGACTGTACAGTTTTGGTAAAAATCCCTGTTTGAAGGCTTTATTAATCCCTCAGATAACGAAAACATACACCGATTTAAAACCTGAAACTTTCAGGTTCATCAGATATTGATCCAGAATAGGGCCTTTCACTTGTTTTGTGATGAAAAAAATCAGAATTAAAAAGTTGTGTATTAAATAATTGTCAAACACGTGCTTGCACAGTCACTGTGAGAAAAAAATTGCTGAAAGAATGTGACATTTTTTCATTTGTGACTGACTTTTTCAAGCTAGTCATGAATAAAAAAAGACACATTTCCCTCCCACACATCACCAGAAAACTGCCATGAACATAAACCTTTTTCTTTCAATTTTCCATTTGCCAATTGCTGCTTTAATGAGGAAACATGCTGAGCCTGTGAATTATTTTTTTCCTGTAGAAGCTGTTTTTTTTCTAAATACTGATTCTGATTTACTGTGCTCTATCTTCACCAACCTTGCAATAAACTCAGTTGGTGTTTTTAATTTACACGTATTACCAGGTAAGTGCCATTTTAGAACTGTATGAAGTAGTTTATGTCCTTTATTTACAGTGGACTAGGAATGTGTTGTGACAACTATGTAAAAGCCCAACAAGGACATTAGCTACATAATATTGTATAATAGTGTGCTAATCAGAAAGACTAACAGTATTTCTGACAAATCCTGTAAATATGGAAGTCAATAACAGAATGTGAGCCAGTATTTGAAATGCAGCTTCTACAGAAAACACAAGCTTGCATGTTGGAGGCAATTCTTTAAGCCTGGTGCAACAGATAATGTAGCAAATTACAGATGCATTGTATTATTTGAAGCTGAACATTAGTTTAATGTTTTGGATTGGCTCCCGTATATTTCTCTCTTTAGCTTCCTTGGGGGTCTAGACGTGACACATGGTCAAACAGGAGTAGAGTCAGTCTATACAGTGTTCAAGGACAGGGAGATTATGTTCCACGTCTCTACAAAACTACCTTATACTGAAGGAGATGCACAGCAGGTAAATATATCACAACATTTTACATATATGTATGTATTGCCTACTTAGGAGTATTATTCGTCTGCTTTTCATCAGGTAGTTGCTGGGTTAACAGCTGGCTTCCACTTCCAATCCAACACAGATAAATCAGAGTATTTCTGATTTTTTGGAGTAGTGCCCAGTGAATCACAGACCCACTGACACCAAAGACTGAACCCATGGTCTTCCAGTTTAAAGCAGTCCAATCAGCATGCCCTACAGCACCTTGTATTGAAGTTTAAGAGCTTGATTATGTTGTATGCTCTGTTTTTACAAAAGAGCAGTGAGCAGTCTATGAATCCAGTTACATCACTTGTGATCAGAGACAGAGATGTCTGTGCTTGAAAGGCAGGTGTGTATAAATCTACCTGTGCTTACTTCACTTACGTACATGGGAATTTTGTATGCAGTGCTAAGAAAATGTCTGTGTATGTTTTCAACCTGGCTTTGTGCATATTTTGGCTTGTTTTGTATTTATTATATTGAATTTAATGTGTCTGCTATCACAGCTAAGCTGTTCTGCTATCTACCTTGAACCCCTTATTTTTGAATTTTAATAACTGAGTGGCCCCACTGAATCATTTATATAAAAAAGAGATGTGGCATCTCATCGCATTACTGTATCTCAATTTGAGAAATTTCAAATAAATTAAAAGAACCCTGGGATCCACCCACAAGAACAAAATTATTTTGATCAGCTGGTTTCTGCTCACTAATATCTGCTGTTAAAATGTCTTCAATAATATAAAAATAAAACTCGATAAACTCTTGTGCTGCAATGCCGGGAGAAGGGAGAAGACAAAACTTCTGGAACAGCTTTGAGTATCTTGCCTGGTAGGCCAAGACTAGGAGGGCACAATATGAAGACAGAGGTAGTTACAAAGGACTGGAGGATAGCAGATGTAGTTCTGCTCCATAAGGGGGTGCGGGGACAAGGAACGAGCGGGGAACTACAGACCTGTCAGTCTTACCTCTGTAGTAGGGATTCTGATGTAGTCACTGGTCAAAGAGGACCTTGTGGACTACCTGGACAGCAGTGGTCTCCAGGATGGTAAACAGCATGAATTCATGGCAGGGAGGCTTTGTCAGACTAATCTGACAGTTTTCTTTCAGCAGGTGATGAGGATATTGGTTAGGGGGCCATGCCATGGATTTACTCTACTTTGACTTCAGCAAGGCTTTCTATTTTTTATACTTCTTCATTAATTTCATTGCATGAAACCAGACATTTTGTTTTACATTAAATACAACAGATACACTCATTAAACAACCATTATGGATATAGTCCACAGAGGTACAGCATTGAGTCCATTACAGTATTTCCTCCCACATTAGCCTACTTCTCTAATGGTTCCAGTCCAGGCTAAGGATTGATTTATAATCGCTTTACCAGTCATGTGTAGACAGACTCATATTCTGCAATATTGTTATCTATCACTTAATGGTTTTTATAAAAAACAGTTAAAAAACAATAAAAAATGTAACCAAACGTTAAGGTCAGTAATCTCTTTAAAAGAACTTCATTTTTATAATCAATCAGAGTTGTAAATTGTATCAATCAGTTGTATGCTTGTCTATATTTATCTTCCTACATTGTTCTCTCAAGGATGAGATGGCGTTCTCTATACCCCCTCATGCCACAGGCACTCAGCGTTGCCTGGCCTTGGGGGAGAGAACTCCCATCTGGGATTTACCTGGGGCAAAGGAAATTCCATCCCATGTTATAGGTATTTTTTATTATCTTGACCCCTCCAAACCACCCGTCTTGTCCATTGGTTCTGGTGTGCTGTGGTTCTCTGCTGAAGCTTAAAAGTAAGTTCCTCAAGTTGTTGTATCTGCTGAACTCCCTTCAGTCACTCCAGTATTGTCAGAGGACTGACCTGAAGCCACTTTCTAGTTATCGCTTTCAATGCAGCCACTGTCAGCACCTGCCAAAGGTAGACAGCTTCCCATCCCCTAACCTCCCCCTGAATCTCTTTCAGTACAAGGATCTCAGGCCCTAGCTGACCCTGTACCTGGAATATCTGTTTAGGGAGTTGGCTATAGGTGTCCAATATTGATGTAGGCTTGGGCAAGACCAAAAGATGTGAGTGTGCATAGCTCTAGTATTCCCACACTGTCTCCAGCAATGTGAGGTTTTACCTGGTTGCTGCCTAAAAACCATCATGGGTACCCTGAAGTATCTGGTCCTCAATTTCTATAGAAACTGCCTCCACAAGGGTGAGGAGGTCACCTTCCAAGTGTTCCTCCAGCCCTTTTCCCATTGTCTCTCTGAGATGACTATATTCATTTCCTGTTCCCATTTCTGTCTAATATACTCAGTGTTGGCATTAAATTGTTGGATATATCTCCTATACAGGTGGGTTATTGCACCTGGGGCATTATCAGATTTCAAAACTGTTCAAAAGTCTCCTCCCTGATCCCCTGACCCCCTGTGAGCTGGTCTGTTCTACTTTTTTTGTTTATGTAGCTACAGATTTGAAGGTATCTCATTATATCAGCTGGAATGAGGTTGAAATGTCTCTGTGCTACCTCAAAGGGGAGCAGTCCTCCCTCTTGTAACAGCTGCCAGGGTGCCTAGAGACCTGCCTTGGCCTTATTGCGGAACCAGGAGTCCAGTGCTGCCGGAGTGAATTCAGGGTCCACTGCCCCCCATTGATACCTCCAGGCCCTATCCGGATTACCTTACCTAAGGTCCCCCTTTTACAACCCTCCAGTGTTGTCCAGGTGGCCATGAGCTTTCCTATCCCATTTTCTGGTTGATACTTAGGGTGGAAAGGAAGAGCTGACAAGGGGGCACATATGTTCCCATTTCAATTTCTTTCCAAGTAGCCTCATAGGTTGGATGTCCCCACAGTAATCCTATCTGCATCTGGGTGGCAACCCAATAAACTGCAAGAAGAGGTACAGCCATACCCCCTTGCTCCTTAGGAAGAAACATAGTTTGTTTCCGGACTCTGGGTTTCTTATTAGCCCATATGAATTGCATAAGTATTCGTTGCCAGGTTTTTAAATCTTTCTTTGAGATGATACATGGGGCACCTTGGAAAGTTATAAAAAATGACGCAGTGCGTTCATCTTCACTGCTTGTATTCGGGCATGAAGTGGGAGTGGTAGAACACTCCATTTTTGGATATCTAACTTCATCTGGTTCAATAAGGGTACAGAATTGAGTTGAAATAACTGTGAGGATAAAGTGCCAATGTTAACCCCTAGGTATTTCATCTATTTAAATCCCATCCCATGGGGTAAGCAGCCCTCAGGTGGGGGGGGGGGAGTAAAAAGATAGTATCTCTGTTTTAGAGGTGTTTAAAGAATAACCGGCCAAGGTGAAAAATTGTGCTAGTTTGCTCATTGTCTGGACCAAAGAGTCCATGAAATCCTCAAAGTATAGTATTACGTCATCAGCGTATAAAGAAATCTTGTGCTGACACCCAGCGATTTGCACACCCTTGATTCCCTCATCCTGTCTAATACACTGAGCTAGGGGTTCAATGAATAGGGCAAATGAGAGGGGTGACAAAGGGCACCCTTGCCTAGTTTCACACTCCAAGAGGAACCCCGGTGCATGATGTCCATTTGCTCGGACATAGGCCATCTGTGTTTTATATATTTTAGATATCGATGATAAAAAGGGAGCCTCCACCCCAAAACGAGATAGGGTCTCTTCCTGGTAAGTCCAAGACACCTTATCAAAAGCTTTTTCTGCATCAATACTGACCAAAAGAGCAGGAGTTTTGGTGGAATTTAGATGGTCAATTATGTGGATGGTCTTCCTAAGGTTGTCCTGGGCCTGATGCCCTGGGATGAAGCCTGTCTGGTCTAAGTTGACCAAATTCGGGGTCAATACCTGGAGCTTTTAGTCATAATTGAGGTCAATATTTTATAGTCAATATTTAGTATTGAGATGGGATGACATGAGGAACAGAAAAGTGGGTCTTACCCCGACTTGGGAATTAGTCAGCAAGGCTTTTGACTTGATCACAGATGACTGCTGAAGAAGATGGAGGATGTGGGTGTGATTAGATGGGTAGGTAACTGGCTAAAGAGAAGGTAGCAGAGGGTGGCAGTTAATAGGGTCAGATCAGAAGTGAAGGAGGTCACAAGTGGGGTACAACAGGGATCTATTCTGGGCCCAGTCCTCTTCAATGCATTCATCAGCGACATTGAAGAAGGAGTTCAGGGCAGGTTGTGTCTCTTTGCAGCTGACACTAAGCTCTGTGGGACCATGGATAGTGACAGACTTGAAGAAGTGAAGAGTGATCTGTGAAGATTAGAGTGGTGGTCTAAGGTTTGGCAGTTGAAATTCAATGCCAAAAAGTGCAAGGTAATGCACCTAGGGAACAAGAACCCCAGCACAGAGTACTGGATGTGTGGGGTAAGACTTAACACTATGACTGAGGAATGAGATCTAACAGTCATCCTTAGTGACACCCTCAAACAATCAAGGCAATGCAACAAGGCCTGTAGAGTAAGGCAAATAGGATTCTGGGATGTATTGGGAGGGGTACTGACGGCAGAAGAAAAGAGGTAATACTTCCTCTTTAGAGATCTTTGGTGAGGCCACACCTGGATTACTGTGACCAGTTTTGAAGTCCTCACCTCAGAAACATTAAGGAGAGGCTGGTACAGTGCAATGAAGGGTGACAAAGATGATTCGGGGCCAATAAGGCAGGTCTTATGAGGATCACCTTAAGGCACTGAACATGTACTCGCTGAAGACCAGATTGCAGAGGGGAGATAAGATAGAGATCGTTATGTTCCTAAAAGGAGTAAACAAGGTGAACTGCAGGGAATTATTTAGCATAAGTAGCAGTTCAAGGTCACAAGGGCATGAGTGGACACTGACTGGAAGAAGGTTCAAGAAGAATATGAGAAAGTATTATTTTATAGAAAGGGCGCTGGAGGCACGGAACAGTCTACAGTCAAGGTGATGGGAGCAAAAACCATTAATGGTTTCAAGCACGGCTGGGACAGAATGAAGAGTATAGTGGTTACTCGGGGTAACAATGACAGGGAGGGGAATGTGGGGTGGATAGGGAGGTTAGTACCCTGTACGAACAACATGTCCCAGTGTTAGATAGGGAACCATGGGCAGACTGGATGAACCATTGGTCTTTTTCTGCCATCACTGTCTATATTTTTATGGTGCACTTGCTCTCTGAGGGGGAAGGAAAGGCTGAGTCTAATTACTCTTCATCCTTCCCTATTGCCAAGTTATGAGTGGGACATGGTACAGTCAGCATCTCCTGATTTTCAAGCACTGACAGAGGATCTAATATCATATTTTTATTTCTTCCCACAGCTCCAGCGGAAAAGGCACATTGGTAATGATATTGTGGCAATCGTTTTTCAAGAAGAAAATACTCCATTTGTCCCGGACATGATTGCCTCGAATTTTCTTCATGCATACATTGTGGTACAAGTAGAGAATCCTTGCCAGGATAACACAACTTATAAGGTAACTCTGCATTATTCAAATAGAACTCAGCAGCAACCCATGCTGTTTATGGTCCCTTCATACACGCCCCATCTCAGGCGGCAACTACCCAGCTCAGCACCTCTCAGATCACCTGTGTTATCTTCTGTGGCTTGCCTGTTATGGAAGGGCATACAAAGTAGGGCATCCCATCCCACTGTAGGTTCATATTCTGGTTCTGAAGAAGGGCTCATAAAAGGGGGCCTATGTGTGCTTACCGTCATGCTGACAGTGTTTGATTAATTTTTTCCTCTATAATTCTCATTCTGGACTCATTTTACATAGGCACACTATGTTTGTCCCCTCTATGACCCTTGATTCTCATGAGTGGTGCCTCACATAGTCCTTAAAGGACCTTGTGAACATGCAGTGATGGCAGGACACCTACCTTTCACATGGGAGCCAACTCCCTGGCCATCTCGAGGGGCCCCAGTGGCATTTATCCCTCCTGGGGTTGGGATGTGTCCCCAAAATTACAATTTATATATCTGAGATGCTTTGGATGCCCTACAGAGTCTCAAAAAAATGCTTAGGATTTGAAAATAGAAATGTTGTGGTTTCAAAGATTTTTAGCCATGGGTGATGCTTTTGAAGCAGACCAGCATGAAGCTGGGGAGGCATCTACATGAATGCCCCAGCCTCTAGGGACAGGGAGGAAGGCTAACAACCTGTTAGTACCCCTGGCAGCCCCAGGGAGTGGTGTGAATGGCATCCTGATGCAGAGAAGGGAGGATGATTTGCCCAACATTGGTATGCTGGTGCATATTGGATGAGCATTTTTTTTCCAATTGTTTAACCAGGAGAAACACACTAAGCTGAAAGCTTGTTTACAGGTGCAACCTGGGAGCACATGGAAGTTAAGTGACTCACTCAGGGGCACACAGTATGCAAGTGGGGGCTGTGGGATTCAAACCCAGGTCTCCAGATTTGCAGCTCAGAGCCTTAAACCACTGCGCTATACTGCCTCCCAATTAGAAAGGTGGAGCTCTAGGTCGTGGCTTATGATTACATGCCATAGTCTGTCTCACATTTGTATAAAGTTCATGTTAAGTTCAAGTTAATGTTTATTGGGATATTAGTCATTGAGCCAAGGCTGGTTTCCAGTAATGTCCCAGATAACTTAGAATAGTATAGATACAAATAATAAATAGTGAACATAATAAATCAGTTACAATGTTACAGTCTCATACTGACAATAGCCATCTCAACTACATAATGGTTAAAAAAAACATTTAACAATACTGGCCCCAAGTGTCATTTGTCACAAAGTGCTCCTTTAAATGTCTGGGTGATATAAATATGACAGATAACAATCATAATGACATAGGCAACATAGGGGACCATGAACAGTAAATAATTGGCTCCCCTTAATAGAGAGCATGCAGGGTACTTCAAGGGTAAGGCTAGCTGAAGAACACAGGAGTTCCTTATAGACACCCCTAAATAAACAGGTGCCTCCACGTTAATATGTTTTATTAATAACACTAGATGAAGTTCCCTTCTTTGTTCCAATGGGAGCCATTTTAGTAAGTTGAGCAACTCACAATGATGGGTAGTGCCTGGTGCTCCTAATATAAAACATTGTTAAAACATCAAATAAGGTCACATGACGTACTATTGTAAACCACTGCAGCTGTATGTCTTGATTTACCATAATAGCACAAAATAATTTGGTCATCTTTTCCAAATAAATGTACTTTTGGAAGTAAATATAATTTGAAAAGGATGGATATTAATTGCAAAAAAATACATTTTTATTTTATTCATAATTCATGCTGATATACCTCATTTAAGTGAAGCACCTTTTTTCCAAGAGGATCCCAGTGGGACTTCACAGTAGCAGAGATGTAAAAATGATTACAAAATACAATATTATAATGAAAAGTTTCTCTCTAGCCATTCAGAATGCACAGCTACTGCCCTTTATTCTGGTTTAACCAGACTCTAGGCTCAGTATCGGGACTCTGTTCTATTTTTTGCATTTTGACTGGCTAACATCCACAAACTGCTCATCACTGTCAACTTCTGTTACTATGTTGTACCATACAAATGCAGCAGAGAGCTCATTTTAACTTCTCTATATGTTTTTTTTTCAGGTTTTCTTTCTGATTAACATTGTTTTTCACCATGATAGCTATAATAGTTAAAGTGGTGGGAGTTAAACTCAGTGATGTCTATTGCTGGGGCTTCATAAACACCTCATATGTGACCTTAGAATTTGTGTAGTCCCTGATAAAGTTGTTCCCTCTTACCTGCCTACCACTATATTATTACTATAATAATAATACAATAATTATACACAAAAGCAAATATATACATAATCAATATCATGCAAGGAAAATCCAGTGAACAAAGAATGTTGTCTATACAGAGTTAAGGGGTGGTGTGATGGGAAAGAAATTATATAGGGCGTTGACTGGGTGTTAATGTTAGGTCCTAATGTAGTTGTGGTTACTGGCAGATGTAAGAATTAAGCAAGATGATGGGTTCTACAGCTCATTACCAAAGCAGGACAATGCAATGTTAGAGGATAAATATTCCAGAATATTTGTAATGTAAGTTTCCTAGAGTTTAAACCATTTATTAGACTGTAGGCATAACCCTAACTTTGGCGGTCTATTAAAGCATTGACATTTGCTCACATACTGTACCAGAAAATCCTGTAGTTGTGCTGTGATGGAAGGTGTAACCCCTTTTTTTGCTTAACAACAGATGCCTTTTTACAGATGCACATACCATTATTTTCTGTGATACTTTATCCCCTTGGGTGTGTTTCTGTGAGTAAAAGTGCTTCGTGCAAAGGGTAAACTAGGACAGACTGCTGTAACTGTGGGGGAGATGGCTGTAAAATATCCAATAATCACCTTGTAATTGCCCAAATATTTGGTAACAGTTGGGGTTAGTCAAGCAACCCAATTGAACAAAAGGAGAAACTGAGCTGTCTGGTATCATAAGGTGCTACGAAAGATCTGTGTGCCTCTAGTCTATACTTGTAAGAATGTGAATGAGGGCAGCTAATTCCTGTAACCTAATAGGATGTACATTATTAAAATCTGCCAATTTCCTATTCTGTGGGGTCATACCAGTTAAACTCATTTGTAAAGGTGGGGTGGACCCCTGGTAGATAGGCTGGGCAAAGCATGTGGAATTCTGGAAGAACCAAAAATTCCTTATCTTGGGATGCACAGGTAAGGAACAGCCTCTTCTTCCTTTGATGTTTAGAGAGAAGCTCTGTGTGAGCTCTGGGCACCTGACAACCAAGGACGGGTGTCTTCAAATACTGTGAACTGGATTTTCAAATGTCCTAGAGCACTGCAAGCCCTGGTATGCTGACAATACAGCGCATAGGGCTTGCAGAGATCTAACAGGATTTTCTATCTCGTGAGGCAACTGCCGCAAGTTAGACCAACTTTTTCTGGTCTAACTTACGGCATTCCTGGGCGCCTGTTTTATGGAGCGTGCACCAGATATTTGGTGCATGCTGCTGTAATTTGTTAAAACTATCGCAGCCATGCCAGAGATTATAAAATCAGGTGCAGTTGCGTCAAAGGATTTGGCGCACTGCCAGAACCAACGTGTTATGGTGCAGGGCTGGATGCAAGCTTTGCACTACATTTTGAAACTCCTGCCCAGTGCGTCTGTTTGGAGAGAAGACAGGGCAGTCTGGCTTGGGATCCAGAGAGTGCTGTGTGAATGCTGTTTGATCCTGAAACCAAGAGGGTCCTTTCTTAATCCCTATGTGGGAGAGTGAAGCTGTGTATAAATAGGTTTTCTAAGTCCTTAGTGGTAAGAACTGAGACTTGAGTTCAGTTTAGACATTTTCTATTGTTACATTTACCAACACTGCTGCCTACAAGCAGCTAAAAGTGGTGAAGACGGTGGATGTGTCCTATATGCAATTATAAGCACTGAAGTTCTGAAACTACTAAAATGTTCCTATAAACAGCTGAACTCATATATTTTATGTGGCTATGCCAACGTTCATTATATGCCTTGTAACCTGTTTAGCCTTACTTAACCATTGTATAGCTTTCTGTACTGATGCCTGATTTAACGTCTTTATGTTGCTGAGGGGAAAGAAAGCTACTGATTGTCGGTTTGTATTTTTTTTTTTGCTGGAGGAAAAAAACAAAACTTAATAAAGTATAGAGTAGATGCTTATTTATTCAACATTTATACAAGGATAGGTTTTGTGAGATATATTGACATTGACTAGAACATCCTTCAAACAAATCACTAAAATATGATCTAAATAAATTCTGAATATTTAAAAATAAAATCCACCAAAATACAGACATTATTTTGTCACAGTTTAGCAAATGAGCTTTAAAAGAGGAATTTAAGTATGCTAAGGTGAGGAGATTTCTTATGCTGGATGTGACAACCCACCTCTCCCTCTGGGCTGGAACAGCTTTTAGAGAGGTCTCTGTCCTCGGGTTTTCGCTGCCACCAGCTGGAAGTCATCCAGCGCCCACTTTCAAGTTTACAAACTTGAATAATTAAATGCTCAATTGCACAAGTCAAAGTCTGGTAGTGGGTCTCTCTCGGGTGGTGGATGCTAAACAGAGTTCACCTCAGCCGGTGGAAACCATATATTACCTTAGAAAAATGACATCACAGTCAACTGTTGAGCAAATAAATAGCTTTTTACTTGACAGAAAGTGCACAGAGCATTACAAGATATATATTTACAACACAAGAGAATAACACTGATACAGAAAAAGTAAACAAATGTTTTAAAATAACAGATGGCAAAAGAAAAAGGCTAGTCATGCAATATGCTAGTATTAAACTTATCCGTCCTTGTCATTTCAAGAGAACACTGGACCCTATGCTAACTGTCAGCTCCCCATAGACATAGCTAGAAGGGTAGGCTCTAATCTTAGGTTTCTCCCTCCAGCTTGAAGAGTAAGAAAACACACCCTTCACTGTCTTTCAGCATCTTGAGAATAGGTAATGCCTATTCCCCCTTTGAATGTACCAGCCATCTACCATGTATGTATTTAATCGTCCCAATCAGACTGAACACCTATCAGTGACCCATTATATTCTCTTTTACCCTTAAGTTTGTATTTGAGTGCACCATTCCCTTTAAACTGTGAGCCTGACTGTACATGTCCACTCGAGATTTATGACCCAGCTCTTATCTAGCAGCTAGGGAGGACAGTGAGAATTCCAGCTTGTGGAACATCGGCTTGTGTGAGTGTATTTTTTCCCAGACTGCTGAAAAAACCAATCCACCTACAGAATCCACCATTATCTCCTTCCTTCCCATTTCTGTCACACTGGACACCAAAAAATTCCAAAAAGAGGGAGCACCAAGTGAAAAAGTTGACTTGTCATAGCGAGTATGAACTTTGAGAATAATCAGTATGCAATCTGAGACATCACTTAATCCATTACCTGACAGCTGGAAAAGTAAATATTTCACAAGGGTGAGGGGCAGAAAGGTTATAAAGGGACTTAAGAATAAGTTTTTGTTTGGTACTCAACTACCAGTGATGAAGGGCTGCAGTTTCTAAAATATTCTCACAAGCACCTAAAGACCGTGCAGAAGCTAGATGTACTGAATAGTCAACACACAACTACAAGTAGCAAAGTAGTACAACTGATTACGTGGCCCCACAATCATCTAAAAGTGGTTCAGAAGGTAAAGTAAAGTAAAATTTATTTTTCAAGCGCCTTTCAAATGCCAAGGTGCTGTAAAAAAAGGTAAACATTCAATAAACAAATGACAACAATAAAATCTAAAAAACCATCAGAAAATGCCTGATAAAAGAAATATGTTTTAAGCCCTATTTTAAAACTTGAGACAGTCTGGCATTCCCTCAACTGATGAGGTAGAGAATTCCACAGGGTAGGGGCAGCATGAAAAAAAGCATGTGCCCCAGATGTTTTTAACCGAACCCTGGGAACCTCTAGCAATCCCTCGTCGGTGGATTGGAGTGAGCGGGAGGGGCAGTAGGGAGTAAGGAGGTAAATGTATTCAATACACAACTAGAAGCACTAGAGCTGGGCGGAAATGACAAATTCTGCTTTTGTGGAACCTTTGTGAAATTTTGTAAATTTTGCTGAATTTTCTGAATTTCTACTTTTGGCAGCAGTCAGAATCTTCCAAATGTGTTCGGCAACTTTTCATCCTATTCTGCAAAATTTTCTGGCTGAATTGTGGAATAATACTCATGAACTGAGGAATGATAGTTCTGAGGAATTCCATTCCACAGTTTACGTACATAAATACCTGCATACATACATATAAACATTCAAAAATGCCAGCAGATACAGGCCATATCCTCTATCAAGTTTGTGCAAGTGTGCAGCTTCCAGTCTAACCTACTGCAGCTGCCCCCATCCCTTGCCCATCCATCTGATTTATCGCCCCCTTCTGCAGAATCCCCCCTGCCCAGCTTCCCTCAGTTTTGACCTTACTTTTGACCCTGTCACACCCCCCTCTTAAAACCACCCACATATTTCAAAATCACCTCCTCTGGTAGAGCATTCAAAATCACTACCACCCTTTCTATGAAACAGTGACTCCTCATTTCCCTCCTGGATCTTCCACCCTCCAGTTTCAGACCGTATCCCCTTGTGTTCTACCCCCCCCCGTAATCTAAACATGCCCTCAGTACTAACCCTATTCATGCCCTTTAAGTATCTGAAGGTCTCAATCATATCCCCTCTCCCTTCTATCCTCCAGGGAATACATGTTGAACTCCTCCAGTCTTTCCTCATATGGTGTGTCCCCCAGCCCAAGGATCATCTTTGTTGCCCTGCGTTGGACCCCGTCCAGTAGTTTGACGTCCTTCTTTAAATAGTTTAACACTTTAATTTACAATACATGTAATTATTCCACAGTTCAGTGATCAGTTCTGTGGCATTTCTTTTTACAGTTTAATTCATTAATTATAACTCATACATTCATTCTGCAGTTGAGTGAGTCACTGAACTGTAGAGCGAATGTATGGATTGTGGATTAATATATTAAACTGCAGAAAGAAACTCCACAGAACTGGCCACTGACAGTGATCAGTTCTGTGGAATTCCTTTCTGCAGTTTAATATATTAATCCAAAACTCAGACATTTATTCAACTGTTCTAAGTGGGAATTTCTGCAAAAGTTGCCTAAATGCATTCTGAAATTTCACGGAAGTGCAATTATGACTTTTGCCAAAATTCCGCCAGTGGAAGTTTAATCTGCACAGCCTTAAAAAGCACCAAACTACCACAACGGCTAAAATGTACCCACAAGCAATAGGAAATGGTGCAGAAGGAAGATGTGCTCAATACACAATTACACAAGCACTGATGTGTTGCAGTTACTAAAATGTTCACACAAGCATCTAAAAATACTACAAAAGGTAGGTATGTTCTGTACACAACTACAAGCACTGAAGTGCCGCAAAAGCTAAAATGTTTCCACAAGTAGCTAAATGACACAAAAGAAAGATGTGTTTAAATGCAACTACAATCACTGAAGTACCACAACTGCTAAAACATTTCTAAAATCAGATGAAAACAGTGCAGAAGGTGGATAATCTTGAAACAGGGGGCATCTGCATCAGACAACTGAAACTGTCTCTGTTATCTGGTGTGAAGTGGTCTAGGCTTTGAGCATCAACCAGGGTTACTGACATGGGCCACTGTGCAGCTAGCAAGGAGTGAGTGTTAAGTATTTTAATGCAGCAGTTCAGTTCTAAAAAATATGTCTGTAGCTATTAGTCTTAAGTCAGTCAGGGTAGGCCTGCGCCATATTTTCTTCAGCTCCTCAGAGAACAACCAAAGTACAAATAAAATATTTTACCCAAGTTATTTTTAACATGCAATAGTATGTAAGGGAGCACTAGATGCTTCCTCACCAAAGTGAATAAAGCAGCGCCATATGTTTTCATAACTTGTATGAACTGCTCCTTTAAGCCCAATTGCAGTTTATTGTTCCATGGTAATATCTTTTGGATGCTGGCTGGGATTGTAACACAACAGTTACATCCCAGTCGGTTTTAATTGTTGATGTAAAACTGTGGCAAATGTCTTTAACATCATTTTAGAAGGGGAGGGTGTGATATATTTTGTATTCTTTAAAGACAGAGTAATATGCTTTAGAAGAAGTGTTAATAAGATTTCTTTTATCAGCATGCCTGCATCATTATTTTCCTGATAAACACTCACCCTGGGACATGTTTACAATCAAGAATGACATCATTACTTTAATGATGCAGTACAGTAATTGTTCTTTTTCTTCAGTTCTGTCTGTTTTAATGTCCCCAAACCATATTTTATTTTCCCATGTCAACAAATGTACCATCTCCATTACAGAATGGATTGACTAGAGTAATCATGAAAAGCAACGTGCAGCTCACCCACACTAATACTTTAATCATTCATCACAAAACTAATTAGTTTTGTGATAAATGTGACTTTTTACTATAATCTCATAAACAACTTGTGGAAGACAACATTATACTACTTTGATTTATTTATTTCATTTATTTATGAAGTCACATTTCAGCAAAAGCAACAAGACAGAGACATTATAATTTTAATTAGGTCTTGGGAGCAGCAAACAATTCATCAAACATTACAATATCACAGTCACAAACATACATCAATTATAGCAGTTAAAATAATCACAGCTGCATCTCAAACATAAAAAAATCAGTTTTCAAAATATATACAGTATACTAAAGTGTGTTGTCAACACTAGGGATACTATCCTAAATGAGGTACACTCTATGGTCTGTCCTTTTCAGATTCTTTAATTTGATTGATAGATAGAAACATCAGCTGGAAGAGAAGTCCAAATAAAAAAAAAATATTCTCCAGTTTTCTTCACAACAAAATGAACTTAAAAGGATTTCACTTCAGTTACCCTTAGCCTATAGGAATATACTTTTTTTTCCTTTTGTATTTACCATAGAGAATCTGGATGCTAACCATTTTCTACTTTTTAAAATATTTCAAATCAAATGCCATGATCTTTGTGCATTCAAAGAAAAGAGTACAACATGTCTTCATACAAAAGACAAGGATGTATAAAGTTACAATATCCCAGTCAAAATTTTGGAAGATCTTTGTACAGTAAATCATCTGTGACCTGATTTTCAGTCGCAGTCGGGGGTGGTGCAAAACTGGCACTTTGCACCCACACCATAATGCTTCCTCCTGAAACTTCTTCACATATACTGTATGCTATATGTGTTAAAGGAGAGAGAGAGAGAGACAGTCTAAATTGCAAGGTGACTTTGTCTCTGGTAGTGTTTAGGTGCACATTTCTCTATTTTAACAACTAATTAGGTCCAATTAGTGCTTTAGGAATTTGGGAAATAATGTTCAAATCCAGAAACACCCCAACAATCTAGGAAATAAGAGATAGAATGTAATTGACTTCTCTCAACATAGTAATGTTACAAAAGAAATGAAGACAAGAAGCATACGTGACATTAAAGTGAGGTTACTGGAAAGAAAGGAGAAAGAAAATGACCGTAAAGCCCTGTGCTAAAATAAATACATTTGAAATATGCAGAAAAATAAATCTAAAATTGGAATAAATGAAAAGGAAATTGAACAGGAAAGCTGAAAGCACGGTAAGGAATGAGATTACGATAACCCAAATTGTCGCGTTGACCGCAGTGTGTTCTCAAATGCTAAGCTATGTCATATGCTTTTGTAGATCCTCAGTGGTTATGGGTTAACTTCCTACAGCATCCTAAGGCATCTGCCAATATGCTTTGCTGCTCTAATTTATAGGCTGACTGCCTGAAGTATCACAGACACTACAGAACAAGCATACGGAAACCTAAACTGCTACAAGAGTTGAAATGTTTTTAAATCCCTTCAACTGTCCATTACAGTGAGAGACAAGAGAACCCCCAAAGTTGGTTTAGCATTACACTGAGGATAGTGCCAGAGTCAGCAGTATCATTTCAGCTGATTCATATTGGTGGCAAGATTTCAGCAGAATCATTGAGGATGAAAAGCACCCCCCCATTTTCCAAGTTTTATATCAAGGCACAGGGAAATATTTTTGACAGCATGATTATGTCACATGAAATGCATGAGGCCCAGGTGTTCAAGTTCAACTGTTGGTTGGTGGTTTGATGTTCGTGCTCTCTATGTATTTTTTTTATACTTTGTATCCCTGGCAGTCTCTAGCAAGGCCTTAATGATGTCACTAACTAGAGTGTTCCTACAGTACTAGCTGCCATTCTGGTCATTTTTACATAACATTTTGAGTTTGGGATGTGGGCCTTCCTTCCCAGAATGCAGAACATTGGTCTGTACAGTGTAGATTACAGTGTAGAAATATAGTTGTAGTGTTTGATTGTGTAAACATGATGGACATAATTTGTTACTCTTGCCAGACATTTGGGAACATGGAACCGCAATATTCTGTAAGATCATGCAGACAAATATGCGCACACAATCTGCATAGACTGTCAACACACTTGTGTGCTTTAGGTGCAGAAGTAAGCTTCCAAGGATTTTTACCTGTGGTTCATACAGACAAAGACCTATAATATAATAACCTTTCAATGACATTTTTAATCCCTCTTTTGTTTTCCTTTTTTTTTTGTTACACTAGTGTGACATCCCTGTTGATAAGGAAGTGTAGCAAGAGACAAGGAATAATTGGATGTTTGCATAGACAAAAAGAACGGTGCTTGAAATACTGGGTTATAAATCAGTTTGGAGATGCAGACCCTTTTCCTTAGTGAACAAACTTTTGTGCCGGAGTGTGACAGGAGCTGTGCTGGACTAGTGATCTATAAACTATCAGGTGTTTATATAAAAAGAGCCTCCCTAAAGGTGATTTTTAGCACTCTTCAAAATTTATGAATAAGGAGCGAACATAGAGTGTGTGATTTGTTGCCTGCTACGATTTGCAGGTTTTTAATTTTCAAGATTCAAAATTCACAATTTCCAGATTATGTCTAAATTTGTTTTAGGGAGACTAACCTTCCAGGTATTGTGATTGGGGTATGGCTGTAGTAAGTGCAGCTTGTATCACAGCCCCAGTTCTGACTCCCAACACCCCGGAATGTAAGTTAGGGTGTGTTTTCTTGCAGTGCACACAAACTGCTTGTATCAGTGGGTCTGGTGCCTCTGCATTCCCTTTAATATTGGACCAAAAGGAGGAGGGAGGGAAAGTGGAAGGGTCTGTGAATTCTTAAGATTACAGTTGGAGATGGAGGATGCTTGACTGACAGAGGGAGTGCAAAATCAGCCAGATAATCAGTGAAGACATTTATGATCAGATGTGTGTTGGGGGGTGAGCATTCACAACAGGGGAACAAGATCATATGCCCTCCCTCCTTACTGAGCAACCAGGTAGATTGAGGGGGCAGAGTTTTTTTTCTTCTTTACCCTTAGTGTACACAACCCTTTCCTTTCACCCCTTGTCAACCCCCCCCCCCGGCCACTTGCCACTCACCGCTTGTATCCCAGCAAGGCACTTTGGGCTGTTCCTGTCTCTCACCTCCCTATCCCCTGATCACCTGCTGTTCTCAATTGTTCCCTTTCTTCACTGACCCACTCCCCCACCTAATTTTCCCCACTGCTTTTTACCTCTTCTGTGCCCCTCTCTTCATGCTCAATACTCATTTACAGCATTTGACCTGATAATATATTTTGTTACGTTTTCTGATCTCATGATATACTTTTGTTATGTTTTCTTGCTTACCTTATCCTTAGCCTGCATATAGTACATTGTATTAATCTTGATGGATGCTATGTGATACGCATTGATTGTATTCTGTGTTCACTTCTAGTAGTTTGCTCAACTTTTGTTCTGCACCTTGTCAACTGTTACACTGTTTTGTACTCTGTTTTTCAACATAGAACCTTTGTAAAACAGCTTTCAGGTTGAAGGTGCTAATTCAAGATGACAATAAATAAATAAATAATGATATGGGGGCGTAACCTTTTTTATGGCACTTTAATCTGTTCCCTCAATTCTCCTCATGCTTAGTAACTCAGAACCCCTCACTCTGCTAGTAACTGTAGTGTCATTAGTACCAGCACAGTATTGAACAGTCCTCACACGCTCACACATTGAGATTCCTTTACTTCAGTGATGGCATACCACAACATTTATAGTCACCAAAAGACAGAGGTACTACTTTACCATTACACCCCTTTGTGAGCTGTTAAAACCCCGTTTTCCTTTTAAATGGCACAAAACAGCTATCCGTTACCTCAGCATTAAAATTCCCAAAACCTCATTCCACCTAAAACTCTTAAATTATGAACCCCTGACTCAGCAAATAGTAGCTGACCTAGCTCAATGGTTTCAATTGCTGCTGGGCTTCCTGCAAAGGCTTGAGATAGTACAACAGAATATATTGCCCCGGGTACTATTTTACTTCCAGACTCTCCCACTTATGGCCAGTAGAACATACTTCCAAGCCTGGTATAAATTGATATCCCACTTTCTGTGGCAAGGAAAGCCCCCCTAGACTTCGATTCTCCCATCTTCAGCTGCCCCGAGATAAGGGAGGGTTAAACCTTCCAAACCTCCTTTACTATGACCAGGCAACCAGCTGAGAATCATTCTCTACTGGATGGTACCCACATTACAGATGCCCTAGAAGAATATAGACACTACTATCAGTGATATACCTGATCTTACTCAGTATCTTTTTGGTAATCCCCCTATCTGTACCCTTTGTACAAAGTTTCCATAACCCATTTCTTGGGAGCAGAGTCAGTGCTTCATTATGAACTGAGGATCGTAAATAGAGGAATCTGATTGGCCAAGAGCTCTTTGAAGCAGTGATGATATCGGGCTACATCATCACGGCTTCAAAAAAGTTCCAGTGCCACCAGCCTCCTTGCTCTCTACTGTCTGAGAACTATTTTTTTCAAAATGTACTACTACACCACCTAAAAACTCATTCATAAAACATTTTAAAACCTGTTTATTTTATTTTTTTATTTAAAAAACTTGAAACTCAGTTTATAATAGCAATAAGTCACTCCAGGGTGTGGTATATCATGGGATATCATCACTTCTCGGTTGGTTGGATGCACTCAGCCTGCGGCCTCGTGCCCAACCACCCAAGGCGTGACAATATCCTTTGATATGTCACACCCTGTCGTCCTTATTGCTTAAATATAGAATGCAAGCTTCAGGAAGACCTCTTTTTGTACTGTTATAGTCACAACAAGGAAGCTGATAGATATATCAAGTTGCTAAGGAGTTCAGAGGCATTGGACAATTTTTGCATTCAAGTCACTGGAAATGCATCATCTTGAGCATACAAGGATGATGGGCACTCCTGATTCACTTATGTAGTAATAATGTCTCTGCTTACTTTCATGGATGTTCCTATGTAAAACACAACCTGCTTTGTGACAATGCTTGCTAAATAATTTAGGTATGCAAGGTAATGATACTGTTATGACGTAGACTCTGTAAACAGACCTTTTTTTTAATACACTAAAACTTGGAATTAAAAAAAAAAGAATTATAGTCAGTGAGAGCTTTTTACTGACTGCCAAAGAAAGCTCTTTTTTTAGGTAGATCAATACACCCTTTCAATTGATGTCTATGACAGCACCCAAATGTATGTCACCAGTAGGAGCTGGATGTACTGCAGCCATCTCTGAAAAAGATTTATGTAGATAATATCCACATTTGGTCACATGCCAAAGACCCTATACAATTTCTATGCCACAAGATTATGTATTTGCTTAAATTTTATTTTTTCCAACTTATTTTATCCTCCTTGTGGCAGGTCCTCCTTCATCGTGCACCAGCCTACTGGACTCGGGGTCGTTCGGGGGCTTGTAGCGCTATGCACACCCCGGCAGATCCCCTGAGTCGGTCCAGAGGTATCATCCTTGGCTGACCCCCACTTTTTTTTCCCACCGTTATTGCCCGTGGACCTAACTCCCAAGACCCCGGGAAGTAGTAGCGCATGTGCGTGGAGATGCTCATGTGCACCACAGCTCCAGATGGGGCCTCCTCCGCCCTCCCCTGAACGGTCTACATCAAAGGTCCTCAGAGAGGCGCTACTTCTCCGGCATCCACCAGAGGGCGGCCAAGCTCCAAGGTGGCCTGCTACCCCAATCCCGAGGTAGAGGGCTGCCTGCAGGCAGCCTGCTGTAGACCTCCCCCCCCCCCAGCCGACCTCCGACAACCCAGGCTTGTTCCCGAACCCAGGTTGCTGGCGTGGCACGAGGTGTGGCATCCAGCGCCTCAACCCTCAGTGCCACCGGGTCGGCCCTGCTTACATTTTTTAACACCTGGATAGTTAGGTACGAGAACCCAGTTTACAATTACAAGCATAAGGCAAACAACATAACAGAAACCAAAACACCAAAAGTCCATGAGTCAAAGTACACAAGAATAGCCATTTGAAACAGCTTTAGGGTTTGCCAAGGTAACTGAATCTGATATCAGATTTGTAGCATGGACATTTTTGTAAGCAGTTCACACACTGGATAGGACTGGGTCTCAGAACGGGGCCAGGAATGAGGAGCACATGCAAATTCTTTATTGGGCAAAGCTTTGCATGAACAGCATAATTTATAGCAATTCATTTATATAATTCGTATTGCATGCACATTTTATTTAGACTTAGTTTCTAGTTTACTAATCTGATGATTTAGTTGATAACATTTCAAATAACACATATCAAAGAGCTCTTTCATGTGGCTCATTTTTTTTTTCATTTCCATATTGTTTTTATGGCAGGTGGCGGTTACCGCTCGGGAGGATGTCCCTTTCTTTGGACCTCATTTGCCAAGCCCACCAGTATTCAGAAAGGTAAGAAGACAAGGCATAGGATTCACTATAGGCACCTCTGGTTAAACAGCTTGCATTCGGGACCCCCCCCAAACTGGCGAACCTCATAGCAAACGATGGGGATGTATGCTCACTAATTAAGCAACCCTTTCTTAGATGGCTGTGCAGTGACAGATGCTAGATTCTACAAGAATAAAAAATACTAAACATTCAGCAATTTACCCAGAAGACATTTCAGATATCATTAGTTACATGGATTTCAAATGATTCATTATAACATTTCTATGATTTCACCTTGCTTTTTGACCAATTACATCAACTAGCCATAAGGTTAAGAATGAAAATACAAATACCACACTTTATACTTAGTTTAATAGTCATATCTGTTTGTTAACTGTGTTAATGCATTACAAATGTGGACACAGCACCATCCTTATGTTCATCTTAACTATTCTAGAACTCCCCTACATCCAGAGGACAGTAGCTGCAAAGAGGGTACAGGAACGCAGTAGGGTTTACAGGACCAAGGGGGAGAAATATCAGTGAGGAGCAAAGTAAAAGGTATAAGCACAAACCAGAAGGGAAGAAAACATGAAAAGCAGAAGGACAGTAGCAGAGTTAGAGCAAGGGTCAAATGGAGGGGGATATGCCTCAACACCAAGAGACTTGGCAACAAACTCTGTGAGCTCCAGGCGCTGATGGCAGATCTGAAGTGAACCTGGTAGCCATCATAGAAATGTGGGCCACGGATAAAAATGACTGGGAGATGACGGTCTCTGGGTATTCACTGTTCAGGAGGAATAGAAGAATTGGTAGGTGGGTAGGAGTTGTCCTTTTTCTCAAGGGGGTCATTGAAGTGGCAGAAGATGAAAGTATTAGGGGTAGCAGTGGGGAAGATGAGTCAGTATGGTTGCATCTCATAGCAGCTTCAGGCAGGAAAGTGGGCTTAGGGGTGTTCTATAGGCCTCCATGGTAGGGGGAGGAAAGGGACAGAAAACTTGAGGAGGAACTTAAATGAGGGGCAGCAAAAGGGGAAGTAGTGGTGGGTGACTTGAACCTGCCTGACTTCGATTGGGAGGTCCCAGTGGCCAGGAATTACATGAGTCAGACATTACTGGATGCCTTCCAGGACTGTCTACTGGTGCAGCTTGTTAAGGAACCTACCAGACAGAACGCAATCCTTGATGTCGTGCTCACCAAGTCTGAGTTGGTGGGTGCTGTGGGAGTAGGTGAGCCACTAGAGAACAGCAACCACAGCTCCTTGTGGTTTCAATTGGCCCTCAGGGCTGACAACCCACAATCAAGAACCAAAGTCCTTGAATTTAGAAGGGTGGACTTCGATAAGTTGAGGGAACTGGTCAGGGATAAGTTAGTAGGGGTGGAGGACATAAGAGGGGTAGAGGAGAGATGGGGGCAATAAAGTGAGCCATCCTCGAGCATCAAAGGCAAGCATAAAAACAGTATCTAAAAAAACAGGTTTATGAGACCACTATGGTTCTCAGCTAGGGTTAGGGAAGTGAAGTGGTAAGGCCCAAAAAGAAGGCCTTCTATAAATACAAGAAAAAGCAGAGGGAGGCAGAAAAGGTGGATTATCTACAGAAAAATATTTATTTATTTGAAGTTTGATGACCGGGCAGGCCCACTGAGATTATCAAATCCTTTTTCAGGGGTGACCCGGGGAAATACAGTTACAGACAGTTTACAAAACCAAAAAACAGATAAACAGATTACAGAGAATAATATATAGAATAATGATTGCTAATACTCGAATTAAGAACATAGGAGTATTTACAGAGTGCATACTACTGAGTAGAGAAGTGCTAACAATTCGTCCTAATAGGTCTTGTTCAAAAATTAAATACAGACATTTAGATGATTGCCAATCAATAACAGTCCATAAGTGCCGTGGTCAGTGAGTTGCAGGCATAACAAGAGTACAAGAGTAACACAGTAGAGGGGTAAGGAGATATGAAGGGCAATAGAGGTGAAAGAGGGGGTAGCTTGAGGGAGGAGGAGTAGCATGTTAAGAGTTAGGCAGAGGGGGCTAGAGCTTATAAACAGGTGCAGATTGACGGGGTAAAGAAGAGTTCTTTAAAGCATTTTTTGAACCGTAAGAGGGATGTACATGAGAGTAGGCCTTGCGGGAGGGTGTTCCATTTTTGGGATGCTAGAAAGGTGAAGGATCACCTGTCTATGGTTAGGTGAGTTTTGGGGATGCTGAGCAAGGGGAGATGGGAGGAGTGAAGGGTCCTAGTGATAGGTTTCAGGGTGAACATGTTAGTAAGGATAGGTGGGGAGGGAAGATGGATGAGTTTGAACGTAGTACAAAGTAGGAGGAAGTCAAGCTTAGCCTCGAAGGACGGCCATCCTAGAGCTTTAAGGACATCGCAGTGGTGCGCTCGAGCAGGTGTTCTAGTGGCAAAGCATGCAATTCTGTTGTAGGCTTGCTTTAATTTAGACTGTGTTGTTGGCTTGGCTGAGTGAAGTACAGGGGCTCCGTAGATGAGACCCGGGAGTAGTGTTGCAGATGCTAGGGTTCTCCAGGATTGAGGGGTCAGGTAAGGGGCAATTTGATATAGCAGACCCAGTTTTTGATGTGTGGATTTATTTATTTATTTATGTATTTATTTATTTATTTATTTAAGAGTTTTACCAGGAAGGCATGCTGAGCAGAGTACTGCTCGATTCCAGATGCGTCCTGGGGACAGTACATGAGAACAGGAGGACAACAAAGATACAATGGTACAAAAATGGAAAACAGAGATACAAATAGTACAAAATCATAAAACATGGTGACAATAATGCAGTAGTCAGTGTAAAATTAGGCAGTATTATGCAAGCAAATGGCCCAGCATTTACAATGATGCACTAACATAGGGGGGTGAGACATGAGACAAGTGCTTGACATCTTGAGATTGGAAGAAGGTTGGTATAAAGAGTGGCCTCAGAGTGAGTCTGGGGGTGAGGTGGGGGGTAATTGGCCTAGCTGAGGGTGTGATTAGGCGCATGAGCAGGTGGATGAGAAATGCGCTGAGAGAAGACCATTGACTTGCTGGGATGAGGAGGTTAGCCATATGTCTGGTGGGAGTGAGTTCCATAGTTTGGGTGTATGGTAGCTGAAAGCTGCTTGGCCTGTCGAGGTGGATCTGAAGGGAATATGTAGTAGGTGCGAGTGGGTTTGTCTAAGCCCATAGGCTGGGGGGGGAGAAGGCAGGACTGAAGATAGGTAGGAGGGCAAAGGCTAAAGCCAGAACTTTTGCAGTGAGACATGCACAGTGTGACAATCTGCAATTCCTGAAGAAGGGGTAGTCCCATGGACTAGTAGAGGGTACAGTGATGGATGGAGTAAGGACAGTCAAGGGTGAAATGACAGAAGGAGTGGAAGAGGGAGTCCAGTCTGGTCAGGGTGGACTTGGGGCAGCACTGTAGACCACATCACCATAGTCAAAAATTGGAAGAATCATTTTCTGTACAATTGCTCGGCGTGCTGGCAGTGGGATGCAGCCACAATTATGGTAAAGAGCACCCAGTCTGGGGTGTAGTTTTTTGTGGATGACATCAATGTGAACAGAAAAGTCAAGGTGCTGGTCAAGCCAGACTCCGAGGTATCTGAAGGAGGTGCAGGCCTCCAATGAAGTCCCATCTAGGGTGTGGTAGGTCTGGGAGGGGGGAAGCCGTGAAAGTCTCTGCCTAGTGCCGAAGGTCATGGAGACTGTCTTCTTGGCGTTAAGGTAAAGCTGATTGGTGCAAAACCAAAGCTGGACACTGTTGAAGTCCTGCTGCAATATGGTAGCCACATCAGTGGGGAGGGGCCAGATGTATACAGCACTGTATCACCTGCATACATGTGAATGGAGGTATGTGGGCAGGCTGAGGGTAGGTTGTTTAAGAAGATAGAGAACAGGAGTGGCCCCACGTTTACAGCCTGACCGGACATGGCAGATGACTGTGTGGCCTGGGATTGCAATTTTGGGGTCTTTATTGTGCGGTTTTAGCCATGACTCTGTGATAATCAGGACGTCAGGGTGAAGTGAGAGTACAGTTGGTTGTAGCTGGGATAATTTGGTCAGGAGGCTGCCTATGTTCAGATGCACCAGTTTCAGACCACTGGGAAGTTGAGAGGGTGAGACAGGGCAGGATCATGAGGAGGGGGAGGTCCAGGGTGTGGCTTTACATTCCTGGATAGCATAAGTAGGAGGGTGACCAGCAGTTTGGTTAGGGGCCATGTCCACAGGGTCTTCCAGGGAGGGGCAGGAGAAAGCTTGATGTCCATAGAGGAGGTTAGAGTGATGGGGTGTAGGGCTAACTGGCCTGGGTGGAAGGAGGGTGGAAGGATGGAAGGAGCCACAAATGGTTTCAGTAGGTAGTTTGTGGGGAATTTGCCATAATAGGAGGTGCTAGAATGAAGGGGGCATGTGGCCGAAGAAAGTAGTGTTTTCAGGCAGTCCTGCATAACTGGTCAAGAGGAGGGTGGGAGAGACAATAGAGGGGCCAGAAGAGAGATAATTGCAAGGTACAGTAGTATGGTGAGCACTTTACATAGAGTAGTTAGTTGTAGCAGTTAAGGGAGAGGGCAAAATGCCTAAGCAGGTTAGCAGCCACTAGTGGGAGGTTTGGATAACCTGCAGATGGTAAAGTCCACTGATTGGTTTTGTGACCCACATGACTCCCCCTATATAAGTCCGAGCTCACCAAGGGTGGTGGTGGGAGCAGTGGGGCAGCCGATGCTTGCATCAGCGGGGCTGTCCCAAGTCCGTCCATTTGTTCCTGGTGATATCATACCTTGCTTGTGGATCCTGGCACTGTAATGGGGAGGGTGACCCTCGCGACCCACGAGGGGATCTTGGACTGCGGCTTGCTTGTGGATCCTGGTGCTGTAATGGGGAGGGCGCCCCTTGCAACCCACGAGGGGATCTTAGACTGCAGCTTTCTTGTGGAGTCTGGCGCTGTAATGGGAAGGGCGACCCTCGCGACCTACGAAGGGATCTTAGACTGTGGCTTGCTTGTGGATCCTGGTGCTGTATTTATTTATTTTATTTTATAGAGGATTCAGAAATACCTTTGAGTCAAGGACTCATTTACAAAGGTTCCACGTCACAATTGGAAGTGCAAAACAATAGTAGTGATGTTACAGTACAGAAACACAATCATACAAATACAACAAATCATAGGAAGGTTATCAGTCAAGTTAGAAGTAGCATAGGTACATTAAGCTCAGAGCAGATTAGTAGTGAGACTGCAAAGTACATCAATGAAGACAGATTTTGCATATAGGGAGCTGATATATTAATTGCCGACCAAATCAAGTGAGCAGATCCAGAGGATGGAGGGGGGATAAGCCGGTCAGAGCTGTTGTCAGATATGGACCGTTGCCATTGCCTCAGAGGTTTCCAAGAAAGAGGAGCGGTTGGACCACAGTGGGCTCAGGGAGGGTGAGGGTGGTGGAACAGAGGCGCATCCCTCCAGTTGTACCTCTTCACAATTCCTATGCCATTCTGGCAAAGTGTGGTTCCTCTATGGAGGCACCCGCAGTGGAGACCAAGGAGGATACTGGGAACCTCCACAAAGGAGACCCACAGGAGGGTGGCAGGCAACCCCGCAGGGGAAGGAAACAACTCCTGGTGGGGGACTCCATTGTTAGGAAGGTAGAACTGGGGGAGGAAGGGGAGAGGGAGGTAAGGTGCCTGCCTGGCGCCATGCTTTGAAGGACAGGGAGCGAATCCTCAGGATTGCCGGAGCAGCTGCACAGGGGAGGGAGCTGGATGTCATTGTCCACCTAGGGACAAATGACCTGGCTAAGAAAAGGATTAGAGAAGTGCAGGAAGAGTTTGTGGAATTGGGGAGGGGCCTTAGACAAGTAGCACGCACGGTAACCTTCTCGGAGGTGCTGCCCATCTATGGCATAGGAGAGGCTAGGGTGTTCCACACCATGGGATTCAATCAGTGGTTGAAAAACTGGTGTGGAGCTCAGGGATTTGGCTTCATTGGGGACTGGGGGTCCACCTGGAGTGATGCAAGCCTATACTGGCATGATGGGCTGCATCTGTCCAGGAGGGGAACCAGGATCCTAGGTGATAGGTTTAAATGCTTCATTGGCAAGCATTTAAACTAGCCAAGGGGGGAGGCACTGGAAAGGAACGGAAATCCTAGCCCCAAAAAAAATCACAGTAGTAAGTGCAGCAAACACCAACATAGAGGTGTCGATAGGGAGAAGGGCAGGGGTAAATGGAGAAAGTGACAAAGGCAAGAAGGACAGGGATGGGCCAAAAAGGAATAAGGCCATCAGGAAATGGAGGGTAATGAGTACCAATGCCCGTAGTCTGGGCAACAAGCTCCCTGAGCTGGTGGCCTTGATGGAAGAGGGATGCCTGGATATCGTAGCAGTCAGAGAAACATGGTACACAGAGAACCATGACTGGGATGTTAACATACCAGGGTACATAACCTACAGGAGAGACAGGCAGGGGAGAAGAGGGGGAGGAGTAGCTCTCTATGTAAAGGAAGAGATAAAAGCAACTGAACAAAATAGTAAACAGGGAGGAGAGGAGGCACTGTGGGTCAGCTTGGAGACTGGAAAGGGCACCACAATCCGCACAGGGGTTGTGTACAGACCCCCATGTCAGGGGGAGGGAATGGACAAGGATATGATAGAAGGCATTCTTAAAATGGCACAGAAAGGGGAGATACCATTGATGGGAGACCTGAATATGCCAGATGTTAACTGGAGCACATTTGCTGCAGCCACATCCAAGATCAGGGCCATTCTTGATGCCCTACAGGTGGCAGGCCTCAGAGAGCTAGTTTCGGAACCCACTCGTGAGGGAGCAATCTTAGACCTCGTACTCTCAAATGGGGGCAGTGAGAGGATCTCAGATCTGGAAGTGGGTTGCCATCTGGGAACAAGTGACCATCAAACAGTGTGGTTCACGTTAAACTCAGCTACAGAGTCAAGCCATACAAAAGTGAGGGTACTGGACTTTAGGAGGGCTGACTTTGGCAAGATGGAAGAGTGCCTCAGAAAAGCACTAGCAAACAGGCTAGAAGGAGGTGTGGAGCAACAATGGGGAATCATCAAAACTGCCATCACAGAGGCAACAAGCCTTTGTGTGAAGTAAATAAACAAATCAAAATGAAAGAAAAAGCCACTATGGTTCTCAAAAGAGGTGGCTGTGAAAGTCAGGAAGAAAAGATAGCATTCCAGAAGTATAAGGAAACACAGAAGGAGCAGGACAGAGAGCTGTACCAGTTAAGGCAGAAGGAAGCAGGAGGAAGTCAGAATAGCAAAGGCCCAAACTGAGAGAAAAGATAGCTAACTCAGTTAAGAAGGGATAAAACCTTTTATAGGTACATCAGTGAGCGTAGAAAGACAAAGGGAGGGATAGTGAGGTTGAATAGAATAACAGTGGGTGGGCAGAGGGGGACAGTGAAAAAGCAGGGATACTGAATGAATATTTCTGCTCAGTATTCACAAAAGAGGAGGGGGAAGTGCCTAATCCAATTAACAGAAGCACTCTTGATAGGGGGTTCGATCCCAGTCCTTTACAGAAGAAAGTGTTCTGCAAGAACTCCTAAAATTGAAGGTGGACAAAGCAATGGGTCCTGATGGAATTCACCCCAGAATTCTAAAAGAATTAAGGGAGGAACTAGTGAAACCACTGGCTACTCTTTTTAATAAATCATGGGAGGATGGTGTGGTACCCGAGGACTGGAGGAAGGCGGATGTGATTCCCCTTCACAAAAGTTGAACCAAGACAGAGGCAGGAAACTACAGACCTGTCAGTCTGACCTCTGTGGTAGGGAAAGTGATGGAGTCACTTCTGAAGGAAAGAATAGTTGAGTACCTAGAGGCCAGTGGGGCACAGGACCCAAGGCAGCATGGGTTCACAGCAGGAAGGTCATGTCAGACGAATCTAATAGATTTCTTTGACTGGGTGACCAAAGTAGTAGACCAGGGAGGGGCTGTGGACATGGCCTACCTAGACTTTAGCAAGGCATTTGACACAGTCCCACTAAAGATTAATAGTCAAATTAACCAGCCTGGGAGTGGGTCCCAGGGTGGTAGCCTGGGTAAAACATTGGCTGCACAACAGGACACAGAAGGTAATTGTAAATGGAGTCCACTCTGAAGAAAGAGGGGTTACTAGTGGGGTATCGCAGGGTTCAGTATTGGGTCCAGTCCTTTTTAATGTCTTCATCAGTGACATTGCAGAGGGACTGGAAGGAAAAGTATGCCTTTTGCAGATGACACAAAGATCTGCAACAGGGTTGATATACAAGGAGGCGTGGAAAGGATGAGAAGGGACTTGGCAAGGTTGGAGGAATGGTCAGAAGTATGGCAGCTAGGATTCAATGCAAAGAAGTGCAAAATAATGCACCTGGGAAACAAGAACCCAGGGAAGAATACACAATCGCGGGGAAGGTAACAACAACAAAAAACGAAGGGACCTGGGGTAATCATATCAGATGACCTTAAGGTTAGCAAGCAATGTGAGAAGGCAGTAGGGAGGGCTGGGGTATACTGGGATGCATAGGTAGAGGCATCAGCAGCAGAAAACAGGAAGTTGTTATCCCTCTGTACAGACAGTTGGAGAGACCCCATCTGGAGTACTGCGTCCAGTTCTGGAGACCCCATCTCCGCAAGGACATAGACAGGATAGAGGCAGTCAGAGGAGGGCAACTAAAATGGTGCAGGGTCTGCAAAGAAGCCGTATGAGGAGATACTAAAGGAGCTTAATATGTATACCCTTGAGGAAAGAAGGGAGAGGGGACATGATAGAAACTTTAAGTACCTCAGTGGAATCAACAAAGTCCAAGGGTAGCATCTTTCAGAAAAGAGAGCGTGCAAGAACAAGGGACACAATTTAAAGATAGAAGGGAGGCTGTCTCAGGGCAATGTGAGGAAGTATTATTTCACGAGAGGGTAGTGGATGCGGAACAGCCTTCCTGAGGAGGTTGTGGGGTCTAAAACTGTGGGAGAATTCAATAATGCATGGGACAGACATAAGGCAATTCTTGTGGAGGGTAGGAAGAAATAGGCTGTTGGTTAACTAGGATCTGTGGCCTATCCAGTAGGTAGGGAAATGGGCAGACTAGATGGGCCAAGCGGTCCTTATCTGCCGTCAAAGTCTATGTTTCTATGTATGGAGAGGGAGGCAGGGATGGTTCACTGACAGTCGCATTGGTTAAAGGACTGGAGGTGGTCCCTGAGTGAGGTTTTGAAGGGGCCAAGATGGATTTCGTTAGTAACTGAGCTAGGCAGTGCATTAATTCAGAGTGGGGCTTTGTAACTAAAGGATCTTTGAGATTGGGAGGTCCAACAGCAGAGGACTGATAGGAGGTGCTTTCCTGCTCTACGGATGGTTTTATAAGCTGGGGCCGGGTCTATAATTGAGGTGAGCCCCGAGGGGAAGAGACCGAGGATGATTTTTTTAGCCATGAGGCAGGTTTGGAACCTGATCCTGTTGTCAAGGTTGAGCCAGTTGGTTGCCCTGTAGAGTGAGCAGGTATGGGTTAGAGGTCTACTATATGTGGGGAGATATTCAGCAGGCAGCCAAAAGGCACCAAAATTCAAACTCAGTGCTGTCCTCAATACCTTGCTAACAGCCGTCCAGCTTTCCAGTATGATCTGTGTTTGGAGACAACACAGGGGCTGGGGTGTAAGTTAAAAGCCCTCAGACCCTGGAAAAAGAAAAGGAGAAAAAATAAGTTAGTTACCTAGAAGGGTGGTGCCCTAGGGGCACTGCAGGTCTGAGAGAGATAGGGAGAAAAACAGGGTTAATTATGGAGGTATCAATGGGGCAGGGGGGCAGAGAACAAAAGGAGGTATCAAGGGGAGGGATTGTACAGGTTGGGCTGTAGCCGAGTGGGGAGGGGACTCCCGGAGAGTGAAAGATCGAGAAGGATAGGCAGAAATGGTAGATTAAGAAAATACAGACGCACTGGGAAAGAAAGAATTAAAGAACTGAGCTCTACAGGCAAAGAAAGTTCAGCACAGAAAAAAATAGAATCGTGCAGACAGTATTAGAGCGCTGTACAGATCGAGAGGAAAGTTTTATAGGCAGAATGAAATTAATAAATTAACATACAGGGCTTCAATTAAATTCAATGTGCAGAACAGAGCAAGATACAACGAAAAACTGATTAGAGTGCAACAGCTCCTAAGGAGCAAGCCAAGAGGTCTATGTGGGGAGAGATTCAGTAGGCAGCTAAAAGGCATCAAAATTCAAACTCTGTGCTGTCCTCAGTATCTTGCTAGCAGACGTCCAGCTTTCCAGTTTTCCAATAGCAAAGCACAGAAGGTCATCAGGGAAGCAAAAGCAGATACTGAGATGCGTATTGCGGAGGGGGGTCAAGAACAGAGAAAACAGACTTTTAGATATATCAGTGAAAAAGGAAAGGGGCATCACATGACTAGTGGGGGTGGAGGGTGATGAGGAGGATGAGCAAAAGGCCACTGTCCTGAATGACTACTTTTGCTCAGTATTCACTAAGGATGACTGTGGGTCCATGTCAGAAAGTGGCATCAAAGTGGTTGCTATGGGAGTCCCGGAAATGAAGTAGCCAATACTTACTAATGAGAGAGTCCTGAAAGGGCCGGCAGCCCTTAAGATAGTTAAGGCTCCAGGAACAGATGGGTTGCATCTGAGGATATTAAGGGAATTGGCAGCAGAAATGAATGAACCACTGGCTGGGCAGTTCAACTGCTCACTTAGGTCCGGGGAAGTTCCAAGGGATTGGAAAATGGCAGACATTGTACTGCTTCATGG
The DNA here is from genome assembly GCA_016271365.2 of Neoceratodus forsteri. Classification (NCBI taxonomy): domain Eukaryota; kingdom Metazoa; phylum Chordata; order Ceratodontiformes; family Ceratodontidae; genus Neoceratodus; species Neoceratodus forsteri. Next base: position 19,039,105 of record JADMNL010000030.1, on the reverse strand, counting down.
GGGGGCGGGTAGAGAGCAACCAGGTAACTACAAGCCTGTCAATCTGACTTCCATCATGGGGAAGCTGATGGAATCACTAATCAGAGAGGACCTCGTGGCCTACCTTGACAGCAACGGTCTCCAGGATAGTAAACAACACGGTTTTGTGGTGGGAAAGTCTTGTCAGACTAACCTGATTTTTTTTCTTTAACTGGGTGACCAAGGAAGTAGACAAGGGCAATGCAGTGGATCTGCTGTACTTTGACTTCAGCAAGGCTTTTGATTTGGTACTGCACAAAAGGTTGCTGAAAAAGATGGAAGACCTAGGTGTGGCTAAAACCATAGTGAATTGGGTAGGTAGTTGGCTAAAGGAGGCAGCAGGGGGTGGCGATCAATGGGGTTAAATCAGAGGAAAGGGAGATTACGAGCAGGGTTCCACAGGGATCTGTCCTGGATCCAGTACTCTTCAACATGTTCATTAGTGACATTGGTGAGGGAATCCAGGGCAGGTTGTCTCTTCACAGATTACACAAAACTATGTGGGAGAGTGGATAGTGATGAGGGAATAAGGATACGCAGAGGGACCTATGAAAACTAGAGGGGTGGTCAAAGATCTGGCATGTAAACTTCAATGCCAAAAAGTGCAAGGTAATACACCCAGGGAAAAGGAACCCCAAGATGCAGTACTGGATGGGTGGGATGAGATTTAGCACTACAGAAGAGGAATGGGATCTAGGAGTTACCATTAGTAACTCCCTTAAACAAACGAGTCAGTGCAACAAGGCCTGTAGCAAGGCTAACATGATGCTGGCATGTATCGGGAGGGGTACTGATAGCAGAAGAAAAGATGTAATACTTCCCCTATACAGATCCCTTGTGAGGTCTCCCCTGGAGTACTGCATCTGGAATCCTCACCTCAGAAAGGCCAAGGACAGGTTGGAAACAGTATAGCGTAGAGTAACAAAAATGATTCAGGAACAGCAGGGCAGATCCTTTGAGGAGTGCTTCAAGGCACTAAATATATACTCACTGGAAACCAGAAGGAGAGGGGAGATATGATAGAGACCTTTAAGTACCTTAAAGAAATTAACAAGGTAAACTGTGGGGAATTATTAACCCTAAATACCAACTCGAGGTCATGTGGTCATGAGTGCAAATTAACAGGAGGGGGGTCAGGAGGGAGGTGAGGACATACTTCTTTACAGAAAGGGTGGTGGAAACTTGGAACAGTCTGTCAGCTGAGGTGGTGGGTGTGAATACAGTCAGGGGATTCAAGCAGGCATGTGACAGAATAAAGGGAATTGTGGTCGCCCAGGGTGACAAGACAAGGGAGGAGAATGGAGATGAGACAGGAAGGTTAGTACCCTGCAGGAACAGTAGGTTCCAGGGATTATAGGGAATATGGGCAGACTGGATGGACCTCTGGTCTTTTTTGCCATCATGGTCTATGTCTCTGTGTTTCTATGTTAACAAATTTGCATCACTTTGCACTTTGCTTTTTTGGATTAAGTTTGGATATAAGCTGCTTGCATTTCGGATGCAGTGACCTTTGTGAATAAAGGCACCACTCCTTTGGGTGCAATGCCCTTCATTTTGGATGCAGCTTCACCACTTTGTATGTAACTTTTGCTAATGTCTAGTTTGGAGTGTTTTGAATCCTGCCCCATAAACCTAAGCATACCTTCCAACGAAAAGAGTAGTCACATGTGTTGTCCAATGGCCCAGCTGTATTGCCATGCTAGTGAACCAGACATGGCAGCGCACTCAGGAACTGGATGGGTGGCCTGGGGGAGGTAGGGATTGCTTTGTTGCATGGCAGCACTTGGACAGATTACATTGCATGACATGCACTTTTTTGTCAATGCGATCACATGTGTTGAAGGACATTCATTCATGACATGGGTGCACTGACAAATCTCCAGTCTTCAGTCGACTGCCCTAGGTGAATATGGGAACAACCTTTTGTGAGTGTTGGTGGGGCTGAGGGTGGGTGAAGTTCAGGGACAAAGCTCCCCAATTACAAAACAGTTGGGTAGTACTTAATATATCTGGTTTCCATTTTTATTGAGTAGAAACCAGTACAGTGGCAGAATTATGGGTTGAGGCATTTGAGGTTTCTGGGATTTTGCAGAGCAATGTCTGGTAAAAAAAAAAAAAAAGAAAATCTTGTTTCAAGTCTCTGTTGCCATTTTGTTTTTATGCTGCTAGTCATATATCTAGTTGTTCCAGCACTGCCAGCTGGAGAGGGTTGGTGATGGGTTCCGTCGCCGCAATGACCCCTTGTGGAGGACCCTGGCAGCTTTCTCCACCACAGTGGCCTGCTGTGCACAGCTGAGGCTGACAGATGATGCTTTAGGCACTGTGGGGAGTAGGGAGGGAGAAAAACCAGGAAAGAAACTACCACTGCCCTTCAGTGATACTCTTAGACCTCACGCCATGGATCCCCACCAAAGGGATCAGTGGGTTTAGCAGCGAATGGGGCTGAGGGAAATTCTACAGGGCAGAGCCACAGACCCAGTGACTAGCCAGATGGCAGCAGAGGAAAAAAAGATAAATGAGTATGTTACATTATTATTGTGTTTGTGATTACAGTCCTGAATTGAGACCAGCTTCAAGTCTGGAGACACTCTTCATTCTCTAGTGTGAAACTTTAATTAGGGCATCAAACCTACTGTGTAACATCCCCAGTATTTAAATTACTGTATACCTGGTGGGTATAAATATGATTATAAAAAGGATAGGAGAAATTCTGTAAGCTGATTGGGTGAAACAGTCTTTGATCCGCAACAATATATCAGTATATCATCCTGGTTTGAAAATTATAACACAGTTCATCCATTTCCTACACTTTGGGGACATTTTATAATTGGAATAATATACTCCAAGGTATGGTATATCATGGGATATCATCAGTTCATTGTTATTTGATGGCACTTAGCATTGTCTTGTGCCTTATACAACACAACCAAGTTGTGACAATAGCTTGTGATATATCACACTCTGTCATGTATTATTGCTTAAACAGCAATTTCCATTATATTTGTTTAATCCAGTTAGATGCTTGGTTTTAAGGGCTGAAATTCTTGGTAGTCATAATTAAAGGAAAATATTACAATGTAGCAAGAATGACAACATTTATTTTGTGCTGTCACTCTCTCCCTTTCTGTCTTTAGGGTCCAGAATTCCGAGACTTTCTGCTTACCAAACTCATCAATGCTGAGAATGCCTGCTACAAATCGGACAAGTTTGCAAAGCTTGAGGTGGAGCGACTTTGATCATTATTTGCTGTCTGTCTCCCATTACTGCAAACCATTTCTGAAATATCACCTTTGAAAATAAATGGCGTCCAAGTGTTATGAGACATCTGAGAGACAATGAAACTGGCATTTTTAGAGCTAAAGGTGCTTTAGTGCACTCCATTTTCCTAGTCTAGTTAAAAGATAAGAAGAGCAGGCAATACAATGTCCTAGAGAAGAATATGTTAGTCAGTTTGAGAATAGTCAGGCAAGCATGCTTCCATCCAAACAATTGTTGGGCTGCACGTGGTACACATTATGTACTAGGTGAATACCATAAAGCAGAGAAAGAAACCGATGGCAGAAAATGCAGACATACAGTATAAGTATATGAATGTGCATACGTATGCAGTAAGACATGCCATGGTGTGTAATTGTGAGGGAATAACTGCATGCCTCAAGGGTGTTGTTAGGCACAAGGCAGTTGCACCGAGGGCCTTTAAACAACTGAAAGTAAAGTGCAGCTATTCCCACATAATTACACATCTCTGAAGTGTATTATTGCACTTGTTATAGTGTGAGAAAAATGCCTAATTGTTGTGCAAAATATATGATACACTGTGTTATTGCAAGTAAAACAGTACATTTATTCCAAGATTGATAAAGTAGTCCCTTTCAATAGTAATGGAATCCCAGGACTGTAAATAGTGATTGACAGACTGGTACTTTAAGCACTGTACAGCGTAGTGATTTGATGTAGTACACAGGCTCTTGGTCTGAAAGAAGTACAGGAATGTAATTATGGTTTAATAATTACACTCCTTTACTGGCCTGTCAGTCAATCAGAGTGCTTAAACCTTTTTCTCACTGTATTATAAGCATGATTATGACGTGGGTACCTCAGGTTTATACCATAACCTACTTTACTCAACCTGTGATAATCATAACCCCGACTCCCCCTTCCACAACCAGACTACCATCCAGCTGCTGAGCAAGTCTTGCTTACAGCTTCTTCTTCCACGGTATTTCTCTGTGTGAGAACTACCAGTGCAACTATCATAATAGTAGTTCTAGCAGTTATTGACGTAATGCAAGGCAGTGGAAAAATTATGCAAAATGGTAGCTTGCTATTAAAGCAAAGCATTTCCATTTCTAGTGTGCGGAAGCCTTTTTTTAACAGGTGACATTGGTTATTTTGAGGGTCTGAAAGTTCAAGTGGGTTTCTGCATATAGATGGGGAGGTCAAAGGTGCTCAGAGGACTGTTGCAGTTGGGGGGAGCAATAGTTTGGGAGGCATATCACATTTTTGAGCCGAGAGCATGGAATTAAAGCCCCTTGATCACAATGTGAGAAATCAAAGTTCTCAAGAGGGATTATGGAACTGGAGTCCCTCAAGCGGTAAGTATGGAGAGTGGATCCTTGTTCTGTTAGAGTTAATGAAAATTACCACTTTCAGCAGCTATAAGTAAAAAACATTCTTGTGGCAGTGATCCCAGTTTATCAGAGTCACACTGCACTGATCTAGATCTTGCCAGGTCTGCCATTTCTGAGGTAATCTAGACTTCAAGTCAAACCAGTTTACTGCAATTAAGCAATAAAATTACATTTGTTGATCAGTGTACGACTTTTGCAACTGTGTGCATGTATTTCAGCACACAATTATATAAAATATTAAGGAAGATATGCTATATACGTCTATTTTGAAAATAACAGATTTCTTATAATAACAGATATTTGCACAGCATATTAATTCATCTCTGCTTATGAAACAGGAGGTGGTATCATGGACCAAGAATCATCCCTTCCAACTTTAAATTACTACTGTATGTTACTATGAAGTGCACACAATGCTAGCATAACATATTAAGTTATGGTCAGAAGGAACTCTAGGTCTTTCAGGTCCACTGTACCCTCAAACACTTCATAAGCAGAGATTAATAAGTACACTGTGCAAACATGTACCAGCCCTGGTACCCTGTCATTCCCTTGGCAAGTAGAACAGTTGTCTAGGCTCATGTACCTTAAGGGACAGTACTATTTTCATAGCCACTGTCTCCACAGATAAACTGTTCCACAGGTTTGCCACTATTTGTGATAATTACCTTATAACATTACTCTTAAATTTACCACCACTGAGCTTCAGGACAAGTCCCCATATTCCACTGGTGCACACCAGATCAAATATCTGTGTCTGTTCAATCTTATAGATACCTTTGAATATGCGGAAGACTGAGATCATGTCTACCCTCAGGCCTCCTTCAGGGTGAACATGTTAAAGAGCTACTGGCACCAAAAGGAAAACTTGGAAAAACATAATAATTAGGTGCAATTCAGCCTTGCATTCCATATGTATTCTATATATTTCTCTTGCATGCTATTTATTACTGAGTACATCTGCAGGAGTACATGATACTTATCCCTTACAATTCCTTTAGATTTTATCTGCTTTCTAGCTTACTCCCTACTTCAAGTCATAATGCTCTGTTGTGACAACACAATGTGTTGCCATGGGGTAGCTATGATGTCACAAGCAGAGAATTATGAACTCAAATAGAGAGAAAGCGACAGGAATAGATGAATTCTTCAGGAGCAAAGATCCTGTTTTCATGCAAATGACCTTAGTAATAATGGGGAGGAAGAATACAAAATTAATGTGAAATACAAGCTGAACTGTGTCTGAATGTTATGTTTTGTTAAAGTTCTCCTGAAGGTGTCAGCTGCTCTATAAGGATCTCTAGTCTGTTCTTATAACTCTTGTTTTCCATACCCCTGATCATTTTTGGGGCCCTGTATTGCACCCTCTCGACTGCCTCAGTATCCTTTTTGTCTTGTGGAAACCAGAACTGCACACAGTACCCCAGGTGGGGCTAAACCAGGGCCTTGTAAAGCTCCAGATGGGTCTGTCCTAGGGACTTGTAAAGAAAATGGATTACTTTCCTTGTTCAGTTGTTCTGTTCTCCTTTTGTTGCACCCTAGCATTTATCTAGCTTTCTTGACAGTGGCCACACATTGCTTGCCATGGTGAGATGTCTCTCAATTTGCATCAAGGACGTTTTTACATCGTCATGACCACAATGCCCAAGGAATGTGTTCTTTTTCTGGTACAATGACTACTGAGTCAGGACTTTGGACCATTTAAGTGTATAACAATGCCCATGGATTGTAGATGATTTATTCATCTCATTTTGTACAGGAGCGGACACGAGCAGCACTCTTGGACAACTTACATGATGATCTCCATCACCATACACAAGCCATACTAGGGCTTGGCCCAGAAGAAGACAGGTTGGAAAATGGTGGCCATGGTGGATTCCTAGAATCATTTAAGGTACAGATAATTTACTCTGCATGTTACTATCTCTCTGATACATGCTTAGGACATCAAACTCATAGGAATATAAGGCAAGAATCTAAAAAAAGTATATCTGAGAGTTCTGATGAGTTCATTAAAAAGGAAACCTTAATGAAAGATACAAAGATGGTGATTCTGAAGTACAAGCTTCATTAATAAAGTAGAATTGCGCTAATGTGTCAACACATGGGTAGATATACACAATTATGAAGATTACACCATTTAGTGCTGCCTTTCCTACAGCTTTTCCTGTCATACACTAAATGTTACAGTTAACAGAAAACAAATTTTTTTAGAACTGGTTACCACGAAAATAAGGGTGCAGATAGATTTTTATTTGTTCATAAAAAGACATTACAAAAATTCACCACCAATTTGATAATACTCATGACATGCCAGAAGACAATGTTAGACGTATATAAAATGAAGAAACCATGTTTAATAATTACAATTATTCCATCAAGCTTCATAAGCTTTTGTACAAATACAGCTTTTAAAAATTATCCTAGCCTTAGCAACATAGGTAATCTAGTGAAATTAAGAAAGAATAATACTAGCTGCTCGTTGTTCAGAAACAAATTACCCATCATGGCACTCAAACATTTATCTCTATTGACTATGTCAGTTGGACACTGTAAGACCATATGACAAAGGTCTTCTATGTGAAAATATGGTGCAGGTTAACTACTTAAAATATGCGGAGGGGACAGTACAGGAGTCTCATTAGATGCATAATGTGCATTTAGGCAATTTAAAGCCATCCAAATATCTTTTGAAAGAACATCAGAGTGTACTGGGTGCAGTCTGTATCCCACAAAACCACAGAAATGCAGCTTGAAGTTACACAAATACTACTTCTAGTTCGTTTTCCTTTACTATTGTGTCTCTTCCACCTTCCATCCCTGGTCTTGGGCAGCATTTCCCCAGCCTCATCACTGACCTGTTTCATGGACTTACTAGTTAACCACCACTGACACAGGACCATATTTGTGGGTACCCTGCAACATAGGGTTGTGCGGTGCTTGTGGGGAATGCTTAGTGAGCCAGGGCTGTTTCCCACAGTTTCTTCCTGGGGCATCTTCATCTGATGTGTGCATGCATGTGCATGTTGACATATATGCATGCTGCATCAGCATTTGCCCCCTCATATCTGCTGGTCCTGCTAGGTAGCAAGCAATTAGTGGGACTCAGAATCCCCACTGCCCAAGAGAGGAGAGCCATTTTAGGACACTCAATCATCCCTCACCCAGCTGGACCCCAAATGACCCTGGTCTATTCCCCTAACCCAGTTGCCAGTGTGACAGGAGATAAGATATCTAGGGCCTCAGCCCTCCATACCATCGGGCCTGTTACTTACAAGATTTTAATCATATGTTGCTGCAGGAACTTCAGAAGCTGGTTCCAGTGCAGTTACTGCTGGCATAAAGATGCTTATATCAATCAGTTTATCTATCTATCTATCTATCTATCTATCTGTTATCTAGTTAGCCATTCATCCATCCATCCATCGAGGAAGAACTGAGAAGTAGAAAAAAAGCATAATCAAGGAGAAAAGGGGGAAAGAAATTACAGAAAATAGAGAAAAGGGGGAAGGCAGAAGATCAAAACATAAAAGGCTCAGAGTAATGGAAAAAAAGTGTCTGTCAATGACTGACAGAAAGACAAAAGGCAAAAAAAACAGGAGAAACTGAACAGGCATAAACTAAATGGAGATCAGAGATGCAGTGAGAGAGAAAATGGAGAATCAAGAAAAGATTAGAATGGAGTGAGAAAAAAAGAGAATCAAAGAAAAAGGAAGAAACAAGAAAAAGAAAAGTTGAAAAAGTAAATTTGAATAAATGAATGGGGAGGGATTGAGGAGAAGTGTAATTAATAGCAATTGATTGGTTCTACAACACACTTTTTCAGCCCTATTTGTGGACCACATTTAACGGGGAACAGTCAGCACAAAGTGTGCCACACTCAAGGGTGGGACTGGTCCGAAAGTGCACTTTGTGTGAAAAGTTTACTGTACTATAATAGATTGTATCCGACTAATTTTGTTTACTTCCAGGCTGACCTCTTCTCTTCTGTTACTACAAACCCCAGAATCCCCTGCAGCTGACATCAGAGCAGTACTGCAGCAGTGGGAGATTCAATAGCCTACAGGGCATGTTAGAGCTTTTATAATCTACGATCAGATGTTTTCTAGTTCTACTTCTGTCCATGAGCTAAGTATAGTCCTCTGTGACTATTCTTAGCCCCAGGGGGACAGCGGGACCAGCAAACAAAAGTTCAGAGCTTATATAAACTGTAAGATGCACTGCAGGCTATTGACTCTTCCACTGCTGCAGTACTGCTCTGATGTCATCTGTGAGGGAGTCTGGGATTTGTAGTTACAGAAGATGTCAGCCTAGTAGTAAGCAAAATTAGTCTGATACAATCTACTATACTACAGCAAACAGCAAGTAAAACTAAAATGTTTTTTGCACACAAAGTGCAAGTTGGGACAAATCCCATACTCATGTGTGGGTCCTTGGTTCTGACTGCTTCACTGTGAAGCAAAATTCATGTTAAAAATATTGATATCATTCATAAAGGATCATATTTTGGCTTGGAGGAGCCAAGCTGCCGATCCCGTCCGCTTCCTGGTTTAGAGACACACCCCCATGCTGTTCCATATTCTGACATCACAATGTGCTTGCATGGGGGCACGTTCCAAATATGCCTATGAAGCACACTCCTGTGCAAGCACATTGTGATGTCAGAATATGGAACAGCTTGGGGCATGTCTCTAAACCAGGAAGCGGAAGGGATTGGTGGCTCAGCTCCTCTGAGCCAAAATATGATCCTTTCCCTCCAGAAAATGTGGCAATATGAAAATGTTTTTTTCATAGCCTTGAACTCGGAGCCAGGTAAGGGTCTTTCCTGGATGGGAGCAGTAATATCAGGAAAGGTGCTCTTTAAATTAAGAGTGAGAATACTGATGAAACTCTTTCAGCTGAAGTATATAATGGTGCTCGCCATTCATTTTTATTTCGAGGGAGACTGAAATTGGTGAAAAGAGCATTGTACAAGGCAGGATAAGAAAGGAAAGGGAAGGGAAGGGGAAGGTGGGAATTGTTTACCAGGAAAAGGCACACTGAGCTGGAGCTTGTTTCCAGGTGTGACCTGGGAGCACAAGGAAGTTAAGTGACTTGCTCAGGGTCACACAGTATGCAAGTGGAGGCTGTGGGATTCAAACCCAGGTCTCCAGGTTTGCAGCTCAGAGCCCTAAACCACAGTGCTATACTGCCTCTTAATAGAGAGGAAACTAGTGTAATTAGCAAATTGTGTACTTCCTTATTTATTAAAATACTCTCTTTTTTGTTTAAAATGGCTTCTCATCAAAGCAAATGAGCACAAATGAGTTGTCTTTTGTTAATTTCCACCACTTTCATCTTTCAATGTGCCTAGAGAAGACACTATAGTCTGATAGGCTGGCAACCAAACTGAGTGCCAAGAATGGTTGTATCAAACAGGCCTGGGAGAACAGCTGTAGTGTTTCCACTTGCTATGCCAGTGGCCTGCATTCAGAAATGAGTGAACATCACTGTGGGCTGGCTGGGGGAGGCAGGATTAAGTGTTCCAGGGAATACTCTTCTTCCTTGGGGGGGAGGGAAGACAAACCTCCTGCTGCAGGACTGCCTTCTAGTGGAGGCTGAGTGGCAGAATAGATGGGAGCATGCAAAAGGGAGGGGGCTACCGCTTGACATCCAGCATGTATGTACACCATAGCACATATGTGCACTTGGGTCATTGAATGTTGGCTGCCCTGGGAAGAAAGCCAGAAACAGGGAAGAACATGCCAGACTGCTACATGCCTGCCTCCCGACCCCCCCCCCTCAGGCTGTTGCACGACCAACACAGCTGGCTAATTATGGTATACAGCCCCAACGGCAACAAACCAATAGCGACCGACACTACAGCGACAACAGTGCCAGGTCACTGTAATGTCGACGCTGGACCCTGGTACTGTTTTCTGGGGGTCTTGCACCCCTCCCCAATCAGCTCTGACTCAGAATTGATTATTTTAATTGGGTGTGTGTGTGGGGGGCAAAGCCCCCTGAAGAAAACATGGGAGGCAGTGACCACCTTTATGCTGACCGCAAATGCGGTCGACATAAAGGTTTCGCTATAACATCGGTCGACAAACTTTTTGTTGACCTGGCATTGTAGATCCGCTAATTACTACACTGTGGTCCTGGTAAGGGGTGGATAAGAAGTCCATGAAAGGGTCAGTGACAGGGCTGAGGGGATATCAACAGGCAGATCTGGGTGACAAAAAGCATGATTGAAAAAAGAAAAAAAAAAGTATGGTTGTATGTAATTATGAGGCAGGCATATGTAGTTACAGTTGATGAACGGATACTTCCAGTGTCCAGTCATGGCATAGTGTATATGCTTCTGTAAGATGCTTGGTTGGTTGAACTTAGTAAAATATGGCACTGGGGAATTGCTTGTAGTGAAATATATATATATATATATATAATTCCTGTTAGGGGTCCTCAGAGGCATGCACTTATCCAGCTCTGATAATAATAATAAGTGTTTTTCAAACCAGATGCTGGTGCTTTGGGTGCGTGCTGTATCTACTATCCCACTGATTAATCCATTGAGCCTCTTTGCAGTCAGCCTAAAGAATGTCTCTAAGAATAGAAAAAGAGTCAAGTAAAAGGTGACTGTACTGTAGTAACGAAAAGTAAATAGAAAAGAAGTGCATTAAGCCTTTTCAACTGATTTTCCTTTATTGAATGGGCAAAGCTCTTATTGCTTAGAAACCGCAGTGCTGGTAAGTGGAACATACTCAAATGGATGATGTTACTATCGTTATTCTAAACCCTGAGGCATCATAGATGAAAGGCAGACAAAGCACCATTTTTTTAGAGAAAATCCCTCATTTCTGTCCTTCTACTCAAAGATTACACTGGAAAGGTTAGAAATGTTAGACATAAATTACATCTGTGTCTTTTCATTGCCTTGATGTTGAACAAGCTATAGAGAAACCCATGACCAGAGGTGGGAGGAAAACATCTGAATCCACTGCATTGTCAAATTTCTTGCTGCCTTTTGTTTACTAAAGACAAGCCTGCAACTGGTTTAGTGGTGGGGTGGCTGCTGCCCCTTAGGAGACTAGGATTTATGTGATGGCCTTGCAGTTGCTCACTGGGGTTGGCTGTAGGGACAGGCAATTCATGGAGGTGCAAGGCCCAGCTCCCAGGAAGGCAGCACCAGTTACATGCAAGGCTGTAGGAGAATAAAATCATATGTTTGCCAGGACTAGGGAAAGGGAGAATGAAGGTGACAAAATGGGGAAGCTGAACAGTGAACACTAAAGTAAGGCATCGACTGCAGCGAAGTCTAGATCAATACTATTGGATTCATGCAGTGATGAAACTAACCTGGGGACACCTCTCTGCTTCTTTTTTTAACTACAGTGCTGATGCAAATAGGCCCCACTATAGCAGTCTCTATGGGCTTTTATATATAACAATGTAAAACGGTTTGGGGGAATTTGCCAGTGTATTTAGAAATGGAGTCAGTGTTTAGAAGATGTGAAGTGACTAACAGACAAATATTCAAACCACTTGCATGTGCAATTTGGTTGTTCATGTACAGTCCAAAATATATTTTGAATAACGAAATGTCTTCCTAGAATTACTAGAATTTGCAAGAGTTATAAATTCTGTTATTGTCCCTATGAATACTGCACAAGTATATTCCTGCCAGAAAGGTGCTATTTTGCTGGATCTGTTGAAACATAGAGACATAGAATTTGTTGGCAGAAAGGACCGCTGGGCCCACCCATTCTGCCAAAGTGTTCCCTGCCTATTCTTCCTCCACAGCTGGTGTCTGGTAATCTACTGCACTCTTTGCCACTTTTCTAATATACCCCCATGTTCATCCCATGCATGCTTGATGCCCCCACCATTCTAGCCTACACCCATTCCTCTGCCAGTCTGTTCTAGGCATCTACCACCCTTTCAGTGAATGAGTATTTCCTCACATCTCTCTTGAACGTCACCCTCTCCAGCTTCATGTTCTCTGGTCCTGGTGCTCATCCTCATTTGAAAGAGACTCTCCACCTGCACCCTGTTAACCCCTTTGAGGTACTCTCTCTCTCTCCTTTCTTCCAGGGTGAACATGTTAAAATCCTTAGTTTCCCCTCATAGGCCTTCATATGCAAACCCTGTACCATTTTAGTTGCCCTCCTCTGGACTGCCTCCACCCTGTTTTTGTCCTTTCTGAAGTGCGATCTTCAAAACGGGGCACAGTACTCCTGGTGAGGGTGCTCCAGGGAGCGATACAGTAGCTTCCCCACCTCCCGCTTCCTGCTGGAGATACCACTTCCTATGCATCCCAGCATCCCACTAGCCCTACCCACTGCCTTGTCACACTGCTGTGCCATGTTGTGGTCCTCTGATATGATGACCCCAAGGTCCCTTTCCTGTCCAGTGACAATCAATACCTCCACCCCCATACTATACTCAGCAATGTGTTTCCTATGTCCTAGGTGCATGATTTTGCACTTAGCAGCATTGGACCTCAACTGCCTTGTCTTTAACCATTCCTCAAGCTTCCCAAGATCCCTACACATTTTCTGCACCCTCTCCTGAGTTTCCACCCTATTGCAAATGTTGGTGTCGTCTGTACAAAAGTATACTTTCTCCTCCATTTATTCTAAATAGAAACATAGAAACACAGACAGTGAGTGCAGAAAAAGATCCACTGGTCCATCCAATCTGCCCAAAACTCCTAACAAACCAAGGACATATTGTCCATGCGGGGCTCTAACCCACACTGTCCACCCCATGCTCCCCACCGTATCACTAACCACCCTGAGCAACCACTAAGCCCTTCACTCTGTCCCAGCCATGGTTGAAACCATTGATAGTTTTGGTGCCATCACACTGGCTGGCAAAATGTTTCACAGCTCCACCACCCTTTCTGTAAAAAAGAACTTTCTCACTTCCCTGTTGAATCCCCCCCAATCAGTTTCCACTCATGCCCCTGTGTTCTTGATCTGGTTCATGTGCTAAATACCACAGTTTACTTTGTTATTCCTTTCAGGAACTTGTAGGTCTCTATCATATCTCCCCTCTCTTGTCTGATCTCCAACGAGTACATGTTCAGTGCCTTGAGCCGATCCAACCTTTTGCTGTCTCCCTGCCAGGCAGTTTCTCACCCGTCTAACTGTGTCACTGTACCCATATCCTCTAGCTTCTTCAGCAACCTTCTGTCAGGCACTGAGTTGAAAGCCTTGCTGAACTCAAAGTAGAGTAAATCCACAGTATGGCCCTTATGCACTACCATCATCACCCAGTCAAAGAATACTGTCAGGCTGGACTGACAAGATGTTTCTGCCATGAACTCATGCTGTTTAGTATCTTGGAGTCTATTGCTGTCCAGGTAGTTTACAAGTCCTCTTTGCCTAGTGTCTCCATCAATTTACTCACAACAGAGGTACGACTGACATATCTGTAGTTACCCGGTTGCCTCTTGCCCCCTCCCCATATGGAGTAGGATTACATCTGCTACCTTCCAATCTCCTGGAACTACCCATTTCTGAATTGAGCTATTTAATAGCCCCACCAGGGGTTCAGTTAGTTCCATTGCCAGTTCCTGGAGCACCCTCAGATGCATCCTATCTGACCCTGGGGCCTTGTCTATCTTTAGGGCCGCAGGCCCTTTCTAAATCTTTTCGTTGGTAAATACTTGCTGCCACATCTCAGGGAATCCCCTTACAGCTGCCTTAATTCCACTCTCTGACAGAGGCCCTCTGTCTACCCTTGTGAATACAGAGCAAAAGTACTCGTTAAGAATGGCTGCTTTCTGCCAATCCCCCTCAATTACCCTACATTTAACCAGGCTTTTGCAGGAATTTATTAAGTGCACACAGATTTGTTTCATCTGTTCTTAAAGTGTAATATTATGTGTTTTTTATTGTGTACTGTAAAGGCTCCCTGGGCAAAGGAAGGGCACCTTATATAAATAAAATGTTGATTGATTGACTGATTGATTAATACGTCCTTCTGTTAGCCTAACAATTTCTCCTCCCCCTTCTTTCCCTAATAAATCTAAAGAACTATTTTTCATGGATCTATGTCATAAAGGCAATAGCCTAAAGACGATTGTCGTTGTGCATAAGTCAAAAGTGCCGAAAATGTATTTTGGCACTGTGACATCCCAACGCACAACAAAGAGGTGCGGGACTTAGTTTTAATGTTTTCTGTAGGGGTGCTTTCGTCCCCCATGGGGAGCTTGCCCCTCGCACCCCCCCCTACCAAGGATTCTCAACTCCAGGAGGATGCATGACGGGGAGGGTGGAAACATTTAAAAAAAAGGTTCGGGCTGGGCGCAACAAAAACACACCAGCGCCCAGACCCGAATCCAGTACCCTGCCGACAGACACTGGCAACCCACTCACCACACCACGGGGTCAGCACAGCAACTGATTGTGGCACCACCCCCACATCCCTCACTGTGCGTGCCCACTCCCACGCGCTTGCTCGTATGTATAGCAACAGGATGTCGCTATAGTCATCCAACCCCCATCAGGCTGCCGTATCCCCTCGGAGCCATTCCTGCAATGTGCTGGGGAGCGGGTCGCCATTATTGTCAGTGCACTCTCCCCTGTGCCCTCATCACGGGCTACCATTTTTCACTACCATTGACCCCCTCTGCAATATGCAACTCTGTGTCTGCCTTTGCATCTCTGATCGCCATTTTCGTTTCTCTTGTTCTTATTAGGTGCTGTCCCCATTCTTCCTTCCCTTGTTTTTCCTTGTACCTGGTGAAGGCCTTCAGTTTGACTCCCACTGCTTCCCTACCCTTTCCAGAAAACCATATTGGTCCCATATTGAATAATGAAGATATTGCAGAGGACTGGTTCCATTGTTTATTTATTAAAAAGTTTCACCAGGAAAGGCACACTGGACAACAAGTTGCTCATCTCACGGTGAGTCCTGGAGGAAGGGTACAGGGGAACAATTACATACATCAAATATATACACGTAAATTTATATACATACAACCAACTATCATTAATACCATTTAAACAGTGAATCAAGGCATTGAACATCATAGCAGGTTACAAAAGTACTGTACATAAAGTAGCATTCAGTTAAGTGCAATAATGAAAGTATAATCATTGACAACTCAAGGGAACAGATAAGTGCAAATAAGGGAATCATTTTATTTTATTTAGTTTTTGTTGACCGGGTAAGTGCACTAGACAAATTCTGCCTATTTTCAGGCACGACCCGGGGGAGGGGGATACAGATGAATGCCAACTGACGTTGGTGGTATTTTTAGTGAATGAGGGAAATTTGGCCAGGACACCGGGGAAATTCCCCTACTCTTTCCGATAAGTGCCATGGGATCTTTAACATCCACCTGAACTACCACCAATCCAGGCAGATGGGACCTCGGTTTAACGTCTCATCCGAAAGACGGATCTTTAGCCGATGGGCTAAATTACAGCTGAGTATTTAGCAGGTGAAAAGAGTAGGGGTGGCAAATGGCAGGGGGATTAGCTGTCGGCACAGTTTACCAAGTGGAAGTTATTTAGAGCTAGAGAGATGGAGTGGGATGGATGAGAGTTGAATCTGAGGGGGAAGGATGTTCCATATCTTAGGAAAATGATGCGAGAAGGCCAACTGGCCTACAATAGTTGACTGACAAGGAACTACCAATAGCCAAGAATCATAAGATCTAAGGGACTGGTCCAGTGGAGGTAGGATGAATAATGAGGAAGAGAGATATGGGGGAGAGTCCCAAATCAAATTTTAGACACAAATTTGGCACAGTGGAGAAGGCGGCGATTTTCCAATGATGAGAAGGATAGAGTGTGGTAGAGGTTACAGTGATGGGTGGGTGGGGGGAGTCCAAAGTGAAGTGACAGAAGGAGTTAAAAATGGTGTCCAATCTGGCTAAGGAAGACTTGGGAGCAGCACTGTAGACTGCATCACAGTAGTCAAAAATAGCTAGGATCATCTTCTGGACTAGTTCATGCCTTGCCGATAACGGGGGGGCAGTTTTGGTTCCTGAATAAAGCACCAAGCTTGGGGTGCAGTTTCTTCAGAATGGCATCCACATGTCCAGAGAAGTTGAGGTGTCAGTCAAGCCAAACCCCCTCATACCTAAATGATGAGGTGTCAAAGACGGTCCCGTCTAGGGTATGGAAGGAGGGCAGGGATGGGAGCCTAGTGAATCTCTGCCTAGTGGCAAAGGTCATAGAGACTGTCTTCTTGGCATTGAGAGACAGTTGATGGGAGTTGAACCAGAGCTGAACTTTATTGAAGTTCAGTTGAAGTCTGGATTCTACATCAACAGGGGACTGGCCTGAAGTGAAGATGACCGTGTCATCGGCATACATATGGATAGATGAGGATGAGCAGGGTCATTTCGGAATATAGAAAATAAAGTTAGGGCCCAGGATGGATCCCTGGGGTATGCCAGTGTGTTGATGGGGAGAGGAAGTATAATCTGCAATTTGGACTGACTGGGTCGATCTACAAGGTAAGCCTTGAACCAGTTTGTGGCAGATTCGGTTAGGCCAGCCAAGAAGAGGGTGTTTAAAAGAAAGGTATGGGAGACGGTGTTGAAAGCCTTTGCTAGGTTGGCAAAGATGGTGGATGTGATTTGACCACTGTCCATCCCTGCAAGGATGGAGTCAGTGAGCGTAATCAGGGAGGAGGTGGTGGAGTGGTTCTTCCAAAAGCCAGATTGGAACGGAGTGAAAAAATTAGAGTCATAGTGGTAGGAAGAGAGCTGAGATAGGACCAGATGTTCTTGGAGCTTAATGAGGGTAGGTAGGAGAGAAATGGGGTAATAATTTGCTGGAGTGGAGGGGTCACCACCCTTGGACAGAGGGAGTACAGTGGCATGTTTCCATACTGATGGAATGGTAGCTTTAGTGAAGGAAAGGTTGAGGAATACTGATAGTGGAGTCAAGATAGCTGGAACTGATAAGTACAGGAACTAAGGGTCCAAACCATCAGGCAAGCTGCCTTTGGAGGGGTTGAGAGCATAAAGTGCAACCAACGTGACAGAGGGTGAGATATCAGAGAATGAGAAGGAACTGGTGAGAAGGTTGTCTGGGAGAGGAGGAGGGGTTGGGTGGTAGGGGATGGTAAGGCAGAAAGGAGAGTTGAAGCACAGGAGGTGAAATATGAATTAAATTCGGTATCAACACTAAGGTGACAAGCAACGAGTGTTGTTTGTCTTGAGGAGAGGGGTGGGAAGGGGGAGAAAGGGAGTGGATTACTTTCCAGAATGTGGATGGTCTGTTAATGTTTGTCTGGAATGTTGAGCAGAAGTATTCAGATTTAGCTAAACAAGTAGCTTTGGTGCACTTATTTTGCAGTGAGCAGTAGATATCATAGTCATGAGGGAGACTTGTGGCTTTATGCATTTTCCAGGCTTGCTCCTGGGCTCTTTGACAGGCCTGGAGTTCAGGGGTGATCCAGGGGAAGTGGTTTCCCATGATCCTGGAGTGCTGCAGTGGGGTATGTTTGTTCCACCACTCCAAACATTTAGCCTGAAAATAACTATAAGCATCATCAATAGAAATTGCAGATGCTATAGGTTCCCAGTGTTTTGAGGCCAGGTCATGCAGGAGGGAAGCGAGATTTAGTGATTTATGTGAGCGGTATTGTATGTTTTTTTGGGGGGGCCTTAATCTTATGAATTTTGCTTACGATATAGGTCATGTGGTGATCACTCAGGGCATCAGGTAGTAGTCTTGATTTAATAACCCTGTGGGGGGGGGTGAAGGCCCAGTCAACTAGGGAGCGATTACCAGTTTTTTAGATTCATACGAGTTGGTTCTAGAATGAGTTGGGACAAGTTGTGTGCACTGATCTCATTTCATGCTTTACTGAGGGAGGGGGATAGCCAGTTTTGGTTGAAGTCACCCATTATATATGTTTTGCCTGAGGGAGTATGGGAGACTATGCTACTTGTGAGCCCAGTGACAGTGGAGGGTGGGAGACCAGGGTGACAATATGCCCCAGCAATATAGATAGGTACCGAGAAAGGAAGGATTAATTTCAATATGAGAACCTCGTGTGCTTTCAGGACCGACATGGCAAGGATGCTGGTAAATTGTATGTTTGAGGAGACATAGATAGCCACTCCACCATCCCTAGTGGGTCTGTCTTGCATTACTGAGCCCTGTGATACCTGCTGGTTACCCCGCCATCCTTTGAGTGAGTGTATTTAACCACTACCCTCTGTCTCCTTTTTGTTAACTAGTTTCCAACTCAGTTTATCACTTTGGATCCCACTTCTAGGCTGGTCAACATGCTAATCAGCCTCCTATGTGGCAGTGTCAAAGACCTTGCTAAAGTCTAGCTAGGCCACGTCCACTGCCTCCCCTGATCTATTGCAGGCACAAATGGACTGAATATATGCATGTCAAATGCAGAGAAGGTACTGTTACTGACCCTTTGAAATTGCCAGTTTACGTTTTGTTTAAAGGGAAACTATCACCTCACTTTGTTGCCATCTTGGAATCTTTTAAACTGGAGAAGCCCTCCATCCTCTGTGTTAGCATGTAAATGTGGCCATCCAGTTATTCTTTCAGACCCCCCCCCAATAATTAGCTCTCAGATGAATTGGTTCATTGATGTTTAGAGGCATATTCACCGGGTACATTTTCAGAGCCCTATAAGCCCATAGATACGATTACACAGGCACAGATTTCACACATATTTGTATTGTACTTTGTAAAACCCTATGGAGAGTACTGTAGTGTTGTCTATTACCATGTACATAGACTCTCATTCTGAGGCCACACATTGTTGCTGGGCCTGGGGTCACAATGTGAACAGGCTAATTGCGGGCACAAACTTGTTTCTTTCTGGCATGAGCGACTCATGTTGCTTGCAGTGGGAGCGATGGGGAGAGGGCACAGCAACCCATTCATTTTTGGGGTTGCTCATGCAGAAATAGCTAGTGCAAGCAAAGAGAACATGCAAAGAATATATTTACGTGTGTGTATGTGTGTGTATATATGTGTGTGTGTGTGTGTATATATATATATATATATATATATATACTGTCTGTATATATATATATATATATATATATATATATATATATATATATATCTCAGTCAATGTTGAATTTTTATAAAACTTTAGAAGATACAATGAAGTATAATTTGTTATTTATACAGAAACATAGCAACCCGTTCATTTGTACTGAGGTAATTTCCCATATGTAAACAATTCTGGTAGCATGCTTTAGCAGATTCTGCAAAGATACAGGCAGATTATTTTCCTCCAAACACAGTGCTCAGCAAAACTGAAATTTCACTTGCTATTTTGTGCAAATTTGTTATTTTCACATTTCCTAGATTTTCACAAAATTGCATGAAACTTACATAAATTCAGAAATACCATTTGTCAAAACTGCACAATTTGAAAAAAATACGGCTTATAAAAAATGCATTCTCTGAAACTTTTTTTGTCAAAATACATAAAAGTGCATCATTTTTGGAAACTTTTTTTTTTTAAATCCAGCAGTTGAGTGTTTATCTGCAAAATATGTGAAGGTGTTCCTTTGTGTCTGAATTGCTCATTAAAAAAAAGATTTAAAAAATGCATAGCTTGGAATGTTTATGCAAAAATACTTGAAAGTTCTCTTTTCTGATATGAATCACACATTTGTTTTTAAACTGTTTTAAAAAAAATCTACATTTTGGAATCTGTATGCTTTTAATACACTGATGGAATGCAATATCATGAATGGTATATGTGGAAATTGGAATGCGTGCAATTGCGTAAAACTCCTGCACATTTTACGAAAATCGCACAAAAAGAAATGTTCTAATTATGCCCTGCTCTACCCAAATTTAGAAAGACAGGTTTTGAATTTCATTCTTCTGTTATTGTTGCAGTTAATCAAAAATTGTATTAGACCTTATGACTCTTGTGGTATTTCAGGGTATCGCACTGCAAGTGACAGACATCCCTGTGAGACTAATGGAAGCTTTACATTTCAGCCTGCCATATTCCCCCTGGATAGCAGTGCTGATATGTTTCATTGCATATCTCTTTTACTTTGTCATTGCATTGTAAAAATGGATCATAAAAACCATGAATAAAATTTGCTAATAAAAACAAGGCCCTGTTTTTTTTTACCTTTCTGGTATCTACCATTTCAAAGGTTTCCTGCTGCCCTACAGTACTTTGACTATGATATAGTGTACAAGTTTTTCACATAGATCATGTCACAGTATCTTTCCTGCCGTAGAAATCTGGCCGTTCTGTAAGGGAAAGTGTTTTCTTTCAACATATTCCCTCAGCAAGTAGGCAACTATAGATGGGCTTATTCATTTCAAGAAATTCAAGTTTAATTGTTGTCATCTGGTGAGGGATGGCTGCTGTGTGGACAGCATTGACTTAAAAGACAAATACAGTATGCCTAGTTTAGAAAATGTACCCCCCCCCCAAAAAAAAATAATAAACAGGACTGCTCCATATAAAACTACAGAGCTACAAAAATCGAACCTGTGAGCATGACCCAAGGTGTTACTAGAGATCCTTCTTCCTGCAGGAAAAGTAGTGAGTTCCCCCAGGTATCATTCCCACCACTTATAGTTACTCTACTCAATAAGCAGCACTGTGATGAGGAATGAACCTGTAATGGTTAAATTATTTCTGCCAAGTTTATCACAGTGTGGTCATTCCATTTTCTTTCCAAACAAATGCAGCTAAAATTCCCCAAACTATTAATTAGGCAGAGGTAGCTACCTATGTATAATCAGTATTTGCCATAATATCTTCCAGACTCACATAGTGTCTGATACATGCATCTTATTCAATTGTCGAGTGATTCTGGGAGATGGTTCCATGGCAGTAAATTGTACTTTACAGCAGGAGACATTGGTTCATGAAATACTTCCTGTCCCGTATTCCGCTGAAACAGTGGAGACTAGAGTGGATCACTCACAGAAATTGTACATTTAGGGCAGTATTTTCAAAAGGAGCTGCCCATGATGTTTCTGCTCCTATGATGAATGGTCCTGTACCTGTTAGTTGCCCTTGGGCCATGACAGTAGGAGACATGGTAGAGTGGGTGGGAGTTACACATAAGAACCATAATAGCACATTTTCAAACTTTGTAGGCATGGTGTTTGCAACCCTAGTAGTTTATTTCCAATCTTTGCGGGATTTGCATTTTGTGCAGTAGCAATTTGAATTAGCATTAATGTAGATGCTTGCTATAATTTTATTAATAGATAAGAAGAACTTGAATACAGGGAGATGCATGTGTTGCTAATCTAGTGTCATGTTAGAAAAGACTGAGATTTAGCAGATTTATTTATTTTTTTTATTTTAGTCTTCAGTAACCAGGAAAGGCCACTAGGCACAAGTGCCAGTTGTTAGGGCAACCTGGGTGCACTGGGGAGGTTAAGTGACTTGCTCAGAGTCACAAAGTATGCAAGTGGAGGTTGTAGGAATCAAACCCAGCTCTGCTGGATGTACCAAGCTCATTCACAGCTCATTGTATTTTATTTTTTAACCAGGAGAGACACACTAAGCTGAAAGCTTGCTTACATGTGCAACCTGGAAGTACGATGAAGTTAAGTGATTTGCTTAGTGTTACACAGTATGCAAGTGGGCGCTGTGGGATTCAAACCCAGGTCTCCAGGTTTGCAGCTCAGAGCCTTAAACCACTGTACTATACTGCCTCCTCAATACTCTAACCTCTAGGCTATACTGCCAGCCCCAGACACAGAACAACTGCTAAAAGCAACGAGCAAACTAAAACTGACTAACATTCTGCTCACTGAGTAGTAGGGGACATTTTTGCCATAAATGTGTTTCTCCATAAGTTGCAGGCAAGTAGCTGTCAGCCATGTCTTCACTCTCCCCTGACCGTCACATGCCTTCCCCAGCCACCTGAAGTCACCCACGGATTGCCCCCCCCCCACAGCAGGACCAGGAAGGGGAAAGGATGCCCCCCACCTCAGTACACACAAATCCAGAAGCCAGTGGCTGGGTGATGGTGCAGGCTGGAGGAGAGTGGCATGGCTTCACTAAGTCTGCTCCAACCCCTTTTTTATTTTCTGGTCCATCCCCATAGCTGGGGCATGCATGTCGGTGCATGCTTATGGAGGAATGCACAGACTGCAGATTCTCACAGATCCTTCCCTACCTTGCTGCTCCTGTCCCATCCTACCACCAGGCTTCTACCTGGTAGTAGCTGTGTGGTGGAGCCAGCAACCTTCCCTCCCCATGAGAGGACAGCAGTCCAGTGGATGCTTGGTACTCTCCCCCTCTAGCCGACTCTAGCATCCCAAGATCGCTTTTGATACCAGGTTGCCAGCATGGTGGGCAGTAGAGCTAGCACCATGCCACTGGGCTGGCTAATAGGGAACACGTTTGGCATGAAATAATGCATTAGAAAAGGTAACAGCTGTTTATAGAGAAAGTTGGAATGTCTGTCATGGATACAAAGGTATCTCCACACACATTCCTTGGGTGGGAGAACTGTGAATTAAAGGTGAGCAGTGCTGATGCCCTGAGAATACAAGTGGAGTCATTCATGTCTATAACAGACATTCTGTTTTTCCCTATATGCTTATCAATGGTCAAACTATGTTCGATGACTTATATGTTTTAAGTTTAAAATAATGTTTTAATTCAAAAGACAAAGACCCCCATTTAAAAGGGGAAACTTTCCATGGTTTTAAAAGATGTGCCTGAGGTGCACTGATGCTTCTAAAATGTCCTCACGTACAGGAAAATCATCCAGACTAATTGGTTGAATCAGCATTGATGATTTATATTAACCCATAAACTTCCTCACAGAAAACGTATAACTAAATCTCTTCAAGACATAACCAACTGTTTTCTACAAATGTTTTGTTAATACTGACCACACACCCTGCAAGAACACTGCAAAATCATAACCAGCACTGCCACATGGTGAAACATTGCTATACAAATATTATAAATCCACGAACAAGTGTATAACCGCATAAAGTGTGGCTTAGACAAAAAGAGACAGGCCGCTATACTTGGCGTCATGTCATTTGGGTTTGTCTCCGCATGAGAAAACAAGACAAGGATTCTTTTGGCATCCGAGAGTCAGACATCCACACCTGCAATTCAGTTTATGATTCAGAATTAAAACTGCAATTCACAGCATTAAAAGCACTAATATATGTTAAAGCATTATGGGAAAAGACCAGGACAACTTTACCAAACCAGTTATACATGATGAATGTTATTTAATCCTTCTTAAATAGATGGCCTAGACAGGACTTACCACTTATCCTAAAATGATGATGTATCACTCCCTTCATGAGCTAGTCATATTGCAATGACACGCATATTACTGTATACTGGGATAATATTATCTTCTTATATCATCTGGTTAAACCAGAGTGTCCCTAATCATATTACCTCCATTTGCCAAATGATGCTGAGGGAACTTCAGAGGCAAAGCTTACTCTGCATATAATTCCTTGCTTTCCCATATGGTAAGGTACAGTACCTGTTCAATATTGAATTGAAGTGCTGGTGGTCTAAATGTACTTCCTAGTAGACACTAGCAGAACATGCCAAAAACAGCTGCCACGCAGTTTGGCACTGCTTATGTAGTTAGTATAGTGCTCATTAAGATGCAGTATTTATTTACACAGACTCCTAGGGGACAGTAACAGTAAACTTACAGATATATATTAAAGGCACCAAACATACACTGTACATATGAAACAGAAAATTAATGAAGTTACAGCACTTATGAGAGATGGTGATTCATAGAAAGTTTGGATTTGTGGCGTGCTGGTGTGAAGATGTTCATTGGCATTACAGCGTATCTGCCTCAGCTGTGAATGATACCATTAGTCAGTTCATTGAAATCAGCAGGTCATATAGGAAGGTCATGTAATATAAACACATTTTAAACTTGTCTTGCTGACAGAAGCAGGAATTTTATGCCTTTCAAAAACTAATCAGGCCAGATTTACTCCAAAACAACCATGGGCAATCCATCATCTGCATCTCTCATGAAACATAACTTAAAGAGCAGCTGACACCTTCAAGAGAACTCTAACAAAACATAATATTTAGATAAAGTTCGGCTTGTATTTCACATTAGTTCTTTATTCCTCCTTCCCATTATTTATTGCTGAAGTCATCTGCATTAAAACAGGCTTTTTCCTCCTGAAGAGTTCATCTATTTTTGTTGCTGTCTCCCTTCCGGAGGTCATAATGCACTGCTTGTGACATCACATTTACTCTCATGGCAACAGACTGTGATGTCACAACAGAGCATTATGATTTGAAGTAGGGAGTAAGCTATAGAGGCAGATTAACTTTAAATTAACTGCAAGGGATGAAATCATGTGTTCATGCACATTTTCTCAGTAATAAATAATGGGGATGAGAAATCTAGAATGTATATGGAATACAAGCAGAATTTTAAATTATTATGTTTTGCAAAGTTTTCTTTGAGGCATCAGTAGCTCTTTAACACTTACTGAAGTGACTGTAATAAACATTTGTACCCCCTAAGGTGGTTCCCTGCAATCTCATTCTCAAACTGGTGCTCTAACCACTACATGACACTGCCTCCTATATAGATAGACTATAGGCTATAGATGACAGATACTATAGTTTGTAATGATATATTGCATAAAAATGCTGATAAAGACCTTGCAACTCTTAATAATCAATAACTGTAAAGAAGAACAGGTGTTATAATTCATTCAACAAATATGGCAATTCTCTAAAGGGTGTGGTTAAGGAAAGAATTTAGTTTTATGCAGCATTGTTTACACACAGTGTATCCGAAAGTGCTTTACGAGCTGAGAACAGGTAAGTAAGATAGTGGGTAGTTAAGTGAGAGATGTTAAGTACAGAGAGGTTACAGGAGAACTACTGGCTGTTAAAAGGCAACAACTACTGCGTAGATTGGAGCTTCAGTACCACGCTCACCTCTGCTGACATAATCTTGGTGTAATAGTTTTCACACCAGAGTACCCATAAAAATCTGCACTTAATTAGTAGCAGGCATTTTCCACCATGCCTGTGCCTACCCCTTTCTAGGTGGTGCTTGACAAGAGTGCTAACGATGTGTAATAATGATGCACTACTGTCCCTTGTTATAGAGTGCCCTTTATACAGAGATTTTACAGTCTCTGTATCTCCTATGCCCAAACCAGTCTGCCAACATGAAGCCTAAATGACATGTTAATCTTAGCATAACAATGTTACCTAGGATTCTTGTTGGCAAACACGTTAGGGAACTGGAGATATGGAAACTGTAACATCCCCATATATAGGGCATTGTATAACAAAGGGCAGTCATACATCATTATTGTGTGTTGTTATTGCTCTTGTCGAGCGTGATCTCAAAGTCAGGCACAAGCATGGCAGAAAATACCTGCCTGATGTCAAGTGCCAGTTTTTATGAGTGATCTGCTGTGTTAGCTATTACAATCAGGTGCTGCCAGCACAGGTGAGCGGGATACTGAAATCCTGATCTGTGCAGCAGTTGCTGCTTGGTATTAGCACTAGTTCTGCTTTGCTCAAGGTCACACAGTGAGTAAGTTGCTCTGATTGGATTCAGCTCATGTTCTACAGGTTCATAGCTCTGTGATCTAACCACTAGGCTACCCTGCCACCAAATTAGCACAAGCATTAATGATTTCCTTCTAGAATTGGAAAAATAGGCCAGTAGCGAAACATCACCAAAAAACCATTGCCAGTCTGACACTGAAACCTAAACCAGCAATATAGACAGTTACATATTTACAAGAAATTTAAAGAAAATGCTATTGTGTAATACTGGACAAGGGACATAAATTGTGTAACTTCCAATCTTTTTGTATGAGCTAGAATTAATGTATCCTACCAAACCATGGTCATCATCAGATCTCTTGGAATATGTAGTGATTTAACACATGATATACTCCAACCCCCAGCTCACC
This sequence comes from Neoceratodus forsteri, assembly GCA_016271365.2. Lineage (NCBI taxonomy): Eukaryota > Metazoa > Chordata > Ceratodontiformes > Ceratodontidae > Neoceratodus > Neoceratodus forsteri. The sequence goes on along the minus strand of JADMNL010000030.1, from coordinate 19,012,566 downwards.
TGTAGCATTGTATTAAAATAGCCACTTTGCAGAACTGGGATTACTTTCCGCCAAATTGCTAGGATGTTGCTAAGCAACTGGCACACATTTAGAAGAGTATATCTCGGGGGGGAAACTTAACAGATTCTGCTAAACAAGTTCATGATAAGAACATGGATAAAGAAACTGAACTGTTTACTTCCTGCCCTTCCTCCTTCTCCAACTGATGCTCCCAGTGGACATGAGTCTGAAAATGAACACGCCAAGCTGGAATGGTTACAATGAATCCAGGAACAGAACTCTTAAATAGCCCCTAACACAAGCTGGAGAACTTGAGAAAATGTAATTTTTAGACACAATTTAGCTTCTGTTTCTTTTTTCTCATAATTTGTGGCCTTAATTTCTTTATTACTAAGTAAAGTTACATGAAAACAGGATATCTGCCCTATCTGCTATGGCTACTTTTCTACATCTGACATCCCAGTTCAGTTATTGACATCACAATCCGTTACTGTGGGGATAATTATGATGTCATAAACAGGGCATTATGATAGTGGGTGTAGACAAGCAGGCACAGCAGGTAACATCTAGGGGACAGTGATCTTCTTTTCATGCAACAGTCATCAGAAAAAGAAAAATGGAGAAATGATAACAAACAATATATGAAATATAAACTGAGTTGTGCCTAAAGCTTTCATTTTTCAGAGTTTTCTCAATGGTGTCAGGAGCTTTCAAAGGAAATGTGAAAACATTTGATCCTGTAAAGGAGCAGACAACACTGATGGTTGAGAGATATGAGAAGATTGTTGATACTATCCATGACTGCAGCAGAGCCAGCATCAGAGGAAATGTAACATACTCCCAAGAACATAAAAATTGCTAAGAGCCCAAAGCAAGGTAAAGCATAAGGCAACAACATACGAACACCGAAAGCACCCCAATTTACACAAGCACTGTTTAAAAATGCCAGTCCACTATTAACCATCAAGGACTGCCTTGACAAGGTAAGAGCTAGATGCAAAGCCAGCACATATTAGCAGTCCACGTGTTCATTAGACTAGAAATAAGGTACAATTAAAAAGATTTTCCAGTTTTCACACAAAATTCACAGCTGGCAACAACAGAACTCAGTTACACAAAATTCCCCCAACATGTAAATTTTAGACCCTTTCATTTCTTTTATTTCATAGAAGCATAGATTGTGTCAACAGAACAAGACCCAGTGGTCCATCCAGTCTGCCCATTTCCCTGCCTAGTTCCATGCTTGGTCTAATGGTGGGCTGGATTTAGAGATCTGATAGCCCTAGTGGCAAAATGTCACCCCCTTCCCCAGGTATTCCGTCCCCTCTTCTGCCTGTGTGCCCCCTTATTCCCTTATATCTGTCCCACCCAGGTTAAATCTCCCATCCACCAGTTTCCACCATATGCCCTCATTCCCATGAACAAATCCTTACAATCCAACCTGTTGATTCCTTTTAAGAACTTGTATGTCTCAATCCTATCCCCCTGCCCTCCTGAATGCCAGTGTATCCAGTGTCTGCCAACATTTTGTTATACAACCTCTCCTATTGACCCAGGACCATCTTCAATGCCCTCCTTTGTATAGTGTCTATGCAGTCTCTGTATTTATTGAGGTGTGGACTCCAGAACTACTTGCAGAACTCAAGGTGCAGCCTTCCAGGGACTTGTATGGGGGCAATATCACTCCTTCCTCCTACTATTAAAGACCCTTCTTATACACTACAACATCTTGTTTGCCTTCACATATGCTTTGTTGTACTGTGCAGCAGACTTGAGTCTATTCCTAATGATGATCCCCATGTCTCTCTCCTCAGCTGTCTGTGACACCCTTGTCCCCCCATCCAGTAGTCCATTTAAGGTTTCTTTTCATCAATATGCATCACTTTGCACTTTTTTGTGTTGAACTTTAGTTGCCATCATTTGGACCACTTTCTAATTTTTCCAGGGTCTCTTTTCATTTCTCTAAATCCCTGCATGGTGTCTGCTCTTCCACAGATCATATTGTCATCAGCAAAGAGACACACCTTATTCTTGATGTCCTCTACTATGTTGAAAAGGAAGCACTTGAAGAGCACTGGTTGCAGAACCGATCCCGGCGGTATCTCATGCATGACTCCCCTGGGCTCTGAGAATGCCCTCTTGATGACTACATTCTGAGTCCTGCCCCCTCCAGGCCAGTTCCCTATCCTCCTGATAAGTTGTCCCCTACTCCCAAGTCACTCAGTTTTTTTACTAGTCTTCTGTGTGGAACGGAATAAAATGCCTTGCTAATGTCAAGGTACACACCATTTACTAACTGATCCCTTTCCACTGTCATTGTCATCCATTCAAAGAGGCCAGTCAGGTTAGTTTGGCAAGATATATTTGCTATAACCAATAAATGTAATACTGAATAAGCTACTGTCATCGAAAAAGGATCTTGTTCTCTTAGAGGTCATCTGTTCATGTTGCATATTTCTGCCATGAAGTTGCACTTCTCTGTTTATGACATCACAACCCGTTGCCATGGAAATTATTCTGATGCCACAAGCAGAAGATTATTATTTCAGGGCAGGAAATACTGCAGAAACAGATGAAGTCTAAGGGGCAATGAGACTGATCTCATGAAAATGTATTTATTAATAAAGAATGGAATGTCCCACTGTTGTTCCCATTGTTTTGGAATGTTGGGCAATTTGATTCCTGCTGATATCTTCAGTAATTTGTTTATAGGGACTTTATCCAGTGCCTTTCTAAGATCCAAGGCCAGCATGGAGTACCTCCATGCTGTTATGAACTATATTTAAATCAGTAACTTTAATAGTAAAAATTTAGTTACTTGTTTTTGTTTTCTACCAGTGGTCTTTTACTGCTGTAACAGGATGTGTTGTCACAGTTTTAAGATGGTGAAAATGTGCCAAAAGCTCAAAAGAAGAAACATTTCAACTCACCTGTGCAATTTTACTTTAATTATTGTACAGTCATGGGGTTCTTTTTCACCAATCACAGTACAAGATTTCATGTACTCATTTCATAGTAGATTGTAAATTACTGGTAGTTGATTAGTCAGAAAGTTTAGTTTGCCCTGGTGATTGTTCATGAGGTGGATTATTATGGAACATCTGTAAAGATTCCCACTATTAAAGGAAAATCAGCATGGGGTTAATAAGGGGAGAGTGTGCCAATCTAATATGTTGGTCTTTTCTGTAGAATTAACAAATTAACTAGAAGGGGGAATGTTAGTTGATGTAAGAGACCTCAGTTTAACCTTGCATCTAAAGGATGTCACACTCTGACAGCACAGCATCTCCCTAGCACCGCACTTGAGGGCCAGTATTTATGGTATGAGCCCAATCCCAGTGTTGGATCTCAAGATAATGAGGGTGGTAAATTCCAGGTAAGAGGAAGACAGTCGACAGAGGAAGTTACATTTATTGGGGAGTATGTCACTGAGAGGCAAATTAAATTCAATTTGGATAAGTGTTAGGTCTTTCACTTAGACCCCACAACTTTTGGTTAGAGGTACTGTTTGTACAGAAAGCAAAAATATACAACAGACTGCAAAAAAGACCTGGGAATTTCATAATATGGTTTTATAATACGGCATGAGGACACAAAGAGGCTACTAGCCCATTAAGAATGTCCCTGCATTATCTCACTGATAGTATGATTTTGGACTGTTTAAGCTTAACCAGTGGTCTATATACTTTTTAAAGTGCTCACTATTTTTTACATCTAATAGATCTGGTGGTAAGGTATTCCAGAGTCCGCTGTGTAAAATAATGCCTTCTTCTTTTAGTTTGAAATTTTCTACCTTGATTTTGAAAGCATGACCTCAAGTGTGACAGCAGTACTAGATAATCAGAAAGTGATTATCAAAATTCTGTTTTTTGGCTGGAAGCATGCAGCCATAGTTCTGGTTTCCATATCTGTAAATATTTTCTTGTAGCGATCTTTAGTTTTTTAGATATTAAAACTGTATTTCCATTTTTGTGGATCTACAGTAAATATGTCTGCTGCCTAATTTGCAGCCGAGCTCCCCCCCCTTACATCACATCTCATCTTTTATTTACTTTTGTGGGACCCTATGCTGTGCATTCCTGCTGTCCCTGCGTAATACTATGAGTCATGCACATGCTCGGTTAGTAGTAGAGGGTTCCTGTTCAGCATGGTGGGTGGAAGAAATGTAAACAGAAACAGAAAAAAAGAAGCAAATTATGGGGTGATAATACAGTGAAAACAAGAAAGATTACTAGGTAAGTACTCAAGACTGCACAGGAAACAAACTGCTGCAAAAGATCCAATTTTATTTATCAAGTACTGCTGCTTTAACCCTTAAAATGTTAAATCTTAAGTTTGACATGACTTCTTCATTCTTAAAAATATTACTCAGCAGAGCCAAGTCTCCCTTCATTCTGCATCTCTCACAAGTATGAAGACTTAGGTTAGTCAATGTTTGCTGATTTGATAACTATTCTCAGTTGGCTCAATGTTATACTTATACACAATTGCAACACAGCAAGCTTTTGTTTACTTTATAGTGCTCTAAGATAATTACCTAATCATGATTCAGGTTAATCATGTTTATACTATTTTTTTTATCAGACACTGGTACAGTACAATCAGTGTAAGCCACAAATATGCCAGCAAAGCAAGCCACCAATGCAACAGAAAATAAAACATAAAACATTAACATTACACAAATCACAAATTTTTCAGTGGTGCGGCATCTGCTGCCTTACAGCGTCTTACTTATTGCCCCATATTATTTTCTCCTCTCCCGAACCCTACCATTCACTCACCTATGTAGTGATTGCAACAGTCTTCAGCTCTCATTGGCAGTGCTCTCAACAGCAACCATACAAAAATGAAGTTGCTTGCTGCATGTTACCATCCAGTGCTTTTCACTGACAGATGTACATCCTTAGACTAAGCATAAACCTGCACTGAAAACATTTTCCACCTCTCCTCTCCTGCTCACTGACTATGCCAGGCAATCCTGCAATATGTTTCTGTCATAGCAGAGAATTTTACTAGGATTACTAGGATTTTTTCAAGACATATGGGAGCCAGTTGGCCCATATTATATGTGTCCCACAAATGTGGGTGAATCATACCAACTTGAACTTGTTATAGTATGTTCTATGGAGACAACTTTTAAAGGAAACTAAACTAGTACACTCGACCACTGAGTGGGGCAGTCTATTCCAAACTGTTGGTGCTCTAATTGTAAAAAAGTGGTCCCTTTTAACTGTCTCAGCTTGTTCTATTACTTTTTATTATGTGACTGTAAATTATTCCTTGTATCACTGTATTGTAGATTAAATTATTTCTGGGGTTGTGTATAGACCCCCAGACCAGGGGGAGGACAAAGACACATTACTGTTAGAAGATATACAAAGCATGGCAGCTAAAGGGGAGGTTCTGATAATGGGAGACTTCAACATGCCCGGATACAGATTGGTCAATACCAGCAGGAACATCTGCCAGAACTAGACACATGGTTGATTTCCTGCAGGAGGAGGGCTTCAAACAACTGGTACAACAACCCACTAGAGACAGGGCTATCCTAGATCTAGTAATGACTAACGGGGAAAGGATCACAAATCTCCAGGTAGAAGGTCACCTGGAGGGCTAGTGACCATCACATGGTATGGTTCAGTTTGGACACTAGAACAAAATCGTCCCATTCCAAGGCAAAAATATGGGACTTCAGAGGAGCTGACTTTGATAAGATGGCCAACAGAGTTAAGCTAGCCCTGGAAAAAAGAAATACAGGTGAGGGGGTACAATCAAAGTGGGCAAGCATTACAGATGCAATACTTGGAGCAACATCCCATTGTGTTAGTGAGAAAAGGAAGTGCAAAAGAAGAAGGAAATCATGTTGGTTCTCAGACACAGTAGCAGAAAAGGTCAGAGCCAGAAGGCTGGCCTTCAGGAAATATAAGGGAACACAGCGGGATGAAGATAGGGAGGCATACCAAAGTTCCCTAAGGGAAGCAGGGAAGGCAGTAAGGCAGGCAAAGGCCCAAACTGAGGAAACACTAGCAAGCACAGTAAAAGAAGGTGACAAGACTTTCTGTAGATACATTAGTGAAAGGAGAAAATCCCAGAGGGGGTATTGCTAAGATCAAATGGAATAAGGGTGTGTGTGAGGAGGAGGAGGACCATGTAAAAGCATCTATCCTAAATAGATACTTCTGTTCAGTATTTACTGAAGAGAAGGTAGGGCAGGGCCCACAGTGCTGCACCATGGACACAAGTGGGAGGGAGGTGTGCACTAGTCCCTTCAAAAAATAAAGGGTCTTACAAGAGCTCGATAAGCTCAGGGTGGACAAGGCAATGGGACCTGATGGCATACATCCCAGGGTACTAAAGGAGCTAAGGGTGGAACTAGCAGAGCCATTCTCAGAACTGTTTAGTGAGTTTCTGACACAAGAGAGGTCTTGGAAAACTGGATAAGGGCTCATGTGATCCGGCTACACAAGAGTGGTAGCAGGAAGGAGGCAGGGAACTACAGACCAGCAGTCTTACCTCAGTAGTGGGCAAGATTATGGAGACACTCCTTAAGGAGAGGATAGTGCAACACCTGGAATCCATAGGAGCACAGGATCCAAGACAGCACAGGTTTACAAAAGGAAGGTCCTGTCAAACTAATCTCATAGATTTCTTTGACTGGGTAACCAGAGTGGTGGATCAAGGGGGAGCAGTTGATGTTGTCTGCTTGACTTCATCAAAGCTTTGGATACTGTTCCACATAGAAGATTGATTAATAAGCTGGGTAGGCTCATGATGGGTCAGACGTTGGTCAACTGGGTGGCAAACTGGTTGTCGGGCAGAAAACAGAGAGTGGTGGTAAATGGTATACAGTCAGAAGAGATGCATATCACAAGTGGGGTACCTCAGGGATCAGTCCTGGAGCCAGTCCACTTCAATGTCTTCATCAGTGACATTGCAGATGGACTGGAGGGTAAGGTTTTTCTGTTTGCAGATGACACCAAGATCTGCAACAGAGTAGATGATCCAGATGGTATGGGCAGAATGAGAAGAGATCCGGATAAGCTAGCAGAATGGTCAGAAGAGTGGCAGCTGGGGTTTAATGCAGGGAAGTGCAAGATCATGTACATAGGGAAGAGAAACCGTGAAGCCACCTATAGGCTGGGAGGGGAGTTGCAGGTAGTCACAAGAGAAGAAAGAGACTTGGGCGTCATCATCACTGATGACCTGAAATCATCCAAGCAGTATGTAAGGCTAGAGAGATGTTGGGGTGTGTTAGTAGGGGTATCACAAGTCAGAAGAGGGAGGTAATAATCCCTCTTTACAAGACACTGGTTAGGCCCCATATGGAGTACTGCGTGCAGTACTGGAGGCCACACCTTCATAAGGACATTAACCAAATTGAGGCAGTCCAGAGAAGGGCAACCAAAATGGCGCAGGGACTACATCAATAAACATATGAGTACAGATTAACTGAATTCAATATGTATACCCTAGAGCAAAGGAGGGAGAGAGGTGATATGATTGAAACATTCAAATGCCTTAAGGGCATTAACAAGGTGAAAGAGTCTAACATGTTTCAATATAAGAAAAATAGCAGAACAAGAGGATGCAGCATGAGATTAGAGGGAGGCCGATTAAGGGGTAATGTGAGGAAGTTCTTTTTCACAGAAAGGGTGGTGGATGCATGGAACAGCCTACCTCAGGAAGTGGTGGATATGAATACATTGCAGGGCTTCAAACAGCCATGGGATAGGCATAAGGGAGCAATACAGATGAGTATGAATAGATAGGCCATTGACAGAGCAAAGGCCTATGGCACATTCATAAGGTAGAAAAAGAAATGAGCAGACTGGATAGGCCTTGCGGTCCTTATCTGCTGTCAACATCTATGTTTCTATGATTCTATACCCCCGGGGTTATGGGTTAATTTATGGAGTAGCAGCAAATCTCCTCTTTGCCTATGTGCTTCTAGTGAATGTAATCCAGACTCTCTTAATCTTGTATGGTAGTCTGATGATTTTGGTCACGGAATATGTCTAGTTATTATTCTCTGAACCCCTTCAAGAATTTTAATGTCCCTTTTCAAATAGGTGCCCAGAACTGAGAGCCATAGTTCCAACAGGCTGCACATCGGTCGCATAGAGGGAGTATAATAAGTTGTTCAGTCTTGTTGACAAATGCCCTCCTAATCTTAATTATTAAACACTGAGCTGTTTTTGCAACTTTCATGCAGTGATAATCTGAAGAAAGACAATCATTAATAGCTATACCTAAATCCCTTACACAAGGAAATGATTTCAAAATTTGAATTTTTCCCAAATACATGAATACCCAGGATTTTCTTTTCCAGTATGAAGCACCACACATTTATTAATGTTAAACTTCATATCATTTTCCCTTGCCCAGGTTTCAATTTTAGCCAGGTCTGAAAACAGTTGAAAAAGTTTATGAATAATGTCAACCTCCTCATCCAGTTTGGTATCATCAGCAAACTTACTGATACAGGTTTTGATATCATTATCCATATCTTGAGTACAGATACCATGCAGGATGGGGCCAAGCACAGAACCTTGTGGTACATCACTACCCACTTTTCCTTCTTCAGATGTAATACTACTGATACATAGTTTTTGTTTTCTATCTAATAACCAGTTAAAAAGCCATCTAATGAGTGGACTATTGACCTGTAAATTTATAAGCTTATTAATCAATTTTTCATGAACCACTCTATCAAAAGCTTTAGAAAAATCAAGTAGTATTACATCTGAAGGACAACCCTTATCCAGACTTTTACTGATTTTATCATAAAACATTATCAAATTAGTAGTACAAGACCGACCTTTGGTGAAACCATGTTGGTTTCTATCTGTTTTTTCTGTAGTTTCTAAATGTAATTCTAATTTGGTTTTGATGAGGTGCTCCATTAATTTTCAGCAATGGGATGTAAGGCTAATAGGCCGGTAATTATCCATCTTCCCCCTACTACCTGCTTTATGTACTGGCACCACCAATGCTCTTTTCCAGTCATCAGGGACATGGCCTTCCCTAAGTGAATGGTTGAAAAGTATAGAAAGAAGATAACCCAACTCTTTACTTGCTTTTCTTAATATAATAGTATTAATACAGCCTGGTCCTGGGCTAGAAGTACTATTTAATTGGACTAGTAAATTTTTTATTTCTTCCTCTGAATAAAGAATATCACTGGAAATGTGCAATCTTGGTAATGATGATGGAGGGGAAACCACAGAACAGAAATAGTAATTAAATTTGTTAGCAATGATACTATCCTCATGTATCTGTTGTTTATTTTCAATAATAAGTAACTTCTCTGTTCATCACGGACATACAGACCTCAGTGTATAGCCAGCTAAAAGTTAGTTTAGCAAAGTCATGCATGACATTTAGGTGATATCTCCGTGCCATCTAGACAGCCAGAACTGTATCATATCCTATCAGTTGACATAAAACCCAAATGTCTAAACACCAGCATTAGAAACAACAAACCTTGCAGTGGTTCTGTGTAGATACTCAATTTATAATACATTTTTAAAACATGAACATTTGTCCACATTCAATACCAAAACAGATACATGTAATACATTACAAAGTCCCCATCCTTTCCTGTTGAAGTATCATAATAAGATGAAAGATTTCATGCATCATTTTTATTAGTATCACAGCCCAATGGCAGATTGCCACTTATGCGCATGTAATGGTAGTTTACTCACCTGGTAAAAGTGATTGTGGGGGTATACATCTCTAAGACAATTTAGGATCCTTAAATCTAGGGTTATGTTTACTTGAGAGGTTGCTGATGCACATGTGACTTCGAAAGATGAAATCCAACATGCTTCTCCTGTAGTTTGATGAGGCTAGCCCAGTTTCAATGTCTTCCAAAACTGCTACCTAAAATAAAACTGGTTAGCTTATAGGCGTGTGACTATATTGTAAGCTGCAGACCAGTAATGTGGTTACTAACCATAATGTTTATTACCTATTAGTATGAAAGTTTTATCTGGCCTGCACTGCACATGTTGTCATTTTTCATCTGAACATGAGTGTCTCCAAGGGAGGGATATGAAGTGTTTCAGAGATGTATACCCCTACAATCACCTTTACCAGGTGAGTAAATTACCATTGTGGGGGATAATCTCTGAGGCACTCCAGAATCTTGACATCTCGGGACCTAAAAGGCAATACTCCTGCCCTCAGGGTGGGAGATGGATCATGTTCTGACTGCTTAGACATGGTCACTTGGAGAACAGAATGGCTAAATTTTAGTTTTAGCCTCGTGGGCAGCAGGACGTCTATAACGTCTAGTGAATGTATGGCTATGTGTCCCTGTGGGAGCTACACAAATTTCCTCTGTTGTAGCCAAGTTTATTTTGTCCATGATGTGGCAACTGCCCTGGTGGAATGGGCCTTAAGATCTGTGGGAGTTAATTTGGCACTTACTTTGTGCACTTCCTGGATAGCCATCTTGAGCCAATTTGTTATGGTAGAGCAAGAAGCAGGTTGGTCTTTCCTATGTCCTTGGATGGTTACAAATAGTCTGTCAGTCTTGTGGAAGTCCCTTGTTTGGTTTACATGTGTAGCAATGACTCTCCTCATCCCCAGGGTGTGTGATTTAGGATCAGCTGAGTCCACTGAGATTAGCATTTGAGCTGGCAACTCTGTTGTTTGCCCTAAGTAGAAATATGAAGTGATTTGGGGCACAAAAGAAGGGATTGTCCTCACAGTGACCCTGTCTTCGTTAAATAAGAGTAGAGATGTTGCGAAGTTTTACTTTGCCAGTGAAGTTGCAAAATTTACCTTACTGCACAAAGTTCTCACTTTGCAAATTCACCTAACTTTGTCTGTAAAGGCAGCGAAGTTAGGCAAAGCTAGGCAAAGTTGGGCGAATCTAAGTTGTCACCTAGAAAAAAGGGCAACTTCACCTTGCAAAAACTTTGCAAAGTCAGCAAATCACCAATTTCACCAACTCTGTGAATTAATTTACAGAGTGAATTTTATCCACTTAGCCCATCTCTTAATATGAGATAGGGTTCTCTGCAGGACAGTGCTTGCAGGTCACTTGTCCTCCTAGCTGAACAGATCGCAATTAAAATATTGTTTTGAGGTTCATCCATATAAGGTCAACAGTCATTATAGGCTCAAATGATACTTTAGTCATTGCTCTGAGTACCAAGTTTAGGTCCCATGGTGTGTTAATTTGTTTGGTCTTCAGCCAGATATTTGTTGCTGCCTTCAGGAAGCATAGTATGTTGGGATGGGACCCTGGTGTTGTCCCATCTGTCTGGCCTATTGCTGCCACAATTGCTGCCAACTGCACCCACAACAAGGAAGGGGAGAATCCCTTGTCCAGTCCATCCTGCAGAAATAAGAGGATATCCAAATTGGAGACTGCCTACAGAATTAAGGACTTTGCTAAGCACCACTTTTCAAAAACTGACAAATGTCCTTTGTCATGTTGAAGTGTAGACCCCCTCTTGGATATCGTTATGGTGCCTAAGATGGATGGATGGTATCCGGCTTTTAGCAGTCTCTCCCTTTCATGAGCCAGGCTGTTAGCTTTCTGAGGATTTGGGTGACAGACTGGACCTTGTTTTAAAATGCTATGTTTGACTGGGAGCCTCCATGGCAGTCCAGGCCATGGCCACCACTGTCGCAAACCATGACCTCCTGGGCCAGTAAGGGGTGATCAGGATTATCTTCACTCTGGACTGTCAAATTCTTCTCAGCACTTGTGAGAGATGGGAAAATAGAGGAAATACATAAGCCACGTCAAAGTACCATTCTGATGACATCCCCACAGGTTGCCCTTGTTCATCTGCCATGTCAAGGAGCTGATTACTCTTGGTGACATGGTTATGGCTGGATGTAAAACTGTACTCCAGGAGTACCACTTGTTGGATGGCCAACAGAAGCAGTTGTCTCATATGCCATCTGGCCCACAGGACCAGGTCTATACAAGATGACATTAGTCCCAATACTTGAGACACTTGTTCCAGGGTTGGCTGCCTTTTCCTCTATAGGCTGGATGGTTGTAGAATTATGCTGTTGATTTGTTTGTCTGATGGTCGTACTCAGCACATCACTGTGTTGATCTGAGTGCCCAGGTATTCTACGGACTGGCTTGGTATGTGGCTGCTTTTGTTCTGGTTGACCACCCATCTGTGGTTTTACTGGCATATTATGACTGTTTGTGTATCTCTTAAGGATTGTTCTGGGGATCTGGTCCTGATTAGCCATTTGTCCAGGTACAGAATGACCTATATATGCTGTTCCCTCATTTTGGTCATCAGGACAATAGAGACTTCTGTGAATATGCTCGGTGTTGAGGCTTGTCCAAAAGGTAATGCCTAGTACTGGTAATGTTTTCCCAGTATGTGAAATCTGATGGATCTGAAGTGGGCTGGCCAAACAGGGATGTGTAGATAAGTGTCCTTCAGGTCTATAGATGCGAGGAAATCCAATGGTCATATGAGACTCTCAGGGTGGACCTGATATTTTTACTCTTAAATGGTTTGTACTGAACTGAATAATTTAAGAATTTTAAGTTTAAGATTACTGGGTGAAGGTCTCCTGTTTTCTTTGGTACAGTAAAGAAGATGAATTATATTCCTTGTCCTCTTTCCTTTGGTGGCACCACTGCTATCGCCCTATTTTGTATCAATCCTTGCAATATCTGCTGAATCTGTTGTGGGCCAACCTTGTGTTTGGATACTGGTGAAATTATGAGATGGTCCATCATGATGATCCCTCTTGGGAATATCCTCCAGCTCTATCGCATAGCCCTTGTGAATTATTTCTCATCTGTCTTCTGATAGTTTCCTCCATTTGTGTGAGAACTGTTGAAGTCATGCCCCTATTGGTATGGATTCTGCTTGTGATGGGAAGGCTATGACAGGAGGGATTGTAGTTATTGTTTTGATTGTTGCTTATGGTGGATTCTATTTTGGAACTTGCCTCTATTTGATCCACCTTGGCCTCTGAATTAGTTGCTGTTGTTGGAGGGGTGATGTAAGAGCTGAAAATAATTCCCTCTGTTATCATAGTGCTCTCATCATCTGTTATGAAAATTATTTGATTAAGACCTAGGCCTTGATGGTAGATATGTGGACGTTACCACCTGGTCATTCCCCAGGGTTTTCCTTCTTCCTTTTCTTTGAGATATTTGTCTAGGCTTTCTCCAAATGGTAGGGAACCATTGGGTCAAGAATTAAGAAACAAATCAGTAAATTTTAAAATGACTGATTTTGATAATTTTCGAGAAGAAGTTTCAAGATAGAAGTGGGGTTAAGAATGAAAAAATAAATCAGTAAATGATATGTGGAGCCATTTGTTGAATAAACTGAATAGCTTGACAAAAATGTTTATTCCTAGTATTAGGAAATATAAAGTTATTAGAAATAGATGACTAAATTGGTTTAATAAATCCATTACAAATTGATAAACAAAAAGAATAGATTATATAAAAAAACACAAAAATGATAAATCTAGTAAGAATTATGGGGCACTTAGGAGGCTTACAAGGGAGGTAAAAATAAGTATTAGGAAGGCTAAGGCACATCGATAACTCTTATTGGCAACCAGGATTAGGAATAATAAAAAATCATTTTTTAGTTACATAAATCGAAATCAAATCCTCGTGAGGTGGGTCACTTTAAAAATAATCAAGGGCTAATAACATCTGATAAAGAAATGGCAGAGATTCAGAATGCTTATTTTATTTCAGTTTTTAATAAGAAGGATATTTCTTCACTCAGTAATTTTGGTAGCCCAACACCTTGCCAACTAACTTTAGATCCTGAAGCGATTCGGATCAAACTAAAAGGGGTGGATATAAATAAATCTCCAGGACCAGACAACAACCATCCGAGGGTGATTTATGAATTAGTAGATTATATAGCCCTGCCTCTGACTCATATCTTTCAAGCTTCAATTGATAGGGGGGGAAGTTCTGAGGGACTGGAAGGATGCTACAGTGGTTCCACTATTTAAAAAGGGTACTAGGACAGAACCTGCTAACTTCAGACAGTGAGTCTGACTTCTATTATTGGGAAAATATTTGAGGGTATATTAAAAGAAAGAATATTACATTTTTTGGGGTGAACAAGACCTTGTGGATCAGTCTCATCATGGATTTACAAAGGCACGATCCTGTCAGATGAATCTTCTTTCCTTTTATGAAAGAGTAAATCAAGAAATGGTCATGGGGAACTCAGTGGGTGTAGCCTTCAGGGATTTCACGAAAGCATTTGATAAATTGCCTCATTTAGAGTTGTTGAAATTATTAAAGGAAATTAAGATACAAAGTAATATAATTTATTGGATTTCTGATTGGCTGAAGGATAGAAGACAGAGGGTGATCATAAAGGGAATGCTCTCAGATTGGGCACCGGTGACCAGCTGAGTACCACAGGGATCAGTTCTGGGGCCATGTTTATTTAACATCTATATATCTACACTACAATTGCAAAATTCCAAGATATTGATGTATAAGTTCGCGGACGACTGTAGGATTGGTACAGTGGTGAATAATGTTACAGATGGGACTCAGTTAAAAGGGGCTTTGAATGATATTGTTAAATGGACTAAGATAAACAAATTGGAATTAAATGCTTCTAAGTATAAGATTATGCACCTGGGAAAACATAATATGAAAATAAATTTCAAATTGGATACAGATTCATTATCAGAGACACAAATGGAGAGCGATCTGGGAGTTAAAATTACAAATCAATTAAAATTCAATATACATTGTGATGTTCAGATTAGAAAAGCTAACCAAATTCTAAATTGTATATTGAGACATATATCTCATAGAGATAGTAGGGTGCTGATGCCACTGTACAATGCTCTGGTTAGGCCTCACTTGGAATATTGTGTTCAAGTATGGTCCCCTCATAAAGGGAACATATAAATAGAATGGAAGGGGTCCAGAGATGTGCCACAAAAGCTATTACTTCATTGAAAACCAGGTCTTATAATGAAAGATTGGAGGCATTAGAATTATATTTCTTGAGTTATAGGAGATTAAGAGGAGACCTGTGTGCAGCTTTTTAGGGTTGTGGATGACCCACGTTTATTATTGGATTTGGGTATTGTGCCAAATTTAAATAGGTGTAGCAATAGAAGGCATGACAGACAATTACTCGAACCTAGGTGGAACAGTAATTTAAGAAAATTTTGGTACAGTTGGAGGGTGATTCCAGTTTGGACTGAGTTACCAGTTACAGTGGTGAGAAGCCCAAGTATGGATGCTTTTAAGTCTAATTTGGGTATTTGTTATAAAGAAATAATTGCTAAATTTTAAAATTACCCAATCTGGCAAGTGATGTGGACTTTTAGTCTGTTGCTTGAAATTTTCTACGATTCTATGAATGGTAATTTGTGTAACACTGTCTTGGATTCATTATCCACGTACCACAGTTTGAGCCACAGTGCCCGTCTGCCACAGTTGGTGAGTGTCACTGCCCTTGTGTTAATTTTGAGGGAGTCCACTGCCATGTCTGCTAAGTATTTAGTGAATAACGTTGCCTAGTCCAATAGTTGGGTCTCTGCTGACTTGGGGGCAAGGGTCTTGCATATGTCTTGTATCCAGGCTAATTGTACCCTGGTGCCATAAATGGTGATAGTGGCTGCTCTAGCTCCAAGACCTGCCAGTTCAGAATTCTTTTTCAGGATATCATCTAGTTTTCTGTCTGTCTGGTACTTCAGACCTATAGTACCCTCCAATGGGAGAACAGTCTTCTTGTTCAGCGCTGCTAACTGTGGGTCCACTGTGGGAGGTGTGTTCCACAAATGTAGTTTGTCTGCTTGTAAGGGGTGCATTTTGTTCCACAAGCAACATTCTAGGATCTGTGCTGAGTCTTCTGATTCCCATTCTTTAGCCATGAGCATGTTGATAGCCTAGCATACTGGAAAGGTATCATTGTGCTTGGCTGACGGCAGTAGTGAGGGTTTAAGTTTAGACTGAGGAAGGAATGCTGGTGTGTCGAACCCCACTGTCTACATGATATGGTATACCAAAGGAGAAATTTGGTCTGGCATACCAGAGGTGAAATTTGGTCTGGGAAATACCATTTGTCTTTTAGTGACTGGGGTTCTATTTCCATGTTGGCCTCACCTCTGACTCCTTACCACAGTTGCCTCCCTCCTCAGGGTGCCAAAGCATGAATCCACTGGGGAAAGGGTTAACAGATGTAGGATTTTTGGAAAGTTGTGGTGTATTGACCGGAGCCTGGTTGAGAACCGGTGGCGGGAGTGCAGGCAGCTCACTAGTTGGATGAGGACTGCGTGGCCCAACTATCTCTGCCAGTCTATTCCAGCATGGCTGTCATGAAGTATTGCTAGGCCTGTATTAATTGTTGGTTCAGTAGAATAATTGAGCCGCTACCTGTAAGTTGCCAAGATGTTTTCACTATTTGAGGGAAGGATGTAGGTGTCACACCAGACAGTGGACTGGAGTTGGATGGCTCTTTGGATGTTCCAGTGGCCCCATCATTGGTGTAGGATGCCACTGACATTATTGGAGACTGTTCTGTGCTAGATGGGCAGAATGGCTCAAATGGCCTGGCAGCAGTGGGATGTTGCAGGTGGTGCATGTCTTCATCCTGGCCATGAGGATCCTGTATGAAGACATAACAGAGAGGGTAGTGTGCAAAAGTGGTCCCCTGTCTGCTATGTAACATTACTCATGTGCACTGTATGCAGGCTTCATGTAGAAATTACTAGCTCTTGTGTCTGCCTGTGGGGTTTCTACAGTGGGATATGGGCATAGATATTATCTTTCCCAGGTAAGATGGCTGCCAAAAGTGGGACTGTGGCAGTAACATGGGCCAGCTATATATGAAATGCATTAATTCCCCTCATTAAGATGGCTGTCAGAAGTGACACAGTTTGAATCACTTCTTGAGGTTGCATGGCCCCAGCAATACATCAATAGATGTCCCTCATAAAGATGGCTGCCAGAAGTGATGTCAGCTCTACAGGATGTTGATTTCCTTCATTAAGATGGCTGCCAGAAGTGATGTGATTCAAATTAGTTCCTGTTGATGGATGGCCTCAGCAGAATATGAATAGGTGCCCCTCTCAGGATGGCCACTGGAGTGATGTCAGCTCTGGAGAATGTCACTCACAGACTCACTGGTAACTTAGCAGACACATGGCAAAGGGAGAGTAGGTGGAGTGGATTCTCTCTGAAAGAACAAGAAGTGCCGTAAAACTTGTAACATGTAGTGGTGACTGTTTTGATTGTAGTACGTTCATTTTGCTTCTCATTATCTCTGTGCTAATCTCATGCCCCCTGAGGACCACACAAGCAAAAACTAAGTTCACTAGTAGCTTTATGATAGTAGCTGAACCTGGAATCAGTAGCAGGGATTCCAGGATGCTACAGTGCCCATAAAGTGGGCTCAGAGCCTTGCTGACAGGAAGGCTCTCTCCTCTAGTGCAATGAGCAGCACATCATGTGACTGCTATGAGAGGGGTCACAGATATGCACCAGCACGCTTTCTTGGTATTTGCGTGCATGCAGGGCTGAGTGGCAATTTCAAATAGCAGTTTCCTCATGATTAATATCTTGCCCACAACACAGTGGTGGGTTAGAACTTACAATGAGCTTACAGTATTCAATCAGATGTTACATATAGATGTCCAGAGGCATATAGAGTACCCACACCTGCCTAATAGAGTCTTTCTTTAGGTAAACAATGCACTATCACATTGCCAGCCCTAGGTAAAGTCAGCGGTTAGCTATAAATAGGGATATATACAAAATGTAAAATAAATTTATAGCCAAAAAGCCTCCTTGTTACATTTACTAGTTGCAAGCTTGAAGTCATAGCTCCAAATGTGGGTCTTTACAAACTGCTGAATAACAGGAGCTCTGATCCTGGGCTGCACCCTGATTCAGTTCACATTTAAAACTGGGCTAGCCTCATCACACTACAGGAGAAGTGAGTTGAATTTCATCTTTTGAAGTCACATGTGCGTCAGTAGCCTATCAGGTGAACATAGCCTTAGATGTCAGGATTCTGGAGTGCCTCAGAAATGATCCCCCACAGTCAGGTTCATGAGATTACCCACAAGGAAAATACTATGCAAGATTTCATATACGAGAGAGGATAAACACTGGTTCCTTCACCAACCTCCAATCTTTCTTTTTTTTATTCTCTTTTTCTGGGCAGCCACCCTTTCCAACACAGGTGTTCCCCCATGATGACCAAGGAGTGTATATGTGAGAGACCATTCTGAATGGCCCTAGAAGCAGTGCCAGTACAATGTAGGCTGGAGGCTGAAGCCTGTCTTCTCATAAATACTCCCCATTTTCCCCATTTCTTCTTTCCTTTCACTTTACCCACTGACGCCCTCATTTCAGCTGTAACAACCAAGCTGATGTATAGTTCTATAGGCCTCTGTTATGGGGTGCTGCTGAGTGACAACATGCTCTCTTCCCCATGGTTGAATGCATCAACTTGCAATGCTGGCTCAGCCCCTCTGGTCCTGGTGGACATCCTAGGTTTGGTACATAAACCTGGGTCTCCCTGGCAGAGCAAAGCTTTGTGACCAGAACCATTGGCCAGCTTCCAACCTACAGTCCTATCACATTGGCTCCTGTATACTATGTCTATGCACCGCATATCCATGGCATGTAGGCAAATCTAAGTCATGTAGTCATGCATTTGGGGTCCCATGGACCCCTGTGGCATTCACTACAGGGGTATGCACCCCTCTGCATCTAATCTCTCAGCCTTTTGTGCTGCTTCATGTATGGATGGTCCAGAGGAGTGTCAGAGGGTGTGCCCACACTCCACGCCCTTCAAGAAGGCAGGGGGTGCTGGGCAAGGGGGGTGCAAGATACAGGAGCAGAGACCCTGCCATATCTGTTGCATGCCCCTACAGAATATCCCCACTAACCATGGGACAACTGCGACTCCTCCTACCATGCTGTCTCAGCTCTCTGGTCAGGCATTGAGAGCTGGTACAGCCACTCGGGTACTCGCCCATCAAGTTTATTTTTTGCCTCCTGACCTTTCCAGAATCCCCTGCTTGCATGAACCAGGGGATCCACTTCTGGACCCAGAACAGGCATCCAATTGGATGCCAGTCTGTGTCCTCTGATCCACCTCCACACAGCAGTGCACTGAGGCGGGGCCACAGACAGGTGCCATGCAATGGCACATGTGCGAGTGTGTAGCAGCACTGCGTGCTTGTCTCGGGTGTGGAGGTACACGGGCCAGGTATGCACCTCTCATGCATACCCTCTGCCCATAGATGGATAGCGCCATTGTTTTTACCATATTAATTCAGCTAGCAGCCCAATGATGTATACAGACTTTTATTTAATCAGTGACATGGTATAATACATCAACATGTTTATGACCACTGCAACCATGTAGCAGTCTGTATTCTGCCACTAGAGACCAAATGATAAATAGACTAGATAGCTAGACAGATAGACAGACATACATACATACTGTGCATACATACATACATACTGTACATAGAGAGCTAGCTAGATGGAGAGCTAGATAGATAGACAGACAGACAGATACCTATTTTAAAATTCCTTTCTCAGACACTCAAAGTGCTTGTAATTTCAGGGGAACCGCGTACACTAAACACAATAGTTTACAAACAAGTGAATAAAACATTTGCATACTAAATAAACACCAAATTTCTAGCATTTTAAAATCATGCATCACATAAACAGGGTTTGGCAGTCAATCAAATTAAACAAACTAACACTGTACTAGTGCAGGCTTTATTTGCTAGGGACTTCTGAATCTAAACTACAGGACCAACTCTCCTCATTTAATCTAGTATGGACTCTGTTGTCCTCATTCTGGTCCATTACAATCCTACAGTACAGTACCTCTCAACTTCCACACATGACAGACATTCCCTCATTTTATTACTCGGAAGCCCTCTATCCCATATTGAGAGGGACTGTTCTGCATTCTATTAAACCATTTTTAAGAAAACATTCATATTAATCTATGTTACTCATTGAACAGCAAACCTTATGGACATGAAGGCACAGTATTTCTGGTACACAATTGTATTCTGAGCACCTCAATCAATCAATCAAACTTTATTTAACCAGGAGTGGACACCATTGAGCAAGCTCATTTTCAAGGTGGTCCTGGAACATCTATTGCTAAGATTTGATTACGTGTCCCACGTTTCTTTTCTGACATTGCCCCATATCTGGGTGATGAAAAAAGGCTGAGACAGTATCATTACAAAGGCAACACACGTGTTGGAAAAACTATGATAAAATCAAGGAAAGAATCTAGAACTAAAGTTGATTACAAATAATGATTTAAGCTGATGTGCCTTTTTCAAGTTACAGTTCTATTGGCAATCTTAGTTTTATAATGCTAGATGTATTTACAGCAAGCACACAGCAATAGATGTATTCTTTGGAAAACTGGATTTATTAAAAGACCAAAGCATACAAAGCACCTAGAATTAATTTGAATATATTGTATTATTGTCTAATATACTGCTGTCAAACAGCACTATCATCAGACAAATTGTTTCCTCCCAGTTTGATGGGCATTGTTCCCAGATCTGTGTTATAAAGACTGAGAGGTAAACTGAGGGCAAAACTCACTAAATCATTTCCACAGTCTTTGAGCCTGACTCATAGAATAATTACTTGACATATGATTTGTTTTAGAGGGTAAACCACCCCACCCCAAATTTAAAATAAGAAAAAAAGAGCCTGAACAAGTCTAAATAAGAGACACCTCATCAAATCATAAAGTGAGACAGAAACTTTTAACACTGTGGGAATGAAAGCATTCACACTCAAAGTTTTGATGTTCTTTGGGCAATAGAGTAATACAGTATGAATGCTTGCTTCAAAACCTTACTGTAAGGGACAGCACCTTCATGTTGGACTGGGGGTTTGAGTGGTAAATTTGGGATATCCCTCATAATGTGGGACCATTGTGCCATATGGGTCACAGTGAGAGGCAGCAGTCAAGTTTTTGATATCTATCCTGTTATGATGAACATGTCTCCCCACCATCTCCTACTTCACCACATAACCTGACATCCCTCACACATACTTCACGACCCGCTAACCTCATTTCTGGCAACCCATCACTTTTTATTCATCGTTTATCTTCTATCAAATCTCTTCCCTCACCAGCAAATCCCTCCTTGTTCCTGACCATCATCCATGATCCATGATCCATGATCAATGATCCATCATCCATGATCCATGATCCACCATCCATGATCCATGATCCATGATCCATGACATCTCCTGTCTCAAAGAAACCTCATTTGGCTATACTATCCTTGAACAACCCAAAAACACTGATCATAGTAGCAGTCTCACTAGTATAAATAGGTCTGTGTTCAAGTTCTCATCATTCACCTCTCCAGCTTTATTCTCGTTCGAGCACCTATCACCACCCTAACCTTCACCACTCAGCATTTCGACTCTCAGGCCCTGATGGGTGGTGTGAGAGTGCATCGGGATGGGGGGGTGCATGTCTTTGAGAACCTAAATGCATCTGCTGTCCACAGCTGGCCCTTCTACTGTCAGCCAACTGCCTCTGATCCACAGATGCTGGTCAGAGAGAGTGTTCTCTCAGCTCGGATGCTCCTATTGTCTCTGGTATGCTGCTCCCCAGCCAGGATAGGAATTCCTGAGACTTTTCTGCACGCAGTCATCTCAGGTTCATCTGTGTGTATGACAGTCTGGCTAGAATGTACCTACACTAAGACTGGATTACTGTATGAGGAAAACTAGAATGTTGTAGACTTATTTGTGAAAATGTTATAGATCAGTGGTTTGACTTGTATAGTTAGGTATCTCTGAGTAGGTCCGCTTATTATGATACACAAAATTTCACATCAGATTTATCATTTTTCATATTTCACAACTCATTCCTTAAGCCAGTTCAGCTGCTTGTTTCCCAGTCTCTCTGATTTCAGCTCCAACTCTGCCTGTTTTTAAGTCTCAGCTCTCACACAGACTTCTCTAGGGAAACTGTCAAACCCCACATCTTTAGCCTCTCTCTTGCTCTCTCTCTTCAAAACAAAAAAGCAAATGACACTTACACACCATTAAACTCCAAGAAAGCTTCTTAGTGACCATTATAAATACCATTTTAGCTTGACATCTGTTCTCCTGTTACAATATGCTCTGTTAAAGACTGTTTTCTTTGATAAAGTAACCCTTTGTGAAACATGATACAGAATCATTTCTAATAAATATTGTTTTCTGTCACACCCCTCTCTCTCTCTTTCTTCCTTCCTCTCCAACCAACCTCAAGTTATCAGTTGCTCATTCTGAAGGAGTCTATACACCCTTCACCCAGGGCCCCCTTTTCACTAAAATTCTAACAGGAGAATAAGGTGAACTGAGACCCAGCCCTGCTGATTTCTGGCTTGGCCCTTTAAAGGCCATATGCACTGGCTGTATGCTAGCTTGGAAATCCCTGCAGAGAGAGGTAAAAATTAGCTTCACCTGAGAGCCTTTAAGAGGAAACCAGACAAAGCAAGAAGGAGGATTTGAGGGACGGGGGAGAGAGAGAGAGATTACTGAGACCCAGATTGCTGGATGAAGCTAAACAGTATTTTGTTTTGTATTTGCTCTGCCAAAACAAACATAGAATCTGACAGCAGATAAGGGCTGCTTGGTTCACCAAGTCTGCCCAATTTATTAATTTTCTTTTTTTTTCTACCTTCTTTTTGCTAGAGACCCACTTGATCTATGGTGCTGCACCCCCCCCCTTGCCCCTATGATTCCCTTGTACCTATCCCAGGCATTTTTAAACTCCACTACTGTTTTTGCCCCCAATACCTCCACTGGAGGGCTGTTCCAGGAATCCACAACTCTTTCTGTGAAGAAATATTTCTTCACATCTTTCCTGAACCTACCCTTTTCCTTCTAACTTCAAAGCATGTCCCCTTGTTCTAGAGCACCTTTTTTGTGAAAATTGCTCCCCTCCTGTGCCTTAAGAACCTCCCTAAGGTATTTAAAGGTTTCTATTGTATTCCTTCTGTCCTTCAGGGTGTACATATTGAGCTCCTTTAGCCTCCCCTTATAAGGCTTTTGATGCAGACACTGCATCATTTTGGTAGCCCTCCTCTGGACTGTCTCCACTGTCCATGTCCTTCCTGAGATGCCGTCTCCAGAACTGGACACAGTACTCAAGGTGAGGTCTTAGTGGAGATCTATATAGAGGCAACACCACCACCCTATTTCTGCTGGTGATCCCACTTGCTTGCACCTCAGCAGCCCTTTAGCCCTCCTGACTGCCCTGTCACACCACCTGGCCACCTTTAGGTCATCCAATATGATTACCCCAGGTCTCTTTCCTGCTTAATTATTGTCAATATCACTCCACCCATTTTGTACTCTGTCCTCAGGTGTCTATAGCCTAAGTGCATTATTTTTGCACTTTTTTTGAATTAAAACCCAGCTGCCGTACCCTTGATCACTCCTCTATTTTTTCAGATCTCTGCCCATTCTTTTCAGCCCCCTGTGTCCACCCTATCACAGATCTTGGTGTCATCTGCAATTAGGTAGACCTTCCCTTCCAACTCCTCTGCTAGGCCACTAATAAAGACATTATAAGAAGACTGGTCTCAGCACTCAGCCCTTAAGTACCCCACTGGTCACCACCCTCCATTCCTCAGAGTGAACTCCCCTTACCACTGCCCCCTGTCTCCTATCCCCTAACCAGTTTCTTACCTAGGTTACCACCTTGTTGCCCACCCCCTAGCTACCCTACTTGCTTACCAGTCTCCAATGTGGAACAATGTCTAAACCTAGCTGAAATCCAGGTAGGCCACGTGCACTGCTCCATCCTGATCTAACCACTTGGTCCCCCACTCAGAATAATCTGTCAGATTTGTTTGGCATGACCTCTCCCCTGTGAATCTATGCTGCTTCAGATCTTGTAACCCACTGGATTCCAGATATTTTACAATCCTTTTCTTTAGTAGTGTTTTCATTAACTTACCCATCATCAAGAAAATTATAGGCTGACAGGCCTATAACTTCCCTCTTCTTCCCTGCTACCACTTTTCTGACATAAGATTACATCTGCCCTTCTCCAGTTCTCTGAGACCACTCTGGTCTCCGGTGATCTGTTACACAGATCTGTCAGAGGTGCAGCTAGTACTGTACCTCCCTGAGCTCCCTTAGCATTGTTGGATGCACCCGCTCTGGCCCCATAGCTTTGTCCACCTCCAGGTTAGTGAGTGCTTTCCAAACTTTCCCCTCGTGTCCACTTCCCTTCCCATCAAAGCTCTTGATGCTTCTATGTGGTCCCTCCTCTTCCCCTTCCACTATGAACACTGAGCAGGAGTATTTGTTCAAGATGTCTGCCTTTTCTGCCTAGCTGTTGTGAACCTTTGTTCTGTGATGGAGTAAAGCAATTTTTCTTTGTTTCATTGAACTTCATTTGCCTGGAGTTCTTTTCTAAGGGCTCCCCCAAAAGTCTAAGTTTGCTGCAACACTGTTACACGTGATCAGCTTTAGTGGAGGGATCGAACTTTCCCTTGTCTAAATAGGGGTAACATGGACTCAAAGTGCTGGAATGACTGACAGAACAGCAAGCACAACAGGCCCAGATGCAAAGGGACTGGATGACTTTGCAAGCACAACAGCAGGAGTTTATGAAGCAGGTGATGCAAACACAGAGAGATGCTGTGCCCCAGCTCCAGGTCAAAGGGAATTCAGTTGCTGTAGGATCTCACCTCATGCTAAAAAAAATGGATCCTGAGGATGACCACAAAGCTTACCTTATGACTTTTGAGAGAGCTGCTAGTATCGCTGCCTGGCTGTGAGAAAGTTGGCCACTTGCATTGCACCCTATCTTACTAGAGATGCTCAAGCTGCTTATCAGAGCCTGCATGATGCCACTGCTGGAGGCTATGACCAGGAGAAGGTGGCTATCCTTGACTGGACTGAGATAACCGAAGAGAGACGTCATTGGAACTTTTGTACATTTTATTTTAAAGCTAGAACCCAAACCAGAGTGGGGAATCAAAAAAACTGAAAGACCTGGCTGCATGGTGGTTAAAACCAGAGGAACACTCTAAAGAGAACATTTTGGATTTAACTATGTTGGAGCAGTACCTGGACATTTTGCAAAATCAGGTACATGAGTGGGTGAGTCATCACAAGCAAACCACCCTGGCTGCTGCCGTCAAGGTCACAGAGCTTTATTTGGAAGCAGAGAGTCCAGAGGCTGCGAAGAAAAGCAGAATCCATGTTGAAGCTTGGATGACAACCTGAGGGGAAGATTCCCAGGAAAGAAGGGAGAAAGGACAGTGGGGGCATGTGAATAAGCATACTGGTATGGGTAAGTGGTCTGGAGTTTCCCCTCCACACCTAAAAAGTATAACCTAGGATCTAGTACAATTTCCCCAGCCCTAAGACCCTGGTCCCCAGTCACCCAAATGGGGGGGGGGCCACAGGTCTATGACTTGATAGTACCATTATATGTTTTCGCTTGTGGTAAAATTGGGCATATCCCTAAGTTCTAGGGGTGTGGATCCAGTTCACTATCCACACTCTGGCAGATCCACTGGAACAGTCTGATTTGCCAGATATTTTTAAGCTAAGTTTCTCCTACCACCCGGGCAGTATATCGCCCAAAACCACCCCAGACTTTCTTTCTGCTGGAAGAACAGGTCACCTCCTTCATGACGCTAGCTTAGGATTTAATGCACCGTAGATGAACTTTGTTTTCAAAGTTTTCATGTTCTTCACCTCGATTTCCTCAGTTCCTTCAACTTCCCTTGCAGGTCATCCATGAGACAATGGAAACTTAGGCTTAAATTCCACATTCAGTGCCAGCAGAATATGTCAGCCACTGACCTACATGACACATGCATGTACTACATGGATAAACAGCCTGATGTGGCCATGTGCAGCCTTTGTCTCAGTATGCTTCCTGAGTCCCTCGATGACAGGAAGCTCTGGCTCTTGCTGGATGGCCTTCAGAACGGGATCCAAAGGACCAGCCTAAGGGCCACAAGAAGGCCTCAGCTGTGGCTGGGTCTGCTCAGCAGCTTGTAGTCCTTGAGATAGAAATGGCAGCTGCTGCGGCAGGCACCTTCTTAGTCTTGGCAATATTCCTGGCTGGGGCTAGCAATGAAGGGTCATTCACCACAAGGACATATGTTTGGTCTCCAGACCACAAGTGCTGCTGGCACCAGTCATGGGACTGGGAAAGATCAAGGTCCTCCCAGTCCCTTGACACACTTGACTACTCGACGGTGGTTGAGTGTCCTTCGGTTGAGGGCTCTTCAGTACACCATTAGGCCAGTTGACTTCGACTCTGGTTGAGCAGGGTGTGAAAATTTTCCCCATGCTTATCAACTGGCTGTCGGATGAGGTAGAGGAATCGACCTCACAGACCCCAGTGCTCCTGCTTCTCACTCAGGAGGATGTGGATTGGTCGATGTCCCCATCCAGTCCTCTGCAAAAGCAGCCTCTACCAGTGATTGCCCTTTCCATACCTGTGCTACTTAATGTGGGCATGCATGTAGTATGCCACAACCAGCCACAAGACTCCTCCTGCTGCCAATCATCCAGTCGACAGTCGAGGTCTCAGTTGAGGCATTCTCTCTCTCAATCCCGGTCAGCTGGGAGGCATTGCTGTCAATGCTTCTCAACCTCCTCATCCTTGGGCATGAAGGGCACTGCCATATGCTGTGCAGGTGCTATGAGGAGCCCTCTGGAAACAGTGTGGCATCACAGGGCAGAATATGGCTCTAACCCCAGACCTCCAGTCACCTGGCAGCCACTAGAGGTTCTTCTGCCAGTCCACACTACACAGGTGCTCCCTGCAACTGCTTCTCCACCACTTCAGGTGGAGGCACCACCACCACAACCAAAAGTGGGCACTCCATCAAAGGAAGCAGATTCTGCCACCGACTTGCCAAGCAAGTTGATGGCACAGATCACCCTGGGGTAGGCTACCTGGGTAGTCTGTGGTGAGAAACAGTCAAGGGCCAGTTTTAAGGAATCCTGGGATGACTCTGACCATGAGTCCATGGCCTCTGTGGGACTCTTTTCCTTGACTAGGGATTGATCGAAGAGTTCTCCACTGATCAAGGCCCAATGTCTTTTGGGGTGCTTCTCTGAGGTATTTCAGAGTCCATGTCTGTCCTGTTGCATCCAGTTCAGAAAAGGGCTAAGTACCCTTTTATTGCCATTCTGGACAGGGATGAATCCCCAGGATTTGCCTTTTCCATGGCTGAGGCCATTTTGGGACCTGCCCTGGAGCTTTGGCAGCATCCTACCCAGCACCCTGTACCCATATGGTGTGCAAATATGCGATCCCAACAGAGTCCTTTTCAGGGTTCTCATGTCACCCCTCCATGGAGAGGCTGGTTACCATCTCAGTTTTCCATAAAGTAGGAAACCAGGGGGATGTGAACAAGCCTCCAGACAAGGGGTCCTGTAAGACTGACCACACTGCAATGAAATTGTACACTATGGCATCCTTAGGTCTCTGTCAGGCTAGATATGCCATGATGATGGCCAGTTTTGGTCACTCCCTGATGTACTGTAAGCCTTTAATTCCATCCTCCCTCACCTTCCAGATGAGCAACAGTTATTGGTGATGGTCATCAGAGGGTCATCAGAGACCAGAGTCCAATCACTGGCTAAACACCAGCTGCAGATGGCCTTGGACATGGGAGATTCATGTGCCCATGCCATGGCAGTGGCTGTCTCCATCCATTGCAGGGCCTCCCTTTGTTTGTCCAACTTCATTGTAGACTCCCAGAACAAGGTGGCTGATATCCCTTTCCTGGGCACTGACGTCTTTTGCCTGGGGGTGGAAGGATATCTCACCCGAATTGAGAAGTCCATTGCCACCCTGGATTCTGCTGCTTCATCCCAGAGGGACCCGAAAAGGAAACCTGAGAAACAGGCTTTCCAGTTCTGGTCCTTTCAGACATAGCCTCCTCAGCAGCAGCTCCAGCAGGGGCAGTAACAGACCTGGCATGCCAAGCCTAAGTCCAGGGGCTAGGGTCCTAAAAAAGGTCTAGGCAGGGGTGGTGGTGTTCCTCTAGCTTCATCGCTGGTGTCCCCATAAAGATTGCCCAGTGATGGGTTGGGGTTGTCATTCCTCCACCCGTCTTGTTCCTATCTGCACTACCCATGAGGGATCGGCTACATCACTTCTTGTTACATTGGTGCACTATCATAATGGACAAGTGGGTGTTGGATGTAGTGGGCAGAGGGTTGCCTCTAGACTTTGAGGCTCTTCTGTCTTACCACCTCCTGCACCTCAGGGAGTTCAGGGTATCACAGGACATGCTGTCTACCCTTCAAGAGGACAGTGCTCAGCTCCTTGTAAAAGGGGCAATAACCCATGTCCCAGATGCCCTTGGCAGTCGGGGTTATGTGTCCAGGTACTTCCTGGTCTCAAAGTATATGGAGGGTTAGTGCCTCATACTGGATCTGCATGATCTGAACCAGTTCATGTGGAAATGCAAGTTCCAAATGGTCACTCTGAATCATATCATTTCATTGCTGGAGCAAAACATGTGGTTTTGCTCCCTAGAACTTGAGGATACATTCTTCCACATCCCAATCAATTAGCCCCACAGCCAGTGCCTCTGGTTCTGAGTAGAATGGGTCCTGTACTAGTTCTAGGTCATGCCCTTTGGCCTCTCCTTAGTGCCCAGAGTCTTCACCAAGTGCATAGCAATGTTGGCAGCATAACTGAGGTGCCTGTGTGTCCTACCAGGTTATAATGTCGTACACTTAATAGCGTACAACATTATAGCTAACCCGACAAAGCGCTGTCCATGACAGCGAATGGTGCAATACCGCGTATACTGCTGTACGCGGTATTGCACCATTCACACACTCCCAGGCAGAGGATAAGACCTCTGCAGGGAGTGGGTTCTGCTGAGCAGCTGCCGTGACTTATTGGACTGAGCCACAGCATCAGGAACCCAGGCGCTGCGTCTGGGACCGGGTTTGATTCGGTCACAGACATTTTATTTTACACAGATTTGTGCACTCCCAGGTGCCCCGGAGTTGAGAATCTTTAGTGGGGGAGTCCGGGAGTGGAGGCCAGAGCCCCCCACAGAAAAAATACATATGCTGCATGGCAATATCGTGCTTGATTGGTAGCGCAATTTTGTCATGCGGCATAATGTCTTGCAACATTATGACCCCGTGCCCCTGTGTGTCAGGGTGTATCCCTACCTGGACAACTGGCTGCTTGCCAGTTCATCCCAAGATCTGGCTCCAAAGACCTGTTGAGACTTGGGCCTGTTGGTCAACCTGAATAAGTCCAAACTGGTACCCTTGTAGGTAATCAAGTTCATCAAGTTCATAGGGGCAGAACTAGACTCCCTGCATGCCAAGGCCTGGCTCCCTAGGGATCAGGCAGTGTATCTTGCCTACCTTGCCCCCTCATTTCAGGTTGGGCTGTCATGCCTTACCTGGGATTTCCTAAGGCTACTGGGGTACATAGCGTCCTGCACCAGTGGGGTCCATTGAGCACACTGGCAAATGTGCCAACTGCAGTGGGATTTGGGCTGTCACTGGTCCCAGTGCCTAGGCCACTTGGACCAGCATGTCATAGTGAGTCAGTCAATGTTTGCCTCCTGGGAGAATGCCAAAATGAGGCTGTTTTGTACCCACCCCCCACAGTCCGGGACACTGTTGGGGATGCCTTCACAATTTCCTGGATGCCAGACCTCATGCACACCTCTCCCTTCCCTTTGATCCACAAGGTAGTGGTCATGGCCTAGAAGGACAAGGCATGGATGGTCCTAATAGCATCACACTGGCCTTGGCAGTTGTGGTACCTAAATCTCCTCAGCCTCCACAGCAGACCTCCATGGTAGCTGTCTCTGCATCCAGATCTGCTGACCAGACAACAGGGGAAGGTCCTGCACCCAGACCTGCAATCCCTGCATCTCATGGCCTGGTTTCTGAACAGCTAGAGTTCCAGGCCTTGGGTCTTTCAGATGAAGTGCTCCACATTGTGGAGGCCTCCCAGAAAGAACTGACTCACTGGGAGAGGTCCCCAGTTAGTTCCAGGGCAAGGAGCTTGATTCCCTTGCCTGCCCTATGGCGAGCATATTGGATGACCTCTGGTCCTTCTCTCAGTGGGAACTACGATTGACAATCCTTAAAGCACACCAGGCAGCTATCTCTGCTTAGTGGCCATGGGCTGGTAAGCTGATGATGGCCCAGGAGAAGGTGTCTGGGTGCATTTTCAAGGGCCTTGACCACCTTTCCCCATTGCATGAACCTCCTCCACTGTGGGACTTACTGCTGGTGTTGGCTATGCTCATGGGCAAGCCATTTGAACCTATGCACAGGTGTGAGATGTCACATCTGTCATGGGAGTTGGCCTTCCTGGTGGCCATCACATCAGCCAGATGGACTTGGGAGCTCCAGACACTGTGTAGTGTCTCCATTCCTGGTTATCCACAGGGACAAATTCATCCTTGCCCCAACCCAAAGTTCCTCCCAAAGGTAGCATTGGAGTTTCACCTTAACCAGGTGATTAACTTATCAGTATACTTTACTATACCATCCTCAGAGGCGACTGCAGGCTCCATACCCTGGACCTGTGGAGTGCTCTCTTATTTAGAGCACATGGCTGGAGTTCAGGAAGAGGCTCGCCAGTTGTTTGCCACTTATACTGAAGCTGCCCCTGGCAGACCGGCAGCAAAGCGGATGTTCACATCCAGCTCATTCCTCCAGACATTCCACTGCCTTGGTGGCTCCTTCCAGGGATGCTCCTCATCAGGAAATCTGCAGGGCTGCTACCTGGAAGTCAGCATGCACCTTCATTTCTCACTGCTGCATCAACCTTGATTTAAGCTGGGATGATGATTTTGAGACCTCCATTATCCAGTCTCTGTTTGCAAAGTAGGGGTGTGCACCTTGCCCCCTCCTCCCAGAGAACTGCTAGGAGTATGATAGAGTGTGGATACTGAACTATATCCACAACCCTAGAAAAATAGGTTACTCATCTGTTACCATAGTTCTAGGAGTGGTATATATATTTCACATCCACACAAACCACCCGGCCTCCCTTGGCAAGTGGCACACAAATATCTGCTTCCAGCATGCAAGATCTGACATCACGGGACAGAGCTGGGGGATATACCACCTGTGTGGTGGGAGGAGCTTAGCTTAAAGGCATTCAACAAATAAGACTGTTCCAGTGGAACTGCCAGAGTGTGGATCTGAACTATATACCACTCCTCGAACTATGGTTACAGGTGAGTAACCTATTTTTTGTGACAGTATGGACTGTCAGTTTGTGGAATGTGTAGCAATGGACCACAACAGTAGACCCCATTCCAACCATCTATATATGGTCCCGGTGCAGGTCGGGGACCAGACAGCTATGGTGCTGGTAGATTTGAGTTGTGGGTGGACATTGGTTAAGGAATCTGTAGTAGGATCCAACTTAGGCCACTGGGAAGAACCCATAAAAATTGTCAAAGTACATGGGGATAGCTACATGTATCCTAAATCCCCAATGTGGTTAAAGTGGGCAATTGGATGGGGATAATGAAAGTGGGAATTTCAAAAACCCTACCTTGGCCAGTAGTCCTGAGCTGAGATTGGGAAGATTTTCATGCCCTTCTACAAAATTATTCTGAAGGTATATGCTCATGGGAGGAGGAAAACCTGGAGGAACTAAAGCAGATGCTTCCCTTCACCAATGCTGAACTATTTGGCCCAAAAGGGAAGCCCAAGAAGTCCCAGGACAGAAACAGAAGGAGAAAAACAAAGGAACCCCTCTATACATGGTTGTAGTGGTTGGGGACTGCAAAAACCTGGGATCAAGTGAGGTCAGAAGTGACTCCGATGAGGAACTGGCATCCCGATTAATGAGACCTGTACACTGTCAGCTTTTGGTTCCACAGTTTGCAAGAAGGGAAGTTTTAAGAAGTGCCATATCAAACCTATTGTGGGTCACATGGGCC
The DNA here is from genome assembly GCA_016271365.2 of Neoceratodus forsteri. NCBI lineage: Eukaryota > Metazoa > Chordata > Ceratodontiformes > Ceratodontidae > Neoceratodus > Neoceratodus forsteri. The sequence goes on along the minus strand of JADMNL010000030.1, from coordinate 18,980,616 downwards.
TAGAGAAAACTGAGAAGTGCACACTTGCCCGGTTCTTCTGGCCAGGTATATGGAAGGAAGAGGCAGATTTTCACGCTTCCTGCCCAAAGTGTCAGTTGGTTGTCCCCAGAAGTATAAAGTAGGCCCCATTGATCTCTATGCCCATGACAGATATTCTGTTTGAAAGAATTGGGGTTGATATGGTGGGACCCCTGGAAAAAAGCTCAGCAGGTTATCAGTATATTATTGTGACTATGGCTTAGGCCAGCCGCTACCGCTAGGCTATTCCCATGCTCTCCACTATAACCCAGTGAGTAGCCAAAAATTGCTTAAGGTATTTTCCCCAAGTTGGGCTGTAAAAGGAGATCTTAACTGATCAGGTCACCAACTTTATGTTAGAACTTATGAGGGAGGTGTATGCTTTACTGAACATTAAGTCTATCCCAACATCAGTGTACAGTACTACCCTCAGACTGATGGCTTATTTGAAAGATTTAACACATGCTTAAAGGTTGTGCTGTATAAATTTGTTTCAGCTGAAGCAAACACATTGGTTGAATTGTTACCCTATTTAACATTTGTAATTTGGGAGGTGCCACAATCATCGATGGGTTTCTCGCCCTTTGAATTGTTGTACAGGTGACAACCTTGAGGGATGCTGGATCTCGTAAAAGAGATATGGGAAGAAGAGGCACATAGTCCCCCTAATGTGTTCCCATATGTAATGCAAATGAGACAAAGATTGGACATGATTAGCAGATTTGCCAGAGAAAATGTATGCAAAGTAAAGCAAACCCAGGCAGGACACTATAACCAAGGATCCAGGCTATGGGAGTTTAAACCTGGTGACAGAGTACATTTTCCATGCACTAGCACTGAAAGTAAACTTCTGGTTAAATAGCACGGCCCATATGAGGTCCTGGGAAAAGTGGGGTCAGTTGACTGTAAGGTATTACAACCTGACCAAAACAAGGAAAAAGACATTTATCATGTTTTGTTTTTTTTGTTATTCATTTGTTAATCGGGTAAGGGCACTGGGCCAGAGGTCCTTTTTCAGGCCTGACACAGACATAAAATATAGAAATATATCACATACACATACGTCATACAACAATTTATCCAAAACAATTTGTTAATTTGTTGAAACCCTGAAGAGGCAGGGAGGGTTTGCTAGCTGACCCACAGGAACCTAAAGGAGGCCCTAGTCAGGTGACGTATGAGGACATTGAAGATGGAATCCTTGACCTAAGCCCTAACATTTTAAAAAGCAAGTCCCATTCCATTGGATGAATGACTAAACCTGACCCAGAAAAATGAAGCCCAGCAAGGCAGCAACTGGTAGAAATTTTCTGGATGTGTTCTCCCCCAAAATGAGATGAACTCCTGTGATCCAACACCACATAGACACAGACCTAGGTGTCCGAATCCAACAACAGCCATATAGGCTCCCTGAAAAAATCCAAGGGAGGAATCTCAGAGTGACTGGTCTAGCTCTATTGTATTAGTCTCAAAACCAGATGGGTCCACTCAGTTTTCTATCAACTTCCAGAAAGTCAATGCAGTCTCCAACTTTGATGCATATTCTATGCCTATAGTAGATGAACTTCTGGACCAACTGAGTAAAGCCCAGTACATTAATACCCTAGACCTGACCAACAGGTATTAGCAAATCCCACAAACTCCTGAATCTCAAGAGAAAACAGCCCATTGGGTGTGTATCAGTTTACCATGCTCCCCATCTGGGTTACATGGTGCCCTGGCCACATTTCAGAGAGCGATGGATAGAATCATCAATCCCCATGGGTTATATGCAGCAGCATACCTTGATGATGTTATCATATTTAACTCTGATTGGGACACTCACCTATGGGATATGGCTGTGGTACTTCAGCCACTCAGGGAGGTAGGTCTCATGGCAAATGCCAGGAAATGTATCCTAGAGTGACAAGAAACTAAATACCTGGGACACAGTTGTGAATGACCACGTATGCCCAGTTGTTGATAAGGTACAAGTCCTTGTTGACTGCCCCATACAGACTACCAAAAGGCAAATTAGGTCCTTCCTTGGCTTAGCAGGGTATTTTTATTTTTTTGGTTTATTCCAGAGTTTTCAACACTTGCTGCCCCACTGACTGACCTGACTAAAAAGGCTGCCCAAAATAGGGTTCAGTGGTCCTCAAAGTGTCAGAAGGCCTTCCAATCTATCAAAAGTGTTTTGTGTGAGGGACCTGTCATACAAACTCCTGATTTCAACCGTCCATTCATTTTGTACACAGATGCCTCAGAAGTAGGGTTTGACGCTGTCTTGTCACAAGAATTTGACAATGGGATTTAACCTATCCTCTGTCCAGAAAATTGTTTCCCAGGGAACAATGGTATGACATGCTAGAGAAAGAATGTCAGGCAGTGAAGTGGGCAGTAGTAGTCCTGCGCTGTTTGTTGCAAATATGTTTTACCTTGGCCACTGACCACGCACCCCTCAGATGGTTGCATGTCATGTGGAACACTATTTCTAGTCACCTGGTAATAACTGGCTCTGCAGCCATTTGCATTCCAAGTGTATCACAGGGCGAGTTCCCTTTATAATAATTCTGACTTTTGCTCCTAGGAGGACAGTTCGATGGTAACCAGTATTGAGTGTGCAATGGGCACAGTTCTGAGGGGGACGGTATGTGAAGGAGTCTATACACCCTTCACCAGGACTCCCTTTCCACTAAGATACTAGCAGGAGAACAGGATGAATTGTGATCCAGCCCTGCAGGTTTCTGGCCTGGCCCTTTAAAGTGTAAACATTACTTGGTTTGCCTGTCCCTTTAATGGCCATATGCACTGGCTGCTTGGAAGTTTGGAAATCCCTGTGGGGAGGGGCACAAATGAGCCTCATCTGCGAGTCATTAAGAGGAAATCAAAAAAAGCAAAAAGGAGGATTTGTGGGATGGAGAGAGAGAGAGAGAGAGAGAGAGAGAGAAGGGTTGCTGAGAAATGAAGATCTGAATGAAGCTAAACAGTATTTTGTTTTGTATTTGCTCTGCCAAACCAAGCTGTTGTGAATCTTTGTTTTATGTTGAAGTAAGGCAACATTTTTTTGTTTCACTAAACATTGTTTGCCTGGAGTTTTTTCTGAGGGTTCCCCCCCCAAAGCCATGGTTTGCTACAACACTGTTACAGTCAACTAATTCCAATCCATCCTCACTCCTTCTTCCAGTCTATGAACTCTTTCCTACAAACCTTTACTGTCAGAACATTTATCTCATCATATATAATTCATCTGTTCCATTAATGTACTCTCTTCTGAATTTCCCCCTCTGATAACACCCTCATCTTCTTTGATTGCTTTATACTGCATATCCTCTCTAGCTGTCACCCACGCTTTCCATCCTCCTGATACCTGGCCTTTTTCTCACACCTCAAGGTTCCTCTTGTGCTCTGATTAGCTTTGGGCCTTCTAGTATACCTGCTGACTCTTTGAAATGCAATAGGTCATCTTCCAGTTCACAGTTCATCCAGCACTTTGGAAATTATACCTGTTTCACTACATCACAACAGAAATGCTCTTAGGTGTGCATGTTCCAAATTCTCACCCACCATTACACATGCATAATTATTTCCTTCACCCTCTAATCTACCCACTCACCTTTCATCCTCCCTGTGTGAAGACTTTCCCTTCATTTCCACTCAGAGATCAATCTTGTCCACTCAACATCACTGCCTCATTTACTCCTGTTCCCCCTTTGTGCCCAACCATTCCCTTTCCTTCCCTTCCATTTTCTCCAGCAGAGCTCTGTCATCATGTCCTCCCTCACTCTAGCATTCTTAATCACTTGCAGTTGAGTATTTGCCCTAGCCATGGTGCAGAAGCATCTGTCATTTGTGTTACATAGAAACATAGAAATATAGAATTTGACAGCAGATAAGGACCGCTTGGCCCACCCAGTCTGCCCATTTCCCTACCTAATGGATAAGCTGCAGATCCTAGCTAACCAACAGCCAACTTCTTCAAACTCCACCCCCTAGAATTGCCTTATGCCAGTCCAATGCGTTCTTGAATTCCACCACTGTTTTTGACTCCACAATCTCCTCAGGAAGGCTGTTCCATGCATCCACAACTCTCTCCATGAAAAAAATGCTTCTTCACATTACCTCTGAGCCATCCCCCAAGCTTCAAATTTGCCCCCTTGTTCTTGCATACCTCTTTTTCTGAAAGATGCTACTCTCTTGGACTTTGTTGATTTCCCTGAGGTACTTGAAAGTTTCTATCATGTCCCCCCTCCTCCCTCCGCTCCTTGAGGCTATTCATATTGAGATCCTTAAGTCTCTCTTGATATGTTTTCTGGTGCAGACCCTGCACCATATTAGTTGCCCTCCTCTGGACTGCTTCCATCCTGTCTATGTCTTTGCGGAGACTGGGTCTCCAGAACTGCATGCAGTACTCCAGATGGAGTCTCACCTGCTGTCTGTAAAGAGGGATAACAACTTCCTGTTTTCTACTGGTGATGCCTCTTCCTATGCATTCCAGTATCCCACCAGCCCTTCTTACTGCCCTCTCATATTGCTTGCTCACATTTAGGTCATCTGATATGACTACCCCCAGGTCCATTTCCATTTTTGTTGTTGTTAGTATCTCCCCCCCCATTGTGTACTCTTCCCTGGGTTTTTGTTTCCCAGGTGCATTACTTGCACTTCTTAGCATTGAATCTAAGCTGCCATACATTTTGACCATTCCTCCAACCTTGCAAGTCACTTCTCATCCTTTCCACCCCACCTTGTGTATCAACTCTGTTGCGAGATCTTTGTGTCGTCTGCAAAGAGACATACTTTCCTTCCAGTCCCTCTGCAATATCGCCTATAAAGACATTAAAGAGGACCGGTCCTAGTACTGAACCCTGTGGTACCCCACTAGTAACCCCCTTTCTTCAGAGTGGACTCTGTTTACTATTACCCTCTGTGTCCTGTTCTCCAGCCAATTCTTTACCCAGGCTACCATCTTGGGACCCATTCCCAGGCTGGCCAACTTGTATATTAATTTTTTGTGTGGGACTGTGTGAAACGCCTTGCTAAAGTCTAGGTAGGCCATGTCTACAGCCCCTCTCTGATCTACTACTTTGGTCACCCAGTCAAAGAAATCTATTAGATTCATCTGACATGACCATCCCGCTGTGAATCCATGCTGTCTTGGGTCCTGCGTTCCTCTGGCCTCTAGGTACTCAACAATTCTTTCCTTCAGAAGTGATTCCATCATTTTCCCAATCACTGAGGTTAAACTAACAGGTCTGTAGTTTCCTGCTTCTGCCCTGCTCCCACTTTTGTGAAGTGGAATAACATCTGCCCTCCTCCAGTCTTCAGGTACCACCCCATCCTCCCATGATTTATTAAAGACGGTAGTCAGTGGTGTCGCTAGTTATACCCTTAGTTCTTTTAGAATTCTGGGATGAATCCCATCAGGCCCCATTGCTTTGTCCACCTTCGGTTTTAAGAGTTCCTTCAGAACCCTTTCTTCTGTGAAAGAGCTGGTATGAACCCACGTATCCAGCGTGTTTCTGTTATTTGGTTTAGGTACCCCCCCTTTTATTTGTGAATACTGAGCAAAAGTATTCCTAATATTGTAAAAGTGTTCTTAATATAATTACTCTCCTCTAACAAAGACTTTTCTCCCTTTATACCTTTTTGGATCTCAGTGTGCCTTTTGACTCTATTGCCTACTGTAGCCTCCTTGAATCACCTCGAACACTATGCTGCATTCTCTGATTCCTTAACCGCTATGTTCTGCTCATATATGTCTTACCTCTACTACTTATTTGTGCTAGCTTGTAACTATGCCTCACCCCAAAATCCTCTTAGCTATGGTAGTTCTCATGGCTCTATTCTTGGACACCTTGTCTTCTTCATCAATCTGTTCCCATTGGGGCTACTCATTTCTTGATTGAAGCTCAACTGTTACTTATACTTGGAAAACTACTACTTGTCCATCTCCTATGAGTCTTTTCTTGACCCAGCCCCTCTTTTCTTATCATAATTCCTTGACCAGAACAATGCCTGGCTCTGACTAAATTTCTTACAGCTCAATGTACCCAAAACTGAGGTCCTCCTTTAGGGCAAGGCATCTCAAAACTCCTCACTTTTGTGTTGCTTTCAACTCCTAGCTTAAGCACACTGTCCTGTAAGCTAGTGAGTTTTGAAACTTTTTTCACTGTACCATCCATGGCTCTGTCCACTGTGTTTAAGTTTTGCTTAAATTGTGACACATATCAAGAGATAGTTTTCATAAAAGATAGTACATATCATTACCTATTATTTTACTTAATGTTATGTTTTGCTGGTAATTTAGTCAAAGTGGAATGCCAAAACATGATAGGATATACTATTGTGTCTATTCACATACTTTAATTTACAGCATACTCTGAAGTATATGAGTTGTTCTATGTCCTTAATACTGTCTTCAAGATAGGTAGGCATTATGAATAGTAAATAGGTTGACAGCTTCTATTGGTACTCTACTGGCATGGAAATGGATATGTGTAGGAGGACAGTCAGTTTCTATGTACATGAAAATTACACTACGTTATATGCAAAACTAGAATAACAATGCAACGCACTTTTGGATGTTAAACAACATAACGTTTTCCAGGTTTGACAGTAATCATGGTAATAAGGTAATACCACTGCAGTCCCTCTCAATTATTGTCAGATCTACAGAGACTATACTAAAGAATGCTTTCCAAACACCAGGAAATAGAATGATCATTTGTTTTGCCACTGCATGCCAATATGAATTTGAGGGTCCTGTTCTCTAAGAATTTTCTTTTCACTTTTTATAGGCCATGATCTAAATAAACCACAAGTGAACTGATTTCTGTAGCCAAAGTCCAGTTGCAAGTGGACAGCTTTCCACATTAAAAGACACCCATAGCAGTTCAGCACAAATAGCAGCTATAAGATATAGACCTAGGCTTGGAAGGCAGCAAGAAGTTTGTATCATTAAAATGGACAAATAGTCATTGCAGCACAGAAATAATACTACTAGAAAGTTATTAGAAAAGCACCCCAATCTGTGAGAAATGGTGAGTTACAGTGAACCAGTTTCAGCAGATGGAAACGGTGCCACACAAGACTGCAGATTTTTGACGTACTGTAAATAGCTACGGTGGCTTGTACTTAATGGTGTTCCTTGAGGAAATACAGTGGCATACAAAAGATGTTTAAGAAGATATGCAGACCTGGAAGAAAAACTGGTGCAGAAACAGTTAAAATGCTCAGCATCTCCACTCACGTTCCACACCCTTGGTTATCTCCTCTTAATGATTTTAAGTGAGGCAAATGATTTTTTGTTTAAAATGGGCATGTAAGAAATGGAAACCGAGTTAAAATATGTTGCATCATTGTAAATATTGCATCTAATAAGATGCATCAAAAAAGAACATTAGTATTCATTATTTTCAAATAATTTGCCAGAGGTTCAATCTATTCTGTTTTGATTCCATTTAGACCTGGCCCCTGGGGTTTAATGTGTAGCAGGATGGGTCTCTCTCTCACTCTCTCGCTCCCTCATCCTCTCATTCGCTGTCTTTTTGCAGGACACAGCCTCCACTTCACTATGGAATGAAGTGGCTTTCTCTGGAGACTACTGTGTGGCAAGGGGCACTGCTATTACTGTGCTATTAGTGTTGCCACAGAAGCTATGTTTGTTTAGAAAAGGAACAGGCTCAATTGCCTCAGAGAAATAATTGATTCTCACTCCAGAAGGGGCACCCCATCATGTAAGATTTGAACTCCACTGTGAAAGTAGCTCGAGTAGCCTGTATTGGGTGTACCTTCACTATACCAGGGCTGCAACTAAACAAAGAGCTAGACTACCCGATACTATCGGTTCCTTGCTGTTCATGAATAGCAAATATATCACAGAGCAAATTACGTAACTGATTGACACCAGATGCTAATTGAATTACAGGTATATAACTAAATAAAAGTGATACTTCTAACACATCACAAAATAATTAGAAGGATGCTTTGCAGTGCAATGTTCCTTAACAGCAATAAGCAAGTCATGCAGTTTTCAGGAGATACTGTTGCAACTAGAACAAAGTGCTGTTACTGTGCCATTGACAAGATCAGGGATGGAAAGCAGAATGCCATGAAAAAAAAATTCGGACCCATGCAAAATATAAGGAATCCTGAGAAAATGTTTTATGCATTCCCTACTGCTTGTCCTTTCTGTGACGCTAACAATATTACTGCTCACTGCTTACTGATCTTGAAGGCTGTCTGGGTACTTAACAAGAATATTGTTGCATTTCCTTACCAGCGTGATACCTGCCCATGCATGTGTGTTAGGAGTAGTTTAATGAAAGCTTTATATATGTGAGGTAGTGTGGTCTACTTGTTGAAGCAGTGGTTTTGGAATCAGGAGAATCACAGGTTCAAACCCTGTTGGAGTCAAATAGTCAGTGTATGACGTTAGGCAAGTCACTTAACCTCACTGTGCTCCAGTCCACCCAACTGCAGAAATGAGTAGAAGCGATACCCCATTGGAAACTAGATGCAGCTTCTCAACTGGGCTATCCTGGATAAAGAAACTGAAAAAAATTCTAAACTATTTGATAGCTCAGAAACACTTCTGACTTTCAATCATTTACTGCATCAAAGATACTCAAGAAAATTAATGAGAACCTGTGGACCCTAAGAGGCAGCTAGGAAAGTGTCTCAGTCTCAGCTTTCAGTGTATCATTCAATCCAGACAGAAATAATTATCAGATTATAGTACTGACTCACTGATACTTGAATTTGAGCGTAACAGTCTATTTGTTAATTATATCATCTGTATAACTGAGTCAGGTTGCCTTGTGGGCATCATTTATAGCTATGAAGAAAGCTTAGTGTCCCCACTTACAGTGACTTGTCGACCTGTCTCCACAGATAAGTGTCTGCAGATCAGACAACATGATGAAGCACAGTCGTGTCAGATTAATACAGCTAAAATATTTTAAAGAGTTTTTAATCCAGTGATGTAATATGAGGAGAAACAACCAGTGGCATTTGGTAGGCTCTCATCCTTAATTGCCACTAGTTAAATTGATACTGTTTATTTGGTAAGTTTCATGGGAGAGCAGGAGTTTATCAGAATGTGCTGGAATTCTATTGGTTCAGACCGGTGCCTTTGTCAGTTTTTTTTAAACTAGTTATGTAGCAACTCAGTATTACAATGACAGAAGGGATTCGCAGTCCATCTTACACAGCAACATAGATACTGATGGTACAAAAAGTCCTAATAACCCATCCAGTCTGCCCATGTCCAGTAATTGCCTGCATCCACAGCCAGCTTAATGCTGGACTGAGGCTAGTCTACAATGCCCTGGACAGTATTTGGACACCCCCTCCATAGTCCCCTCACTTTCTTCTTTTGACAGTCCAACCTCCCTCCCTCCTTCCTTTCTCTGGTTTGGACTATTCCTGCATGTCTATCCCACCTGTGACTGATCCAACGGACTCCACACCACAGTCTTGTCTACCCTTCCTGCTACATGATACACAGCAATGGACTACAGCCAGTTTGGACAAGCATCCACGTTTACAGAAGAAACATTGCCCTTACACATGATTTGTAGTTCTCAAGGGTTTTCTCCCTTGGGAATCTGTCTAGTCCTGTTTTGAAAGCCTGGATGCCATACGAAAAACATCAGGACCCATAGAAAATAGAAGGAATCCTAGGAGCTGTGTTAATGCATTCCTCCTTTTTATGTTTTCTATGATGCTAGCAACATTATCATGTTGTACAGTGTTAGTTTCTGCAACCACACTAGGAAGGTTATTCATTACAGTAACCATAATCTGTGATTTCTAATGTTTCCCCCTTACTTTGCCCTCCCACCCCATTTAAGAGCATGCCCTCTACTTTTGCTTGACTCACCAGTTCAAACATAAAATATTTGCATATAGTTGGTGGTTTTGTCATTGAAAGTAGTAACTAGTGTATAAAATACTACAGTTTTGTCTCTTTCACTTTCTTTCAGGGATCCCTGATGATATCATACCTAGTTTTAGTACATGAAAAATGCATATTTGTTTAAACTGTGATTGCATGGCAGGGTACTCAGTATTTTGTATTCTCTTTCTAATTACAGAGAGCCATTCGGGTCCGCAGCCACTCTATGGAGACCATGGTGGCAGGTCATAAGAAGCCCCATAGTAGTGGGATTCCAGGCAGCCTGAGTGGGGGAATTACACACAGCACGGGAGACAGCACCAAGAGCACATATTCTGTGAGTACAGTATACTAACTGCAGCATGTTGAGTACTCCTGAGGATGGAATGTCACTGAGATGGAGTTAGCTAATCAAAATTCAGACCTTTCAAAAGGGCTTAGAACATATTAGTAACAGTACACCAAGATGCGCCCTCAGGAGTGGGTGATAACTACATTTATGTCATGCAGAGTTTAAAAAAAAAAATCAGGCTATTGGGATCTTGTTTCACTTGGTTTTGTTGACTGGATTAGCTTGCTGGACCATTCATTCCTTGTTCAGGAGTGCCCCAGAATCAAAAATCGTACATACAACAGCAATAAGTATATTGTTTAATACAGTATAAAATTACATCAGTACAATCAGTATAAAACAAGATTTGCAAACAAACAATTACAAGAGTTCCATTAGTTGTTGCTTACAGTACAGCATTAAACTGTTTGATGTTGCTGACTCATTTTAATTTCTTTGGTAACACATTTCATGCTTTAGCAGAGTCTGTCCTCAGTGTTTTCTAAACATATTGTTGCATACTTAGAATACACCATGAAAAGCCTCTGTGTCACATATAAATACACAAACCAAATACCAGTGTAACAAAACATGTATGTGAAGGACCTGGTTTGAAGCCACATTCCCAGAATTCTACATAAACTGATGACGTTGCAGCATTGGGAGAGACATTTTCTATTAGAGGATCTGCAATGAACAGGAATCAAAAGAAGTGCACTTGGCTTGCATCACATAGGAGTGGAAGGAACACCTTCTCAATTGGAGCAGTGGAATAAGCTGACCCCTTCTGGTGATACCTATGTACAGCAGAGGCCAGCAGAAATGTGAGACTGCCATTTGTTCAGAAGTCGGTGCTTTTTCCCCATAACCTAAGCAGCTAGTTCTGGTGCAGCTGAACCTTTCCCTGTCATGTTTACCCAGAGGCTTCTAGGAGTTGCTGCAGGGAAAGGGGCAATGTGGGGGAAGGGACTATGTCACCTCACACATGAATCTTAAATAAACTTCCAGTCAGACAGTTCAGCCTAAGCTGGGTTCAAATCCAGGTCCCCAGAATGGAAGGATTGTGATCTTTTTATTCTTGTTTCCACAGCCCCCTGTGATATTAACCAAAAGTCAACTGAGGAGTCCAGTTAAAAGGAGATCTGGATTATTCCCACGGCAACATGCAGTATCTGAAAATCAATCAGAAAGCAGGACACGAAGGTGAGCTGAGCTGATATAATGCTTATCCTAGGACTGTTTCATTAAAATGTCACCTGTTCCTTACAGAAACACATTGGAGTACATTAGAATTTGATGGACCTGTGTAATGCAGGAAGAGAAATGGGAATAGGAAAATAGTGAAGAGAAGACCTACAGTAATGGCTTGCATGGGAGCAGATTAATTTGGGATATGCAATGGTTTCACTTGAAATGTGCCAGTTATTTTCATGACAGAGGGGACAGAACAGCAACTCAGAAGTGGCAAAGCCACAGGGTGAGTTATGTAAATCCTGCCCCCTCAAAATTTATGATAAGTGGCATATTTTGCATTAAGCCATTACGTTTCCAATCTATGCAATGTATTTTAAATTGAAAAGCTTTTTAAATGCTCTTTTTATGACAAAGTAACTGCAGAAGGATGCAATGTCATCAGACATGGTGCAAGATGTTCTATTGTCCCGAACTGCAGTTTCGTCTGCGTCAGAGGAAAATAAGCAGATGTTAGCAATCGCATTCCAACATTTTGTTCCTGATATATACTGTCTGAAAACAGTATCACAGACAGAATTACATGTGTTGCTCAGGGCTCAGGGGCAATAAAGACTTCAAATGTGGCAGAAGTCCCATAAAATATCTTGTACAACTGTTCTACATGATAGAGTAACATTCCAGATTTCCAACCCTAATCTAATTTGAATTGTTGAGACTGAGGCCAAATATTCAAACTGCACCAGGCTGTGGCGCAAGTGTGGGCGCAGTTCAACTTGGCTGCGCAGGGATGTGGACTGGGCCATATTCAACGGAGCTGTGCCATGGCACAGCATCGTTGAATATCGCACCCTAGCCACACCCAGTGTGCATGGCACAGTGGCACTGCACCATTGCAAGTGGCCAAAGTGGAGTATGGGGATGTGCTAGCACAAGTTCCATTGTGCTATGCACAGCAACCATGATATTCAAAACTTGACATGCAAATGGTGCCATAATGTATGCAAAGTGCACATGGGGCCATCTGCATGTCATTATGGCCCTATTTGCATGCAGGTGCGCCGATCCCCGATGACTTGCGCCTGGCACCCTGCCAGGCAGCAGCCGTTGGAGGCCAATGCCCCCGCAACCTGATCGCGGGCATTTGTAGTAAAAAAATAACTATTCTGCCCAATATCCCTGGTGGTCCAGTGGACTGCTATCTGCCCGATCATGGGCATCTGTGTAAAATAGAAAAATTTCCTATATCTCTGGTGGTCTAGGGGTACCTCCCCACCGCCCACAGGCCACCGCCCGCTCCCCCCCAGTCAGCCAGTGGCGGCAGCACCCCTGCCTGCCGCCTTGCACACCGGCTGACACCGTCTGTGGGTTGACACCCACTGGTTCTAGCGTAAGCCCGGTGGATGAGCTCATGCTGTACTGCTCATTCCAGATATGTGAATGAATTCACATATCTTGAATGTAAAGCGTATGGCTGCACTCATTGGCTCATGCTGTAAACCAGTGGTGTACAGGCTACCAATGGTGTCAGTCGGTGGGCGGCGGGGCATCAGGTGGGTGGGGTGCTGCCGCCAGATGACCGGGGAGTGGGCGTGGCTTAGTGCACGGTAGGGTGGGTGACCAAGAGATAGGAAATCTTTCTATTTTTACATGGATGCCTGCGGTCAGGCAGATAGCAGTCCACTGGACCATCAGGGATATAGGAAATCTTTCTATTTTTACACAGATGCCCACGATCGGGCAGATAGCCATCCACTGGACCACCAGGGATTTAAGAAATCTTTCTATTTTTACACAGATGCCCGCAATCGGGCAGATCGCGGTCCACTGGACCACCAGGGATATAGGAATTATTATTTATTTATACAGATGCCTGCAATTGGGCAGATAGCAGTCCACTGGACCACCAGGGATATAGGAAATCTTTCTATTTTTACACAGATGCCCGCGATCAGGCAGATAGCGGTCCACTGGACCACCAGGGATATAGGACATAATTCTTCTTTTCTTTTTTACAGATGCCCGTGATCGGGCATGGGGGCACCACCAGGTGTGGCCAGAGCTCAGGTGGCCACCCACAGGTGGCAGCTGCCATGTTGCGCCCTGCAATGTGGCAGCTCACCTGTGGGTGGTCATCAATTGTTCCTTTTTTTGGGGGGGGATCAACTTTGTGTTGGCACAGGTAGGGGTTGTGCATGCATGGCTCTGCACATCCTGGGCTAAATGTCGGGCTGTACAGTGCTTATGCATGGGCACATGCATGCTGCACTGCAACATTACTGATGCACTCCGTGCATTGGGATTTGTGCCGCTCCCTTTTCCCTTTTGAATATTGCACCGGGGCACATCAGTGGGTTGCGCATGGTGCAACAGTATTACGCCATGCACAACCCTTTTGAATATCTGGGCCTGAGTGTACAACAAAAGATCTGAACAAGAGACATTGCTCCTTGTGAACAAAAGGCCTAAACTATCTATTTTTAGATTTCCAGATGAAGCTCATACCCCAGTTGGCCAAATGCTTGCAAATGTTCCATAAAATGGTTATGTTCACCAAACAAATCCACCTTAATAACATGATCTCTAGCCCACTGAAAGTGAGTGAGATGACTGATGACATCTCCTTCTGTGAAACAGTCTGATCCATGCCATGTTTATTCTGCATATCTCAATTCCACATCATCTGGAAACATCCCCAGAGCAGCCACTGACCAGGTTAAAAACTGAAGTGGTTTGATAACAATTTAAAGCAGCAGCACAACAAAATTGGGCAAAAATTGGGCCCCACATGTTTTCACTATAAAAGGTTCTAGACATCTCCTAGGTTCATTCAGTACTAACATTTTGAAGTTCCACTAAACTCTGAGTATTTTATAAACATTTCAATTTATTTTTTTCTCAAGAAAAAAAGATGGCCTCCACATTTGGCTTAGAAATGTCACTGTAGACCTGTTAAGGGTTAGGATCAAGAAAGATAACAAAAACTCATGATAAGCAACATAGAAAGTGCCTAGAAATGCAGATTTGACAGGCATGCTAACATTTTCATTAATACTGTAGTAGCTGAAACTAACTTTTTGGAAAAACATCTCTTGTTGCACTGCTGCTTTAAAGAATCCTTATAGTGGTGATAAATGGGACATACTGCTGTAAGTAATGGTTCTTGATGCAAGTCTTCAGCATTCAGTTTGAATGGGGCATATGCACTGACTCATGTGAACTCTGACACAGTTATAGAAGAGTCATAAATGTTGTAGATATGTAGAGAAAATAACTCACGAGCATTTATGTTGTTCCTCAGTGACGCTACTTCAAATGCACACAAAACTCCTGACAGTGGACACATCTCTCAGGACATGAAATCAGAAACATCCTCTAATCCTAGCTCACCTGAAATATATGTCAGCAAAGAAAGGTAGGTACAAGACAGATGCTTTCATCTGTACGTAAGAGTAAACTTGTGTAGATCTGTCAATCTTTTAGCAATAACAATGATATGTAGTTTATGACTGGGTCTAGTTCTGCCCCTTCAAAGATCCTGTTGTGCATGTTCCAAGTTGTTGTGCACATTCTAGAAATGTTGTGTAGGTTCCAAGTCATCTTCGCCTCTGTTCAAACTGTTCCTGCTTGTATTGTCTCCCACCACATTGTCTCTACATAGAGGATAATGTATGGGCAACAGTTAACAACAGCGCTATGTACACATTGAGAGGTTGTCATAACAACCTGATAGATCTCGAGAGTGCAGCTTGAGAGGTCTATGGTCATCATGGCAACCTCAAGAAGTGTATATAGCATTGTTGTTAACTGCTGTCCATACATTGTTTTGTATAGTGTATGGGGCACAGTTTTGGTTCTGTGGTTGTGCAGGTTAAAATACATATTAACTGCTAATTTGAATCATTTCATACTGTCACAGAGACTTAGACTTACTTAATTATGGCTGCGGCTGACATCGCTGTGCCTAGTCGGCAGTTTGAAACACCAGCCAGATATGGCGTATAGCAAACAATGAGTGCACTGAATGGTGACTGAAGCCCACCAAGTTATGGACTCTGCTGCAGAAGGCTCCAAAAGAAAGGTACATGGGGAATAAAGGAAAAAACAACTTTCAAAATAAACTGTAGAAAGAAGAAACAAGTGGTCAGTGCAGCTGTCTGGGCAACAGTTGCACGAGGGCATTCCAACTTGTTGTACCATCGATGTGACGTACTAACGATGGTATAATTTATTTATTTACTTAAGTTTTTGATAAGTTGTTGTGCACATTCTAGACAACAGCAATATTATGTCACATTAGCTTTTGCTTGAATTTCATGAATAACAACATTCTACCACACACTATAACTGCACTTCACTCATGAATGCAAAAACCAAAAGTAAAACTTGTGGCAGCCACGGTCAAGAAAATATTAACTTCAACTGTTTTCAAACTCAGTCCATTCACGTGCTGTCTCATGCCACACTGTCTCCACAATTGTGCTTCACTTGTATTGTCATGTGTATGATCTCATCTGTAAGCTGTACTATGGTGCATATTAAAAGTAAAGCCAAGTATATTCAAAAAGAAGAGTAAAAGCCATGGCATCTGTGGTCTTTTCAAAATCAAATCAAATCATCTTTGTTTTTATAGCACCTTTCAAAACCAAGGCGCTGTACATAAAAACCATACAAAAAAATAAAATTTAAGAACAGACATTAGAACTATCATCTACAATTAAGAAAGGCTAAGCCAAACAAATATGTCTTTAACTCTATTTTAAATCTATCGACAGTTGGGCATTCTCTCAACCAATGAGGTAGAGAATTCCACAGGGTTGGCGCTGAAAAACAAAAAGCATGAGATCCAGATGTCTTTAATCAAACCCTGGGAATCTCCAGCAATCCCTCGTTGGTGGAACGGAGAGGATGGAGGGGCAGTAGGGTATCAGGAGATCTTTCAGGTTACTGGGTCCCTGATCATGTAGGACTTTAAAGGTTAGTAAACCAACCTTAAAGGTGATCTGCCATGAAACAGGCAGCCAGTGCAGTTCACAGAGCACGGGTGTAGTATGACTGGTTCTAGAAGTCCCAGTCAAAAGCCTGGCTGCCACTTTCTGCTCCAGCTGCAGGTGGCAGATATCAACCCCAGGTAGCCCTAGTAGAGGGAATTGCAGTAATCAAGATGGGAAGTGACAAAGGCATGGACCAATGTTGGAAGATCACCCGGAGGGACCAGGTGTTTCACCTGGGTGATATTCTTCAGGTGGTAAAAAGAGGATTTGACAACAGCTGACACCTGAGATTTTAGGGTCAAACCATCATCAAAAATAACACCCAGGTTATGGACCTGACCAGAGGTAGAGAGCAGCACACCACCAAGTAATAAACCTGATGGTTGTCCAGCTCCCAAGCCCACCCCCGGATGACCTGGATCCACTACCAGTACCTCAGTCTTATCCGGATTTAGTCTCAGCAAGCTGGAATTCATCCAGAGTCTGATCTCAGCAAGGCAATTATTTAGCACAGAAAGTGCATCATCTTGTCTGGGCAGAAAGGACAGATACAGCTGAGTATCATCTGCATAGCAGTGGAATCCCAGACTGTATTGCCTGATGATATCTCCCAATGGCAGCATATACACTGCAAACAACATGGGAGCTAAAATGGAACCCTGCGGTACCCCACAAGGCAGAGAGTGAGCACCAGAGGAATAAATTCCATTGGCAACTCTCTGCAACCTGTCCATGAGGTAAGAATGGAACCATTAGAGGGTTGTACCTGACAGCCCACAAAAGAACCGCAGGCACTCCAATAGCACACCATTGTCTACAGTGTCAAATGCAGCAGACAGATTGGGAGGACCAGAATGGTACGTGCCTTTCGATCTCTAGCCATTAGGAAGTCAATCAATACCCGGACAAGAGCAGTCTCCGTGCTATGCTTCTTCCTAAAACCAGACTGGAAAGTGTCATAGACATTGTGAGTTGTAAGATGATCATCCAATTGCAACGCAACTGCCTTTTCAATAACCTTACCAACAAATGGCAGGTTAGAGATAGGCTGGTAGTTAGCTAGACAATCTGGATCCAAGGAGGATTTTTTAATGAGTGGTTAAACAACTGCCTCCTTGAGGGGGTCAGGAAAAATAACCCTCTCCAAAGACTTCCAGATAATGTCAGCACGGATTGGGTAGATAACTTCTACACATCCCATTAAAAGAGGCATAGGACCTGGATCCAAACTACAACTGGTTGGTCGCAATGCTTGGATGATCTTCACAATGTCAGTGATCTCCAGCCAGCTAAAATCTGACCAGACAGACCGAGTACATGCCACCTCCTGTTGACCACTCCAATCCCTCATAGGGGAGGTCAGACCGATGCCAGACCTGATGCTGGCAACCTTATCTGCAAAAAAATGAGCAAACTCCTCACATCTAAGCTGAGAAAAAGCTTCTCTGGGCTGGAGACAAACTGGACTGCACAGTCTGTCAACAGTCCGGAAAAGCTGAGCCGGTCGATTCTGTGCAGCAGAAATCTCCCTGGACAAGAATTCTGCCTTCTTATGGGTGATTTCTGATTGATAGCCATCATAATGTGCCATCAACCTAAGCCTGTCAGCATCATGGGCGGACTTCCACCAGACTCTCTCAAACCTTTGGCCAACTCACCTTAACTCCTTCAAGGAGCCATCAAACCAGGGGCTCCTTGAACGAAGGGTGAGAGGCCAAACATGAACTGGAGCAATCTTGTCCACAGCATCTCTGACAGCCTTGTTATAGGCTAGTACGAGATTGTCTGGACTCATGCATTCATCCGACAAGCCCGATAGATCCAGCACCACCATTAGGTCACTGGGATTAATGCCCCTTAAAGGGCGGTACTGAACCATCTCCGTATGGGCAGACCTATTAGGGGAAGCCCTGAAACTAAATCCTTATGGTGTGATGGTCAGACCATAGAAAATTCACTCAAACCATATCCTATGAAAATAAAAATATGGACAACCGTATAAAATTCGCCATGTGTTTCCATCTCAGGAATGAGATAACAGCATGGACCTCTAGAGCTTCATTCTCAAAGTCAAAAGCTGTCATCTCAACCCCACAATGGAAATACAGCCTTGCTGTGTTTGGTTGCCCATACATTGTTATAGATGTATGTAAACAGTCTGTGAAAAGTGGTGCCATCTTGATTCGAGAAGCTCAGAAAATGTAGTTTTATTTAACTATTTTGGGGATACAATAAAAAAGTTTTAATTAAACAAGGCAAGTGCTTTTGCTCCAACCACTAACAGTAAAATGTCTTCAGTTCCTTTCCTCCACAATTTTGTTTGCCTTCAGAAATTGATGCAAACTTCCCACATAACATGCAAATCTCTCTCTTGCGTCATCAAAGCTCAAGCCTGACTCCATGCTAAAACTAGCTATTTTATTTCTAGCACACTCAAAGTGGAGCACCAGGATCATGGCAACAGTGCTGTGTAGCCAAACAAACCAATGAGAGAAATAAAAGCACCCGTCGCCCCATCACAGAGACTCTGGACCAACAGGTACAAATCCAGCAGGGATCACAAAAGTCTCTGTGGTGGGGCAATGGCTGCTTTACTTCTCTAGCTTTTGTTCCACCTCATTGCTAAGGTAATGTCTGCAAGCTCGACTTGGCCAGATACACATCAAGCTCTTGCTGGGAAGTAACACATCAGGCAAGAAGCATGGCACATACCACAAAATAACCTTAAAGGGAAGCAGCACATTCAGCTGTCAATCATGCTGGGTTCTGTACAATCCCCAAATTAGGGGGTTTAATCATAAATGAGAACTTTTAGTTACCTGCTTGTTAGTAATTTCCATTAATTATAATGCTGCCATAACGTCCGATATATAGGGACAACCACAGCCATCCCATGCACAGAAGCCAGTTTCCTTTGCCCTTGATATGCTAATTTGTGCTGCTGACCTCTGCAGCACAAATTAGCATACTGAGTGCCCCGGAAGCCAGAGAGGGAGAGTTTGATCTATGTCTCCCAGCACTTCTTGTATTTATTATGTGCATTCTGTTGGTGTGTGTGTTCTTCTTTTGTTTCTAAGTTTACCCCTTTAAAGGAGTACTATACCTTCATATCTTGTAAATTTTTATTTATTTATTTATTTATTTGTTAACTGGGTTGGGACACTGGAACAAGCCTTTTTCCAGGTCTGACCCAGAGACAATTACAATAACAAGAACAGCAACATTCAACATGAAACAATAAAAAAACAAGTAATTTAGCAGGTTCAAATTGAGTTTTCCAATAGCAATAACTTCAGCTTCCTTTTAAATACAACTAAAGATAAGGAGAGATGAAGAGTCACTGGCAAAGCATTCCAGAAAGAGGGTGCTGCAACTGAAAAGGACTGCAACCCACACTGATTTCTGTGAATTATTGTTGTTAGTAAAATACCACTAGCCGATCTTAACTTGGAAAGAGTGGAATAGACTTCCACCAAGTCACAGGGGAAAATAGCAGAGGGAAGATATGCATTTATAAATCAAGCAACCTAAAAAGTACTCAATCCTACTTCTAGGGATAACCGACCTAACTGTAGATACAGAGCGCAATGATGGGTTCTAAACGGAACATCCAAAATAAACTGGCAGATATTATTATAAGTTTTGGACAATATTTTAAATTCATTACTGTTAGGATTTAGATACAAATAGCAGACATAATCAAAATGAGGGAGCAAGGAACCCACAGCAATAGATTTTCTAGTCTCAAAGGAAAAAAAGAGCAAAATTTATAAAGAACACCTAATTTTTTAGGTGTTATTTGTTTCCTTGTCAACAGAAAACTGTTGTCATGCATCTGCTGGGGACATATAGCTCGAAGAGCTAAATATGTACATATTGGAAGAGAGAAGGGACCAGGGGGACATGATAGAGGTCTTCAAGTACATGAAGAGGGTAAATAGGGGAGGAACAGTCAGGGTGCTGTGAAGGAAGGAGGAGGGGGCCACTAGAGGGCATGGGTGGAAGCTGGAGGGGGAAGGTTCAGGGGAGAAAGGAGGAGGAGGTGCTACTTCACTGAGAGGGTGGTGGAGCCATGGAATGCACTGCCTAAGGGGCTGGTGGAGGCAGAGACAGTGGAGGGGTTCAAGAGGGGCTGGGACAGGTACAGGGGAAGGGTTCAGGAAGCAAAATCCAATGCAGCAAGAATATCCGGAACTGGGAAGGGAGAAGCCAGAGAAGGTGAGGGGGGCAGCAAGGTCAGCACCCAGGGTGGGGGCTGACCAATTGAGCAGACTCGAAAGACCATTAGGCCTATTCTGCTGGCATTTTAGTATGTTAGTATATATGTTTGCATTAGTTTATTTTCACTGTTCATAGCAGCCCCTGTTAGTAAACCGAGGGCTGCTATTTTCTGACTGTTGACATCTCATTGTGCCTGCAAGTTACATTAGCATATGGGAACATGATGTGTCAGTACCCTTTAGGCTCCACCCTATGCCCGTCTGCATACTTAGAATTCAACAAAACAAGTTGCAGAATGGTGGGGAATACCACATTTACTTCAATTAGCTTTGCAAACTGCTTAGCTGTAATGCAGGATTTTTTCATTTAAACCACATTTAGTCTGTGTGTTTGCAGAATTTTTTTTAGGTTATATGTACTTTCAGTATAGAAATACATGGTGTAAATGGGTATTGTGACATAATTTTCTCATACACTAATGCAGCTGTCAGGGACAATGAGACAACCAGAAAATGGAGACCCCCAGGTTAGTTAAAGGGACTGGTATGAACAATGAAAATAAACTTAAGTAAACACATCTATCCCCAACAGCTACATGAAAAGTGTTGTCTGTTGACAAGGAAACAAATAACATTGACAAAATATGAAGATGTAGTACTCCTTTAAGGAACTGCACCTTTAGGGCCCGATTCACTAAGGGCTCAAAGCGATGCAAGGGACTTGTGTTGGAGGGTCAAATGCAAGAACTGACTTGCAGTGATCTGTGCAGCAATTGCAGTTCAGCAAGGGTGCAAGACACAACCTCCAACATAAGTCCCTTGCATCATCCACACCACGTAATTCAGCTCCCTGGTTTAACCAGCACCAATGTTGCTTATGGGCTTGCACCTAAGCTGTGGTGCAAGCTGACATAAATTGAGAAAACTGTCATAACTGTGCAACTGTTCCTTCATTGGATGCTGCTGCAGAGGATGTGTTTGGTGCAGTAGCACCACAGATCGGTGTTGACACAGGGCTTGATGTAACCCCTGCCTCAACATTCATGAGTCAGGCCCTTAGCATCTAGACATGAACTTCACCACTTTCCTTTCAACTGTCTAGATCTCATTTTGCTATACAAAGAGGATCACTCCTTACAGAGTAACCCCCCCATAGGTACTGTGATTACATTTAAATTAAGTTTTCTATGTGCTACAGCTCACATTGCGGGATGCCGGCCGGTATTAATATGGTATGTTGTGAGAGAACCAAGCATGGCACTATGGGTCCATTGCCCCTAGTGGATGAGACTGCAAACTGGGTGATATGCAGTCACCTCAGAGTAAAAGGTGGACAAGAATGAATGGAGGACAATGAGGTAAAAGGCAGCACATTAAAAAAGACTAGCAAAATCATACTGGGAGCTGGTGGCATGGCTGCAACATTCTATATTGTCAGCAGGGAGATACAGAAGAGTGGATAGGCCAGTGGTCTTCTTCTGCTGATATTTTCTATGTTTCTATGGGAGTCTTATGTTCCACAAATTCCAAAGGTAAGAGGTTTGTTTCAGGTGGGAGGGGATAACATGAGCTGCCCATCACTCAAGGTCAGCTATCCAGAAATGGAGCTGTATATCTAATAGTTACAAACGCAGCTACTCAACTAACAATCCTAGTTGGTGGAACAGTGCAACCATGGAGGAAGAGATGTGCAAAAACTGGCAAATTTTGTTATGCGAAATATTTAGTGAAATTCGCCCATTTCATGAAATGTTTAGTGGAAGTGAAATTCGGAATTTCACCAGTGGACAGTGAAATTTCACAAGCAAAATGCCAAAATGTACCTTTTGCTGGTGAAATTTTGCCACTTTTCCAGTGAAATTTCACAATTCTCTGGCAAAATTCTGCATTTTGCACCTCACAAAATATTTTGCATAATGGTCGCATTTCACTAACTATTTCACACGGCAAAATTGCTAATTTCACTGGAATTTCACAGTCGAAATATAATTTCACAACATCACTACATGGAGGTCCCAAGAAAGCGGGGGGGGGGGGGGGACAATGCGAACAACGGACAGGCATTGCTCCCTATTAAGGAATGGATTGTGTTGGTAATAGTAAATGTGGTTCATTTGTGAAGACTGACTCTGCTCAAAATTCTAAGGTAAGAGTGAACTATGCTGAAGGAACTCCACCCTATGAGTGGATGTTTATTAATATTCAGTTCTTTATTCCTAGGCCCTGTATTAAGCTTAGAGAGAATGACAAAGGAGACATCTCGCGCTCCTCCTCCAGTACGAGCAGCTTCAGCAGCACAGCAGGGGAGAGTGAACCCTTGGAGGAGTATGACAGTGCAGTATGTTTTACTTTTACAGCTTACTATCTGTCCTTTCTTAAAAAAAAAAACATCTTTCCTCTCCTGAAACTTACTTTAGCCTCTGTATAAAAGTGGTTTATTTAAGCAATAAGGCCCGACAAGGTGTGTATTATTGTGTAATAACGTCACTCCTGGGATGGGCTGAAGCACGAGGCAAAGCTGAGTGCTTCCACCACCCCAGGAGTGACGTTATTACATGACAACACACACTTTGGAGTGCCTTATTGCAATTATACAATGGCTTGATTTTATACAAAACAAAATAAAAATAAAAATGTTTTTAGTAGATTTTTAGTGAGGCTGTATATCTTTGTTTCTGAAAAAAAAATCCAAATCATCCAAAAGAGCAACACAGTGATGTTATTGTGCAATATCATCACTGTCTCAGGCACACACTGACCAATCAGAGTCCAGGAAATTTTCTTGCCATTGTATAATATTAATTAATACCTCTAAAATTAGAACACAGCTTATGGCATGTCTACAGCTTTGCCCTATCTATTGACTTCATTCAGGACTGGGTGCAGATACTGTATACTGATGGATTATTTTAAAAAGGAAAAAAATATTTAAGTTGCCTTTTGTTCCCAAGATGTCAAAGTGCTGCTTTAACTCCAGCAAGGAGCTCTTGATGGACAGATATGCCAGGAATAATGAGATCAAACTGGGATCCTTTCTAAAGCAAACCCTATTTTATGTGTATCAGCTGCAGTATATTTGATGGAAAATTAGCAGTGAGTACACTGTAAAAACTCTAAAGGACTTAATTATGAGTTTGGTGGTTGATACTAATTTTGTGTAAGGCAAATAAGCACCTGAATGAATCAAAGCAAGAATTTTGTGTGCAAAGCAAAAGGGAAAAAACAGTTTCCATTTTTATCAATACTGAAGTGAAACAGCAGTACAATGGAAATCTATTCAGTAGAAGTACTGGATTTCATTTGGTAGAGCACCCTTCCCCAGAGGCCTAGGGCATCTAACAATACACACAAATAGCACACTATAACATCAGCACCACATAAAAGAAAAATTCTGTAAGAAAAAATATAAATAATAGAGTATAAAAATGGCAGCAAACATAATATCATAAATTACATGGGACTTACTTGTCAAAAGCTTCTTTGAACAGTTAGAATTTTAGACTCCACTTGAAGGCCTCCACTGACATGCCCTTCTTGTAGGGTACTCAGGAGTGTATTCCATATGTACAATAGAGCAAAATTACATACCCCCTAGTGCTGTGCAAAATTAAAATATAATACCTATTTGGGTCTGATATTAACCAGAAATAAGACCCATTTCTCAGTATCAACCCAGCATAATGTCATACTGTTTTGATATGGAGAAATTGCCTGCCGAATAATCAGCTGCATGGAAACTCATTATGCTGTCACAGAAAAACAAAAACAGCTTTGACAGTGTCTCTCAGTACTGTACACTGTCAGACTCATAGTGCTATCACTAAGTGTCAGTAACTGCTCAAAAGACATTCATACTGATAAACCCTCAAATGTTTTCAGACTCCCAGTCCTGCCTGTTGCTAGTTTTAACAGCTCTAAAAGCTTACCGACAGTACATTTCGTGTTCTCTCTCCAGTTATTTGTTGTTGTTTTTTTTTGGGGGGTTCTAGTTGATATCACATCTTAATATATATTATAAAAAATGAAAATATGGGCGACTGTATGATATTGTACAAATTATTTTTTACACACCCCTCAGTGTGTTTGTCTGTATAAAGACATTCAGTCCCATAGTTTACGTAACAAGATGTGTAAAGAAAATTCATATCACATAGTCACCCATATTTTATTCTATATTTCACTGGTGGAATTTGGGTGGAATGACTGATTCTGCTAACATGAAATTTTGCAAAAAGTTACAGAAATGTTTTGGAAAATTTCACCAGCATTTAAAACTGGAGATTTCCCTCTAACTGTAAAACTGCACTATCAAAATTCTCCATATCTGGTAGGTTCTTAGACAGTCTCACAAAATCTAAGCATGCCTATGTTCAAGTTTCAGCCTCTTAGGGCAGCAGAATTATAAGCAACCACATGTTAGAAAAGTTCACAGACTTTTGCAAATAAATAAATTGTGATATTACAAGACCATGTATCTTTACAACTACTTATAAACTGGGTAAGAAAACCCCTATATTTATTTATTTCAGTTTAGGATTAATACCTTTGAGCCCAGGGCTCATTTACAAAGTCTCCCAAATCAATAGTTAAACAGTACAAAGCAGGACATAACGGTATATATAGGTGAACATAAAATAATCAGCAGGTAAACAAGTGCTTTTACAGCAGAATAGTATTATAGGATTACAATTCCTGTATGTAAGACTACAGGCTAGCCAGAGCAATATCTCAATCTAACACACTAGGAGGGAGAGAGAGCCCAAAGCATCGAGAAGTACTAGGGCAGCCTGGCCGAGGGAACCAGGCAGCATGTTAGCAGCCAGCGGGGTAAAAAGAATGAATCAGGAAGAAAAGTGGGAGCAGCCAATGAACAGCCTTGTCCATTTGAGAGGTGGAGGGTGGGGCACCAAAATGTAAGACCAACACAGATCCACTGTTACAGGCTTAACAAAAGCTAGGTATGACCGTTACCTGGCACCTGCAGTATCTGCTCAGCTCGTATGAGGTTCATCAGAGCCTCCTTCTGATAAACCTCATATGATCTAAGTGCAGATGCTGCCAGTGCTAGTTAATGTTCATACCTAGCTGTTGTTAAGCCTCTAACAGTGGATCTGTGTTGGTCTTACACTTTGGTGGTGCAATCAAGTTCCTGTATTCTACAAACTGTGTTATTGGAATCTTCACCTTCTGTTGTCCTCCACACACTTCTGGATTAGAGTACTACTCTATTCAGGTGTTTTGAATGTTATGTAAGTTGAGTCATTATGGCCTGCCTTCATCAAATACTGTGTTTTTGACAGCTCCTCCAGTCCTAACAGTATGCTCTGCGCCTGCCCACCACACACACACCACCTTATATTTGGTTCTCCCCACATGACTACAGCCCCCCAGACTAATTTGGCATTTGGTGCTGGCCACCTGTTATAGGTTTATGCATGGCCTTCATCAAATACTGTGTTTCTGACAGCACCTCCAGTCCCAACGGTACGCTCTCGCCCGGCCTGCCCACCACACACACCACCTTATATCTGGTTCTCCCCACATGACTACAGCCCCCCAGACTAATTTGGCATTTGGTGTTGGCCACCCATCTTAAGTTTAGGGATAGCCTTCATCAAATACTGTGTTTCAGCGCCCAACGGCATTGTTCCCACCAGGCCTAAGCTACTGTATCATATTTCTCAAGATGTTTGGTGCAGCTGGCAACCTTTGGGGTTTACTCCTCCTATACTGGATCCATCCTTGTAAAGAAGACAGGGAGTGCTATTTGGTTTAGCATTTACTCACTCGAGTGACTGTCACTTGACCCTCCCCTATGTTAAGTCAAAAAGTACAAACGTTTGTGGTGGTGTGCTATCTGAACATAGCAGCATAAGTCACCATAGGGAGTGCAGCACAAAGCACAGCCTGAAACATGAATGTAAACAAGAAAGAGGATGCCTTAATTAAAAGAAAACCAAAAAATAGTACGCAGTCACAGATGAAGTGATGTTTTTTTTTAATGTGACTATTGTAATTTAATTTAGATTTATGTTATAGGTTCATGTTACATTTAATTGTAATTAATTCATTTCAGACTCAGAATCAGTGTGAGAAAGGCAGTAAAGGCAAGGCATCATCATTATCTGTAATCAGCTCAACAGATCAGGAACGAAAAAAGTGTAGCACTTAGCCATCAATTCTGATGGCATTAGAAAGGGGGAGGACATTTGAACCAGCTTCACAACAGGCACAGGAGTTAAACTCAGCTGTAGCATAGAAGGACATGCAGCCATTCCAAATTGTAGATAGGCCTGCTTTCCATAATCTAGTAGAGACACTAAATCCCAGATATTCAATGCCTGATAGGTCCTATTTCTCTGCTAAAGAAATCCAGAGAATGTACAATCTGGTGAGAAAACAGGTGGAGGCTTCATTGGCAGGGGCACAGTGGATTGCTGCTACAACCAATTTGTGGATCAGCACTGGAGGAAGTGGCGAGCCTTACATGAGTCTAACAGTACATTACATAACAAGGGAATGGGAGCTAAAGATAAACTGCCTAAAGACACTCTTTCTTCCAGATGACCACACAGCAGAGAATATTGCTGAATCCTTTCAGGAGCTTCTTGAGGAATGGGCACTAAAGATTGAAAATATGTCTGCAATTACCACCGACAATGGAAGCAATGTTAAAAAGGCATTCAGAAATGTGATGAAAGTCAACTGGTTGCATTGCTTTGGCCACAATCATAATTTTAGCAATTGGAAAAACATTAAACATCAATAAAGTAGAGAGTGCACTTCAAGCATGTCGGCATCTGGTGCAAGGGTTCACTAGCAGCTGGAAGAAAAAGAGAAAGAGTTAAAGAAAAAACAAGCAGAACTAAATGTGCCACAACATTCTCTTGTTCATGATGCAGTTACAAGATGGGGTTCCACATACGCCATGGTGGCCAGGTTTATAGAGCAGCAGGCGGTGTGTGCTGTGTTGGTTTCAGACCAAAATACATGGCATTTGATGCCAAAGGACTCAGATGTAAGTGTGCTTGAGGACATCAATCAAATATTGGGCCCCTTGAATACGTTCACTGACTCTTTAGCAGCAGAGCAATATGTGACAATGTTGGCACTTAAACCATTTCTGCATTACTTAAAATCAGAAGTGTTAAGCCATAGGCAACAGATGGACCACTGGGAAAGCAAATGAGGGAAGCTATGTATGATGACCTATTCACAAGGTAGGAGGAATTCAATCAAATTGAACGCACACTCGAAATTTCATGGTTTACTGATCCACGATTCAAAGCTAATTTTACAGAGGATGCCGAATCTGTTACATCCATGGTAGTACAAGAAGCAGTCAGCCTTTGTATTGCACCAGAGCCACCAACACAAACACACAGTCTGCTGCTGTTGCTTGTCCATGAATGCAAAGGAACATGACCAAATGCTCCTGCCGCTGCTGCTAGTATACTGCCTGCAACGTCTGCTTCCATGGATGGCACCAATAATGACCATGAACATGTGGCAGAAGACTCTTTGTCCGCCTTCTCTGGTGGTATCACAAACAATGTGCATCATTCATCATCACAGCATTCTTCATGCCCTGGGATTTCCACTTTATTAAAACGCATCACTGAAATAGAAAGAATTCAGGTTAAAGGATCAAGGGAAGAAGAAATTCCACTAGAGAGTACAGTTAGAAATGAAATAACTCATTACATGGCCCTGCAATATCTGAATACAGATCTGGATCCTCTTTTGTGGTGGAAAGGTCATGAATCAAAGCTACCATTTTTAGCAAATGTGGCTCGCAAAATGGTATGCATTCCAGCAACAAGTGTGCCACCAGAAAGGGTATTTAGCGCTAGTGGTCTGATCCCAATGCCAATGAGGTGAAGACCAACCCAGAGCATGTAAACATGCTAGTCTTTCTGAATAAAAATTGAAAATAATTTTTGAGAAGTCACTGCAGTTCCTGCACCACCTTCCAAAGAGAATACCACCAGTGGAGGGGGACAAACGGTGTGGATGAAGTCATCTCCACTCACATTTGGATTACATACAATAATATAAGACTGTATCAAGAATAACAACTTCATGGAGGAGGAGGAGAAGGAGGACTTCACTCTTTCATAAACCTAGTTATATTTATTGCGCACACAGCAGTCTTAAAAAAACAAAACACTTGATAGAAATAACTTTATTGAATACTGAAATACTTATGCTTCAACTTAGTTCTAACACTAAAATCAATTTCACATTCAACTTGAATCATGGTGCTGCTAGTGTCTACTCATAATCATTAACAGAATGTTGGTCAGAGTGGCTCCAAGATAGTCTGACACTGCTGGTTATTCCCTCCATTCATATGTGTGTGTGTGTGTGTGTGTGTGCACGCGCGCCCGCTAGATACTCTCTGCCTGGCTGTGACTTCTAGTTCTATGAACTATTTAACTCTTTACACTTCCTGTTGTCTTCTTGGCTTAGTTGAAACTTGTTTGCTAAGCTTAGTTCAAGTCCAGTGGTGGCACCATCTGTGAATTCTGGAATACAGCAATGAATTGATGTCATGTGTTAGGCTCGCTCAATTAAATGTTGTGTGATGCTGTAACATGACAGAATGAAGTACACAACTACTTAAAGAGCCGCTGACGAATGGCACGTTCACTGTCAGCTGCTCTTTATTTCTGTTTTGTTACTTCAGAAAAATGCCTCTATTTATAATGTTATTGCTCTACCCATTCATGCTTTTAGCTATCATAGTGGGTGTTTCTGATTTACATGCTTCTGGTAAGTAAGAATCAGTGTACAGCTGTAGGATGTAGTTAACTATTCTATCCTTGGAGGAAGGAACAATGCATTCATGTTTGATTATAGAACTCTGGGGCTGAGAGTCGATGAGGGGCATAAACTACATCATACAGTTCTAAAAGTGCACTTTACACCAGAGTGTAAATCATAAACACACACACATTACTAAAAGGTCTATATAGATTAACGATAACAGGAATTTAATGAGTAGTACTTGAAAAACTGCTTCTGTTGGGGAAAGATTATTTACATGTTCAGAACAGTTCACCTTAAAGAAGTCAAAATTACTAGTTCCATGAAGAGAAAGAAAATTGTGTACAAACTGTACATGTTAAAGAACAGCTGACGCCTCAGGAGAATTTTACCAAAACATAATATTTAGATGCAGACAAGTCCAGCTTGTATTTCACATTAGTTCTGTATCCTTCCTCTCTGTTGTTTATTATTGAGGTAATCTGCATGAAAACAGGATCTTTGGTCCCGAAGAGTTCATCTATTCCTGCTGCTGTCTCCCTACCGGGGGTCATAATGCACTGCTTGTGACATCTGAATTACTTCCATGGCAACTAACTGTGATGATCATATCACAACAGAGGATTATGACTGGTGGTGTGTGTGGTGGGCAGGCCAGGCACAGACCGTACCGTTGAGACTGGAGGACTTGTCAGAAACACAGTATTTGATGAAGCCATCCATAATGCACTGCCTGTAACATCAGTTACTCCCATGGCAACTAACTGTGATGAACATGTCACAACAGGGGATTGTGACTTGAAGTAGGAGGAGTCAGCTGTACAGGTAGATAGTCCCTGAGAGATAAAGAGCATGCATTCATGCAAATGTCCTTACACGTAATAAATACTGGGGAGGATGACTCTACACTATATATGGCATGGAAGTTGAATTGTACCTCAATATTACGTTTTCCTATTTTTTTTTAAAGGCATCAGCAGCTCTTAAGCTTGAGACTTGACATGAACAGTGTTGTTCATGAAACCAGAAAACAGACTAAGGTTGAGCTTCACATTACTATTTTGGTTAGGACTTGGGCACTAGTTTAAAATATAGAATTTGATTTTATTAAGCTTTCAAGTCTTTCAGTTTTCTAACTGCAGTGTGAACATTAAGGGCCAGATATTCAAAACTTTGCCCAGGGGCAAAATTAGCACTGCCCAGCGGGCAAACTGAGCCCAGAGCACAAAGCAAGCCATATTCAAACGGAATAGCCCAGGGCAAACAGCTTCTGAATATAGCATGGTAATGAGGCCATGCAAACTGGGCTGGGAGTGCAGGGCAAACATTGCCCTGGAATAAGACAGCACTGAATAAAACAACCAGGAAGTGCAACCCACAACAACAACACAGTACACAGCAACGTGAGGGCAGGTACAGGCGAACTACGTGGCCAATGTGTGTGCCAGCAAATGCATGGACTCAGTACAGTTACGCAGGAAGCAGCAGATGAGAAAGAACAGATGATCAAAACTTTACAATATTCCCGTTACCATTAGCGGCCAACACACATTAGCGCCGAGCTACAGTTAGCCTGGAGCAAACACGCTTGCCCGAGCTAAATGTGCCATATTCAAAATGCCATGCAAATGAGCCTACTTAGGTAGTCTCTGGGCAAACAACCGGATTAGCATCTCATTATACCCTGATTTGCACACAGTTTGCCTAGCGTTACTGCAGGGTCCATAGAGCCACCTGTAGGTCAGTCTGGAAGTACAGGGCAGACAAGGTCCAACCAGACTCCATCTGTAGGTCAGTCTGGCAGTGCAGATGATAGCTACAGGCTACAGGTAAACAGTACAGCATAGCATAGCATAGCATATTGTACCCCAGGGGACAGGACAGCATAGGCACAGGTGGTGGTGGTGCTGCATGCAACTGTCACACTGTAGGGCATGCTACAGTGCACAGCAGACACCACAGTAGCAAGGGTGACAGTAGTGTGAGGGACGAGCACTGCCTATGGTGTGTGTAGGCAGTGATGCTGATTGCACTGTACACAGTGACAGGCCCAACCTGCAGGTGTTTACTGACAGTCGACATTACTGTTACACTGTTGTGTGACCCACAGATGCTGTACCTGTGGCATGTGATGCTCACAGTGACATGTACATATCTGGCTTTGTGTGTTGTGGCAGTTGTACAGCTGTGTGGTATGTGGCTGGGGGGCATATAGTATCCGAAGGCACACTAGTGTTGGGGTATTCCTATACTGGCCCATGTGCACTGCATGCTGAGTCCCAGCCTTGTGGCCACACCTGGTCTGTGGCACAGCCTGGCCACCCATACACTCCCCCAACATCCTCCATGCCCACAGTGCTGCATGTGTGTGCAGGCATCTGTTTTTGTCCACAGATATGTGTGGTCAGCAGGTGTGTGCTGTGTGGCTACACTGCCATGCTGTCCACTGGCGGCAGGGTCACCACTTACTGCCTGGCATGGCTGGGACTGGTGGCAGATGATGGCATCATTGTGATGCCATTGGTTAGCAACAAGCTTCCACTATGTTTGGCTTTATCTATGTGTTATATTTATGTATTAGGGTCAGCAAGACCGCGCTAAACCAGCAAATCCAGCACAGCCATTTATATTGCGCAAAGCTGATTCCAGGATTAAGACCAGCTTTTTCATGGCGTAATCTACCGCTAACTGTACGCTGGGTCGCTAAACCACTTAGCGGCGCTAGCCACTGAATATAGCATTGCGCTTGTATTCATGTCAGTTTGCCCCTTGCATACATTATACTTTTGCCTGGCGCTAATGCAGTTTGCCCGCCCTATTTGGCCTTTTGAATATGGCAGACCCACGCTAATCCCGCTCTAAACCTGCGCAAATGATTTTTGCCCAGCGCAAAGTTTTGAATATCTGGCCCTAACTGTTTACAATTAGCACATTTACTGTGAACTTTTAAACAAGCCATTAAAGAGAGATACCAAGTTAAGTGGATACAGATATGCAGCACATGTATACATGCCTTACCTCTGTGAAACGCATGTGCTGCATATCTTCCCTACAACAGCTGTTTAGTTTTGTTGTAAATTCACTTGTAAAATTGTCACACCGGCTCAATACAAGTTCCTGTCTTTTTACTGTCGCCCACCATCTGCCTCTGCGCACAGCCATGTTATAATGTAAGGCCAGGGAGTGCATGGGGACGCACTCCATTATAGTCCATGAGGGGCTACTTTTCAAGTGGTTTTAGATGCTATGATGGTCACCTGGTGATTAATCAAGGGTACCGATTGACAAAGGCCTTGTTAGTCAATTGGTGCCCTTGATTAATCACCAGGTGACCATCTAAACATCCAAACCACTTGCAAAGTAGCCCCAATAGACTATAATGGAGCACATCCCCATGCACTCCCTGGCCTTACACCGATTCATAACATGGCTGTGTGCGAATGCGGATGGTGGGTGGTGGCAATAAAATAGAAACTTATCGAGCTGAGGACACTTTACAACAAATTGAACAGCTATTTTGGGGAAGATATGCAGCATGCTTTTCGTGAGAGGTAAGGAAATGCACATGTGGTATATTTGTAATTCTGTATCCTGGTGAATCTCCTTAAAATGTGATCTTTCAAGTTTTAAAATAAATGTTACAATGAATTTTACAGTTTGTATGCAGTGTAACAAACACATGTATTTGTTTGTAATGTACATTGTTGTGCACCACACTTGAATGTTTTTACCTAAAAGCAAAAGCGCTTTTAAAATACGAGTTTTTAAATAAATAAAACATATTTAATTATAAAAATGTCACTTTGTTTGTATTATTTCACCACACAGGCTTCTGTATAATGCAAATAAAAGCATACCATAGTTTGAAATAAGAAAAACGTGTAAATTATGTGCAAAAAATGGAATTTAAAAAATGTTTCTAACTTTGTCGCAAAAGTTGGGAAATTATCGCGATAACAAGGTTATCGCGATAATTTCGTCAAGGATATTGTATCACACAATTTCATTATCGTAGCACCCCTAATTGGAGGTATTTTTATAAGCTTACAGTATTTAATGCTTGTATTTATTTTTTCAGTAATGCGGACTGCTACCATTTGAACGTTTTCAAATAAAAAAAATGTGGCAGAAGTTTGGACATTGAGCTGCAGATGTTAAGAATGCAGTCACAGCTAACATATACCATCTCACAAAACAAGAATAACATTCAAATTGTCACCTTCCTGTAGACCCTTCAAATGGAGGACTAGTAGTCCCTCATTTAATAAATTCAAAATATAGGGCTAGCCCATCAGCAGTGGTAGGTTACCGCTTTCGACACCAATGACCCTGGTTTGGAACAAGCCAAGATCATCGAGGGATGGCCAGGTGAGGATGACTGGGTGTTCCAGGGGACGCTCTCCTCCTCCTCCAGGAAAGGACAACAATGTTCCCCACTGCAAATTGTCACCTGGGTTACCACACGTGGCACCACAGTTGGTGGGCATGAGTGAGAAGTAGGTGCATGAGGGAGAAGAGTTGCGAAAATGTAGACCATTTGGTTCATTAGACTTCTAGAGGCAGTCAACAGTAGATACATATTATATGGTTACGCCCTGTTGAGTATGGAGAATCCTTGTTGTGCATGTTCCATACTGTTGTGTACATTCAAAATGAAATCATAAGAACATCAGGGACAGTGTTAGTTCCCAAAGCGCATGAACTCCATCTAATGGTAGTGTTAACTAAGAATATTTTTTTAAGTGTGAATGACCATATACTATAAAAAATAATATACCATTAACCATATCAATTTAGCCACAGTTCCCATTTCATAACTGGACCAGACTAGGTGGGCCAAGCAGTCCTTATCTGCTGACAATTTCTATGGTTCTGTTTCTATTTTGGAAATGTGATGATTTTAAGGACCTCTCAAGCTTTACTCTGGAGGTCACAACCCCTCGATGGAATCACAGCCTTGTTGCATACAGTTATCCATATATTATTCTATATATAATACTGTATATTGGTTGAGAGTTGTTGTGTATGGAAATATATACACTCACAAATGTTGCTGTACACAGTTCAAAGATCACAAAGTTTGTATCACAGTTTGAAGGTCAGAAAAGCTGTTGTGCCACAGCAGCAATGTCCCATCTATGGTACATCAACTTTTGAACCATGTGCTATTATTGCAACCATAGCAGACATTACACTGCCAATGTCCCCCTCCCCTGCAGACAGAAATGGAGACATCTGTTTTGAAGGGGGTGCTTGGGGAAATGTTTCTGTTTCTTTTTAGGAACCATAGCCTATGAAAAATAACGGCTGGAAAACCATGCACAAACAAGGCACAGGTTTTAATCTTGGGGTTCTGGTATCATCAGAGACCTCATGAGCTCTACAATTTCATCAGAGTCCCTCACTGGAAATGTTGCCTTGTTATGCATGGTGTCTGGTCCATTATTCCATGTGCCGCTATAAACACATAAGGTTGCATAACAGTGCAGTGCATTTTGTGTAGCAAATGTGTGTGTGATGCCAGGATACATCAAGTAATTAAATCCTGTTATGTAATAATTCCTCCACAGAGTAGCCAGCCATCCACAGCATCATCATACAAGGGGGATGTGTTTGTTTACAGCCCATCAGCAAGCAGTGAGAATCCTAACCCAGTGACCCCAGTGATCATGTGTAGGAGTCCTACAGGTCAGTACTGGAAACTGAAAATAATAATTTTTATCTTCAATTCAATAAACAGATATCACATTTAGTACTAAGTTCACATGTGGAGCAAACTAGCTACTGAACGAAAGAATGCCTGATAGTACCTGTACTGCTTTCGTACCTTCATTACAATGTATAACAGACATGGAAAATTTTCCAAAGTAACCTTACAGTATATTGGTTTTCCATGCTCACTATTGTGAATACCTTCACTATGCTGAGATACAGTGCAGACATTTGAAACCTTTCCAGTGTTTATTTTTGTTAAAGGGATAGTCATCTTTTTTTTTCTAATTTTGTTGAGGGAAGCTAGCAATTATCAACCCTCTTCTGCCACTCTGTGTCCCTCATTGTTCTGTAATATTCAGCATGTTTGCCGAGAGTCACAGGGGTGCTGTGGCACAGCATCCCGTGTATTTGGCGACCACGATTGAGCACTTTCAAAAAAGGGCAACTCAGTCACAGTGGTTTTACACATGGCTACCAGCATGGAGGGCGTGACTATCGTGACAGGATGTTGCTATATATACATGCGCACAGGAGGTGGGTAGGGACCACGCCACATGATGGGCAGAAGGGGAGAGAGGGTTTGTGGGCTGTAGTGCAGTGGTGGGCTGCTGAGCTGGCCATGTGGTGTGGTGGACTGGTGGCAGGCTGGGGTTGGAGCGGTGCTGGGTTTGGTTCTGGGCACGCTTATTATTTGCACTGAGTCACAGTTTGTTTTTTTTGTTCGTTTTGTACCACCCCCCCCCGACATGCACCTCCTTGGAGTTGAGAATCCTTTAGTAGGGGGGTGCACATTAAAATCCAAGTGTCTGGTGCCATCTTGCTGTGTTCCATGAGTCTACATCACTGAAAGTAATTTTTGGTGATGCAGACTCACCCAAACGGCGATTGCTATTATGCCGTCACCGTTATTACATGGAACCCTCTAGAACTGACCCTCATATTGTTGCACCTGAATGTCGTGTCCAAAGATAAGATGAAGTCATCTGTCAGCAACTGGGAGTACAATGCTGAAATGGTTTACCATATCCCATCCTTAGTGTAGTGGTAACCCTAACTTTTACAACTGTGTTTGTGTTTCCTTCTACTACGTGTTGCCAGTTTCCTCTTACACGAGCCCATAGTTTTTGCAGCTATTACTGTCACAGATGTATAAAATTATATTTTAATCAATTTAGATAAATATGGATGAAGAGATTGAGAGGGTAAGCATTACTGCTGCATATGACTTAAAGGGATGGGCAAAGTCTGCCTACGACACTTTGTAGCAGTTCTATACTTTATTACAAAGACTACACAAAGGATGAAACCCAGGAAGAAAAAATTCACAAAGTTCACTCCTTACGAAAGGCCAACATTGGGAGGCCTGCCCTCCCTCCCCCATCCTTATAGCACCCCACAAAGCACTGTTACCCCTCCAAGATCCAAGCGGTATTAAAAAAGTGCCACTTTACCAACTCACATAGCAGCCTTACTCTCCACCTCCCCACACAATCCAAGTAAGTTCTTATATAATACAACCCTCTTTGCCCCAACCCTTGTAACACCAAATTCGATCCGTTACCCTTCTCCTCCTTCATCTTGGTCCCAGTAGTAAGAAATGCTTCTTTCATAACCCACTTTCATCCCATCTCACCTCTCTCACCCCTGTAAAGCACTGACTTAGAAGAAAAGGATATAGTACAACATTCAATGACAGTGACTAATGCAGCTCTCCTGACACCCCTTAGCTGATTGCCATCTCAACGAATAAGAGCCCAAGCATATTCCTAGTATTTTAATTGACATGCACATGCTGTCATTCATTGAGATAGCCAAGGCAGTGTGAGGAGGGCTATGCCAGTCCCTGTCTACAGATCTTATACTCATATCCATTTCTTCTAAGCTAGAACACCCATGGGAGGAAGAAGAGGGTGGGAATGGTGGTATTGCTAAGTGGGTTGGGGAAAGGGGACTTTTTCCTACTATTGTGACTGAAGGGGGGAGTGGCCGACTTCATTTAGTGCTACAAGGGTGGGGGTAAGGGGGTTTGTATTAAAAGAACCTTACTGGAACTGTAGGGTGGGGAGGATTGTGGAAGTAGGAGTTTTAAGAGGGTTTAATTTATTTATTTTATTTAGTTTTGTTGACCGAGTAAGTGCACTAGACAAATTCTGCCTATTTTCAGGCACAACCCAGGGAAGGGGGATACAGATGAATGCCAACTGACTTTGAACCAGATTAAGCTGTTGGTGGTATTTTTAGTGAATGGGAAAATTTGGCCAGGGCACCAGGGAAATTCCCCTACTCTGAAGTAAGGGGAACCTCTGCCCATTTCTGGATGGCCAAACCAGTCTCTGGACTGATGTGTGAGGAGAAGGTTGTGCAACAAGTCGGGAGCTGCTCTCCTCCTCAGCTACTGGGTTTATGGAGACTGAAGTTTTTTTCGATGCAGCTACAACTACGCCACTAGCTGAAGTCATGGATTCAACCCATAAGGAGACGACTACTGCAATAGCTGCATCAGGTACAAATTTAAATGAACAGATTTCAGATGGCACAGAAGTAGATGCTAAACTTACTTTGCAACAGCTTTTGTAGAAAGAAGAAACATTGTTTCAACAGAGGAAGCAGGAATTGTTGAGGTGCTTCTCTCCTGTAAACGAGCAACTGGCCGGTGACTCGAGCTTGCATACAGGACCGCAGCTGCCAGAGGTAGTCATGACAATGGACCCTTTTGAAGCACAGAGTGAACCAAGCATTATTTACTGTGGGAAGGACGGCAATCAAACAGTGGCTATGACCATTATTTTTTCAGCTTCTAAAGAGGCTCACCCTAAAGATCAACTGCTATTGAAAGAGCAAACAAATGAGTTATGATGGGTGGATGAACCACTGATTGCGGACAGTGAATGGTCAGCTGAAGTCTCCTTAAGAGCGGCAGGGTGGGTTCGCTCACCTGATTTGAATAAATGGATTTCTGGCTTTGCCCCTATAAAGATAACAGGGGTATCGACACCGCGACCAAAATCTTCTACTCCAGTGAGTAATCAGCAAGTTTCACGAACTGTTACTGTTAATAAGGCTTCTGTCTTGTTGATAACTTAAGGTATAGACTCTGTTTCCCCTCTAGCTCTACCTAAAGAACTGGAACTTATGCAAAACCCTGTTTTGGGCGCTGTGCAGAAGGTAGTAGCAGAAAATGCTGTACAGGACATTTTAGAGGACCCTATGAGTGATTTTTCAGAAGTTTCAGATATCCCTAGAAATACACCTGCCGAAATTAGAAACAGGCCTGTACTTTTAGAAGAAGAGGGCTTTTCACATCCTTCTTCAGAACAATCTAAGAAATCATATGCTTCTTTTTTTTCTAATACAGTCTATCCAGCCAAGAGACACAATGCAGTAAGACTCATTTACAAGGGAGGTCTCGATAACTTTCCAGAAAGAATCTATGTAGGGAAAAAGTTATTAAAAGAAAACATGCATCTTTCTGTTACAGAATTATATGCCCTTATACATGTATCTGGAGAGAATATATTCGATGTTAGTTTTAAATTAGGGAGTGGCCTAGACAAATTTTGGGCCCGATATCACCAGGCCAAGAATTCACCTTTATGGGCCCCCTTTGAAGTTATCCCTTTATCTAGGCCTACACACAAAACTATCACTGTTTTGTGCAGAAATGAGGGGGTTAGTGTTGCTGACCTGCTTTTTTGGTTAAAACAAAGATACTCTGTGACTAATATGCCTGAAGCTATATTTGATACACAGGGGATCTGGACAGGAGGGTGAAAAATATGTGTTATTTTAAGAACTGAAGAGGAGGAGGTCCAACATCTACCTAATTGTTTTTTCTTAGGGAGAGACAGAGGAGTTTTGTTTTACCCAGGGCAGCCGAAATCCTGTTACAAATATGGGCAAGTCGGTCACATAAGTAGTGTGTGTGACAGGATTAAATGTACATTGTGTCAGGAAGTGGGGCATAATAGTAGTCTGTGCAGGAGTACTGTGAAATGCAACCTATGTGGGATTGAAGGTCCTTCTTATACAGCCTGTCCAGAAGCTGCACACAGTAAACATTCCACTGCAGATAGTGAGGAACAAAGACTTCTGGTAACTACTGCCCAGACAGCACACAACAAAAAGATTTTTGAGCAAATTTTAGCATCCACATCTCAACCGGAAGTATTGACAAGGCCTGCCATGGAACTAGTCGGGGATAAGAACACAAAAGCTAAATTAGAGGGGATGAGTGATTTTTCCACTTCTTCAGTGGAATCCACAGAGAGAATGAATCTGAGGTGTTACAGGTAGACGTGGGATCCATAGCTTCTATGCCCCCCCCAAAAAAAACAGGATGAGGGTAAGGAGAAAAGGATGCCTTCTAGGAGACGTCAATGTTGGTCTCAGCCAGTACCCAAAGTCCCTAAAACTGCACCAACTGAAATTTCCACCAGATATCAAGCCCTTTTTGATGCTGAGGCCTCTGATAGCGAATCTTTGTGCTCCTCCATTGATTCTCATAAACAAGAGACTCTAGTGGAAAGGGAAAAGACAGGAGAAACACATGTGGAACATGAGGGTAAGAATCAAAAAGGGAAAGTTAAAAGGAGAAGGTAGAAAGACCTCATTTATTTAAAATGTGTTTAACGTCACCGCTTCAATTTTATACTTCCAATGTTAACAGTATAAAGAATAATTATAAAAGAGGGGCAGTTTTTCATCATCTGCAATCATACCCTCCCTGGAGTCTTTCTTATTCAGGATATCAGATTCCATACTATTCCTGAGATAGCAGCAGCTACTAAAGAATGGTACACAGGAGTCTCTTTCTGGGCTTTAGGTACTGAAAGATGCACATGGGTTGGTATTCTTTTTCATCACATACAACCTACTGTAGTCAAAATAGTAGATTTACTACCAGGGAGGGTATTATTAATTGATTTTAGATTTCAGAACATGTCTTTTCATCTAGTAAATATTTATGCCCCTCAATTAATGGCTGATCGTACCACTCTGTTCCATCAAATTAGCCCTTACTTACATACAGCTCAGAATGTAGTTTTTGGAGGTGATTTTAATTGTGGGTTGAGCAAACTAGATAGGAGCGAGGATACCCAAACGATAAAAAATATTTGGAGATATGACGGCCTTACATAATGTAGTGCATACTGCAAATTTGAAGGATACTATGCTTACACATAGGAGTACGAGGGACAAAACATTTTTCAAAGGAATTTTATCCACAAGGATTGATTTTTTTCTTTATTTCTAAATCCATACATACTCTAACCTCCTCTGTCACTTTGGTAGAATATTCAGACCACAAACTATTATCAATAAATTGTGGTTCCTTAGAAGTAATAATTGCTCCAGGGTACTGGAAACTTAACCCTAATCTTTTATTGAAGACTGCATGTTTACAAAATATTATGTGTTTTGTTACATGTAAAACAACCCTTATTTGATCTATATGATAACCCAGTTACTTGGTGGCTGGAAACTAAAACCGAGATCAGGGCCCTTCTACTATGGAATTGTAAACAATTAAAAAGTAATGATTATGTGGAATATTTGCAAGACACGAAACAGCTACAGTACCTATATACGCTTTCACAAATAACAAAACATAATCTTTCTGACCAAATAACGAATTTAAAACAAAAAACGGTACACTATCATGGAACATTAATAGAAAACCTTAAGCAGCAACAACAATTTGGGGTGCAAGGCATGTTTGAGAATATTTGCCCTCTTATTAGAAATCAGGACCAGATCAAAAAAAAAAAAGGTAATTGAGGCATTATATGATACACAAATGAAGATTCAAACTTCTAAATCGAAATTTTTAAATACTGTATCCAATTATGCAGTAACCTTGTTTAGAAAATCTGAAATGGCTTGTTTTGATTTTCAACCTTTATTTC
Source organism: Neoceratodus forsteri (assembly GCA_016271365.2). Lineage (NCBI taxonomy): Eukaryota > Metazoa > Chordata > Ceratodontiformes > Ceratodontidae > Neoceratodus > Neoceratodus forsteri. The sequence goes on along the minus strand of JADMNL010000030.1, from coordinate 18,939,595 downwards.
AGATGCTAGAAATACCTATTTTCCCTCAAGACCTGATAGATGGCTTAATCCAACCCTTTACTACAGTGGAGGTTTTAGAAGCCATTATATCACTTACAAAAGAGAAATCTCCAGTATATGATGGGTTAACCACAGAACTTTACAGTGTTTTGGGCCAAGAAAGTTTACAGGAACTTACAAAAGTTTATAATACCATTGTACAACGGAACACGGTACCATTAGAGATAGCTTCTGGTGTACTTATTTTTTTTATATAAAAAGGGAGATAGAAAAGAGTTAACTAATTGGTGGCCAATTAGTCTACTAAATAATGATTTTAAAATCTTGACAAAAATGTTAAATAAACAACTGTTGGCTGTTTCTGAACATGTTCTATCACCCACACAGTCATGTACAGTACCAGGTGCTAATATCACAGATCAGTTAATTTTATTAAGAGAACTGTTTGACAGACACAATTTAACTACTTTAAAAGGCTATATATTGTCATTAGATCAAAAACAGGCCTTTGACAATGTTAATCATAATTTTCTATGGAAAACTTTATTGTATTATGGCATACCAGCCACTTTTGTAAACTGGTTACAAGCTTTATATAGAACAGCCACAGTTAGGCCTTGTGTTAATGGCTTTCTTGGACCATATGTACACATACAAAAAGGGGTTAGACAGGGATGTCCAATAAGCCCCTTGCTGTATGTATTTAGTATCGATCCTCTCCTACGGATACTTAATACAGCAACTAATATTCGCCCATTACATTTACCAAATGTAGAGCTTCCGTTCAAAGCTATGGCTTATGCAGACGATGTAGTAATATTGGTAGGAGACAGTTGCTCCACAGAAAAAGCAGTGGAGACATGCCATGAATATGGAACCTATTCGGGAACATGTTTGAACCTCCTTAAAAGCACTGGAATGCTTTTCACTGACGAGGGCAGTTCTCCGGATAACATAGCTGGAATCTCTATCACATCAGAAAAGGTGAAAATCCTAGGGATAAATTTTGGAGGACCACAAATGGATATAGATAATTGGGACACTAAACTACAAAGTGGAACTCAGATGGTACAGAGCTGGAATCAGAGAAAAATGAGTCTTCAGGAATGAGTGTATCTTATTAAAACATATCTCATTCCAATTTTTACATATATAAGTACAATATTTCCAGTTCCTAAAACAAGAGAAGTCAGGCTTTACAGTCTTTTTTTTTCAGTCCTTTTGGGGAAGTAGACTGAACCCCATTAAACGCAACATACTTTATTTACCAATAAAACAAGGGGGGCGCAAAACATGATTAACCCTATTATCTTTTTTTTCTATCAGTTTTTATACATAAATCTCAAACTTTTACTAATACAGAATAAGAAGTGTTGGGGTCCTCTCCTATGACAGTCAATGTCACCTTGGCACTCAGATTGGGAAAAAGGCCAGTTGAAATTGATTAAAATCTTACCCTGGACACCACCATATTTAAGAGAGATATTTTTCAAGCTGAGATTATGGGGATTAGGAAGAGAGAGAGTATTATTGCAATCCAAAAAAACAACTATATAGGTTCATATGTGAAACTTACTTCAGAGAACATGACACCTTTCCTAAATGTCCTCTAAATAATAAGGATGTCCTCTTGGAGTTTGCCACAGAAAAAAGGATCCAAGTAAAATTCAGGGATATACATTGGCTGACATGTCATGAGCGACTAAATGTTAAAGATAACCAAAAACATAAAAAACTAGAAGGAAGAAGTTGTTCTAGACTAAAATGTTTTAACTTGCTAGAAACAATATCACATTTGATTTTCACTTGTAGTTACATTACAAAGTTTTGGGATTTTATGTATCAGAAAACTAAAGGGATCATTTCTCAGCAGATATCTTATAATTCTTTAATGTATGGGGAATATCCAAAGTCCTGGGTGAAATGGGATAAAGGTACATTGAGAATCATTTTGGTAGCAATTAAATGGCATATTTGGAATTCAAGGTGTTTATTTACCCTACAACAAATTGAGTTTTCTTATGATGATTTGTATAATAAAATTCTTAAAGACCTAAAAAGTATTTATTTTATAGAAACAAAACAAATGGATAATAGAAGATTACAAAGTTGTTGGAGAAACTTATTATGGATTACAGATAATGATGTGCCAATAACGTGATATGAGTTAAGAAGAGGGTTTTTTTGCAAAATGGTTATGATTCTCTTCTTTCTACTTATGTTAATTAATTATGTATGGTCTGTATGGTTTGTCATTTTTGATGTATCAGATTATTTTGTGCAATTTCTAAAAATAAAATTTCCCTACTCTTTCTGAGAAGTGCCATGGGATCTTTAACATCTACCTGAACTACCACCAGAACAGGTAGATAGGACCTCGGTTTAATGTCTCATCCGAAAGATGGCACCTCAGGAGTGCAGCACTCCCCTCATGCTGCACTACAGTGTCAGTATTGGGATATTAACCCAAGTGCCTGGTCTGGGGCTAGAACCCACAGCCTTCTGATCTCCTGGACTCAGAGGCGAGTGTGCTACCTTCTGAGCCACTGACACTGGGTTGGGGGAATAGGACACTTTTAAAACCACTGGTACTATGGGGGGGGGGTGGTTGATGGCATGCTATGAGGTAGGGGGGAGGTTAACTTTTTTAATTTTTTAGGTATTCACCCAAAAGGTGATCCAGGGTTTAGAAGTGGGAATTGTGGGGAGAATGTAGGTTATTTTTTTTTCTAGTAAATGGCACTTTGTGAAGGTTATTTTGGCAAAGTACCCAATCTGCAGGCAGTTTGCCAGACCATCATGAAGAACTAAGTTTGTTACTTTGCCACATCTTAAAAGAGATGAAGTAACTCACAACAGCCATAATGCCTGCCTTTATTTAATATAATATATATTTTGCTTACCCCAACAGATATGAAATGCAAGAATTCCCCCAGGTCCAACTTAAAATTCCGATTTGATAGACTGAGTCACTCCAGTCCAAGTACGGTAAGGATATCTTTCTTTCTACTATGGACTTTGCTGAATTGTTCTGTTATTTTTATTATCCAGGACAGTCCACTCATCTGTAACATCTCATCGCAGTGGGCTTCTGCTTTTAACCAGTATTACAGCTGGGTGGACTAATGTACTAAGAGATTACCTTACTTGTTCTTACTGCCTACAGTAGATTCAGTTCTCTAGTCACACTTAGTTACATTCAAAGAGCAGCTTCCTACTGTGGACCACCCCAAACATATAGTAAACTTTACCTGGCCCCAAGTGGATGGTCATCAAACTTCATTTATTTCTGTCGGGATTTTATAATAAAACTGACACACAGCTCCATGGAGCCAAATGGTAAAACGCTACTTATTGACTTTGAGACATGCCCCAGGGCTAGCCATCTTATGATGTCAGTAAATGGAAACGTGGAGAGCTCATAGAGTACCAATGGTGGAAATGATTTCCTGTTTTTATTGTACTTTAGAGTTGTGATTATGACAAATCAAGGTGACCACTCAACTAATGGGGTCCTTGTTAGCTGAGTGTTGGCCTTGATTTGTCAAAATCGCAACTCCAAAGTATAATAAAAAACAGGTAAAAAAAAATGCCCCATTGTACTCTATGGAGTGTGCCCCCATGCTCTCCAATTACTAACATCATAAAAAGTACTAGTGTGGGGACGTGTCTTACCATCAGGAAGTAGGAGCACTTTCCTATTCGACTCCACAGAGCTAACTATTCTCTATATTATTACAAAATCCTGACAAAAATAAATTAAAAGTTTTATGCCAGTCCATTTGGGGCCAAGTGAAGTTTACTATATGTTTTTGGGGAGGGGGGTAATTAACAAAGTAGGAACCTGCTCTTTAACTGAGTGTGCTCAGTTACCCGAAACAGACATCAAGCTCGACTCCTCCTCCTATGAACCAACTACATGTCCTTTGATTTTACCCCCCACCAAGGAACTCACTCTACTAGACATACTACTGCATCTCTTGCTGCTGCAGGAGTCTCCCTACTGCTAAGATCTGCAGGGCTGTTGCCTTGTCAAATACACCTACATGTTTATTTTCCACTGCAGCACTGACCTACTCAACCATCGAGATGCTACTTTTGGGACCTCAGTACTGCAGTCTCAATTTGCCCAGTCCTCCCAGAGTACGGTTTGGACTCTGCCTAAGTGTGGATAGTGAACTGAATCTAGGTAGTAAGAAGTCTTAACTTGATTGTTACTGTAGTTTTTTACCACTAGTGTTCAGTTCACATTTGCGCAACTGTCCAAACTTCCCTGGCCACATTTACTCTTCTGGTCTGTCTTCCAGTGTCAACATTTATTTATTTTATTTATTTAAGATCACGTAGGAATTACAACCCTATGAGTTATTTATTTTATTTATTTTGTTTTTGTTGACCGGGTAACTGCACTAAACAAATTCTGCCTATTTTCAGGCACAACCCAGGGGAGGGGGATACAGATTAATGCCAACTGACTTTGAACCAGATTAAGCTGTTGGTGGTATTTTACTGAATGGGGGGGGGGGGTTGGCCAGGGCATTGGGGAAATTCCCCTACTCTTTTCAAGACATGCCATAGGATTTTTAACATCCACTTGAACCACCACCAGAACAGGCAGATGAGACCTCGGTTTAACGTCTCATCCGAAAGACGGATTCATTTCCCAAAGGCTTCATGTCAAATACAGAGACAGTTTGTGGCCTCACAGGCACTAGCATTGTCAAAGGAAAGACTGTCCTATACAAGTGGTAGTTAAGGCATAATAGTGGCAAACACATAAGTACGGTACTAAACATGGGTGCTTCCCTCAGAGGAGACATTGACTGGAAATTGCCCTACACAGGTGGTAGCTAAGCACAGTAGTGGAGACACATAATTACTGTCCTATAATGGGGTGCTGCCTCAGGGGAGGCGTTGTCAAAGTCCTATACAGGTATTAGCTTGTGTACTATGTAGTCTAACATATAGGCACAGTAGGCTTCAGAGGCGGTGAAGACGGTGCTGTCTCAGGAGAGACATTGTCAGATGCAAGCTTAGTACAACCTCTAATGCAAAAGCAGGGCCTGAGACTATGCCTAGAGAGCACACCGACAGTTGTGGGAGGTCACAGTGTGATTCTTTCTGAGAGCAGTGGAGCCATAAACAAATGGCACTGCCTGCTTTCATTTTAGTAAGGGAGCATTTAGGCTCACTTACTAAACTGGCTACTGTAAGATATATATCATTTTTTTTTCTTTAAATTCTTACTTTCTATGTTTCTGGCCCCAGATCAGAAAAACATTAACTATAAAGAAAACCCCAGTTCTGGATGGTTAGTTACTTTGATGGGCACTGGATAGAATTTCTGGACAGCTCAGGAAAAGAGTTGTTATTCTCTTAAGCAGCAGGTCATGCTGGCCGTAAACAAATGGCACTGCCTGCTTTCACTTCAGTAAGGGAGCATTTAGACCGTCTTACTAAATCAGCTACTGTGAGCTAAATAAAAACCTAATAAAGTAGTTTATTTGTTTTTTGTTAATCAGTTAAGTGCACTAGACAATTAAAAGCCTATTTACAGGTATGAACCATTTAATTTTACCTTAATTATTTTTTTGAGATGAAACTATGGCTCTGCCTGCCCCCACTGGAACTAGACCAATTGTGACAGACATCAGAGAAGGGTGTCTACTGCAACTGGTTTAGTGCCAACAGGGAGGCGGCAGAGCTATCATCCTTTAGATCCATAAAAATAACTGAAATAAGACTAAACGTATTTCCCAAAGTTATCTTTTGAGATTGCTTTTGCCTAGTTAAGGAAGGAGGAAGCAGAGCAACATTGCAGCACTGAGCTTCTAGTTTGTCAAATTATTTAATGTGCAAAAAGCATACGTGGGTGTTCGGTATCTGCACGGTACAGGTCGTGACTGTATCTGCGCGGTACAGCTCATGACTTTTGTTTGTATGCTTTTTGCACATTAAATAATTTGACAAACTAGAAGCCTGGTGCCGGTAATTTTTGTTTGCTTCTAATATTTTTTTTTCAGACCTGGCACAGACTATGTGAGTGGAGCAGTGAGTTCTTTTGCTGCTGGATTTAAATAAGGGAGACAGTCTTTTACCGCATGAAAAACAGGAAGTGCACTTTGTTTACTCTCAACATAAACATCAACTTTCAAGTAAGTGGGATGAGCTGGGAGGCAAAGTTCTGGTTTCATCAGGGTTGTACTGGGTGCATCATAAATCAGTGTATCCCTGCATGTACTGGGAATGTGTCCATTAACTAAAGCAGTAAATCCAGGTTGTGATGCTGTTCAGTTTCTGCTGGACTAATTTCCTATGAATTTTGACAGTGAACAGATCTGACTTGCAGTCAAGTTAAGGGTTCAGACACTGCACTTGCTCCTAATGGGTTTCAGTAATACAAAGTCCCTTATACCACTGGTGTGTGACAAAATTGTAGAGAATTTATGGAGCAAATCAAGAGCTATATGTTTCAGCTCAGATGTAGGGTCCAGGGATTTAGACACAGGCTCAAGTTAAATAAAGTGCCATAATTTGTTGCAAAGAAACACGTAACACAAAAGCATCATGGGCAGTATATGCAAATCACCATGAAATAATGTAGAGTAGTTGTACTTTGAGCAGGAGCATATGGTGCCAAATAACCTTTCACTCACTCTGCAAAGTCTGCAAATAGAAGACACAGAGACATGTTTCATCCTTCTCAGGAGTCATCAGTCTGCATTTGTATCTCAGCCTATGGGAAAGAAAAAAACAGCCCTATGATGGTCTTACAGGTTTGGGTTATGATAAATCCCAAATAAGACAGCAATATACAGTACAAGCAATCTAAAAGACTTGGGAGCAGACGATTTTCAAAAAGAGTCACCCAAGATGCACCTGTTGCTATTTTCAAAGCAGAAATGCATCCAAACCTGTTAGACCATCTATTAGATGCCGCACATTGTGACTTTTTGTCTTAAATGGACACAACTGCGGAAAACTGAAGCACACCCAACCTTTTTGAAAATCTCTCCCTTGGTCTTTAGATTGCTTTCCTATTTTGGGCTCACCATGCCACAAACCCATAAGACCATTACAGAGCTGGTTCCTCCTTCCCCTGGGCTGAGACACAGATGAGGTACACTGATGAATCCTGATAAAGGGGAAACACACATCTTTGACTTCTGTGTTCAGCCTTTGCCAATTATATGAGAGGCCGTTTGGCACCATACACTCTTACTTAAAGCAGAACCAATCTAAACTCCTCCTTGGCAATTTGCATATACTGTATATTCCATGATGTTTTACATTTTTTGGGTGTGTATTTTTGCATTTCTTCAAACCTTGTTTATTGCTAATGCTCTTTCTGGGTAATCCTTACCTTAGTGCTTTTGTGCTGATCCACTTTGTGCTAGTTTCTTGCAGACACTCGAGTAATTTTGCTTTTTAGCCTTTTAGCCATTAGAGGGGACTCTTTCCTGCAAATAACCGTTTTATATATGATCCATTCAGATCTTCTGGTAGCAACAAACTGTGGCAATAATAATGGCTAGACGTACTGTGAAATATCAGGCCCCTGAGTTTGGGATAATTTGTGAGATTCTAACCCCTTTTTGGGGAGCTATGCCTTCTATTCACATGTAAGACAGTGCTATGGGCAAGTGGCACTGTAGTACCTATTTTGTAACAACAAATACTAAGGGAATCCAGAGCAGGGTGTGTCATCTATTCACAGATGATGCTACACTCTTTAGAGTTGACAATATGGTAGGGATAAAGGAATTGCAGAGAGACCTACAAAGTCTGGAAAATTGGTTTAACGTCTGGCAACTGAAATTCAATCCAAAAAGTGCAAAGAAATGCACTTAGGGAGCAAACCGCATCCAGAAAAGAGTACTGGATGGAAGGGGTTCAGCTGAACATAACATCAGAGAAAAGGGACCTTAGAGTCATAATTAGTAACTCCCCTAAACAAACCAGCCTGTGTAACAAGGTCTTCAGCAAAGCTAACCGGATGCTAGAATGCCTCAAAACACAGGGTTCAACAGTTGGAAGCATGAGCTACTGTTAGCTCAATGCAGGTCACTTACAAGACCTCACTTGGCCCCAGTTCTGGAGTCCCCACCCAGAAAAAAAAACAGGCACAGTCTAGAGGTGGCACAATGCAGGGTGACCAAGATGATTCAGGAACAGGAAGACTGATCATATGAGGATCAGCTACAGGTGCTCAACATGCATTCCTTCTAAACCAGACAAGAGAGAGGGGGTATGAGAGAGACCTTTAAGTTCCTGAAAGGAATAGAAACGTTGAATTGTGAAGAGCTATTTACAATGAACAGAAAATCTAGGGCAAGGAGCCATGAGTGGTTTAAGAAGGATGTGAGGAAGTATTATTTTACAGAAAGAGTGGTTGAGCCATTGAGCCATGGAATGGCTGGTTGGCAGAGGTGAGGGGTGCCAGGACCATAAACAGCTTTAAACATGGCTGAGATAGAGCTACGTGTATAGTAGCTAAGTATTTAAACATGGCTGAGATAGAGCTACGTGTATAGTAGCTAAGCAGTGCGATAAAGGAGGTGGAAACAAGGAAAACAAAAGGGGGACAAGGGTAAGCATAGACCATACTGAGACAACTGGTCCCGGGATATGATAGGGCAATATGGGCATACTAGATGGACCGTTGGTCGTTTTTCTGCTGTCGTCTGTATTTCTATGGTGTAAGAATCGAAATGTTGGATTTAAGATAAACCACAAAGCAACAAAATTCATATACTTCCTCTCCTCATATTGCATTCACTTGGGTAAACTGTGCCCTTAGACGTAAAAGGAAGCACAGAAGCATTCCCAATCAATACTGTCTTACCTCCATTTGCCTTTCTATATAAATCTCTTTTTTTTCCTGTTTTCCTGACTTTTAAAGATGCAGTTCAACCAAAAGTGCTCCACTGCAGAATTACAATCAGCATAGCCTCACTACACCTCATAACAAAAATGAAATCTCCAAGTTACTTTGTTTAAAAGTTATGAGCCATTTTGTAACCCTAATTTCAGTCACTGTTCAAAAAAGCCAGTTTGAGTGAAGAGCTACTGATGATGTCATAACCAGATCTCACAGCCTAGTCCTCCCTGTCAGCAAACTTATAGGACTCATTTCTGCAAAGTTTAAGTAACTGTAGTTGCAGCAATCATTTGAAAAACAAAACTGACACAGGGTTGGGTGTATTGCATGTGTTTCCAGAATATTCAGATGCACAGTACTGTACTGAATGTGGCAAGAAGTTGTTTTTGGAATACAGCACTGGACAAAGCTACAGAATGTCAAGGTGGTATACAATTCAGAATGTTGGAGGGGGGACAGCCACTCTTGAGATGTAACAGGGATGGGCAATCTCGTAATGTGGTGGGCTCATCCTCGGAATGTGACAGTAACACAGATTTAGCAATTTGGTGGGGACTTACGATTTTACAATATAATGGGGAGGAACACTTTTGGAATGTGACAGGACATAGCATTTTATTCTGTTATTGCTTGATACTGCCACATTCCACAATTCTTCACACCCACCACATTTCAAAATTACTCATCACTTTCCCACCAGTCTGACATTGTGCATTCCTGCCACATTCTAACAGCACACATCCCTGTAACATTCCAAATTGTGTGTCAGTGCCACCCTCTGAAATTGTGTCACCACCACATTCTGAAATAGCGTGTCACTGCCATATTCTGAAATTGTGTCACCACATTCTGAAATAGCGTGTCACTGCCACATTCTGAAACTGTCACCACCACATTCTGAAATAGCGTGTCTGCCACATTCTGAAATTGTATCCACACATTCTGAATTTGTGCATCCCTGCCACATTCTAAAATTGTGTCACCACTACATTGCAAAATTGTGCATCCCTGTCACATTATGGAAACAGTTGTTCTCACCACATTCCAAAATTGTGCGTTTCCCCCACATCCTGAAATTACATTTCCCAGCCACATTCTAAAACTGGGCACCCCCCCTACATTCTAAAATTGTGAGCCCCAGTTAAATTCTGAAATTGTACTTTCCTGCCACATTAGAAAATTGCATGTCACTGCCATATACCAAAAATTGTCCATCTTGCCAGCCCACTGGCACACTGGAAAGATTTATCAATGTGTCGCAGGTGACTCAAGTTCAGGAATGAACTTGGGATGCTCGAGGGCCGGCCAGGACGAGGGTGGATTGAACATCTATAACATGCTATCCACCTCTGAGGGAGGAGGGTAGACTGTCTCCAGTCTGGTGCTCCCGGGTGACCACAGGATGTGCCATTACCAGAGCACCTGCTAGTGCAGATCTGGGAGGGTGTGTCAGAGGCATGATGTGGATATGCTCTGGCGTCCACTTTTCACTCCCCCCAAAAGAATACACAAACCTCGGAAAAAATTCCTCTGGCATGCCCAATGATGCCCCCGCCCTGTAGCAGACCCGGTTGCCCACCACAAGTGAGACCTTGGTCTGATAGGTCCAAACTTTGGGGCTCCGGAGACTCCACCCTAGGGGGTAATCCAAAGGGCACTGTGAGCGAGGATCCTGGGGTCTGCCTGTGGCAGCGGGGTCCAAGGGGGTTGCCACCAGAAGTCCTATAAAGCATAGTAAATTTAAAACAATTGCCCATCTTCATCACATTCTGAAAATGCACATCCTCACCATTGCTCAAAATTGTTCATCCCCACCATTCTTAAAATGAGTATCAATGCCACATTCTTAATTTACATGTCCAAATCACATTCTAAAACTGCACATCCCTGCCACATTCCAAAATTATGCATCCCCAGCATGCTCCAAAATTGTGTGTACCCATCACATTCTGAAAATGCATTTCCCTGCCACACTCCAAAATTCTGCATCCCACCACAGTCCAAAAATGAAAATTACATATCTACCGTAATTCTTGATCTTGTCTTGAATCTTCACCATTCATTACTGCTGGGTGTAAGCGGAGGCACGCACCCACCAGAGTTTTTTTTTTTTAAAGAAGTTGGCTCCAACGCGCTGCCCCCAAGAGTGACGCACGGCGTGATGCGCGAGGGGTGGCCATTAGGCACTGCAGACTCCTCCTCCATCCCAGTTCTGTTAGTCAGAGAGGTGAAATAAGCATAAGAAAAAAGAAGAGCGAGGCAAGAGAGCCGAAGGATAGAAAAAGGAAAGGATATAAACTGAAAAAGGAATAAGTTGGTAGAGGACAGAAAAAGGATGCCTACCCTAAGGGACCGCTGGGCCTCACTCCTGGGGTGGCTCCAAGGGAGGAACAGATTAAGGAGAGAAAGATGAAGGTAGAAGAAGAGAGGAAAAAAGGAAGAGGGATGTAGGGAGGGAAGAAAAAGTCTGCCAATTTAGGAAATGGTTTAAGGCTTATAAGCTCAGAACCAAAAACAAGGGAGCAAGGATCCCATTTGGTGAAACTGAATAGGAGGTTCAACTGAACCACTTGAACCGCTTGGACACAAAAGGCAGATTCTCTACACCTCCCGCCATCCTCAACCCCTTAAACTCTAGCTGAGAGCTCACAGACTGCCAAGGCAGAAATTCTGTTCCAAAAGGAGAGTGCCCAACTAGGAAGGGGAGAAGCCCACTAGCACCTTGTTACATGCTAACACATAAGTGTGTGTGTGTTGGGGGGTGCCCTACAGAGGACATCCCTTTACGTAACGGGTAGAGTGGGAACTCAATCGGACTCCCTGGAGGCAAGGCAAAGAACACCAACTCAAGAAATTATAGTGCCAGGACAGTGCCAAGTAGCAGAAGCTGACACAGTAGGTGATTGAGACCTGCCAGAGCATACTTGGAAAAAGGGAACCGGGCCAAGTAAGGAGTGGTGAATTGAACATCATGGCTAAAAAGAGCCAAAAGGTCACCCCCAAGGGTAATCAGAAAGAGTTCCCTCAGGATAGACAAATTCTGCTCATTCCTCCATTCCCCAGAGGGGAGAGATCCGTTCAGAAGGACTGAAGAAAAACCAAGATAGTTTTTTTTTTTTGGCTTAACAGCCAAAGGAGAAGGAGGAGGAAGAAGCAGGGAGGGGGAGATGCTGAAGAAGGAGGCCCGTGAGGGGATGGTGGGCGGGAATCAGTAATGAATGGTGAAGAAACGAGAGAAGATCAAGAATTACGGTAGGTACGTAATTTTCATATCTTCCCTTGCCAATCTTCACCATTCATTACTGCTGGGTGAGTACCAAGCCCCCCCCCCGAAGGGGGTCTGGATAGACCCTGAGGGAACAGATCCCTCAGCCTCCTACTGGTGAAAAGTAGGAAGGGGGAAGACCCTAACCAATAGACTAGGAAGTCTAAGGTGGGTGAGGAGGAGGAGGTGTCCCCCATGGGCTGGGGGAGGGAGGTTGCCCCTGAAAAAGCCTCCTCGCCCTGCGGGAAAAAAGGCGGGTTCCCCGGAAAGGCAGAGTTAGCCACCCTATGATGGGCAATGTGTGACAGTCTGAAGAGACAAAGCCATGCCGTCCGCCTAATGCAGATCGCTGTCCCTACTAGTCTGGATGCCACCTCGTTGGCATCGTAGGATGCCCTTGCTTGGTGCCTTGCAAGCACCAGACCCTGTGCAGAGAGGGCAATGGCTTGTTTAGACTGCTCTGAGTCAGGCAAAGAGGCTAAGACCTGAGCCAGCATTGACCACTGATGCCTGTTGTAAGCAGCGTGGTGAGCCTGATGAGATGAGATGCATAACAACGCATGACCAGAAGAGAAAACCCTTCGTCCCCACTGGTCGAATTCAGCAGAATCTGAATCCAGATGCCTGTCGTGCCCCAGGTGCCGAAGCCCAGAAGGAGTGTCTAGGGACTTCAAACCCGAAGGAGGGTGAGGCAGAGAACCTAGAGACTCGTGGGGGACACAATACCATCTCCTGCAGTCTCCTGGGGCTGGAGAAGGAGTGGCTGGAGACTGCCAGGTGCAGATAGATGCCTCCTGGAAGGGGATCAGCCAGGAAGGCACCACCAGATGGCGAGCACTGAATTCACTAAGGAAAGCACGCGTCTGCCGCTCAGTATTGTCCCTACGGATGTAGGAGATATGAAGCTCTGAAACCATCCTCGAAAGGAAACGCTGATAGTCTGTGAAATCAGCATCAGAGGAAAGGTGGACAGAAGGGTCCTCTTCCTCAAAGGAGGAAGACGAGAAGGAAGTGGAGCTCGAATGCTCAGAAGACTCCTGTGGCAGAAGGGACAGGCAGAAAACCTGTTCGTCCATGGCGCTGACAGAGGATGGGAAGGCCGCCACGAAGCTCTGAACATCTCCCAAGTTAATGGCCCAGTGGGCCCCACATGGCCTGGAAGAAAGGGAGGCGGTTGCAGAGGGATGGGCGAGGGGCACCTAATAACATGTGCCCGGCCTCCGCCAGGGCTCTGGGATCCAGGTAACGATGCCACCAAGACTGGGGACCCTGAGATCGTGCCAGGTTGTGTAGTAGAAAGGGTAAGAGGCAACTCCGGAAAGAGCCCTGAAGGACAATCTCCCCTGTGACATGCCTGGGATTGCATAAGTCCAAAAAGGACAACCCTCAGAACTGCCACCAGAAGGCACTTTAGAGACCTCAAGAGAAAGGCGAGGATCAGCGCTGCGACTCCTCCCCACACCCTGCAGGGAGGTGGGGATCGCCGCCTCCTGACCTCTGCCCTCAATCCTTCAGACCTGGCCAGCCCTGTTCCTCGCGGACCAGTGGTGGAGGTCCCCTGAGCGAGACCCCGTAGGGAACTCGCCGAGGCAGAGTCCTCCCCCCTCTGCTGAAGGACCCAAGCAGCACCAGGAACGGCAGCTGCTAGGGACCTCCGAGAAGACAGTATCCTCTCCAGAACACCCAAAGGGTCCACCACGGAAGACTCCAGGCCACCTCTAACCATGGAATCATCCAGGCTAACCAGCTCCGGGGACTCTGGGAGAGGAACACTGGAACGTCTAGCCCTGCGGCCTACAGAAGGTTCTGAGCCCGAGGACTCTAGCCATTGGTCTGGGTTCTCACCTGAATCGTCCTCCTCCGAGGAGGGGTCAACAAGGGAAGACTCCATCACAACAGCCGCAGGAACCTGCCCAGAGGTGGCACCAGGCCTGGTACCGCCATAGGCCATGATGCCAACCACGTCCAAAGAGTCATCTACACCTTCAGTGGTGCCAGGTAGTCGGGCCTCACCGCGAATGGTGCCGCTCAAGTCCCCGGCACTGCAAACAGTGCCGAGGCCCAGCATGGCACTGCCTGAGTCCCCGGTGCTGCAAATGGCACCGAGGCCCAAGATGGCACCGCCAGAGTACCCAGCGCCCGTGATAGCGCCAGGACCAGAAGTGCACTGCCACGGCACGCCCAAGTCCCTGCACTGGATGGTGCCAAGCCCCAGAACAGCACCGCTGGTGGTGCCGTCCAAGTCCCTGGCACCGCGGATGGTGCCAAGACCCAGAAAAGCACCGCCAACTGCCCCGCCCGAGTCACTGGCACCACGAGCTGCGCCAGACTGTATGACGACAAGGGCAGATGGGAACGAGGGTCCACCAGAGCCAGGACCCGCAACCAGGGGCCATGACACTGGGGGAGTCTGCACCTCCACAGAGGTAACTGCCGGGACGGTGCCAACGGCATGACCCCGGGAGGGATCACACCGTTCCTCTGGTGCTGAAGAAACCTCCTCCTTGCAAGGCTGGAAGTGGAGGAGGCTTCCTCCTTGCCAGGCCATACAGACCCGGGAGGGGACCTGGAGGAAGGGTCGAGAGATCTGGCCTGGGAAGCCCTCGGGCGATGTCGTCCTCCGAAAGTCGGTGGAGCTCATCCGACTTTAAATGCGCGGACTTCCAACACACAGCGATCCACGGAGAAGCAGGTGTCACAATGATCCATATCATGGTAGGGTCCCAGGCACTGGAGACAAACATCATGATGGTCCGTGATGGAAAACTGCCAGCCACAAGGGCACCAACACATAGGGGCACAGCCCGCCTTAGACTTGCGTTTGGCCCCCGAACCAGACATGATGCAAAACAATTAAGGAAAAACACAGAAAAGCTCTCGGTGTCATCTGAATAATATAGAAAAACAGAACGGCCTTACCAGTCGATGACGTCGAGAAAATGGGATGAAGGAGCTTGACGGCCTTAAGGAAAAATGTGGCCTATGACGCAGTACTTAATTCAGCTCCATGTAGAAGGTGCAACCTTGATGGCGGGAGAAACAGAACTGGGATGAAGGAGGAGTCTGCGGCACCTAACAGCCACCCCTCGCACATCATGCGGTGCATCAATTTCAGGGGCGATGCCATTGGCGCCGACTCCTCTTAAAAAAAAAAAAAAGCTCCCGTGGTGGGTGCACGCCTCTGGCTTACACCCAGCAGTAATGAATGGGGAAGACTGACAAGGGAAGATCTCTGCATCCGTGCCACATTCTGAAATTGCACGTGACCACATTCTCAAATTGTGCCTTCCTGCCACATTTTGAGATTCCATGTCCATGCCACATTGCAAAATTGCATGCTGCCACTGCAATGAAATCACGCATTCCCCCCACATTCTGAAATTGTGCATCACTCCCACATGCCAGAATTACGCATCCATGACGCATTACGAAACTGCGTATCCCTGCCACATTCCACCACGATGTGTGTTCTACATTTTAAAACTGTGAGTCTCTGCCAAATTCTAAAAATTTATGACACTGCCACATTCTGCACATTTTGAATTTCAGTGTCTCTGCCACATTTCAAACTTGTTTGTCCCAGTTACTTTCTGGGACTGAGTAATTGCTGTATTTTCACAATTACAACCTGGTGCCTTGTGGCATTCTGAAATCTCATCCATGTAGTATTCTAAAACTTGCACACAACTTTGGCATCACATTCCTAAGTACCTTGCATCTGCACTTTATAGAAATGCATGCCATTTCCCCACCCAGTGTCAGCTTTCCTTTTTCAAATGTTTACTACAACTGCAGTTTTATGTAATGTGGGAGAAATAAGTCCAGTCCTATAAGGTCACTTGCAGGAAGGACTTGGCTGTGAGGTCTGGTTATGACACCATCAGCAACTCTTCAATGAAAATGGCTTTTTTGAACAGGTAGTGAATTTATGATTACAAATGACTTGTAACTTTTGAACAAAGTAACCTAGAGATCTCATTTTTTGCAAAAGGCTAATTGGGGATATGCTGATCCAAATGTGGAATTTACTGATGTCAGAAATTTTAGCCAGACTCTCCAACAAGCTATGTAGCTCTCCCCAACATACCATTATATTTGCTCTAATCAAAGACATCATCTGTTGCAGTCCGTCAATGGCTTCTGACATGAATACCATTAATGACCTTTCTGCCCTCGAGTTTGTAACTTGTCCTACTTTTTACATTGTAATATTGCTCTGTTCTTGTACTTCCTTGTACCGTTATGTAATTTCATTTTTGATGTGGAGCCTTTGCAAAGAAGTCCTCAACTCAAAGGTTGTAATTCTGAATCTTTCAATTAATAAACAATTGCCTAAGCTGCTACAATAAATTAGTGAAAACTGAGCACCTACAGTAAATGAGCTGTTCCATTTTCATCGATTTTGTGGTACATTCAAGTACCATTATCAGTGTCAAAAGGCACTAACCACTGGCCCAGTAACATAGCATCAGCTCTACTGCCTGCTACACCAGAGACCCAGAATCGGGAAAGTACTAGGGTCTCATGGGGATCAGCCAGGTTACAGAGGATAGAGTGTCCAATGGACTGCTCTCTTTTTTAGAGGGACATGTGGTACCACTGTTTGCCTGCCGCCTGGCAGAGGCCAGATGGTAGCACTGCGGGACTGTTCATGCAGGGGAGGGCTCACATTTGGATACTGATACACAGTGTGTGTTCCCACACATGGTTAATCACTGCATGATGTGTGGCCCCTGAGAGAAAAACAAAGAAGGAAAAACTCCAGTCATGCAGGATGGTACTCTGGTCAAACACAGGTTCCTCACCATTGACCAGACTCCTCCTCTGGAGCAATCTGGATTGTGCTCTGGAGGGGCCTGGCTAGCTCCAGTGGTTCTACCATGGGGGGGGGGAGCAGAGATCCATGGGGGACTTTCCAGGAGAAGATGTAAGTCCTAAAGAAGGTCAGTGAAGGGGCTAGGAGGACTAGCGCTTATGAGGGCCAGCTGATGAATGGAGGATAAATAAAACATTCATAAATAAAAAATTAAGGTACTGATTGCAATCAATGAAGTCACAGGTTGGAGCATCTATGCTGAAATGAGGGATACATACAGAGTTGGTTATTAAAACCGAGGGACAAGAAACAAAAATGACAGTGATTTAAAGAAAGAAAACGGGAGTAAGCAAATATGAATTATGAATACCGCAATGCTTCCTTCACCCTATAAACTTACTGTATTATAATGCTGAACCCTGCTCTTGTGACCCAGCTGAAGTTAGATAACATCTCAATCATGGGTCACAGCCTGCAGACTGAGAATAACTGCTTTCTAAGGTGTAGATTAAAAAACCAAAACGGGAAGGTCCCACTTTATATTACTTTTGGTAATTATACATTAGTTATATCAAAATTAAATATGGATATTGAGTTGCCTGTGTTATTCATAGGACACCCTTTAGCAAGCCTCATAAACTACATAATGGTGGCTAGACAAGAATCTATAGCCATCATATTGAATTAAACACATTGCTCATATAAAGTCTGTTGGAATTCAGTATAACTAGCATGGTATTGCACAGCACTCCCTTTAGTTTACAGTACTATTACTTTTTGGGAGAGCACTGAACCTATAGAATTAGGAATAGTACATCTTAACAGTATGGAGTTAACAGCACATCCTCAGAACTATGCCAGTGCACATGTATCGACTCAACTCGTGGTACATGTGGTGAAGGATGTTACAATGGGGATGCTGGCGTGGTGTGCATACTTGATATGCAATTGTAAAAAACGTTATTAATCCTTTATATTGTCTGCTATTATCATTGTCATTACATTTTTGACAGAAAATACAAATGTTATATAGTTTTGAATACAAACTTTTGTACAAGCAATAAATCAGACTTCAACAAAGTGAAAAGCAGCAGCAAGCAAGTAAATATTTTACAATGGGTGGTGCAGCCAAATGCTTCGCCACCTCCTAGATCTGCCACTGCAAGTTATATACATCTTGCACGTACAGTACCATGAAAATTGTGAAGTGCTGCAATGGACTGCACAACAATATGCAGGGAAATTCAACATGAACTCATGTAAAGCATGTGTAATTCTCATGTCACCCAAAGGAGAGATTGAAGTACTCAGACAAAATGTTTACTGGAATGGAACAAGTAGTCTTTTTTAAAATATGTGTGGCATTGTGTTTGATACAGGGTCACTAGCAACACCTGAAGACTGAAGACATAAAAAGGTTTGTTCTTAGTATTTTGATTTTATAAATTTATCTGAATTCTCGTATAACTATTTTGCACTTTAGTATGTGCACCTGGTAATTTCCAAACAGGGTGGATTAAATATTTGCACTTTTAAGCTGGGGCTTTGCTAATTAGCAAACATTTGGTTCTATGAAAACAGCTTTTTAAAACATGGCACAAATGGGTTATCTTTGGTGCCTGCTGAAGGAACTCCTAGATTTTTCCTTTATTGATAATTACTAAGGATAAAAGGTGGAAATACTAGGCAGGATTTTCATCACAGTGGTCTGGACACAAGGATGACCAGCATCCAAAAGTCTGAACCATAGCTGGATTTGTGCCCCCTCAGCCCTGTATCAGTATTATGAAACTGCCTTGCATCCATCTGATGGCTCTGCTGCATCCATGTCCCGGTGCATCCGATGCCCCAAATCCATTCCCAGACATAAGGTAAAGCAAGTTTTTGTTTGCTCTCAATGAAGCACAGTCTCTCTCCCACATCCCTCCTCTATACAAACCTACCCCACTTCTGAAAATATTCTATTTTACAACTTTATACTAAATTCTTGCATTTTCAGATCAGAACTGTGACATAACAAAATGCTTGCAGCAGCCCCAATGATAGTTTTATTAGGAATGAAAGTAAGAATTATGCTAATATCTCAACTTTTCACATTGAACAACTGTTCACGTGACTTTTCACATTGAACAACTGTTCACGTAACATTTCACATTGAACAACTGTTCACGTAACTTTTCACACTGAACTGTTCACGTAACATTTCACATTGAACAACTGTTCATGTAACATTTCACAGTTCAGTCAATAAGTATGCCCCTGGCTGGATCACTACCTCAGTGGTAGTGCTACCACTCGCAATGCTGACAACCCCAGGGAAGTTGCACCTTGTGCCAAACAACCATTTGAAATGTTCATTAATTCCACTCAATTGCATACTCTGTGCATTATCACTAGTATTACCTCCTGGGTACTTAAGGTACTCAGCTTTGCCTTGTCCCTCACTTCTAAAGGTGTGTAATTATCCCACAATTATGTCTCTCCTGTTGAATCATATTACTTCATGAATAATTTCCATGCAGAACAGAATGTATCACAGTAACTTCCTTTTCTCCTCTCCTGCAGGGAATTACCTTGGGATGACTGGAAAGGACATTTTTTTCATGAAACAGCTAATGAGAAAATGTATTCACTACACATAATGCCATAATGAAATAATATTCTTCATCCAGTCAGCTGCATCCGTGTCAAAAGTGAGGCTGGCACTGCCATTTTGCGGTTACTTTTTACACTGAACGACACATATCCTTACAGCAATCTGAAGTACACCTTTTCATTTTGTCTTATGAAACATAACCTTAATGCTGTGTAAAGAGGATGTGTTTTCAACTGCCTAGTATATACTTGAAGCAACTGTATGAATTTGCACAGTACTCTAATATATTGAATTTTACTATGTCCTTATATGTATGTTTAATGTTTTAATAAATATATTGTTGACTAACACACATCCTATTACAAACAAGATTTTAAGCACACGATTCATACCTGTAGTCTCCAGGTAAATTGGCATAGATCAGGGCATATTAACTCCCATTCAGAGCCAGAAATTACTTCTTTGCTTAGAAGTACTTTTCTCTGTATAACAATGGAAGATAAAATGCATCGTCTTTGGCTTGAAGGTCCTTTTCAGCCTTGCATTTGTAAAAAGAGATTCTGCACTGATGAAGACAGACATTGTTTTTTATTTCTAATTACATGTAAATTTGTGTTTCACGCTAATACAGTATACTGTACTGATAGCTCCACCCTCTGCACCCAGCAAATATGTCACCCGATTTCCTAATCTTTTAAATATATATATATATATATGTACATAAATACTTATATCTTGACTCAGAATATGCTATTTATCTTCATGAGTGAGGGGGCAGGACAATAACTCAGGAGTGGATGTAAATCCTACCCCTTTACAAGCGATGAGTGACCTATTCTGAGTCAGGCCACTGCGTGTTCAGTTTAATTTGTAAAGCTTTTGAATGAGTTCTTTTCATGAGGAATTAACTGTTTATGTTTGATTTCACGGTTCTGTTTTGAGTGCAGCAGAGGCCAATGTGATGTCATCAGACATTTGTCAAGCTGCCATCCTATTGGTAAAGGGTTCTTTGTGACCTGTCCAAAGTGGAGATACAGTACTTGCTGATGATGTACCCAGCATTAAGATAAATGGTTTAGCTTCCTTTAGAATTAGTCAATGGATAAAATCATTTACCTGTAAGGTTTGACTCTCACCTATATTATACTAGAGTTGATTTATCCAGAATTATGAGACATGATTTTTACACAGGTCTGGACTTGGAATAGAAGTTCCACTATGCTGTCCTAGGTCCCACAACTGCTACATTAAGCTACAAGCTCCCCACCACCACCATGAGTGGGGTGCTGTGCATATTGCCAATAAAGGTGTTGGTGAACACAACTGGGACTAGCACCAACATCCTAGAGAGGGGGTCCATAAGCAAGGATAGCTATGGCACACTTGGTGCATGGGTACAATGCTACACACTGCCACTTACATGGCTCAGTGCCTCTAATGACAGTCTCTGCCCTGGTGTTCACTGATGGTCCCCTTCCCACTCCCAGACTCACCAGTTTCACCAGTCCATAGTGTAAAGTAGTCCCACTTCCCACTCCTCAACCTGTCAGTTTCACACACCCCTCATGTCCACTGTCTCTGCACAATGCTACAGATATTTAGCTTGGTATATAAAGCATGCAGAGAACAAACATAATTTTACAATATTTTAGCCACTGGCCTGAAATAAAAATGGCTTCAGCCCAATAACTGGTGTTTCCATATCTGAAAGCCAAAAATGTCCAGTCAAAACTATTATACTAGTGAGAGGATCACTTTTACATTCCAGGGTCCTGGAAGCTGTCCTAACCATTTGAAATATACATTTTACTATTTAGTCAGGGGCTAGGTGGAAAGCATTTTAATTAAATGTTATAAGGAATGTAAACTTGGAAACTCCTGATGCATTCTTTTATTATAGTGTTTTCCCAACACAGTATGTTGTAATATTTCACAGATTTACAATGGAGTCAAAGCTTTTTGTTTATGTGGTGGTGGTGTCTGTTTGAAAGTAGAGGGTTTGAGCTACTTTCCAAAATGAAGCATGTGTTCATTACTCAACCCATATTTTAGAAGACTGCATTTACTATACCTTTAAGCTGCTGTGCATGATAATAGTGAAAATATTTACCGATCCATTTTATTCTGTTTTAGTTTGCCCCTTATCTCCTGTCTTGCAAGATACCCTTTTCCCCATTTTGAGTCTGCTTTAGCACTTTAACATTTTTTCCCCCAATTTATTTGTCCACCGCTGACCAGCCCCCTTCCACCGGCCACCTCCATCACTGCCACTGGGCGACATGCCGGCCATCACCTCTCACCAATTTGAGGCACCAGCTGGCCCAGTGTAGCATGAAGACTGGCTTCATCCCGCCGGTCAGCTTGTTTTCTCCTCTGTTTGGTCTCACCCCCAGTGCGGAGCCAAGGTGTGCAATGACACCAATGGCCGAGCCACGCAAGCTTCCATTCGTGACACGCCATGCGTCTTCCTCGGCTCCACCCCGCCCCTTGTATGGGTCCATTGCACTGGTTCCCAACTACGGCTAGGAGCCAGTCAAGCAGTGGAATCTGTCCCCACCCCTCCCCTGGAGAGGAGAGGAGAGCTGTCCTCCAGACGTTCGATCCTCTCCCTCCCGGCCGACTCCCAGTGACCAGCTCACACTGTGAACACGGGTCACTGGTGTGGCAGGAGGTAAGGCATGATGCCTCAACCCTCCATGCCACTGGGCTGGCATGCACTCTTTTACATTTAAAAATAAAAAGGAGCACTCCTTTTAATATGGTTTCCCCCAGGGTTTCCATCAGTATACTCCATTGTTTTTAAACACCTACTGTCTAACATTAGTTTTCTTATAATAATAATAATAAGCTTTATTTGTGAAGCACAATTTTACAAACTAAATCGCTGTACAGTAAAATAGTAAAAATGTTAAACCAATAAATTAATAATAAACCATAAAAATGCTAATACAGAGGAAAAATAAGTTAGATACAGTACTCACTGAATGCTTGTCTAAACCAATTAGTTTTTAAAACTGCCTTGAAGCTCTCCATGGTCCTGCACTCTCAAATCTGATGAGGTAGAGAGTTACACAGGGTGGGGGCGATGTACATAAAAGCACAGGCCTCCTTATAACTAAAATGAGCTAGCAAGCAGACTAAAATGAATTAACATGCAACAGACATAGGCTTCATGAGATACTGAGTATTCAAAATAGCCAAGAATAATAACGAAAACATGGGTATAGTTATATTACAAGGTATGCTCCTTTATTATTTTAAATAAACAAGTGCTAAAAGCAGACTCAAAATAAAAACACTTACTATGAATAGAAAACTGGATATAGTGATATTTTTGCCAAAGTACATTATTACTAAAAAAAAAAAAAAAACTATATTTATTTCCACTAACAAATACTGCTGCTTTTAAATACTGTATGAGGCAAAATGCGGCGTTAAGAGGCTTTTAATTTGCTTGGTAATTGGGATAAGAAAATTTGTCAAGAACTCTGAATACTGTTTCCCTATCCCTGATGAATAGTCAAACATTACAGCTAAATAGATACATTGTATTTCACGTGATCATCTCAAGTTAATGTCAAAGTATTATATTTTTAATTAACAGAGCAGAATATGTTTTATGAATGATAATTTAGACCCGATCAAAGGGATATCAAATCTTTATAGTTTTATTCAAAGTATATGTTCGAAGAGAAATAATTTTATTTTCTTATATACAGAAACTGAATGATAAAGCATTTTTGCAGAAAGCATCTGTCTGCGTTCTGTTGCACTGACTCTCAGGGTTAGGGAGCTTTGGTCATATTTCATTTTGGTGACGAGTGGCATCGGTGCTCCCTAGATTCTTTACTCAACTGTTTTTCATATGCTGTCGGAGGAAAAAAGGGGAGGGGGCTCTACCATCCAGAAACTGACCTGCTTGGGCTCACTGCTGTATCAGAGGCTTCCGGGTACCAATTTAGGTGACCAAAAGGAATGGGTATGATAGATCCCATAAAAATGTGCACAGAGGAAAAAATAGTTTTCTCTTTTAATTTACAGAGCCTGAAACTATTTGTTCTAAGTGTTTAGTGGATGTTCTGCAGTATACAGTACATTTATTTGTAGTTTCTCTCTCTTATGATTATAAGAAAGTCTATTCAAGTTCTTTCAATGAAAGCACCGTGAAGCAAGACCAAGTAGTTCTTGCACACAAAGGGCTTGTGAAGACACTCTGATAACCATAAACAGCAACTGTTTGTATCAACATATACTAAATCATGTTAATCATAGTAAAGACTTCTGTTTAGTAAAAAATGGGACTTGAGTTTAAAAATGTTGTACTCTGCAGAAATTAGAAAAACCATGTGGGAAATATACTATGCCAACTGAATTTTGCAAACTGTTGGAACTATTACCGTGAGATGGTCTCTTATGGCTACACGAGCAGGTGGAATGTTTAGAAATAATCCTGATTGGCTATGAATCAAATCATATTTATATGATCTGATAATCTCCCATTTTGAGACCAGATGCCCTATCCTCCCAAGCCTCCACTTGTGATGTTCCCCAGCACCCACCTCCAATAACGACTGGATATGCTGTAACACTGCTGCCAATATACTCTTGTCAGTACTGTCACTGCATCTATAATTAATTGCTCCAGTTTCATGGATAAGCACAGCAGTAATAGGAACCGCCACCCTCCTTCTCATTAGAAAAATAATTGCTCCATGAAAGCAATCTCACCCCTCGACTAGAACTTGGGAATCACAGAAACTTGCTGTGTCGCGGTGTTGTAATTTGAATGTCAGACCCAAATGGTGGTGCTCCTCATGTGATCTGAGGCAAAGGAGGAATAATGGGTGTCTAACTGGGACTTAACCCCCTAGGCTCTAATGTGAACCCCATAAGTTCATGTAATGTTACTACTGATTGACCCCCAGAGCTCCTCAACTGTAACCACACTATTCGTTTTAAGAGAATAAGTACTTGGTAGGACAGGTAAACATAATTTTGTTTTGCTATGATAAAACTATACTGACCTCCACTGGTATGTTCCTGATATTATATCACTGTTTTAACAAGTTTACTGTGGAAATGCAAACACTGTATAGTTCTTAAAGGACAAAGATGCATTAGAAATAGGATCACTGGATTTGTTTTCCAACTGATGTATCTGCAGGAATACTAGTGTGTAATATGATTTAAATGTTTTCAGTGTATGGTAGTTTTATGTGTAGCTTGGACCTACAATTGTGCCTAGAATGTAACAGGAAGTAAATAGTTATAATTTAAATTAAGTTGTACTCTCATAAATGTTGTTTTAATTATGGCTGTTATCCATTTTTATTTAAACAAAAAGTATACATTTATTTTAAGACAATACTCAAACGCAGGCTTTAACATGAATGTTGCACTGTATAAATAATGTGACAGCTTTTGTTTATCTCAGAATATGAAGGGAATTAATATGTGAGGAAATCTAAGAAATGTATCTGACACAAAAGTTATATTTTTTAGCAAAGATGGTGTTTTTTTTAGATAAGATGGATGCATATGTTTGTAAATATTGTACATTTAATTTATTGCTATTGTAGCAATTTTTATTTATGTAAGAAAAATATGTAATTTCTAAATGTATATTTTGTTTTGGTAATGTGTCTGCTGAGATCAGTATAAATAATAAAAGTGTATTTTGTGTTGAGCTGACTTCTCATTAATGTACATACGTACATACAGGCTTCTCATTCATGTGCATACATACAAGCTTCTCATTCAGGTACATACACACAAGCTTCTCATTAATGTACATACATACTGTCATCTCATTTGGGTGCATACATACAGGCTTCTTATTAATGTATACACATACAGGCTTCTCATTCATATACATACATACCGGCTTCTCATTAATGTACACACATACTGGCTTCTCATTCATATACATACATACATACAGGTTTCTCATTCATGTACATACATACAAGCTTCTCATTCATGTACATACATACAAGCTTGTCATTCAGGTACATACACACAGCCTTCTCATTCATGTACATACATGTATTGAAATCTATAGAGGTGTAAGGCAGATAATGACTTTACTAGTATGACAAAGCTGACACAGCTGCCTTGTCAGAGAAGAAAAAATTACTCACCTTAGTAATGTTGTTTCTTCTAATGGAGCCTTGCTATATTCTGACAGTAGCAGTGAGTTCCAACCTTCGAACTGCCCCAGAGATGAAAGAGTTAAGTTTCCATGCCAGGCATGGAACGCTGAGCTTGAGCTCGGTTGAGACTCTGTCTGTTGCTGTTTAAACTCAAACCGTCGGATCTTTATGAGATAAACTCACTAAGGCCCTGTGTGGAAGCTGTAAACCTACACTAGCCAACTGGCTACTAAACATAAAACACATTTTTTTGTCCCAAAACAAAGACTCAAGTCAGGAGACCCAAAAAATGAAAAACACACCACCAACTCACCCCAAAAAGAAGGGGGTGAAAACAAAAAGGTGGGCACCTACTGAGTGCCAACACTACACTGCCCACCCACATCCCAAAAGCAGAGGTTCTGAGAGGGGCAGGGGGTCAGAATATAGCAAGACTACATTAGAAGAAACAACATTACTAAGGTGAGTAATTTTTTCTTCAAGCAACATGAAGTCTTGCTATATTCTGACAGTAGCAGACTACAAAGCAGTACCTCCATGGAGGAGGGACAGAACCTACTTAGGAAATAGGCTCTGAAGCACAGCTGTGCCAAACTGAGCATCACTCCTAGCCTGGATGTCCAGGGAGTAATGCTTGGTAAAAGTGTGAACTGTTTTCCAGGTAGCTGCTTGACATCTCTCTAGAATAGGGATGTCCCTGGCAGCAGCCAGGGAAGCAGCTGTACCTCTGGTAGAGTGAGCCCTCAGGCCTGAGGAAGGAACCTTACCCAGTTTCTCATAACAAAATTGGATACAAAAGACAATCCACCTGGCAATGGATCTTTTAGTGGCAGGTTTCCCCTTACCAACCTCACCGTAAGTGAGGAAGAGTTGGAGGGAGTCAAACCTGTGACCCTTGGTACGCTCTATGTAGTAGCTAAGGGCTCTTTTCACATCTAAACTGTGCAGCCTCCTCTCGCCAGAGGAGGAATGGTCAGTGAAGTACACTGGGAGAGACATAGATTGATTAAGGTGGAAATCTGAAACCACCGTAGGCAGGAACTTCCTGTTAGTCCTGAGGACCACCTTATCTCTATGAAAGGAGATAAAATCAGTCTCCACTGACAAAGCTTGTAATTCACTTATGCGTCTCGCAGAAGTGATGGCTACCAGAAACACAGTCTTCCAAGTCAAGTACTTAAGCTCTGCTGAAGACAAAGGCTCAAAGGGGGGTTGCATAAGCTGAGCAATGCAAACATTAAGGTCCCAGGCAGGGGCAGGGTCCCTGAATGGAGGGCTGGTGTGAAGCAATCCCTTGAAAAACTTGGAGAATACAGGATGAGCTGAAAGAGAAGAGGGCTTACCTGCTGAAATAAAAGCAGACACAGTTGCCAGATGCACTTTCAGTGTAGCTGGTCTCAGCCCCAAGCTATTTAAATGGACCATATAATCAAGGACTGTGGGCAGATCAGCAGATTCTGGGGAAATATGCTTCCCAGAGCACCATATGGAAAATCTTTTCTATTTGGAATTATAAGTAGCCCTGGTGGAAGGTTTTCTAGAAGCCTTCAGGATATCCATTACACCTTGGGAGAGGTGTAAATCAGCAAACTCTAACTCTTCAAGAGCCAGGCCTTGAGATTGAGCGATTTGAGGTTCGGGTACCAAACCCTCCCCTGAGCACAGGTTAACAGGTTGTAATTCCTGGGAAGACACAGGGGAAGATGGACTGCTAAGGACACTAGGAGTGGATACCAGGGCTGTCTGGCCCAGTCTGGAGCAATCAGGATCATCTTGCAGGGTTGAGATCTGATTTTGACTAGCACTTTGAACTGGAGAGGGAAGTGGGGGAAAGCATACAGAAACTTCCCTTCCCAATTGAGAACTAGAGCATCCAGGGGGACTGAGCCCAACACTGGGGGCCTGCAACAAAAAAGGGGAAGTTGGTGATTGTCTGGGACTGCAAAAAGATCTATCTGCGGGATGCCCCATCTGGAAAATATCACCTCCAAGACCAGGGGGTCCAGTGATCATTCGTGATGGCCCTGGAAAATCCTGCTGAGAGCATCTGCCAGGACATTGTCCTTGCCTGGGAGGTGAACTGCCGTGAGGGAGGTGTTCAGGGAGTAAGCCAGAGACCACAACTTCATTGCTTCGGTGCACAAGGCCATAGACTGAGTGCCTCCTTGCTTGTTGATGTACCACATTGTGGTGGTGTTGTCTGTTCTGACCTGTATAACTTTGTTCTGAACAGATTTGGAAAAGCTTGAAGTGCTAGAAATACTGCTACGAGTTCCAACAGATTGATGTGAGAGAGTAGCCTTGAGGGGACCACAACCCTGGGTGGTCAGGTCGCCCATGTGAGCCCCCCACCCCAAGAGGGAGGCATCTGTAGTAAGGATTAAAGAGTGAGACTGGGTGACAAAGGGAACCCCTTGTCTCAGGTTGTTCTGATCCTGCCACCACTGTAGGGCCTGGATCAGGGTTCGAGTTACTGGGATCAATTTGGTCAGAAGGTCCTTCCTTTGAGACCAGAAGGTTCTCAAATGGAACTGAATGTCCCTCATCTGAAATCTTGCTCCCTGCACTACTGCTGTAGAAGCAGCCATGTGCCCCAGGAGCTGTAGAAAATGCCTTGCTGGTCGAGACACCTGCAGCATGAATGAGGCCAGAGAGACCAGGGTCCTTGCTCTGTCCAGGGGAAGGAAGGCTCTGGCCTTCTCTGTGTCTAGCTCTGCACCTATGAAGGTGAGGAGCTGGACAGGTTCTAGAACTGACTTTGGAAGATTTAGAAGGAAACCCAAAGAAGTGCACAGTTGCTGAGTTATCTGTAAGTGTAACTTGACTTGGTCTGGGGACTGGCCCACTATGAGCCAGTCGTCCAGGTAAGGGAAGATGGCAATCTTTTGCCTTCTTAGAGAAGCAACTACCACTGCCAGGCATTTTGTGAACACCCTTGGAGCAGAGGTGAGGCCAAAGGGCATTGCTCTGAACTGGTAAGGGCCTGAGGGCAGCTCGAACCTGAGGTACTTTTGATGGGAGCTTCTGATGAGAATATGGAAGTAGGCATCCTTGAGGTCCAGGGACACTAGCCAGTCCCCTGGCCTTAGAGAGGGTAGAATAATTCCCAGTCACCATTTTGAATTTTGGTTTTAAAAGGTGTTTGTTTAAATATCTGAGATCCAGGATGGGCCGCCATTCTCCTGTCTTTTTTGTGGGGTAAGGAAGTACCTGGAGTACAATCCTTTGCCCTGGTGTAGGGGTGGAACCCTTTCCACAGCTCTGAGAGCCAGGAGGGAAGAGACCTCTGCCTCTAGGGCAAGTGCCTCTGAGGGATTTGCAGGTGGAAAAAGGATCTGGTTCTCATCTTTGGAAACTTTCTGAAGCTGAGAACCAGTCCCTGGCTTACTACTTCCAGGACCCATTTGTCTGATGTCAGAGACTCCCAGTCCTGGACAAAGTAAGCCAGCCTGCCCCCTACAGGTGGCTGAGAATCAGCCCTGGCAACCCCATCAGGGTGCCTGTTTGGCAGGGGCTTTGGGCTGAGGGGTGGAAGCAGGCCTGCTTGTACCCCGTCTGCCTCTCCCTCTAAAGAACCCCCTCTGGGCATAAGCAGAAGAGGAGGCCTGGGCTTGGTAAAAAGGCCTATGAAAAGGCCTGCCCCTGCCCCTGGGAAGTTGCCTTTGAGGAGTGGCCTGCCTTCCTTGGCTTGTGCACCCCATAGGTGGTCCATACTCATCCATTTTTTCATGTAATCTCTGTCTGCTCCCAAACAGAGAATTACCCACAACAGGAAAATCCATGGCCTTAGTCTGGGTATCCTGTGATAGGCTAGTACATCTGAGCCAAGCTATTCTTCAAGTGCCACAGATGTAGCCATGACCTAGATGACACATCATTGGAGTCTACTGCAGCATGGAACTGCACCTTGATGCCTCAATACCATCAGCAGCCACCTGCTCCAGCTCCTTCAGCTGACCAGGGACCTGTTTTGCAAAGCCATAACAGTGTCCCATCTGGATTTTTGATACCTAGCAGTATAGGCCATATAATTGGCCTGTCTGAGTCCCAAGGATGCTGCCATGTACTGTTTCTTTGCTATGGCATCAATCCTCCTGGAGTCCTTGTCCGGGGGGTGTGAAGCCAAGGGAATGTTTGCTTTATCACAGGCTGCAGCCTGCACTACCCCAACATGGCTGCATTGTTGTGTAAGGAACTCCGTGTCTGAGCCTGACAATGTATACCTCTTGTCCATTCTTTTATCCACAGGAGGTATAGTGTTAGGGAGTCTTTAAAATCTTAAATGTCTGTTTCCCAAAAGATTTGTGCAAAGGAATAGACAGCCTCCTAGACTCTGGGATATCCATCATTTACACACAGTCAGGCTCCTCTTGGTCATCCACAGCTTCTTCCATAGGAAGCTGGAGGGTTTCAGCCACTTTTTTATAAAACATGAAATGGGAGGGGGACTCAGAAAGCCTAGGAGGAGACACTCCTGAAGGTCTGTCTGGGGAGATGTCCAGATCAATGGGCACATCCAGACTTTCAAATCCACACTTACTTTCCTCATACTCCTTCTTCCTCCTCCTCCGTTCATAAAATTCTCTAATCATACTCTTGAACTGGTGGAACCGGCCGAACCGAGCTCTGCCTGATGGTGCCGGGTTCGGGTCGGAACCGTGGAAAGTGACTGAACAATTTTGATCGCTTTGGCTATTTCTTCAGCGGTTGGAGAGGAAAGTTTTGGCTCCACACCAGCTGATTTTTCTTTTCTAGTTCTTTAGCCGAACCGACTCCTCAGAATCGCCTCCTTGTCTGAAGAAGTCTCGCCTTGGTCAGAGGGCACCTTCTGGTTCGGTTTGAACAGAACCGCTGTCCATCCGGTTCAGTGGACTTTTTGGCTCCTTTCCTGAGCCTACCAACTCTCTTTTCTAGGGTAGCTGCAGGAAACTTTACAAATCTGGCAGTCTGCATTGAGGTGGTCAAACCCCAGACACTAAACACAGCTGGTGTGGGGGTCAGCCTTGGCAAAGACTTCCCCACACACACTGCAGTGTTGAAACCCAGTGGGTCCAGTTTTTCTTTTGGGTTTCTCAGACATAGTGCCAGTCTTATCCAAATTTACCCTTTTATGGCAATCCGCCAGGCAAGACTCTCTTATTGGTTCCTAACCATGTCGGGGAAAAAAACGTAATAAAATCTGTTTTTTTTAGAACCGATAAGAACCAGTAACCACACTCTAAAAGTACAATTTAAGATGTTTTAACAACCTGATTGGTTCAAACCGAACCGATGAACTGTTTACAAGTTTCACACAGAATAGAGTAAAATATAACCTATCTAGTACTCACAAATACCACAGACAGAGACTGAACCGACAGGTTACGGTTTAAATTCGGTTGAAAACCGAGAAAAGCAGTACTTGAACCAACAAATTGAACCGAGCAGAAGGAGAAATCTCCGGAGCGACTGTTCAGTGAGGCGGAGTAAAGAATCTGACGGTTTGAGTTTAAACAGCAACAGACAGAGTCTCAACCGAGCTCGAGCTCAGCGTTCCATGCCTGGCATGGAAACTTAACTCTTTCATCTCCAGGGCAGTTCGAAGGTTGGGACTCACTGCTACTGTCAGAATATAGCAAGACTTCATGTTGTTTGAAAGCTTACATTTTGAAAGTCCTCATATGGACAGAAGTTTACTTGCATTTAGATTTGGTTCTTCGTTTTGTACAAAGATCAACTGTACTTAATTTCAGAAGTCTTATACTACTATCCAAATACATTGGCATCATGGAGTATCGTGGAGCTGGACTCTACTTGAGCTACCTATTTTTTGTAAGTTGGAAGCCTGACTCACACATAGTAAAAAGAGGATATACACCCCCCCACTCACAGATATACAGCATATGTGAACTTAACATCATATTGTAGATAGATTTATTTTGCAATTTTTGGTCGGGAAAGGCATACTGAGCTGAAGCTCTTCTTAAGGCCTGTCAAAGGAGCACAGAGATGTTAAGTGACTTGTTCATAGTCACACTGTATGTAAGCAGAGCTTGTGGGAATCAAACCCAGGGCTGCTGGATGTACCAAGCTTGTTCACAGTGCATTGCTCCAACCTCTAACCTATACTCATAGCCTACAGTCAACCTGGTATATAATTGTGAAGAATTTATTTACTTGAAATTTGCATCAAACAGAGGGATGGCCCACAAGATCCAACAAGTTGGTTTTTGTAGCTCCCTTGGCACAACATTGTACAACAGATACTCTTTTCAAAAGATGCACAAATCCAAGTTACTAACTATGCAAGGAAGTTCATGGCAACAGTAGTCACAGAACATGTAAGGGGAGACAAAATGTGTTGAGGGTTGTCCCTTTACACACAGAAGCACTATGGAGAGGTGAAGGTAAGGATGAGTATCTATGGTCTGATGGAAGACCATCTACAGTAAGGTGGGATGGTATCTACAGTCAGGTGGGAGGGCATCTACAGTAAGGTGGGAGGGTATCTACAGTCAGGTGGGATGGTATCTACAGTCAGGTGGGATGGTATCTACAGTAAGGTGGGAGGGCATCTACAGTTAGGTGAGAGAGTATCTACCATTAGGTGAGTGAATATCTACTGTCAGGTGGGAGGGCATCTATAGTCTGGTGGAGGACAACTACAGTCAGATGGGAGAATATATACAGTCAGACAGAAGGGTATCTAAAAGCAGGTGGAGAGTATTTACAGTCATGTGGGAAGGTATCCTCATGGATCTTTGAGCTGCTCAAGCAACAGTCTATACAAGTGAGAAGGTTAGAGTTTTTTTTTTAAGTGTGGCTGGTGGCCTATTCCAATCTGACAGGCCTAAGGAGGAGACTGATCTACTGAAGTCCTTTTGAGAACAAGGTACCTGCCACAGTCAATCTTAAGGCATAGAACAAAAACCAAGCAATACCTAAAAACAAACTACATTGCATAAATCAAACATGCATCAAGGGCTGTGCTTGGAAAAATGTTTCATACAAACTCATTGCAGTGATCTCAAGAGACATTTCATTTGTAGCCACACTTCACTCTGCCACTTGTGAGGTCATCTAACGTCACCACAACTTGAAGGGATAACAACTGTTACCCAACATTGCCTAGTTGCATATCCCTTATTTATTTATTTCTGGCAAACTGAGCTGTGATAGCCTGTTTAGAGGTGCATCCTTAGGGATGTGTTATGTGGATCTGGTTTATTGAAAGGGGGATGTTGGCCAGAACATCAGAGAAATGCCCCAATTCTTAATCGATATGTGCCATAGGCTCTTTACCAGCCACCTGGACAGTAGCCAGAGATGAGAGAAGGGACCTCGGTTTTATGTCTCATATGAAGCATGGCACCTTAACTGTGCAGCAGCCCCCTCGCATTACAGTAGTGTCAGTTATGAGTATGACTCCAAGTACCTGGCGTGGAGCTAGAACCCACAGTCTTCTGATCCTCTGGCCCCATAGGCCAATAACTATAATAAAGCTATAATCATAACAATGCAAATGAACATAAAACAAGATCACTGTTACCTTGAATTCATCTGCGACCCCCCCCCCACACACACATTTCTGTTTTATTTTGTAACATTTTTTTTTTATTCCATTTCTATGTTTTTGTTCTGTTTTGTATTGGACCAGAGCAGTAACAAGTGAGCAAGGGTGCAGATTGGCACAGCACCAACTGTGAGGGAGTCAGCATGAGTGTTTAAGATTGGCAGTTACAAACCGCCATTTGAACTCTGCAGTTCTCGAGATGCCAGTAGTTTAGAAAAATGTTTTTAATATAGTGAAATGAAGTTTGAAGTGTGTGTGTGTGTGGGGGGATTAGCAGACAGTGTTGTTACTTGTTACTATGGCAGCCACAATGATGTGTGAGCAGATGAGTGACCGAGCGGGAAGGCAGCTGGAAAGCCGCCACGCTGCAGTAGAAATGTAAATACAAAACGGTGGGGGTAACTGAAGTTGCAGAAAAGTAGTTATGTAACAACTCATTGTGACAGCAGGAACATATGAAAATTGCCAGCAGAAAAAGGCCAACTGGTCTATCGAGTCTGCTCGATTTTGCAGCTAGCAGCCACACTCTGCAGCTGACCTCCTTCCCTTGATCCTCCCTCTTAGCCTGTCCCTGCTCCTCTTAAAGCATCTCACTGTTCTACAGGCCACCACCTCTGCTGGTAGCACATTCCACTCTGTCACCACCCTCTCTGTAAAAAAGTGTCTTCTCATTTCCCTCTTGAACCTTCCGCCCCCTAATCTCATATCATTCCCCCCCCCCCCGAGTATCCCTCTCTACCCTTACTTTGAACAGTCCCTCCATTCCAGTCTTGTTTATTCCTCTCATGTACTTGAAGGTCTCAATCATATCCTCCCTGTCCCTCCTCTCCTCCAGTGAGTACATGTTCAACTCTCTCAGCCTGCTTTCGTATGTTAAGTCCCCCAGACCCTGGATCATCTTTGTTGCTCTGCGCTGCACCCCTTCCAGTAATTTAATATCCTTCTTTAGGTACAGATGCCAGTACTGCACACAGTACTCCAGGTGAGGCCTAACCGGTGCTCTATACAATGGCAGAATCACCTCTCCTGTCTTAGAGGTTATACCTCTTGCGATACAACTCAGCATTTTGTTGGCCTTTGCCGCTGCCTTCCTACACTGCACTGAGTTTTTCACTGCTCCTGTAATGAGCACCCCTAGATGTTTCTCCTCCTCAGTCTCAGCTAGCCATACTTCTCCCAGTTGCTAGTTTCTCCATGGATTCTTTGCCTCAAAATGCAGCACCTTGCATTTCTTGGCACTGAATCCCAGTTGCCAGGTATCTGACCAGGT
Source organism: Neoceratodus forsteri (assembly GCA_016271365.2). Lineage (NCBI taxonomy): Eukaryota > Metazoa > Chordata > Ceratodontiformes > Ceratodontidae > Neoceratodus > Neoceratodus forsteri. The sequence goes on along the minus strand of JADMNL010000030.1, from coordinate 18,905,063 downwards.
CTCCAGCTTTGTCATATCCTCTTGCAAACCCTGCCACCCCATAGGTCATCCACCACTGCCCCCATCTTGGTGTCATCTGCAAATAGACTGCTGCTGATGCCCACTGAAATGTCTGCAATAAATATTCCAAATAACACTGGTCCCAGCACTGAGCCCTGTGGAACCCCACTCGTCTCTGCCCTTGGGGATGAGAGTTACCTTCCCACCACCACTCTCTGCTGTCTTCCATGCAGCCAGTTCACCACCCACCCTTCCATTTTTGTGCCCACCCCTGTGCCTTCAAGTTTACTTCCAAGTCTCCCATGTAGCACTGAGTCGAATGCTTTATGAAGTCCAGGTACAGAACATCCACCGCATGGCACTTGCCCATTTGTCTAGTCACTCAGTCATAGTATTCTACCAGGTTGGTTTGGCAGGATCTGCCCATGACAAAGCCATGCTGTCTACTGTCCTGTAATCCACTGCACTCCAGCAGGGACACCAGCCTCTCTTTCAGGATTGTCTCCATTAGGTTTCCCATGATGGATGTGAAGCTCACTGATCTATAGTTCCCTGGTTCATCCTTGGGGCCGTTCTTATGGAGGGGAACCATGTGAACCATCCTTCAATCCTGGGGTACGAATCCAGTGACCAGTGAGGCATTAAATTGGCCTGCCAAGGTCCCTGCTAGGACCTCTGCTAGCTCCTTCAGTACCCTGGGGTGAATGCCGTCTGGTCCTGGTGCCTTCTCCACCCTTAGTGCCCTTAACCCCTCCAGCACTCTATCTGCTATTTACCCATCTGTCACCCCCTCCCTGTCTGTTCCTACCCTCTCGCCTACCATGGGTATCTTCCCCCCTTCTCCTTAGTAAAAACTTAGCAGTAGTAGTCATTAAGTGCTTCTGCCTTTTCACCCCCTTTCTCCACCCTTCCCCCCTCCCTCTTTATCCTTACTATCTGGTCTCTACAACTCCTTTTCTCCCTGATGTACCTGAAGAATTCCTTCTCCCCCTCTTTAATGCCCTGCACCAACCGGAGTTCCCTGAATGTCTTGGCTGCCCTTACTTCCCTGGTCACTTCCTTCAGGTACTCCTCCCTGTCCTCCCCCCTCCCAGATTTTTTGTATCTCCTATAGGTGGCTCTTTTTCTCCTTACCTTGTCTATGACTCCCTTGCTCATCCAGCTAGGTTTCTTTGCCTTAGCCTTTTTACTCTGGGCCTTGCTGTAGGATTTGATTGCCTCCATTATCGCTAGCTTAATGAGCTCCCACCTCTGGTTCGTGCCCATATTAGGCCGCATTCTGTCCAGGAATCCCTGTACCACCTCCCTCATCCTCTTGAAGTCGGCCTTTCTAAAGTTCAGCACCTTTGTGTCAGATCCCCCCCCCTTCCCTACCTATGTTCAATTGGAACCATCAGTCCCCGCCAGTGGTTCTTCCACCCTCAGTTTCCTCACACATGCCCCGTTAGCACAAGGACAAGGATGTTTCCTTCCCTGGTTAGTTATCCTGGAAGGCATCCAGCATAACCTGCTCCCTTCCACTCCTGGTGGCAGGGTACTCCAATCCACTCCCAGGAGGCTGAAGTCCCCCACCATCACCACACACCCCTTCCTGCAGTTCCTCTGGATCTGCCCCACTAGTACTTTATCTATCTCTTCTGTTTGGGAGGGTGGCCTATACATCACTTCCAATCTTGGTGTCCTATTTCTGAAATCTTGAAATTGCATCCATAGTGACTCCGTATTGTCCTCCTCCCTTGCACACCTCAGTCCCTCCTTCACATAAAGCACCACCACCTCCTTTTCCCTGAATCCTATCCTTGCGGAATAACCTGTATCCTGGAACCGCTAGGTCCCAGTCATGGTATTGGGTAGCCCATGTTTCGATGATGGCCATGTCCACCTCATCCTCTTCTATGAGAGCCTGCAGTTCTGCAATTTTATTCCCCAAGCTTCTGGCATTCAAGAAGATCACCTTCAATCCCCTTCCTTTCTCTCCTCCCCTCTCCTGCCCGCCCTCTCTGGCTCCCCCTCTAGTACTTTGCCCCTAGTCATATTTCACTGTTATGGGGTAAACCTGTCTGGTTTCCCATCCGGAGGCCATTGCATACCTCTAACCCTCTTGCTACCCCCCAGTTTAAATTCTCTTTTCCCCCTGTAAAATTCACCAATCCCCTGCTTTAACACTTTCTTGCCTTTTTCGTTTAGGGGCAGTCTGTCTTTAGCATATAGACTGCTGTCCTCCCAGGTCACACCCCACCCTCTTAGCTCATACCCTTTGTCTTGACACCATTTTCCCTGCCATTTGTTAAATTCCTGTATTCCCATTTTTCTTGCTGAGCTTGTCTGCGGAAAGTAGTTACGCAAGATCTTACCATCACAGTAGATATTTGAGACAAGCTCTTGTAGCAGGCTACACCATAAGGACTATGCCACCAGGCACTAGGACCCCAAGAAACATTCTTAGCTAGAAGTACCCAGCGGGGACTGCCTCCGACATCCACTAATGGTATAAAAGGGGTGGTCCCTGGCCACAGCCCAGTTCTCCAACCGGAGACCCAGCTAACAAACAATAGAGAACTGAGGTGAGTAGAATACCCCACCGGGGTAAGGAAAAAGGAGGGACCAGGGGAAGGAGGAGGCAGGAAGGGGGTAAATAGCATACTGCTGCAGAGCTCCCTCGAGAGATCTACTGTTGATGAGTTCTTATGTAACTGTACTATCTTACTTCGAGTGGGAGCTCCTGCAGCAGGCTACACCATAAGGACTGAGTACCAAGCAGTATTAATTGGATTCCGAACAGACTGGGAGGTGGAGAATTCAGTAGCGGAAGGCTTTAAAACAAAAAACCCTGAAGCACCGTCAAACCAAACCCAGCTCTCCGACGGGAAGCAACATCCAGGCCGTAGTGTTTCACAAAGGTGTGCACCGATCCCCAAGTAGCCGCTGCACATACACCTACCCCAGAAACATTCCGAAGTGCCGCAAAGGATGCGGAAACAACCCTGGTGGAATGACCCTTAACCGAACCCAGTAAGAGCTTGTATTTATTGTAGCAGAAGTTGACTAGCCATCTGGACAGAGTCTGCTTTGCCACAGGTGTCACCATACCTCTCAACTGTACCACATTACGAGGAATGTTCCTCATTTTACTTCAGAAAAGGTCCCTGTTCCACATTGTGAGGACTTGTTCCACATTCAGAGTCAACATTTCAAAGCAAATATCCATAGTAAATGATGGAAAAAACAACTTATTTAATTAATAACAGACATTCTCAACATAAATGCAACATTTTAATAGTGTTTTGAGCTTCTTAGGTAAAGATTTGATTAAGTGTTCCACATTTTGTCCATTTGTTCCACATTGTGACAGGCAATGTTCCACATCTGGGGGACAAAAGGTTGAGAGGTATGGGTGTCACCAGGGTTCTCGGGACAAAAGAAACGAAAAGCTGGTTGGACTTTCTGAAAGTTTGAGTGCTGCTAATGTAGCACCTAAGCACTCTGTGTACGTCCAGAGTGTGAAGAAGGGCCTCCCCTCGATTAGTATTCTCTGGATAATAAACCGGAAGGCTGATGTCCTGATTAAGGGTAAACTGGGACACCACCTTAGGGAGGAACTTAGGATTAGTACTCAATGACACCCTGTCCTTGTGGAAAATTAAATACGGCTGTTTAGCCATCAGAGCTTAAAGCTCGGAAATCCTCCAAGCAGAAGTAATGGCAACTAAAAACACTTTCCATTACAGAAAGCATAGCTAGCAATCTGCGGCTGGCTCAAAGGGAGGTGACGTAAGCTTCTCTAACAAAAACAAAAGATCCCAAGGAGGGATGGGATCCCTAATGGGAGGCTTAAAATGAAGAATTCCCCTCAAAAATGTTTGGGCCAGATCCATCTGGGCAACATTTTTTTTTTTTCCCCAACTGTTTAACCAGGTGAGACACACTAAGCTGAAAGCTTGTTTACAGGTGCAACCTGGGAGCACAGGGAAGTTAAGTGACTTGCTCAGGGTCACACAGTATGCAAGCGGGGGCTGTGGGGTTCAAACCCAGTCTCCAGATTTGCAGCTCAGAGCCTCAAACCACTGCGCTATACTGCCTCCCTTTGCCATATTTGCCATCAATTATATGCAGAGATTGCAGAAAGGTGCACCTTGATGAAAGAATAGCGGAGGCCCATGTCTGACACAGAGAGGAGGTACTCAAGGACAGCATTCAGAGGGCACAGAAGGCGGTCCAGATCCTGACTGGAGGCCCACAAGCAAAAGCGTTTCCACTTTATGGCAGAGGTAGTCCTAGTGGAAGGTTTCCTGGCTGCCACCAAGACCTTGGCCACTCTGGAAGAAACTCCAAAATGAGAAGTGGCTACGTCAGCAGGTGCCAGACATGCAGATGTAAGGACTGGAGGTCTGGGTGGATCAGCCTGCCCTGCCCTGTTCTTGTGACAGTAAGTGGGAGGTCAAGGTCAGGGGACTTGGAGGTTCCACCACCAGCTGCTGCAGTGGCGGGAACCGTATCTGACAAGACCAAAGCAGAGCTACGAGGATCATTTCCACTCATTCCGTTTGGAGTTTGAGCAGAACCCTTTGCAGAAGCGGAAAGTGAGGGAAGGCATACAGAAACCTCCCAGTCCAGCACAGTGACAATGCGTCTCACCAGAAAACACCAGGCCCATGATCGAGCGAGCAGAAACTGGGCAGTTTTGTGTTGCACGGGAATGTGAAGAGTTCCAGCTCTGGACGACCCCATCTTTAAAAGAGGTCGTCGGCTACAGACTGCAGGAGTTCCCATTCATGAGCCCTTGCCCGAGACCAGCTTAAGGCATCAGCCAAGATGTTTTGGACCCCTGGAACATGAACTGCGGTGAGCAATATGCCATGGTCAAGAGCCCAGAACCACACTCTCATAGCCTCCCGACAGAGGAGGTAGGAGCGAGTTCCCCCCGCTTGCTGATGTAATAAACGACCAACATGTTGTCCATCTGCACCAACAGGGGACCTGGATGGAGGTCCGGGAAAAATGCTGGTAAAGCGGATAGAACTGCCCTCATCTCCAGAATATTGATATGGAGGGTCAGTTCCAGAGAAGGCCATGTACCCTGCATTTGGCGATTTTGAAAATGAGGCCCCCAACCAGGCCAGAGGCATCGGTTGTGAGAACCTGTGAAAGGTCTTCTCTCTGAAAGGGGACTCCAGACTCTGGGGATAGAGCCACCAAGAGTCTGTACCACTGCTCTGGAGATCAAGACCGACTGGTCGAGATCATCCTCCTCCCTCTGATCCCACTGCACTCTGAGGGACCACTGAGGGACCCTCAAACAGGCGTGCTGAGGGAATGGTCACTACGGCCACAGCCGTATGGCCTAGGAGCTGGAGCATGGTCCAAGCTGGGACCTGGCGAGCAGATGAAACTTTGTGGGCCAAAGAGTGAAGGCGTACTGCTCTGTCCAGCAGGAGGAAGGCCTTCCCTTGCTCCATGTTCAGGATTGCCCCTATATATTGTAACCTCTGACATGGCTTCAGGAATGACTTGCCCATGTTTAGGGTGATCCCCAGGGAGCTGAACAGACTGAAGGTATCCTCTAAAGTTGTCAGAAGCTGATCCCTTGTGGTGGTGGTCAGAAGCCAATCGTCGAGGTAGGAATAAACAAAGTGTCCCTGACTCCTTATGGTTTCTGCCACTACCGCTAGGCACTTAGTGAACACACGTGGTACTGAGGAAAGTGCAAAGGGCAAGGCCCGAAACAGAAATCACCTTCCCTGAAAGGACAACCTCAGGAACCGCCTGTGAGCTGGAAGCACCAGAATATGGAGGTAGGCGTTTTGCATGTCCAGGGAGCAGAACCAGTCCCCTTGATGCAATATGGGAAAAATGCCCGGCAAGGTGACCATCCTGAACCTCTTGTACTCTATGTAATTGTTCAAGAGGCTCAGGTCCAGAATCAGACACAGGTCCCTGTCTTCTTGGAAACCAAGTAGAAACGGGAGTAGAACCCTGTCCCCCATTGTGGGGCTGGAATGGGTTCTATGGCCTTCTTGTTTAGTAAGGACTGTACCTCCTCCTGAATGAGCTCGCATGGGAGAGGGAATAAGTTGCTTGAACTGGGGGAAATGTCCAGGGGAATCTTCAGGAATTCCAGTGCATGGCCCCACTCTATCAACTGGAGGACCCACGCACCGGTAGTGATGGTGGCCCACCCATTGAAGTAAAGCGAGAACCGACCCCCTACCACCTCTCCCCTGGTCTCAAGAGGTGGGGGACTGGGAAAAGAGTCAAGCATTGGAGCCTGGGTTGGGTAGGGAGACCTGGAAGGGTTTGATGTTCCGAGGTCCCTGTGCTCCACCAGGTTGAGAGTGAGCTTTGCGGCGTAAGTTGCCTCTCTGTTGCTGTCCTTTGGGCTTCTGCCCCCCCCCACCCCCGGCGATGAAACTGTTGACGCCTGCCTGGGGTCTGATCAGATCTGTACAAGTGATGTACAGACTGACTGGCCTTTCCTGAGTCTTGGAGGTCCAAGATCATTTTTTCAATGTCTGAACTGAAGAGCACAGACCCATGGAATGGAGCATCTATGATGGTATCCTGAAGGTCCTGCCTAAATCCAGAAACTCAGAGCCAAGAGTACCTCTGTATACAGACCCTTGTGGTGGCTGCCCTGACTGCCGTGTCCGCCGAATCATAGGAAGACCTTAAGACATGCTTCCCCATGTCCAGACCAGACTGGAACACATCCAGATGCTCTGTTTGGTTATCGGAATCGTGCTGCCTTTTTGCAAGCTCGATGGCCTTGTTCCAGAGTAACTTCTGGTACTGCATCATGTGCACCAAGAAGTTGAGCGACCGAATGGTGCAGGTGGTAGAGGAATAGATCTTCCTACTGAACTGATTCAGATGTTTGGATTCCTTGTCCAGTGGCTGGGAGCTCATGTGATGGGGCTGTTTGGTTCTGCCGTGGGCAGTCGTCAGCAAGACCAAGTCCACCTTGGGCTGTTCACCAAGCAACGGCTCCTTCATCGGGGCACGATATAGCTTGTCTGCTTTCCTTGGTACAGTGGAGGCTGTCGAAGGGTGCCTCCAGGCTAGCCTGGTGGTGTCCTGAAATGGTGACACCAAGGGTGGTATGACTAAGGGTTTATGTTCATCCATACCCAAGAAATGAACCAGCCTTTTTCGCTCTGGATCTAGATCCTCAGTTTCCCACTGGTTCAAAAACTGGATGCAGCGCAGCACGTCCAAGAATGTGGGATCATCTGGGGGAGAATGGGCCGAAGCTCCTAGAGGGTCAGGGTGGTGGGGAGGAGAGTAAACTTCCCTGAGGATAGGAAGGAGGCAGAAGAGTCCAAGTTTTATGATATCGAGGAAGATCTGGAGCAGGAATGCCAGTGCCGCCTCCTGTGGTGCCTGGAGGACAATCTCAAATGACATCTGCATCATCCAGAAGACGTCGTTTGATGGCACAGGAGATTTTTCCCTGGGGGGTGACGACCACAGTGGCCATTGTGGGGAGTCTACCGGGAGAGGCTGAGGTGTGGGAACGGAGGGTTCCTTGGGGATGTCTTTCTTGACCGTGTCTCACCAGGAACAGAAAAGGGCCTTGACATCAGCCAGAGAGACCATGGCTGGAGCCGATGGGCCTGGCGTCTCCAATGTGTCGTCAGGCCCCTCGGGAGGTGGGCCTGCTTGTCGGGAGCCAAAGAACGCTCTGGTGACATAGGTTTCTCTGACATTCAGTCCTGGGATCCCGATGGAGCTGACGGCAGGTCGACGGGCTGACCCGGCACTGGGCCTCCTGACATCAAAGAGTCGGGGGTCGGGGGAGGCAACTCCTTGGTCGGCAGCTGCACCCCTCCTGAAGGCAGCATAGGGGGTGCAGGTGGTGGGGGAGACCCCAAAGGCGAGGATGAAGACGTCGTGGTCAAGCGCTGGGAGTCTGACGCACGGTGCTTCGGACAGCTGGCATCAGGTTGAGACTCCTGTTCCAAATGTCGCTTCCTGTCGTCGGTTCTAGCCAGATGATCAGATGAGGAAGAGGAGAAAGCCTTAGCCTGGAGAGGGGCGGCAAGGAGGCTGTCACCCACCCCTTGACTGGCTGATTCCTTAAACTTAGACCTGGAGGCATGGCTGTAGGGCCTAAGACTAAGGGAGGTGGCCAAAGGTCCTTGCCCCGAAGAAACACCGGGTTATGTATGCACCAATGCCAGGGGTTTCAAGGCCGGCAACCCGGAGGAGACTGGGGTTGGTGGAGTGGCAGAGTCTGACCTCCTGCAGGAGGAAGGACTGGAGCTGGCCGTTTTCTTGAGCGGAGACCTGAACTGGGAGTCCGAATGGGTCCTGTCCTTCTCGCGATGATGGTGCTTTCCACTGGACTTTTTCTCCTTGGATTTGTGAGAAGTCCCCGACACCGAAGAAGGGGATACTAGGCCTGATGGGGTCTTCTGCATGGCAGCCAGTTGCTGTTCTAGAAGGTAGGTCTTCAACGTCTTCAGTCGACGGATGCGGGTCCGGCAGTTGAAACCTTGGCAATGCAGGTAGGAGTCGGCATTGTGGTCGGGCCCTAGGCAGATGAGGCAGGCCAAGTGACCATCTCAGGCCAGGATCCCACATGTGCAGTTGGATTTCGGGCACTGGCCAGAGGACGACGATGGAGAAGACATTAGGTGGTAAAACTAGAAAGAAACTTTGAGAAAAAAATCTGAGAAAATGCCAGTCGACTGGTTAACAGTAGGGTCTGTGGAGCTGATGCGAACAGGCCGACGGCGGGAAAAGAACTGGGGTGTGATCGAGGACCACCCCTTTTATACCACTGGCAGATGTCGGAGGCGGTCTGGCGTCATGGGACGATCCCCATTGGGTACTGCCAGCTAAGAATTTTTCCATGGGGTCCTAGTGCCTGGTGGCACAGTCGTTATGGTGTAGCCTGCTGCAAGAACTCCCAGTCAAAGTAAGATCTGGAAGTACCTCCGGGAAAGTTACTGATCTTTCTACCCATCAGCCAGGTCATTTGTCCCGAAGTACAGAATTAGGTGAGGTTTTCCCCTTGCCCCTTCTAGCATACTTCCGAACTGACTGCCCCGCCCTTTCCACTGTCATTCCTGGCATGGCCTCCACCCAAACATGAAAATGACATACCTACTGTAATTGTTGATCTTTCTGTGTATCTTCACCATTCATCACTAGTGGGTATAGCACCGCAGGCAGGACGAAGGGCCGGCACCGCCCTCGAGGCCAACATTCTATGTGGTGCTCGCGGGTTGGCCATTGTCTGTCATCGACTCTGTCCCAGCCCCAGTTCTGAGACACCAGAGATTGTAAGGAAAGGGAGGTGGGGTGGGACAAGGGAGCCCAAGGGATAGATTAAAGGAAAGGATATATGAAAACTAAAAGGAGAAATAAATGACAGAGGAGACGGGAAGGAGAAACTAGATATGGGAAATTGGGGAAAGGGGAAGGGGCCACAATCTCTGGAAAGGAGGAGAAAGAAAGAGAGGGATGGGGGGGGGAGAAGAGAGGACCACAGCCCCGAAGCGATTCTGAACCCTAGGGTTTTGACAAGAACAATAGACCAGAATCTGGACTATCAAGGTTAAGAGCTGCCAGGAGGCAATGCCTGAAACTACTAAGCAGCATTCCGCTGGGGAGGGCCAACCTTAAGAGTGGGTGTCAGGAATAGGGGGGGTGTCTTGTCTCCCTCTCGCCCCCAAAATAAGGGAAAAACTAAAATGCCAGAAAGGACATCAAAGGATATTCAACTTAAGGTAATTAAAACCAAGGGTTTGAGGTCAAGGGAAAAATGGGAAAGGAACAGGCCAGGCGGGAACCACCAGGTTGGCAGCACTGTACTTGCCTAAGAAGGCGCACATCACATGCTCAGGATTGCTGACAGGGACCGGGGTAAGATGGAGCTCGTCCAACATCCTTGCAAGGAAGCGCTGATAGGAAGAAAGATCAGATGCTGGTGAAATGTGGACAGATAATTCCTCTCCCTCCGAGGAGGAGGAAGAAGATGATGCAGGTGAGCTCCAAGGTTCATGGTCCGGCGGCTGCACGGAAGCATGTTGGAACACCTGCTGGTCCAGGGCATGGAGATAGGTAGGGAAATGTGCAGTGGAACCTCTGAACTGTTCCCACGTGAGAGGTCCCCTAGGACCGGGAATGCCAGGGATAGCCAGGGATGGAGACAGAGGCACGGGAGACAAGAACAAATTACTCATCCTAGTAATTATGTTTCTTCTAGTGGAGTCTTGCTGTATTCTGACAAATGCAGTTAGGTCCTGCCTTTTAACTGCCCCGGAGAACATAGGGTTAACTTTTCAACGCATGGCATAGAACGTTCATCTCGAGCCGGCTGAAGCCTCTGCCTGTTGTTATCTTCAACTGCAAACTGGCCAGATCTTTACGAGCAAAAACTCACTAGGTGTTGTGTGTGGAAACTGTAACATTTTTACTAGCCAACTGAGAAAAATATGTTTTTGGTTCTCAAAGGAAGACTCAAGTCAGGAAACCCAAAAACAAAAACCAATCAAATGAACAACATTCCACCCAAAGAAAAAGGAGGGTGTAAAGGGGGGGGGGGCGCCTCTAGGGTGCCAACACTGCTTCTGCCCACCCACATCCCAAAAATCTAGGTTCTGAGAGGGGAGGCAGAGGGGAGGTCAGAATACAGCAAGACTCCACTAGAAGAAACATAATTACTAAGGTGAGTAATTTTTTCTTCAAACAACATAAATCTTGCTGTATTCTGACAAATGCAGACTACCAAGCAGTACCTCCATGGAGGAGAGAGACAGAACCAACTTTGGAAACAGGCTCTGAAGTACTGCTGTGTCAACCGAGCATCACTCCTAGCCTGGATATCCAGAGAGTAATGCTTAGTAAAAGTATGGACTGTTTTCCAGGTGGCTGCTTGACAAATTTCTAAGAGAGGGATATCCCTGGCAGCAGCAAGGGAAGCAGCTGTACCTCTTGTGGAATGAGCCCCTCAGGCTTGAGGGTGGAATTCTATCCAGTTTTTCATAGCAGTATTGTATACAAGAAACAATCCACCTGGCAATAGATCTCCTAGTGGCAGGTTTTCCCTTCCCAACTTCTCCATAAGTGAGGAACAACTGGAGGGATTCAAACCTGTGACCCTTGGTACGTTCTATATAGTAGCTAAGGGCTCTTTTAACATCCAAACTGTGTAGCCTCCTCTCTCCCGAGTAAGAATGATCAGTGAAGAAAACGGAGAGATATAGACTGATTGAGGTGGAAATCTGAAACCACTTTAGGCAAGAACTTTCTGTTAGTTCTAAGGACCACTTTATCTCTGTGAAAAGAGATGAAATCAGATTCCACTGACAAGGCTTGCATTCACTGATACATCTGGCAGAAGTAATGGCTACCAAAAACACAGTTTTCCAAGTCAAGTGCTTAAGCTCTGCTGAGGACAAAGGCTCAAAAGGGGGTTGCATAAGATGAGCAATGCAAACATTAAGATCCCAAGCAGAAGCAGGATCCCTAAAGGGGGGATTGGTGTGAAGCAATCCCTTGAAAAACTTACAGAATACAGGATGGGATGACAGAGAGGAAGACTTGCCTACAGACAGGAAAGCAGAAACAGCTGCCAAGTGTACCTTGAAAGTAGCTGGTCTGAGACCTAGGCCATTAAGATGGATCATATAATGCAGAACCGTAGGCAATTCAGCAGAGTCTGGAGAAATAGTCTTCTTAGAACACCAAATGCTGAATCTTTTTCCATTCGGAGTTGTAAGTCTTTCTGGTGGAAGGCTTTTGAGAAGCCTTAAGGATATCTGGATTACAGCTCCTGGAGAGGGTACAGAGGAGGGCAACTAAGATGATATGAGGACTAGGGGATTTGATGTACGAGGACAGACTTAAGGAGCTCTGCCTGTTTTCACTGGAGGAGAGGACAGATGGGGGGGGCATGATTGAGGTCTTCAAGAACCTCAAGGGAATAAATAGGGTAAACATGGAGGGGACCTTTAGACTAAAGTAGGGAGGTATCACCAGAGGGCATGGTTTAAAGTTGGAAGGTGGAAGGGTTGGGGGGGAGAGGAGGAGGTTTTTCACTGAGAGGGTGGTGGACCCTTGGAATGCACTGCCTGGCGAGCTGGTTCAGAGATCCACAGTGGAGGGCTTCAAGAGAGGGTGGGACAGCCACAGAAAGTGGATGTATCAGATGATGGCCTGGCCCAGGGGGTTGGGGATGGATGATAGGGGTTTCTGGAACACAAGGGGGTGGGGGCCTCGGCACCCAACTAGGGATCTGAGGTTCAAGCAGACTCAATAGACTGTAAGGCCTAATCTGCTGGCAATTAGTATGTTAGTATATCCAGAACCCCTTGGGAAAGATGCAGATCTGCAAACTCTAACTCTTCAAGAGCCAAGCCTTGAGATTGAGAGACTGAAGATTCGGGTACCAAATCCTCCCGAGAGGATGTTAACAGGTTGTAATTCCTGGGAAGAAACAGGGGAAGATGTTACTGCGAAGGACAGCACAAGGGATACCATGGCTGCCTGGCCCAGTCTGGAGCAATCAGAATCACTTTGCATGGTTGTGACCTTATCTTGACAAGCACTTTGAACAGGACAGGGAAGGTGGGAAAAGCATACAGACATTTCCCTTCCCAGTTCAGGATCAGAGCATTCAGGGGGACTGAGCCCAAGACTGGGGGTCTACAACAAAAAAGAGGAAGTTGGTGATTGTCTGGGACTGCAAAAAGATCTATCTCTGGAGTGCCCCATATTGAGAAAATCACTTTCAACACCAGAGGATCTAGGGCCCATTCGTGATGGCCCTGGGATATTCTGCTCAGTGCATCTGCTAGGACATTGTCCTTCCCTGGGAGGTGAACTGCTATCAGAGAGGTTTGCAGGGAATAGGCCAGGGACCACAACTTCATCGCTTCTGTGCACAAGGCCGTAGACCGAGTGCCTCCTTGCTTGTTGATGTACCACATGGTGGTGGTGTTGTCTGTTCTGACCTGAACCACCTTGTTCTGTAGGGATTTGGAAAAAGCTTGCAGTGCCAGAAACTCTGCTCTGAGTTCCAAGAGACTGATGTGAAGCAGAGATTCCTGAGGCGACCACAGTCCCTGGGCGGTAAGTTCCCCCAAATGGGCTCCCAGCCCAGCAGGGAAGCATCTGTGGTGAGGACCATTGAATGAGACCGAGTGACAAATGGAACCTCTTGCCTCAAACTGTCCTGATCCTGCCACCATTGCAGGGCTTGGATCAGAGTTCGAGTCACTGGAATTAGTTTGGTAAGGGGATCCTTTCTTTGGGACCAAAAAGCTCTTAAATGGAACTGAATGTCCCTCATTTGGAATCTTGTGCCCTGGACCACTGCTGTAGAAGCTGCCATGTGGCCCAGTAGCTGAAGGAAATGCTTTGTTGGTCAAGACACCTGAAGGCTGAATGAAGAGGCCAGTTCCATGAGGGTCCTTGCCCTTTCCAGGGGAAGGAAGGCTCTTGCTTTTACCGTATCCAGCTCTGCACCTATGAAGATGAGGAGCTGCACTGGTTTGAAAACTGACTTTGGTAGGTTGAGAAGAAATCCTAAAGAAGTGAGCACCTGCTGGGTCACTTGCAGGTGTGACTTGACTTGGTCTGGAGACTGGCCTACTATGAGCCAGTCGTCCAAGTATGGGAAAATGGAAATCTTTTGTCTTCTTAGGAAAGCAACAACTACTGCCAGGCACTTTGTGAAGACCCTTGGAGCTGATGTTAGGCCAAAGGGCATTGCTCTGAACTGATAGTGGCCTGAGGGCAACTTGAACCTGAGGTACTTTCTGTGGGAGCACCTGATGGGAATGTAAAAGTAGGCATCTTTGAGATCCAGGGAGGCTAGCCAGTCCCCTGGCCTTAGAGAGGGAAGAATAATTCCCAGAGTTATCATTTTGAACTTTGGCTTTAAAAGATGTTTGTTCAGGTATCTTAGGTCCAGGATGGGTCACCACTCTCCTGTCTTTTTGGGTGTTAGGAAGTACCTGGAGTACAATCCTTTGCCCCAGTGTAGGGTAGGTACTCTATAGCTCTGAGAGCTAGGAGAGAAGAAACCTCTGCCACTAAGGCAAGGGCTTCTGAGAGATTTGCAGGTGGAAAAGATCTGGCTCTCAGCTTGGGAAATTTTTTGAAACTGAGAACCAGACCCTGGCTTACTACTTCCAGGACCCACTTGTCTGATGTAAGACACATCCAGTCCTGGACAAAGTAAGCCAGCCTGCCCCCTACTGGGAAAGGAGAATTGACCCAGGCAGACCCATCAGGGTGTCTGCTTGGCAGGGGCTTTAGGCTGAGGGGTGGATGCAGGCCTGCTCATTCCCCTTCTGCCTCTACCTCTGAAGAACCCCCTTTGTGAAAAAGAAGAAGAGGCCTGTGCTTGGTAAAAAGGCATTTGGAAAGGCCTGTCCCTGGACTGCTACCTTTGAGGAGTTGCTTGCCTTTCCTTGGCCTGAGCACTCCTGTAAGTGGTCCTGTATTCATCCATTTTCTTCATGTAATTCTCTGTCTGCTCCCCAGAGAATTACCCACTACAGGAAAATCTATGGCCTCAGCCTGGGTATCCTGTGAGAGGCTAGTATATCTGAGCCAAGCCATTCTCTGAAGAGCCACAGATGTAGCCATGACTCTTGATGATACATCACTGGAGTCTACAGCAGCATGAAATTGAACTTTCGATGCCTCAATCCCATCTGCAGCCACCTGCTCCAGCTCCTTGGCAAGCTGGGAAGGAGCCTGTTTAGCCAGTGCCAGTACAGTGTCCCACCTGGACTTCTGGTACCTGGCTGCATAGGCCATATAATTAGCCTGCCTTAGTCCTAAGGATGATGCCATGTACTGCTTCTTTGCCATGGCATCAATCTTCCTGGAGCCCTTGACTGGGGGGTGTGATGCCAAGGGAATGCTTGCCTTATCACAGGCAGCAGCCTGTACAACCCCAACATGGCCGCACTGCTGATAGAGGAACTCCGTATCTGAGCCTGAAAGAGTATACCTCTTGTCCATTCTGTCCACAGGAGGTATGGAATTGGGAGACTTCAGAATTTTTTGTGTCTGTTTTCCAGAAGATTTGTGGAGGGGAAGAGACAGTCTCCTGGACTCTGGGATGTCCATCATCTCTACATAGTCAGGCTCTTCCTGATCCTCCACTGCCTCCTCCACAGGAAGCTGGAGGGCATCAGCCACCTTTCTGTAAAACATGTAGTGTGAAGGGGACTCAGAAAG
Organism: Neoceratodus forsteri; assembly: GCA_016271365.2. Taxonomy (NCBI): domain Eukaryota; kingdom Metazoa; phylum Chordata; order Ceratodontiformes; family Ceratodontidae; genus Neoceratodus; species Neoceratodus forsteri. Next base: position 18,889,862 of record JADMNL010000030.1, on the reverse strand, counting down.
CCTAGGAGGAGAAACACCTGAAGGTCTGTCTGGGGAGATGTCTGGGTCAATAGGCACACCCAGACTTTCACCATCACCATAGTCATCTTCCAACTCTTCTTCCTCCTCAAACACCGGTTCATAAAATTCTTCCACAGTATAATCCGGAACCGGGGGAACCGACCGAACCGAGCACCTGCCAAAAGGTGCCGGTTCAGTCGGAACCGATCGAAGCGATTCCACAATCCTAATCGCTTTGGCTATTTCATCGGCGGTCGGAGTATGAGATTCTGGATCTGAACCGGTCGACTTGTCTTTTCTTTTTCTGTTTGTCGGAACTGATTCCTCGGAATCGACTCTCCTTTTGCCCGAAGAAGTATTGCCCTGGTCAGAGGGCACTCCTTCTGGTTCGTCGGAACTGAACAGGGCTGGCCATCCGGGTCAGCGGACTTCTCGGCCTCCCTTTCCCTCAGTCTACCTAATCTCTTTTCCAGGGTAGATTTGGGAAAATTTTTTGCAAATTTGGCAGTCTGAGTTGAGGTAGTCAAACCCCAGACAATAAACACAGGTGGTGTGGGGATCAGCCTTAGCAAAGACCTCCCCACACACACTGCAGTGTTGAAACCCAGTGGGCCTGTTTTTTTTTTCTTGGGTTTCTCAGACATGGCCAACCTAAACAAACTTACCCTTTTTTCGGCAATCCACCAGGCAAGACTTCCCTACCAGTTCCTGACCGTGTCACGGGTCTTGGAAAAAAAATGTAGTAAAACCCGTTTTTTTTTAGAACCGATATGGACCAGTAGCCACACACTAAAGTAAAGTACAAATTTTACCTCAAAATGATTGGTTCAGCTGAACCGATCCACAGCTTTACCAGTTCCACACAGAAAAGAGGACAAAACCTATCTAGTACTCATGGTACCACAGACAGAGACTTGAATAGACTATGCGGAAACAACAATTTCGGAAGAAACCGACTGAAAACCGACACTTCAACCAACTTTGAACCGAGCAGCAGGAGAAATCTCTGCAGCGACTGTTCAGTGAGGTGGAGTAAAGAATCTGATGGTTGCAGTTCGAATAACAACAGGCAGAGGCTTCAGCTGAGCTCGAGATGAACATTCTATGCCATGCATAGAAAAGTTAACCCTATGTTCTCCAGGGCAGTTGAAAGGCAGGATCTAACTGCATTTGTCAGAATACAGCAAGACTTCATGTTGTTTGAAGCTCCTAGCAGCAGGAGAACGGCCTCTGTCAGGGCAAGGGGGCCTAGAGGAAACTCCCCGCAAGGAGGGAGACCCAAAGGTCCCAGCAGCTAACAGCCGTTCAACCAGATCAGGATGGTCAGAGCTGTGCCCATAGGAGGAAATCCCCCTGTGAGGCGACCGGGACCGTGTGAGTCCAGACGGACGGCTCCTGACCTCCGAAGCTGAAGTCCTTCTTGAGGACCAATCCAGGGAAGAGCGAGAGTTTGCACTGCGGCTCCTCCCAGAACATGGCCGGGCTCCGGTGAGGGTGCTCTGCTGTGCCACACCTCGACTCCTCAACCCTTCAGAGTCCGAGAGGGACCTCGTCCTCATATCCACCAGCCTAGGCAGTTGACAACTCTGGGTAGACTCCGTAGAGTCTACCCAGGGAACAGTACCCTCCCCTTCCTGGCAAACCCCGGGCTGTCCCAAACTTGGACTGTCCAAACACACCAGGGAAGGGGGTGCCCCAGCTGGAGAAGCAGATGTGCCAGTGGCCCCAGGTTGCCTGGCAGTGGCCATGAGAACCACTGCTGGCCGGTCAGTATCACTGACCCAGAGTCTACTGGCAATGACTGACCCACAGAGGAAGGCTGAGTGGGGGCAGAGGTGCTGGACATAGAGAGAGAGACTGGAGGAATCCAAAGAATCTGGGAACAAATCTGGATCAGACCCAGGGTCCTCCTCCTCCGAGGTAGACCCCAAGGTCTGATGCCATATCACCCCTCGATCCCCGCCAGTTCCCAGACCACGAGTCGGATCACCTTCAACCCCAGCACAGCAGGCAGCACCGGAGCCAAGCACAGCACCGCAACACTGAGCGCGGCACCTGCCTCCCGTGCACGCGAGCAGTGCCAGAGCCAAGGTCAGCGTCGACAGGTGTCAAACCCATCCTCAGCCTCATTCCAGTCCCGCACTGCGACAATGCCCAACCAGAAACAGGTCCAGAAACTGCAGCAGCACTTCCCCCAATGCCGTCGACATCTCCGACACCATGAACAATGCCAGGAGCAACAGTGGCATGAGGGACAGCCCGGCTCCGACCGCGAAGCCACCCTCCAAGCCTCCGATGCCGTGAACAGCACCGGGACCAAGGGCAGCATCACCAGTCGACACCGAGGACAGTGCCAGTCTGGGCCCGGAGGGCCCAGAACATGATACCGAGGGAGCCTTCACCTTCGAAGAGGCAACTGCCATAGTGGTGCCTCACATCTGCCCCCCAAGAGGGGCAGACTGGGCCTCAGCACAGCGAAGAGCCCTTGCCGCAGCAAGGCAGAGAGAGGTGGAGGCCCCTCCTCCATGGGCCGTATAGGGTTGGGAGGGGACCCAGAGGAAGGGCCAAGAATCCTATCCTTGGCCCGCCGACTGCGAACCCATCCCCTGAAAGTCGGCGACACATGTCAGACTTTAAATGCGCGAATCTCAAGAACTTGATGGTCCACAGAGAAGCAGGCATCACAGTTGTCCATGTCATGGGTCATGCCAAGGCAGGAGGTGCAACGGTCATGTTGGTCTGTCACGAAATAAAGGCAGCCACAGGAGACAGACGCATAGGTGGCCGCCCCGTCTTCGACGATTTTTTGCACCCAGGAAGAGACATTACCGTACAGCAAACAAACAAAAACAGTACTCGACGTCGCCTAAAAGTAATGGAACTGTCTTACCGGCAGAAGCGATGTCAAGCAGGGTGAAACAGAACTCAGACACACACACAAGGCCGCGAAGAAACTAGGCAGCATACGCAGTTTGATAAAAGAGTCTCCACACGAAGTCTACACTTGACGGCGGGAGAAGAACTGGGGCTGGGGCGGAGTCGACGACAGATAACGGCCAACCCGTGAGCACCAGGTAAAATGTTGGCCTCGAGGGTGGCGCTGGCCCTGGGTCGACTCCGCCCATCGAGAAAAAGAAAAAAAAAAAGGGTCTCCCGTGGGGTCCTAGCTCCGATGCTATACCCACTAGTGATGAATAGTGAACACTGACACTAAGATCAGACTATGCCTCTCTCCTTTGCTACCCCACCTGACCCCTCTTAGTATCGAGTACCCTATCACTAATATTCCTCCCCGTCTTTCCTCTGCTTTCATCCCTTCCTGCCACCTCCTCCCTCTCTGCCCCTTCATCCTTCTGCCCCTTTTGTACTTCCCTCAGCAGTACTCCCCCATACCCATTTCATCCTGACACCCTTCAGTTACTCCTCCATGCTCACCCCTTCTCTGTCATCTTTCCTTCCAGTACCACAGAATGCTTTTCCGCAGCTCCCTCCCTCTTCCTCAACAATAACCTCATTCCTCCTGCTATTCTGATCCCCACTCCTTTCTCCGTATCTGTTACCACCTCCCCTCCCCCTGGCCTCTTCTTCCCTCACCATCTCCCCCCTTCTTTCATTCTCTTTTTCCCTTCTTTCTTCGGACCTCGGTTGCTCCTACTCAGTGTCCCTGGGCCTGGGTCCTCCTGGTTCAGTTTCCCTCCCTTTACCCTATTTCCCATCTTCCCCGTCGATACAAAATGCCCCCCAGCTCCACTGCTACCTCCTCGTTCTGATGGGCCACTAACCCATCATGGCCTGACCTACGTTCCTCCCGGAGACTCATGATCTCACATTTAAGTTGCCCTATTTGGAAGCACACTATACATCCCCCCACTTTCCATGCCATTGGTGTTCTGCAGCTGTTGCAGCCTACGACCCTTCCCAATACCTTATGTGTCCACCAATGGCTTCTTGTTCTTCCAGATGGATAGTCATCCCCGCCCCCGGTCCGCCAGCATCGATACACATGTTCATCCTGGCCCATGTTGTTACCTCACTGTTCCAGCTGAATCGGGGTGTGGTGCTTTTTTTTTGTTAAGCTCTTCCCACCTTTATTTGCTAGTATTAGAACCGATTTTGCATCCTCCTCTTGACCCTCCTACCCTATCTTATCCCCTTTATAGGTTATTGAACCCTAATTAACCCTCCTATCCAATCTTTATCCAACATGGATCAAATTCAAAAGCTTAATAAACATTTCTAAAGTAATTATTAGTTATCCCAAGAAACGAATCAAGACCCTCCCTCTCTCTCTTGTTCTGTAAGACTGTATAATGCCATACAATTGCTAATATCAACAATGTACGATTAGCTAATAAAATACAGAATGCAATACAATTTCCAACCCTTAATATGGTTCAAGACTAGCTAATTGACTGCACTACAGTAAGATACCACACATTTCAAAAATCTTCGCTCTTCGAGAGAAGCTCTTGCAGCAAGCCACACCGGTAGGACTATGACGCCAGGCACTAGGACCACACGGAAAACATCTAGCTAGCAGTCTTCAGTGGGAGACTGCCCCATGCTGACATCAGTCATGTGACATCATCCTATGCTATATAGGGGAGTCCCCCAGCACCACCTCCATTCTCCCACTGTAAACTCAGCAAGGCCAGCTGATGGAGAACCAAGAAGGTTATCCAGAGACCCAAGAAAAGGCAGAAGCATCTGCAAAGGAAAAAGAACAGCAGAGGGAAGGAAGGAGGAAGGGGGGGAAAAAACAGGGCCTTCTGCAAGAGCTTCTCTCAAAGATCTACTGTTACAGTAAGTTCTTACATAACTGCACTATCTTACTTTGAGGAAGCTCTTGCAGCAGGCCACACTGGTAGCACCGAGTCCCAAGCAGTACTGGTTATCAACTGGATAACACCACCGGGAGCAGGACAGGTCAACAGTAGCTCAAGACAGCAGGCCCTGTAACACTGCTAGTCCAAAATTGGCCCTGCTCCTAGAGGCAAAGTCCAAACTGTAATGCTTGGTGAAAGTATGGACATAACTCAAGGTTGCAGCTGCACAGATGTCTGCAGCAGACACATTCCTGAAACAAGCCGTAGAGGCAACCCTATCTCCGGTGGAATGGCCCTTGACCACTCCCAAAAGGGGCTTGTTGTACGTGCAGTAGCAATAAACAATGCAATCTGTCAACCACTTAGACACTGTTTAGAAACAAGCGCACCCTCTCTCAGGGGAAAACAAAACAAACTGATCAGATTTTCTAATGGACTGATTGCGGTTAATATAATACCACAATGTTCTATGCACATCCAAAGAATGAAGCAACGCCTCCCCCAACTGGAGTATTCTGGAAAATAAACAGGTAGGTGGATGGACTGCTTCAAAGTAAACTCTAACACAACCTTAGGAAGAAAAGTACAGTTATGTAAGAACTTACCGTAACAGCAGATCTTTGAGAACAGCTCTTGTAGCAGGTTACACCATTGGGACTGAAGCCAGCAGGCGTCAGGACCCCATGGAAATTTTCTAGCTAGCAGTCTTCAGCGGGGACCGCCTCCGACGTCGGTTCCGCCCCTGACGTCAGGCGTAGTATATAAGGAGGCGGTCCCCCATAATCCTCAGTTCTCCCGCCGGAGACTCCCGGACGCTGGATGACATCAGAAGAGGAGACCGAGGATCCGCCACCAGATGGCCAAGACTATAGAATAGGAACATCCCATCCCGTAAGATGGGTGCTTGACTACGACCTACCTCCAAAATAAGGGGGATGGTGGGCGGGAAGGTACCTGCTGCAAGAGCTGTTCTCGAAGATCTACTGTTACGGTAAGTTCTTGCGTAACTGTACTATCTAACTTCGAGATACAGCTCTTGCAGCAGGTTACACCATTAGCACTGATTTCCAAGCAATAGTGGCACTCAAGCGCCACTGGGAGGAGGAAAGGCAGAGATCCCGATATTACTCAAGCCTAGGACAGGAGTCCCTGAAGGACGGCTAGATTGAACCCTGCTCTTTGCCTCGATGCAATGTCCAGACTGTAATGCCTGATAAAGGTATGCACAGAGCTCCAAGTAGCTGCAGCGCAAATAGCTGAGGTGGAGACGTTCTTTAACGCCGCAAAGGAAGTAGCCACCCCTCTTGTGGAATGACCCTTGACCGCACCCGGTAAGGGTTTATTGCGCTTGTCATAACAGAAAGTGATGTACTGGATGAGCCACCTCGAGAATGACTGTTTGGAGGCAGAAGCTCCTTTCATCCTGTGGGCAAAGGAGACAAAAAGTTGGTCCGCCTTTCGAAACTGTTTGGTTCTGGTCAGATAGTATCTGAGGCACCGATGCACGTCGAGGGTGTGCAGAAGGGCTTCTCCTCGATTAGCGTACCTTGGGAAATACACTGGTAAATCAATATCCTGGTTAAGAGTGAGGGCTGAAACCACCTTAGGCAAAAACTTTGGGTTTGTCCTTAGGGATACCCTGTCCTGATGGAAAACCAAATAAGGTTCTTTGCACATAAGAGCATGTAATTCCGAGATCCTTTTCGCCGAAGTAACTGCAACTAAAAATAACGTTTTCCAAGAGAGAAAACGTAGCTCGCAATCCGCGGCTGGTTCAAAAGGTGGCAACATAAGCTGCTCCAGGACGAAGGGCAAGTCCCAAGGAGGAATTTGATCCTTGATGGGTGGCCTAAGGTGGACGACTCCTCTTAAGAAGGCACAAGTAGTGTCCAGCAGGGCCACCGTCCGATGGCCTACTGGGGCATGGTAAGCAGAAAATGCACAAAGGTGCACTTTAATCGAGGAGTAAGCCAGTCCAGAGTGGAAAAGGGAAAGCAGGTAGTCCAGAACCGGCTTTTCGGGACAGTCTAACAGTGAAAAACCACGCGCTTGAGCCCACAAACAGAATCTATCCCATTTCATGGCGTACACTGCGTGGGTTGCCGTTTTTCTGGCGGCAGAGAGTACATCTGCCACTACTTACGAGACCCCGTATCACATCATGGCTATGTTTCTAGGAGCCAAGCATGCAGGTTCAATGAACGTAAGTCTGGGTGGACCAATGAACCCGCCTCCTGAGACAATAGATGGGAACTGATTGGCAACGGAACTGGAGGTTCCCGGGATAGTTGGTGCAGAAGAGGGAAGCAAATTTGTCTGGGCCAGAAAGGCGCGATCAAAATGAGAGTCGCTTGCTCCCTGTGCAATTTTAAGAGAACCCTCTGGATCAACGGGAAAGGAGGGAAGGCATAGAGGAATCTGCCCACCCAGGAGAGGGACAACGCGTCTCACCAGAAAACATCAGGCTCTGATCTAGCAAGCAAAAATTGGGCAGTTTTGCATTGGATGGGGACGCGAAAAGGTCTAACTCTGGAGTGCCCATCTGTGAAACAGATCCTCTGCCACCTCCTGTAGAAGTTCCCACTCGTGGACTCTTGCCTGAGAGCAGCTCAGACTGTCTGCGACGGTGTTGTCCACTCCCGGGATGTGTACTGCAATTAGGTTTGCGCCGTGTTGCAATATCCACTCCCACACTCTCATGGCCTCCCTGCAAAGCGGGTAGGAGTGCGTGCCTCCTTGTTTGTTGAGGTAATACATCACCGCGGTATTGTCTGTTTGTAACAGGAGTGTACCCGGCAGAATCTCCGACTGGAAGGCTTGCAGAGCGTAAAGGACTGCCTTCATTTCCAAAATGTTGATGTGGAGATGAGACTCCTGGGCTGTCCAAAGGCCCCGAGACCGAACACCGTCCAGGTGTGCTCCCCACCCAAGCCCTGAGGCATCTGTGGAGAGTGTCACAGTCAGAGACAGCACTATGAAGGGAACTCCCGCGGAGAGTTGCTCCGGATTTAGCCACCATCGCCAATCCCGAATCACGGCATTCGTAATTCAGATTGGCTGGTGCAAATGGTCTTGCCTTTGGTCCCACTGCACCCTCAGCATCCACTGGGTTACCCGCATGTGGAGACATGCCAGTGGGACTGTTGCAATGGCCGCAGCCATGTGTCCGAGCAGGTGAAGGTCCAATCTGGCCGGGATGGTCTTCTTCACCCACAGGTCCCTGATGAGGGATCTGATGTGTTCTGCGCTGTCCGAGGGAAGGAAAGCTTTCCCACTGACGGTGTCCAGAACTGCTCCTATAAACTGCAGTTTCTGGGGCGATACCAGGATTGACTTCTCGTAGTTGATGAGGATACCCAGTGATTGAAAAAGGGACTGGGTGCAGTGAATGGCCGTCATCAGTGCCTCCCTGGAGTGTGCCAGGAGAAGCCAGTTGTCCAGGTATGGGAACACGTAGTGGCCTTGTCTCCTCAGAGACGCCGCTACGACCACCATGCACTTCGTAAATATGCGAGGTGCCGATGACAGCCAGAAGGGAAGAGCTCGGAACTGATAATGGTGGCTCTGAAACTCAAAGCGCAGGAACCTCCGGTGCGCTTGAGCAATCGGAATATGCAGGTAGGCGTCCTGCATGTCCAAAGACGCCATAAAGGCATCTCGTTTCAGCATGGGAATTAGGCCCGGAAGGGTCACCATGTGGAAGCGTTTGTAAACGACAGACAGGTTGAGGTCACTGAGGTCCAGTATTGGAAGGAGATCCCCTGTTTTCTTTGGAACAAGGAAAAAGTGAGAACAGTACCTTAGTCCTCTCTGGTTCTCTGGAACATGCTCTAAGGCTTCTTTTTCCAGAAGCGCGAGCACCTCCTGCTGTATGAGCAGGGCATGCTATCGGGAAAGCAGGGGAGGTCTTGTGGGTGGACTGCCTACAAATTCTATATAGTGGCCTTTTTTGACCAGTTGCAGAACCCACCTGTCAGTGGTGATCGACTGCCACCCTGGCAAGTGGCGTGCGATGCGACCCCCGACTTTCTTTTTCCGTTGATCCTGAGGAGGGGCAGGGGCCGGGAAGGAGTCATGCTGTGGCAGCGTTTGATCTGGCTGGCTGTGCCGACTTTGCAAATCGTTGGCCTCTGCCTGGGGATGACTTGTCCTGGGCCTTGTGGGTGAAAGTGCCCTCTGCTGTTGGCGGGTGTGGCTGTTGCCTTTGTGGCGACCCGCGGGCTGCTCTGGTTCCTCGAAGGAACTGGGTGAGACCTGTACATGGCCTGTACAGATCGGACTGTCTTCCCTGCGTCCTGAAGTTTGGTGATTACTCTCTCGGAGGCTTCACCAAATAGGACCTCGCCATTGTAAGGGACATCTAAGATGTTCTTCTGGACGTCCGGGGTAAAACCGGAGACACAGAGCCAAGAGTGTCTCCGGAGACACACGCCTGAGGCTGCAGCTCTAGCTGAAGAGTCCGCAGAATCATATGCGGCTTTGAGCACCTAGGTCCCCACATCTGAACCCGTGTGGAGGAGGTTCAAGAGCTCCTCCTTTTGGTCACCATCGGGCATCTTCTTGACCAGGTCCTGTCCCTGTTCCCACAGTGCGTTCTGGAGTTGAACCATGTGGGTGAGGTAATTCAGTGACCTGATGGCGCCAGTCGCAGCCGTGTACGTGCGCCTACCCAGGACATCCAATTGCTTGGATTCCTGGTCCGGTGGCTGTGTGCTGAAATGCTGAGGTCTTTGAGGCCAGTCATGCGAAGCAGTGATGACCAGGGAGTCAGCCACAGGATGGTTCGCTAGATACTGGTCCTCCCTAGGGGCCTTGTACAGGCGGTCAGCCTTCTTCGGCACTGCTGGAGTGGAATGTGGACGTTTCCAGGCAGCCTTGGTGATGTCCGCAAAGGTATCCACCAAGGGCGGCACTACCACAGGCTGCAGGTCTTTCTGCTGAAGGTAGCGGGCAAGGCGTTGTCTCTCGGGGTCGAGCTCTTGAGCATCCCACCCCATATTCTCCTGGATATGCCTCATGATCTCTGGGAAAGAGGGATCATCCGGAGGAGACCTAGGTAGGTCGTGTGGGTCCAGAGAGGGAATGCTGATGGGAGAAGGAGATCTGGAGTACCCTGAGGTGTCAGATCTAGAATTCTCCCCAGATGGGGTGTACCGGCATCGTCTGGGTCTCTTGGGACTGGGTGACCCTGAGGTGTATCTGGAGGGAGGTCTTCTCCTGTCTGAGGATCTGCCCCGAGGAGGTGGTGTTTGCTCCTTGGGGGTTGGCGACCGTCCTACGGGCCCCTTGGGCGGAGGAGGTGGCGGAGGCAGTGAAGGAGTAGGAGGAGGCAGAGTAGGAGGAGGACGTGTGGCGACCACATCTTTTCTGATGGTGTCCCACCAGAAGGTAAAGAGCTCCTTTACCTCTGCCAAGTTCATGCCAGATGACGGGCCCGGCGCCGGTGACCTGTCGCCGGGGTCAGGCATTGGGTTCCCGGGGGTCTCCCACTCCAGGGAAGATTCCCGTGGGCGCCCGGCATCTCCGGTGTCACCCGCCTGATCCTCGGGCTGTGTGATATCCTCCTCCTCCGAGTCCTTCTGACTGGCATCAGCCAGCGACGGTGGTGCGGTCCTCTTCTCTGGGGTAGCTGACGTTGGTCCACTGGCGATGCCCTCGAAAGCGGCATACCAGCCAGCGGCGGTGTTTTGGTGTCGCTGGGTCCAGGGAGTGCCGGTGGGCTGACATCGGGTCCGATGTCTGTTTGAGGGATGTCAGGTCCTTGGTCTTGCGAGGAACCAGATCCGACCCACGCGGAGGCTGGGAAACCGACCTGGCATTGGAGTCCCGCCAGCAGGAAGAAGATTTATGGCGCTCCCCGCACTTCGACGAGGCCTTAGATGGAGTGGAAGATATGACGGCCTAGAAGTCTTCAGGGGCTGCAAAGAAGAGGAACTGCTGGAGGATCTGACCTGAACCGGGGGAGGTTGCGATTGAGCCCTGGAAGGAGAGCAGTCCGATCACGAACTGGAGCTTCGGGAGTCCGAGGCCCTCGCAGGGGACCTGGGCCTTTCCTTTTCCCGGTGTTTATCCTGGTGCTTGTGGGTTTTAGCCGACGACTCCCCCCTGGAGGAAGGTTCTTTGTCCATGGTTTTCAGTTTCTCCTCTAAGAGAAACGCTTCAAGGGCCTTCTGGCGGCGGATCCTGGTGCGACTGTTGAAGTCCTGGCAGAAGGAGCAGGCCTTAGTGTCGTGTTCCGGGCCTAGGCAGTGCACGCAGGCTGAGTGTGGATCCTTGAAGGGGATCTGTTTGCCGCAGGCACACTTCGATTGGTGACCCTCCAGAGAAGTATTTGGAGAGAACATCGGTTGAATCCAAAGTCGTGAAGAAAGACGAAATCGTCGTAGCTCTAAAGGTTGTTGCACGCTAGAAAAAGGACCGAGAGGCTGATACTTGCGATGTCGACGGCAAGAAATGAACTGAGGATTATGGGGGGACTGCCTCCTTATGTACTACGCCTGACGTCGGGGGGCAGGACCACTGTCGGAGGCAGTCCCCGCTGAAGACTGCTAGTTAGAAAATTTCTGTGGGGTCCCGACGCCTGCTGGCTTCAGTCCTAATGGTGTAACCTGCTGCAAGAGCTGTATCTTGAAGTAAGATCTTAGGACTAGAATGCAAAGACACCCTGTCTTCGTGAAAAATCAAATCAGGCTCTTAGTACATCAGAACCTGAAGCTCAGAAATCCTTTTAGCAGAAGTTACAGCAACTAAAGAGAGTGCTTTCCATGAGAGAAAGTGCAGCTCACAGCTTATGGCTGGTTGAAAGGAAGGTAGAATAAGTTTCTCCAACATAAAGCTAAGGTCCTCAGGAGGGGCCAGGTCCTGAATGGGAGATTTCAAATGTAGAATGCCCCACAAGATCGTGCAGGACAACTCAAGCTGGGTGATGGCCTTGCCCTCAATAGGTGCATGATATGCAGAGATGGCAGAAGGACGCACCTTAAGTGAAGAATACCCCAGGGCAGAATCCAAAAGGGAAAGGAGGTACTCTAGAACTTGATTCACTGGACAGTAGAAAGGATACAGCTGGCCAGTGGCAGCCCAAATGGAAAAACGCTTCCACTTCATAGTGTAAGTGGCTCTGGTGAGGGCTTCCTGGTGGCCACCAGAACATCTGCAACCCTAGAGAGGACCCAGAAGTAGACAATGGTAAGGTCTGCGGGAGCAAGCCACTGGAGATGCAGGGACCTGAGATCCAGAAGGACAAGTGTTCCCTGGTCCTGGGAAAGCAAGCCGGTGCATGGGAATAGAGTAAGTGGAGGTTCCACTGCCAGCTGCTGAAGCAAGGGGAACAAAATCTGACACAGCCAGAAGGGAGCCACAAGGATAATCTCTGCCCCCTCCAGCTGGAACTTCAGCAGGACCCTCTGTAGAAGCAGGAAGGAAGGGAAGGCATACAGGAATCTCACTTTCCAGGAAAGGGACACTGCGTCTAGCCACAAAACTCCAGGCCCAGGATCTAGCAATCTGAAACGTTGCAGTTTTGCACTCAGCAAGGATGCAAAGAGGTCCAGCTCTGGACGACTGCATCTGTCAAAGAGGTCTTCGACCACTGAGGTCAGAAGTTCCCACTCATGTGCCTTGAACCTGGAGCGGCTGAGATTGTCTGCCAGGATGTTTTGGATGCTGGGTACATGAATGGCTGAAAGCTGTAGACCGTGCTCAATGGCCCAATACCAAATCCTCATCACCTCCCGACACAGGGGGTAAGAATGTGTGCCCCCTGCTTGTTGATGTTGTGAACCACACACATACACATGTCCGTCTGAATGAGCAGCAGGCTGGGGAGGAGACGAGTCTGAAAGGCCTGCTGGGCACAGAGAACCACTCCCATCTCCAAAATAATGTGGAAAGGGATGTCCAGCTGTGACCACGTAACCTGGGTCTGATGCTTAGCCAGGTGGGTGCCCCAGCCCGAACCTAAAGCGTCCATCATAAGAATCTGCTGGGGGGATGAAAACTGAAAGGTGACACTCTGCAAAAGGTTGGCTGGGTTCATCCACCAGGCCAGGACTCACCTGACCGTGGCGGAGACCAGCACCATCTGCTAGGAAACATTTCTTTTACAATGGACCCAGACTTTGCAACACCCTCTCCACAAACTTTAGGTGCAAAGGCAAATACATATGTATTAATGCAATAAAATTCTGGTTTATAAATGAAGCAAAAATCAGAACACTAGTGGAATTTGCACATATAACATGAGAGCCCATCTCATTGTTTCTCCTGTCCTTTTTTTGTACATATCTGTTTTGATGTTACATTCTATATTTATATCTTACATTACTCATTACGTATTGATCGCTATTAAGTGATTGTTGTGACGTTAGTTATTTGTGAGTAAATGTGTATTGGAAGTTTGTTAATGTTGTTAAAGTTGAGGGGGAAGAGGGGAGGTTGGCCCTGCAAGGGGACCTGGACACCCTGGAAAGCTGGGCTCACACATGGAAATTAAATTTCAATATCACAAAGTGCAAGGTGTTACATCTTGGGCGGGGAAACCCTAAACACAGGTACACCCTGGGAGGGTAGGCGCTGGAGGCCTCAACGGGAAAAAGACCTAAGGGTCATGGTGGATGCATGTATGAATAACTCTGAGCAGTGCAGGAGAGTGGCTAGCAAGGCAAACACGATGTTGGGATGCATCATAAGGGGGATCACCTCTAGGAGCAGGGAAATGATTCTACACCTGTACAATGGACTGGTTAGACCACACCTTGAGTACTGTGTACAGTACTGGAGACCACACTTGAAGAGGGACATACAGCTCCTGGAGAGGGTACAGAGAAGGGCAACTAAGATGATACGAGGACTAGGGGATTTGACGTATGAGGACAGACTTGAGGAGCTCTGCCTGTTTTCATTGGAGGAGAAGAGAGATGGGGGGACATGACTGAGGTCTTCAAGTACCTCAAGGGAATAGGGTAAACATGGAGGGGATCTTCAGACTAAAGCAAGGAGGTATCACCAGAGGGCATGGTTTGAAGTTGGAAGGGTGAGAGGGGGAAAAGAGGAGGAGTTTTTTCCCTGACAGGGTGGTGGACCCTTGGAATGTGCTGCCTGGAGAGCTGGTTCAGAGATCCACAGTGGAGGGCTTCAAGAGAGGGTGGGACAGACACAGAAAGCGGATGTATCAGATGATGGCCTGGCCCAGCGGGGTGGGGATGGATGATAGGGGTTTCTGGAACACAAGGAGGGGCTTGACCAACTAGGGATTTGAGGTTCGAGCAGACTCAATAGACCGTAAGAAAAAATTACTCACCTTAGTAATTGCTTTTCTTCTCATGGAGTCTTGCTATATTATGACAAATAGCAGTTAGCCACAGCACTTGAAGTGCCCGGAGGAAGGAGTTAACTCCAGGCTGACTGGAGTTCAAGCGTGGCCTTGCTGAAAGCTCTATCTGGCTAGTTTCAAATTGAAACTGTCAGATCTTTACGGAGAGCCAACACTAAGCAAAAGTCTGTGTGGAAAAAACTCTACACTAGCCAAATGGCTACCTACTAGTAGAAATAACAATAACGGAAACAACAACAACAACAACAACATCACCCTGACAAGCACTATTAGGCTCCCTCCTCCCCCAAAAGACTCAAGTCCAGGAGGGGGGCCAAACCTACAAGTAAAACAGAAATACCTAGTTTTCCTAATCCTAAAGAAAAGGGAAAAAAGGAAAAAGAGCTATAATGGCATGACACAGTGCTTGCACCAATTTGCCAACCCCTTACCCAAGTAGAGGTTCTGAGAGGGCAGGTTGGGGGGTGGTCATAATATAGCAAGACTCCATGAGAAGAAAAGCAATTACTAAGGTGAGTAATTTTTGCTTCAAACACCATGAAGTCTTGCTATATTATGACAAATAACAGATTACACAGCAGTACCTCCATGGAGGAGGCCAGAACCTACTTGGAAATAGGCTCTGAAGCATGGCTGTGCCAAACGAGCATCTCTCCTGGACTGGACATCCAGGGGTAATGCTTGGTAAAGGTGTGAACTGTTTTCCAGGTAGCAGCTTGACAGATTTCCAGAATGGGAATATCTCTAGCAGCCGCTAGAGATGCAGCTACCTGTGGAATGGGCCCTCAGTCCTGAGGGGGTTCTCTACCTAGTTTTTGGTAGCAAATTGGATACAAGAGACAATCCACCTGGCAATTGTCCTCTTAGTGGCAGGTTTCCCTTGCCAACCTCGCCATAGGTAAGGAAGAGTTGGAGGATTCAACCTGTGACCCTTGGTGCCTCCAAATAGTAGCTTAAAGCTCTTTAACGTCTAAACTATGCAATCTCCTCTCACCCGAGGAAGAATGCTCAGTGAAAAATACTGGAAGGGAGATGGATTGGTTAAGATGGAAATCTGAAACCACTTTAGGTAAAAACTTTCTGTTAGTCCTGAGGACTACCTTATCTCTGTGAAAAGAAATAAAATCCTTTTCCACTGACAGGGCTTGTAACTCACTTATGCGTCTGGCAGAAGTGATGGCCACTAGGAAAACAGTTTTCCAAGTTAGGAACTTAAGGTCTGCTGAAGACAGAGGTTCAAAGGGGGGTTGCATTAACTGAGCAATGCAAACATTAAGGTCCCAGGCAGGGGCTGGGTCCCGAAAAGGAGGGTTAGTGTGAAGTAACCCCTTAAAAAACTTGGAAAACACAGGGTGAGAAGAAAGGGAGGCAGGCTTTCCTGCTGATATAAAAGCAGAGACAGCTGCCAGATGAACCTTTAAGGTAGCTGGCCTGAGGCCTAAGGAATTAAGATGGACCAAGTAGTCCAGCAAAATGGGCAAAGCAGATTCTGGGACAATTTGCTTCCCAGAACACCAGATGGAGAACCTCTTCCATTTGGAATTATAAGTGGCCCTAGTGGAAGGCTTCCTAAAGGCCTTTAAAATATCAAGGACACCTTGAGAAAGGTGTAATTCAGCAAATTATAACTCCTCAAGAGCCAAGCCTTGAGGTGGAGGGATTTGAGGTCCGGATACCAAACTCTCCCCTGGGCACAAGTCAGCAGGTTGTGGACCCTGGGAAGGCCCAGGGGAGGGTGGACTGACAGGGACAGAAGTAGTGGGTACCAGGTTGCCTGGCCCAGTCTGGTGCAATCAGAATCACTTTGCAGGGCTGGGATCTGATTTTTACTAACACCCTGAAGAGAAGGGGGAAGGGGAAGGCATGGGAACTTCCTTCCCAATCCAACAAAAAGTCCAGGGGACTGGGCCCATACTGGGAGGCCTGCAACAGAACAGAGGAAGTTGGTGGTTGTCTGGGGCTGCGAAAAGATCTGAGGAGTGCCCCATCTGGCAAAAACTGACCCCAGCACTAGGGGATTCAAAGACCATTCGTGATGACCCTGAGAAATCCTGCTGAGGGCATCCGCTAGGACATTGTCCTTCCCTGGAAGGTGAACTGCTACTAGGGAGGTGTTCAGGGAGTAAGCTAGAGACCACAACTTCATTGCTTCGGTGCACAAGGCTGATGACCGAGTGCCCCCTGCTTGTTGATGTACCACATTGTTGTGGTATTGTCTGTCCTGACCTGAACTACTTTGTTCTGGACAGATGCTGAGAAACCTGAAGAGCTAAAAAGACAGCTCTGAGTTCCAACAGGTTGATGTGGAGCAGAGATTCCTGGGGGACCACACCCTGAGTAGAAAGGTCGCCTAGCGCTCCCCACCCCAGCAAGGAGGCATCCGTGGTGAGGGTGAGGAATGAGAAATGGAATGAAGGGGACCCCTAGTCTTAGATTGCTCTGATCCTGCCACCACTGAAGAGCTAGAATCAGAGTTTGGGTCACTGGGACCAATTTGGTAAGGGGTCCTCCTTTGGGACCAATAGGCCCTCAAATGAAACTGAATGTCTCTCATTTGGAATCTTGCTCCTTGCACTACAGCTGTGGAGGCAGCCATGTGCCTAGAAGTTGCAGAAAGTGCCTTGCTGGTCGAGGACCACTTGGGGGTGAAAGAGGATGCCACGGCAATCAGCTTCTCTACCCTTTCCGAGGGAGAAATGCCTGGCCAACTTTGTGTCCAATTCCGTACCTATGAAAGTTAGTACCTGAACTGGTTCTAGAACTGACTTTGGTAAATTCAGCAGGAATCCCAGGGAAGTGAGAAGCTGCTGGGTGACTTGCAAGTGGGATTTTACCTGATCTGGGGACTGACCCACAATGAGCCAGTCGTCAGGTAGGAAACACAGCAACCCCTTGCCTTCTTAAGTGAGCCACTACCACAGCTAGACATTTTGTGAATACCCTTGGAGCAGAGGTAAGACCGAAGGGCATTGCTCTGAACTGGTAGTGACCTGAGGGCAGTTCGAACCTGAGGTATTTTTGGTGAGAAGGCCTGATCAGGACATGAAAATAGGCATCCTTGAGGTCCAGGAGGCTAGCCAGTCCCTGGCCTGAGGGAGGCAAAATCATTGCCAGAGTTAACATTTTGAACTTTGGTTTCAAAAGATGCTTGTTCAGGTAGCTTAAGTCTACAATGGGCCGCCATTCTCCTGTCTTTTTTGGGGTAAGGAAGTATCTGGAGTACAGCCCCTTGCCCTGGTGACAAGGAGGAACCCTTTCCACTGCTTTGTAGTCTAGAAGGGAAGAGACCTCTGCTTCCAAAGCAAGGGCCTCTAAAGGGCTTGCAGGTGGAAAATGTCTGGTTCTCATCTTTGGAAACTGTTTGAAGCTGAGAACCAGACCCTGGCTTACTACCTCCAGAACCCATTTGTCCGAAGTTAGGGACACCCAGTTCTGGTTGAAATAAGCCAACCTGCCTCCAACTGGTACAGGAGAATCGGCCCTGGGCATCCCATCAGGGTGCCTGCTTGGCAGTAGCCTTAGGCTGAGGGGTGGGGGGACGGTTTACCTGCGCCCCGCCTACCTCTGCCTCTGAAAAAAACCCTCTGTGCAAAAGCAGAGGAGGCTTGGGATTGATAAAAAGGCCTGTGGAAAGGCCTGCCCCTACCTCTGGGAGTGTGCCTCTGTGGAGTGGCATGCCGCTCCTTGGCCTGGGCACTTTTGTAGGTAGTTCTGTATTCATCCATCTTTTTCATATAATTTTCCGTTTGCTCTCCAGAGAATTTCCCACCACAGGAAAATCCATAGCCTTTGACTGAGTATCCTGTGACAGATTAGTGCACCTGAGCCATGCCAACCTACAGAAAGCTACATAAGTGGCCATGACCCTAGAGGAAACATCATTAACATCTACAGCAGTATGAAATTGAACTTTAGAGGCTTCAATGCCATCAGCAGCCACCTGTTCCAATTCACTAGCCAGCTGGCCATGGGCCTGCTTGGCTAACTGCAACACTGTATCCCATCTAGATTTCTGATATCTAGCCACATAAGTCATATAATTTGCCTGCCTGAGTCCCAAAGAAGCTGCCATATACTGTTTTTTCGCCATGGCATCAATCTTCCTGGAATCCTTATCAGGAGGATGTGAGGCCAGGGGGGATGTTAGCCTTGTCACAGGCTGCAGCTTGTACCACACCTGCATGACTACACTGCTCAGTGAGGAAGTCTGTATCAGGGCCTGATAAAGTATACCTTCTGTCCATTTTTTTATCTACAGGAGGGACAGAATGAGGATTTTTTAAAATTTTTGTTGTTTGCTTCCTAAATGACTTATGCAAAGGAATAGACAACCTCCTAGACTCTGGGATATCCATCATCTCAACATAATCAGGCTCCTCTTGCTCATCCACAGCCTCTTCCAAGGGAAGCTGGAGGGTTTCTGCAACCTTTTTGTAAAACATAAAATGAGAAGGGGACTCAGACAGCATAGGGGTAGATTCTAATGGTCTGTCAGGAGAAATGTCCGGTTCAATGGGCACGTCCAGACCCTCCCAGCCACATACATAATGATCAAAATCTTCCTCCCCCTCCTGTGGTTCATAAAATTCCTCAACATCATACTCTTGAACCACTGAAACCGAACGAACCAACTTTTGCCAGCTGTTGGTGGTTCGGCCGGTCCCTGAGACAGTGACTGGACAATCTGTATGGCTTTAGCTATCTCTGCAGCAGTTGGAGAGGCAATCTTGCACTCCAGACCTGCTGATTTCTTAGATTTTTTTACTGGGACTGGTTCCTCAGAACCAGCCTTCCTTTTGCCCGAGGAAGTCTCGCCCTGGTCAGAGGGCACTCCCTCTGGTCAGTGGGTGCTGGACGGGCTGGCCATCGAGGTCAGCGGACTTTTGGCCTCTCGTTCCTGAGCCAGCCCAATCTTTTCTCCAGGGTGGCTGCAGGAAATCTTACACACCTGGCAGTCTGACAGGAGGTGGTCAACCCGGACAATAAACACATGTGGTGTGTGGGTCAGCCTTGGCAAAGGCTTCCCCACAAACATCACAGTGTTGAAACCCAGTGGGCCCGGTTTTTCTTTTGGGTTTCTCAGACATAATGCCAGCCTATCCAAAAACTTGCCCTTTTTATGGCAGTGCCAGGCAAGACACCCTTATCGGTTCCTAACCGTGTCACGGGTATTTGAAAAAACCCAATTTAAAAGTTAGTTTTTTTTAGAACCGATAAGAACCGGGAACCGCACTCTAAAAGCCCAAATTATTGTTTAAAATTAGTATTTTTGCAAACCGATCGGTTCAAAACCGAACCGATAATGAATTTCCACACAGACTTTAAAATCCTGTACTTACGGTTTACCAGATAGAGCTTTGAACCGAAATGCGGTAAAATAATTACTTTTGCCAGTTAAAATGAACTAAGAAACACTCGTTTGAACCGAGAATGAACCGAGCTGAAGGAGAGATCTCCGGAGCGACTGTTCAGTGAAGCGGAGTAAAGAATCTGACAGTTTCAATTTGAAACTAGCCAGATAGAGCTTTCAGCAAGGCGCTCGCGCTTGGAACTCCAGTCAGCCTGGAGTTAACTCCTTCCTCTCCGGGGCAGTTCAAGTGCTGTGGCTACTGCTATTTGTCATAATATAGCAAGACTTCATGGTGTTTGAAGGCCTAATCTGCTGGCAATTAGTATGTTAGTATGTTGTTCTCATTCCTATTTGTTATTGTATAACTTTTTTGTAACCAATTGCTTAATTTTGCACAAAGGAGCTCACTGAAAATGAGTCAGTCTCAGTTGAGCTATCCTATTCAATTCTGAATAAAAGTTTTAAATGAAAAATTGAAATGACTAGGTTGTCCCATCACTGATCCCATTGGACTCAGAGTCCATTGTGGGACCCTGATGTGGAGACGGGGCAGCAGAACCATGGCGATTGCTGCCACAATATGGCCCAGAAGGCGAAGGAACACCCTGGCAGGGACCTGATGAGCTGACAAAACCAAGCAAGCCTGTTCCAATGAGATAGACCACCCTGTCTTTGGGCAAAAATGTTTTTCCTTGACAGGTGTCCAGAACCACTCTGATGTACAGCAGGCATTGACAAGGAGACAAGCAGGATTTCAGCACATTTGCCACGATTCCCAGGTCTTGGAAGTGTCAGGAAGTACATTCCAGGGTCTGCAGGAGATGTTCCCTGGATGGGGCTGCCAGAAGCCAGTTGTCCAGGTAGGGGAAGTCATAAAAGCCCTGCCATCACAGAGATGCTGCCACTACCGCAAGGCACTTGGTAAATACCCATGGGGCTGAGGACGGGTCAAACGGGAGGGCCCGGAACTGAAACTGGGCTCCCTGGAAGGCAAAGTGTAGGAAGTGGCAGTGAGCTGGGAACACTTGGATGTGTAGTTATGCATGCTGCAAGTCCAGCGAGCAGAGCTAGTCCCCTTGGTGCAGCAGGGGCAACAACCCCTGAAGCGTCAACATCCTGAAACATTTCAATTCTATGTACAGGTTCAGGTTGTTCAGATCTAGGCTGGGACACAGGTCCCCGGTCTTACTGGGTATGAGGAAAAAGTGGGAGTAAAATCTCCTTCCCCGCTGATCCTGATGGATGGGTTTATTTTATTTATTGAAATGTTTCACCAGGAAGGCACACTGAACAAGTTGTTCGTGACCATCTCCCTGTGTGACCTGGGGGGTGGTAAAATTGGATGAAGAATTAGACACACAGTTTAACATTTAACATATCAGAGAAATTAAACATTCAATTACATTTGTAACAAGACATACAGTTAAAAAATATCAATAATCATACAGTCGCATTTGTGACATAACATACAATTAAATACATCATACCTGTGTAATATGCATTTAATTACAAGTGGCATATCTCAGGAACATAGTACATAGCGGTGAAGGGAGCAGAGAGCGTGCTGAGAAGCAGGCTCCAGGGGGTGGAAGGTTTAATAGGTGATGTGAGTCATAGAGAGAAGCAGAGTCATAGGAGGACAGTTAAGGAGGGTTAAAGCAGGAGCAGTTAGACAAGAGAAAGTTATGTAAGAGAGTAGGACTGCCGTATTTGGGGGGGGGAGGAAGTTTCAGATTTGCAGGAAACAATGTTTAAAGCCCGACTGACCAATGAGAGTGGTTCAACGGGGGATCAACAAAGTGCGAGTGTCAGAGGATCTGAGGGAGTTGGGGGGGAGAGCGAGAGAAGAGAGTGAGCATGAGAGGTAGGTGGGAAGTTCTCCTAACCAAAATTTAGAAGTGAGTTTGGCACGAGTGAGGTGCCTGTTGGCAAGTTGGGGAAGGGACATAGTGTGGTAGAGGTTGTGATGCTTGGCCAGCTGGTTATGATTGCTCTATGATATTTGTATATAGAATGTGGTATGTGAGTGTCTCTCATGACACAGCCTGTGGGATCCCCCCCCCGCCCCAGGTTTCAGTTAAAATGACAGGATAGATATTAAACAGCAGATCTCTGGAATATAATGAACTTCCAAGACATTGCATTTTATGGCCTTGTTAATGACCTGTGCTGCTTTGAAGTCGGGAAGCTAAATATACAATTTATTACAGGACACGATCTAGATATCTTGCAGTTAGGTGACAAACTACAGAGTTGTAAAAACCTGTGATGTCCTTGGAAACAAGAAACCACACAAAATTAAGGAGTCATATTGGGAAATGAGTTTCTGCTGATGTCACCTTATTTAATATACCTCCTGATAGGACATCCTGTTTGTATATTTGTTATATTTAACAAGGAGGAGCTAGGTGACATCATGGAAGGGGTGTGTATGAGACACAGTTTAAGCTGTTCTGTGTCTGCTCTTTAGACACATTTCTTTGTGGGCTCTTAGAAACAAGAACTTAGCTATAAGCACTGTAAGAAGGTAATACATTTGATAGAAAAGTCTAATTGTACTGTGGTAGGAATTTATATTTGTACTTTAACCTTGTTCTTTTAAGTGATTGTATGCTTTGTGATATATGGTTCTGTGTTTACAATTTACATATTTTTATCCATTTTTAAGTAAATCTATATAAAACGACTGCCTGGGTGTGTGTTTGAAGTTCTTTCTTTTGCATGTGATGTGTGGAGGGTTAAGATTGACAAAACTGTTCATAAGCTTAATGGTGTTACCAAACTGGGAAAAGGTAAGAATATACCTAAGGTCCTTTACAGAGTTTTAAGGGTTCATTTTTGATACCAGGTTAGGTGCCCTTAGGCGAAAAATATCTGGCATCCCCTGAAGAGCAGATTATCGGAGCCTGTACATTTGGGTACGTTAGCATAAGGTTCACAGTTTGAATCCCTCCAGAACTTGAGACCAAAGGTGATTCGGACCCACAAGCAGACAGTAAGGTTACCCTGTTCTGTTACCTGTTCACAATACTGCACTCAGAGGTTGGCACTGTGGGAGCAGAGGGCCTCAACTGCTGAGTGGGTTTGTGACAGATTGGTTGACAGCGGTGCAGATACATTTGGTAACACAAGCTTTAATTGTTCAGTGTGTCAGACTGATACTGTACAACTCACTTGTAAAATAAGGCAGTGATTTATTTTTAAAAAGGGAACAGAACTAGGTAATTTTGCTTACAGTTAAGTTCCTACCCGTTTTATTTTTTTTCTAAAGTGCAAGTTAGAGTAGCCATAGTTAGGGATGAAGATGGCTTCCAACTACAGCGGGAACACTATAGACTACTTGAGGCAGTTGTGCAAGGACATAGGAGTCCAGTACGAGGTGAGAGCCACCAAGCAGGACCTTGTGGATGCCCTGATGGCAGCAGATACCCAGAGCATCGAATCACAGACTGTGACTGTAAAGGACCAAACTTTGAGCGTGGAAGGGCTAGCGGCCAGTACAATGTCCAGATCCAGTGAGGATGACAGCAGGGCCAGTGCCAGCAAAGGGCCACAGCAGCAGGGGAAGGTCAACAGCATTCTGGAGCCAGAAGCACTCAGGCTGCAGAATGAGTTGTGGAGAACAGAGCTGGAGTTCCAGCGAGAACAGCGAGAGGCTGACCGGGAACAGCGGGAGGCTGAGCATGAAGAGCGTGAGCGCCAGCGAGCTGCAGAGGAGAAGAGGAAGCAAGAATGGCTAGAGGCGGACCATGAACAGTGAGAGGCAGACTGTGAGGAGCGTGAGTGCCAGAGGTGACATGAACTGGAGAAGCTACGACTCCAACCACCCACACCAGAGCAGGTAAGTGGCTTGGGTTTAACTGGAACTACAGGACTGGGTTACAAATTGAATTCCAAATTGATAACTGAATTTTGAAGAGGGTGAGGATATGGATGCCTTTTTAAATTCCTTTGAAAAGTTTGTATTCAGGCTAAAATTCCTAGAGGGTCCTGGAGCTTCCAGCTATCCCTGCTACTTACCAGGAAAGCTCAGGATGCAGTGGGTCAAATGGACAATGAGGACAGTAATAATTACAGCAAACTTAAAGCTGCATTGTTAAAAAATTTGATTTAACTGCTGAAGCATACAGAGCTAAATTCCGTAAGCTCAGGAGAAGCCCTGATATGAGCTATGAGGAGCTAGCCATGCAACAACGTCAGTTTTTAAAATGTTGGTGGGAAGAAATTGAAGCAAACTCTGTAGACAAAACTGAAAATGGTATTTTGCTACAACAGTTTTTTGGGGCATGCCCAGCACAGCTGAAAACCTGTCTGGAGGACCGAGATCCCAAAACACTGCAAGAGGCTGCTGAACTCTCGGACCGCTATGCCAAGAGCAGACCTGCTCTGAGAGCGAATGGGGTGGGCGTGGCAGCACAGAAAGGGAAAAGCGCACCTTCAGGGCAGCTAAAACCCTCACTGCCTCCACCAAAACCAGTCAGCCCCAGGTTTCAGAGAAAAGATTTCTCAGAGAAAAGAAACAAATGTTGGTTTTGTAAAGAAACTGGGCATATTGCCAGACAGTGTCCCAAAAGGGCGAGCAATACGTAAAAGGGGGCTAGGAAAGAAGTGGGTTGTTTGTGTGTCCCTGGAAGCATGCCTATAAACATGAGGGAACACATGCACCCAGTCACGGCGAATGGTGTACAGACACAAGGGTTAAGGGACACAGGGGCATCCCTGACATTGGTAAAAGGGGATCTGGTAGAGCCTGGTCAGCTTATACCCAATAAATATGTCACTGTACAAGAATTTACTGGTAAGGAGAAAACATTGCCCCTTGCTAGTGTTCTCCTAGACTGAGGTGAAACAGGGGGAACTGTGCAACAGGTGGCTGTAGCCAAAACGTTAGCAGTTGATGTCATCCTTGGCAACAATCTCCAACAGGGGATAGTGTGTGCAGTTACCCGTAGCCAAGCAGGAAGGAAAAATTGTAGTTCCCTGGACCCACAGTAGCCAATGTGGACACCACTGGGAGGCTGGTTCCCCAGCCTGTGTCTCCTGATATGGAGACTAATGAAAAGGGGATAGATATTTCCCCAGTAGCAGTTAACCACACAGCTATGGAGGATTACTCTGAAGAAGGAGGGGTGACCCATTGTCAGAGGGTTAGGGATGACAGTGATTCTGAGTGTCCTGATGCTAGTGCTAGGGACCCTAGTTTAGAGATTGAAAGGGACCTGTCCCATGCCTTGGGAATGTGTAAGGAGTTTGCAACTGCTCAGAAAAGTGACCCTAGTCTAGAAAAACTGAGGGCTTGGACAGACTCTGACAGAGCACAAGGAGGTGATGGTAAACATAAGGTTTATTGGGAAAATGGACTGATGTATACTCAGGCTATGCAGAGGGAGGGGTGATAGGCAGGCAGCTTGTCATTCCCCAGGGGTATCGTGAGCAGTTGCTCAAGATTGCACATGACATTCCCTTGTCTGGTCATCTGGGAATCGCGTGCACTACGCAGCGGTTGGCCCAGAATTTCTATTGGCCCAACTTCACCCAGCAGGTGAAGGAGTATTGCAGGTCTTGTCACCAGTGCCAAGAAATTGGGAAGGCAGGCAAGAAAACCCAAGCCGCCCTAATTCCATTGCCCATAGTGAAGGAGCCATTCCAGAGGGTGGGAATGGATGTTGTGGCGTCTTTAAATACCCCCAGCTCCTCTGGGAAGAGGTTCATCCTGACTATGGTAGATCATGCCACCCAGTATCCAGAGGCAGTCACCCTATCCTCACTGAGGACAGAAAGTGGCAGATGCCTTACTTGGGATTTTCTCCCATGTTGGGTTTCTGCAGGAGGTTATCACCGCTCGAGGGGGTTCCTTCATGTCGGACCTAATGAAATGTTTGTGGGAGAAGTGTGGAGTGGTGCAGAGATGCATGGCACTGTCACCCACAAGCCAATGGGCTTGTGGAAAGATTTAATGGTACCCTGAAGTCAATGCTCCAAGCGTTTGCTGAACAGCATGGGAGGGACTGGGAGAAATACCTTCCCCACCTGTTGTTTGCATACAGGGAGGTGCCCCAAGAGTCGACAGGATTTTCCCCATTTGAGCTCTTATATGGACACCAGGTACGTGGACCCCTAGACTTGATCCGGGAGGACTGGGAAGGCAAGCATGCCACCCAGAGAACTCCCATAGTGGATTATGTCCTTAGGTTTAGGAAAAGGCTGAAGGAGCTTATGGGGACAGCCCAGAGCAACCTGATAGCTGCCCAACAGAAACACAAAGTGTGGTATGATCGCAGAGCCAGAGCTCACTCGTACATGGTGAGTCAGGAAGTCATGGTCCTTATTCTGGTCCAGAAAGACAAGCTGTAGTCTGAGTGGGCAGTACCGTATAAAGCAGTTAGGAAGGTAAATTATGTGAACTATATCATAGTTACCTGACAGAAGACAGCCAGAAAGAATGTTCCATGTCAACATGTTGAAGCCATACGCTAACAGGGCTGACATGGTGTTCACAGTATGTAGTCCTGGGGAGGGGACGGACGAAGGAGACCCCCCTTCTGGACTGCTGGAAAAGCAAGCAGGATCCTTGTGGAGCGCGGTTAAATAGTCTCCCCAGCTGGCCCAGACAAGATCCAGGAAGTAAAGGGAGGTTTAGCAGATTTTGCCCCCGTTTAGCACCCATAGTGGCGCATGATGTGGAGACAGGGACACAGATGCCCATACGGCGGACAGCATATTGGGTGTTAGAGGCTGTCCAAAACGACATTAGGAGGGAAGTGGAGGAGATGCTGGATTTAGGGGTGATCCAGAGATCCTAGAACCGCTGGGACTCACCTGTAGTCCTTATGCCCAAGCCAGATGGCTCTATTCGTTTCTGTGTGGACTATCATGGACTGAACGAAGTCTTGAAGTCAGACGCCCACCCAATGCCCCGGCACAGACGAATTCCAGGACAAGTTGGGAGGGATGACCTACCTTACAACTACTGACCTGACAAAGGGGTACTGGCAGGTCAAGTTAACTGACAGAGCTAGGGAGAGGTCAGCCTTCATCACTCCGATAGGCTTATCTGAATTTAAAGTAATGCCTTTCGGAATGAAGAATGCCTCAGCCATTTTCCAAAGGTTGGTGAACCAGGTGTTAAATGGTGCTGAGGAGTATGCTGTGGCGTACCTGGATGACACTGCCATCTTTAGTGCCAGCTGGGAGGAACACCTGTCCCACCTTAGGGAAGTGCTGGGCAGGATACAGAGGGCCGGGTTCACTGTCAAAGCTGAGAAGTGCCAGGTTGCCATGGCTGAAGTGGCATACCTCAGGCATGTTGTAAGCCAGGGACAGCTCCATCCTAACCAAGCAAAAATAGAGGTGATCAAGGCATGGCCCAGACCAGAAATGCAGAAGCAGGTCAGGAGTTTTCTAGGGATAGCAGGGAATTATAGGATATTTTTACCCAATTACAGTGCCCTGGCTGCTCCCCTATCTGACCTGGTAAAGAAAAGGATGCCTAAGAAAATTACCTGGGAACCAGCCTGTGAAAAAGCCTTTACCAGACTGAAGTAGACACTGTGCAGTGCTCCTGTGTTGACAAGTCCTGACTATAGCAGACCCTTTATAGTTCAGACTGACGCCTCAGACGTGGATATTGGGGCAGTACTGAGTCAGACATCCAACCAAGGGAAAGATCACCCTGTAGTGTACCTGAGTAAAACATTACTTCCCAGAGAGCAGGCATATGCTACTGTGGAAAAAGAGTGACTTGCCATAGTGTGGGCCCTAAAGAAGTTAGAGCCATACTTATATGGGCAGCATTTTGTGGTACAAACTGACCACAAGCCCCTGGTTTGGCTGATGCAAATGGGAAAAACTAATGGTAGACTGTTAAGCTGGAGTCTTGCCTTACAAGGGTATGATATGACAATCTTACATAGGGCTGGAGTGACCAATCAGAACAGCGATGGTCTTTCGCATCTTTATGAGGAGTGAACTGATTTGGGAAGCTCATCCCATGCAGAGACAGAGCCCCCAAATTCAGTCTAGGCGGGGAGGATTTGTGATGCTTGGCCAGCTGGTTATGATTGCTCTATGATATTTATATATAGAATGTGGTATGTGAGTGTCTCATGAGACAGCCTATGGAATGCTGCCTCCCCCAGGTTTCAGTTAAAATGACAGGATATATATGAAACAGAAGATCTCTGTAATGTGATTAATTTCCAAGACATTGCATTTTATGGCCAAGTTTATGACCTGTTCTGCTTTGAAGTCAGGAAGCTAAATATACAATTTATTACAGGACACGATCTAGCTATCTCGCACTTAGGTGACAAACTGCAGAGTTGTAAAAAAACTGTGATGTCCTTGGAAACAGGAAACCACACAAAATTAAGGAGTCATATTGGGAAATGTGTTTTTGCTGATGTCACCTTATTTAATATACCTCCTGATAGGACATCCTGTTTGCATATTTTTTTTATATTTAACAAGAAGGAACTAGGTGACATCATGGAAGAGGTGTGTATGAGAGATAGATTAAGCTATTCTGTGTCTGATCTTTAGATACATTTTTTTGTGGGCTCTTAGAAACAAGAACTAACTATAAGCACTGTAAGAAGGTAATACATTACATAAAAAGTCTAATTGTATTGTGGTAGGAGTTTATGTTTGTACTTTTAACCTCGTTCTTTTAAGTGATAGTATGCTTTGTGATATATGGTTCTGTGTTTACATTTTACATATTTTTATCCATTTTTAAGTAAATCTATATTTAAAAAGACTGCCTGGGTGTGTGTTCGAAGTTCTTTCTTTTGCATGTAATGTATGGAGGGTTAAGATTGACAAAACTGTTCATAAGCTTCATAGTGTTACCAATCTGGGAAGAGATAAAAATATACCTAAGGTCTTTTATAGAGTTTTAAGGGTTCATTTTGGATACCGGGTTAGGTGCCCTTAGGCAAAAGATATCTGGCATCCTGCAAAGAGCAGATTATCTGAGTCTGTACATTTGGGTACACTAGCATAAGGTTCACAGTTTGAACCCCACCCAGAACTTGAGACCAAAGGTGATTTGGACCCACAAGCAGACAGGAGGGTTACCCAGTTCTGTTACCTGTTCACAATACTGCGGTCAGAGGTTGGCACTGTGGGAGCAGAAGGCCTCACCTGCTGAGTGGGTTTGTGACAGAGGTCACACTGATGAGTGCGTGATGGAGTATCAAGGGCAAATCGACAGAAGGAGTTAAAGAGAGTGTTCAATCTGGTTAGAGAGGATTTGGGAGCAGCACCATAGACTAAATCACAGTAGTCAAAAATGGGAAAGATCATCTTCTGGACTAGTTCATGTTGCGCTATAGGAGGCCTGCAACTATGGTTCCTGAATAAGGCACCAAGCTTGGGCGCAATTTTTTCAGGATGGCGGCAATGTGGCCAGAGAAGTTGAGGTGTTAGTCCAAACAAACCCCAAGGTATCTGAATGAGGAGGTGTCCTCATGGATTGTCCCATCAAGGGTAAGGAAAGATAGTAAAGGGTGGAGCCTAGAGAGTGTCTGCCTAGTGCCAAAGGTTAAGGAGACAGTCTTTTTGGCATTTAGGAATAGCTGATGTGAGGCAAACCATAACTGAACCTGGTGGAAGTCAAGCTGAAGGGTGGTTGCTACATTGGCAGAGCATTTGCCAGAGGAGAACAGGATGGTGTCGTTGGCATACACAGGGATAGAGAAGAAGGGGGAGCATACTGAGGGCAAGTCATTTAGGAAGATGGAGAAGAGAATGGGTCCAAGCACCGAGCCCTGTGGGACTCCTGTAGAAACAGAAAGGGGGGGGAGATATTGTATCCTGGATCTTGACTGATTGTGTTCTACCTGAGAGGTAAGCTCGAAACCAGTTTTGGGCAGAAGTAGACAACCCAGCAGCTGCAAGGGGAGTCAAGAAGTAGGGCATGGGAGACAGTGTCGAACACCTTGGCGAGGTTGACAAAGATGGCAGAGGTAATGAGGCCATTATCCATCCTAATGAGGATGAAGTCAGTGAGCCTGAGTAGGGAGGTGGTAGTGGAGTGGTTCTTCTGAAAACCAGATTGGAACAGGGTAAAAAAGGAAGAGTCATCGAGGAAGGTTATTGAGAGAGGACCAGGTATTCTTGGAGTTTAGCAAGGGCAGAGAGGAGGGAGATTGGGTGTAAATTTGCAGTGGAGGAGGGGTCACCATCCTTTAGGAGAGGGAGGACCACCGCAAGTTTCCAGGATGAAGGGACAGATGAGGACGAGACGAGAAGAAAAAATTACTCACCTTAGTAATGTTGTTTCTTCTAATGGAGTCTTGCTGTATTCTGACATATGCAGTTAGGTCCTGCCTTTCAACTGCCCCCGGAGAACAAAGAGTTAAATTTTCTATGCCTAGCACAGAATGTTCATCACGAGCTCGGTTGAAGACCCTGTCTACTGTTGTTTAAACTGCAACCGTCAGATCTTTATGAGCAAAGACTCAATAGGTGTTCTGTGTGGAAACTGTAAAATCTTACTAGCCAACTGGCAAATATATAAAAACTTTTTTGGTTTCAAAGGAGGACTCAAGTCAGGAAACCCAAAAACAAAAACACATCCAAAACACAACCTCTCACCCAAACAAAAAAGAGAGTGTAAAAAGGACACCCCTAGGGAGTCAACACTGCTCCTGCCCACCCACATCCCAAAAACTAGGTTCTGAGAGGGGAGGCGGGGAGGTCAGAATACAGGAAGACTCCATTAGAAGACACATTACTAAGGTGAGTAATTTTTTCTTCAAACAACATGAAGTCTTGCTGTATTCTGACATATGCAGACTACCAAGCAGTACCTCCATGGAGGAGGGACAGAACCTACTTTGGGAACAGGCTCTGAAGTACTGCTCTGCCAAACCGAGCATCAATCCTAGCCTGGATATCCAGACAGTAATGCTTGGTGAAAGTATGGACTGTTTTCCAGGTGGCTGCTTTACAAATTTCTAAGAGAGGAATATCCCTGGCAGCAACCAGGGATGCAGCTGTACCTCTTGTGGAATGAGCCCTCAGGCCTGAGGGTGGAATTCTACCCAGTCTTTCATAGCAGAATTGTATACAAGAAACAATCCACCTGGCAATAGATCTCTTAGTGGCAGGTTTGCCTTTACCAACTTCTCCATAAGTAATGAACTGGAGGGATTCAAACCTGTGACCCTTGGTACACTCTATGTAGTAGCTAAGGACTCTTAACATCCAAGCTGTGTAGCCTCCTCTCCCCTGAGGAGGAATGGTCAGTGAAGAGAACAGGGAGAGAAACAGACTGGTTGAGGTGGAAATCTGAAACCACTTTAGGTAAGAACTTTCTGTTAGTTCTAAGGACCACTTTATCTCTGTGAAAAAAGATGAAATCAGATTCCACTGACAGTTCTTGCAATTCACTGATACGTCTGGCAGAAGTAATGGCTACCAAAAACACAGTTTTCCAAGTCAAGTACTTAAGCTCTGCTGAGGACAAAGGCTCAAAGCGGGGAGGGGGGTTGCATAAGCTGAGCAATGCAAATATTAAGGTCCCAAGCAGGAGCAGGCTCCCTAAAGGGGGAATTGGTGTGAAGCAATCCCTTGAAAAACTTACAGAATACAGGATGGGATGACAGAGAGGAAGACTTGCCTACTGACAGGAAAGCAGGAACAGCTGCAAAGTGTACTTTAAGGGTAGCTCATCTGAGGCCTAGGTCATTAAGATGGATCATATAATCCAGAACCGTAGGCAATTCAGCGGGGTCTGGAGAAATATTCTTCTTAGAAAACCAAATGCTGAATCTTTTCCATTTGGAGTTGTAAGTCTTCCTGGTGGAAGGCTTTCGAGAAGCCTTAAGGATATCCAGAACCCCTTGGGAAAGATGCAGATCTGCAAACTCTAACTCTTCAAGAGCCAAGCCTCGAGATTGAGAGACTGAAGATTCAGGTACCAAATCCCCCC
This sequence comes from Neoceratodus forsteri, assembly GCA_016271365.2. Taxonomy (NCBI): domain Eukaryota; kingdom Metazoa; phylum Chordata; order Ceratodontiformes; family Ceratodontidae; genus Neoceratodus; species Neoceratodus forsteri. Next base: position 18,858,414 of record JADMNL010000030.1, on the reverse strand, counting down.
CGGAGAGGATGTCAACAGGTTGTAATTCCTGGGAAGAGACAGGGGAAGGTGAACTGTTAGGGACAGCAACAAGGGATACCATGGCTGTCTGGCCCAGTCTGAAGCAATCAGAATCACCTTGCATGGTTGTGACCTTATCTTGACTAGAACCCTGAACAGGAGAAGGAAGGGGGGGAAAAGCATACAGAAATTTCCCTTCCCAGTTCAGAATCAGATCATCCAGGGGGACTGAGCCCAAGACTGGGGGTCTGCAACAAAAGAGATGAAGTTGGTGATTGTCTGGGGCTGCAAAAAGATCTATCTCTGGAGTGCCCCATCTCGAGAAAATCACTTTCAAAACTAGAGGATCCAGGGCCCATTTGTGATGGCCCTGGGATATTCTGCTCAGTGCATCTGCTAGGACATTGTTTTTCCTTGGGAGGTGAACTACTATCAGAGAGGTATGCAGGGAATAGGTCAGGGACCACAACTTCATTGCTTCTGTGCACAATGCCATAGACCGAGTGCCTCCTTGCTTGTTGATGTACCACATGGTGGTGGTGGTGTCTGTTCTGACCTGAACCACCTTGTTCTGTACGGATTAGGAAAAAGCTTGCAGTGCCAGAAACACTGCTCTGAGTTCCAAGAGATTGATGTGAAGCAGAGATTCCTGAGGTGACCACATCCCTTGGGTGGTAAGATCCCCCAAATGGGCTCCCCAGCCCAGCAGGGAAGCATCTGTGGCGAGTATCACGAATGAGACTGAGTGACAAATGGAACCCCTTGCCTCAAATTGTCCTGATCCTGCCACCACTGCAAGGCTTGGATCACGGTTCGAGTCACTGGGATTAGTTTGGTAAGGGAATCATTTCTTAGGGACCAAAAGGCTCTTAAATAGAACTGAATGTCCCTCATTTGGAATCTTGCTCCCTGGACCACTGCTGTGGAAGCTGCCATGTGGCCCAGTAGCTGAAGGAAATGCCTTGCTGGTCGAGACATATGAAGGGTGGATGAAAAAGCCAGTTCCATAAGGATCCTTGCCCTTTCCAGGGGAAGGAAGGCTCTTGCCTTTACTGTATCCAGTTCTGCAACTATGAAGGTGAGGAGCTGTACTGGTTTGAGAACTGACTTTGGTAGATTGAGAAGGAATCCTAAGGAAGTGAACACTTGCTGGGTCACTTGCAGATGTGACTTGACTTGGTCTGTAGACTGACCTACTATGAGCCAGTCGTCCAAGTATGGGAAGATAGAGATCTTTTGTCTTCTTAGGAAGGCAACAACTACTGCCAGACACTTTGTGAAAACCCTTGGGGCTGAAGTTAGGCCAAAGGGCATTGCTCTGAATTGATAGTGGCCTGAGGGCAACGCGAACCTGAGATACTTTCTGTGGAAGCACCTGATGGAAATGTGAAAGTAGGCATCTTTGAGGTCCAGGGAGATTAGCCAGTCCCCTGGCCTTAGAGAGGGAAGGATAATTCCCAGAGTTACCATATTGAACTTTGGCTTCAAAAGATGTTTGTTCAGATACCTTAGGTCCAGGATGGGCCGCCATTCTCCTGTCTTTTTTGGGGGTTAGGAAGTACCTGGAGTACAATCCTTTGCCCCTGTGTAGGGATGGGAACTCTCTATATAGCTCTGAGAGCTAGGAGAGAAGAAACCTCTGCCTCTAGGGCAGGGTCTCAGAGATTTGCAGGTGGAAAAGATCTGGCTCTTATCTTGGGAAATTTCTGAAGCTGAGAACCAGTCCCTGGCTTACTACTTCCACGACCCACTTGTCTGATGTAAGAGACTTCCAGTCCTGGAAAAAGTAAGCCAGCCTGCCCCCTACTGGTATGGGAGAATCAACCCGGGCAGACCCATCAGGGTGTCTGCTTGGCAGGGGCTTTAGGCTTAGGGGTGGATGAAGGCCTGCTCATCCCCCTTCTGCCTCTCCATCTAAAGAACCCCCTCTGTGAAAAGGAAGAGGAGGCCTGAGCTTGGTAAAAAGGCCTTTGGAAAGGCCTTCCCCTGCCCCTGGACTGCTGCCTTTGAGGAGTTGCTTGCCTTTCTTTGGCCTGAGCACTTCTGTAAGTGGTCCTGTACTCGTCCATCTTCTTCATGTAATTCTCTGTCTGCGCCCCAAACAGAGAATTACCAATTACAGGAAAATCCATGGCCTTAGCCTGGGTATCCTGTGAGAGGCTAGTACATCTTAGCGAAGCCATCCTCCGAAGAGCCACAGATGTAGCCATGATTCTTGATGATACATCACTGGAGTCTACAGTAGCATGAAACTGTACTTTCGATGCCTCAATCCCATCTGCAGCCACCTGCTCCAGCTCCTTGGCAAGCTGGTCAGGGTCCTGTTTAGCCAGAGCCAGCACAGTGTCCCACCTGGACTTCTGGTACCTGGCTGTATAGGTCATATACTTAGCCTGCCTGAGTCCCAAAGATGCTGCCATGTACTGTTTCTTTGCCATGGCATCAATCTTCCTGGAGTCCTTGTCTGGGGGGTGTGATGCCAAGGGAATGTTTGCCTGATCACAGGCAGCAGCCTGCACAACCCCAACATGGCTGCACTGCTGAAAAAGGAACTCTGTGTCCCAGCCTGAGAGAGTGTACCTCTTATCTATTCGTCTGTCCACAGGAGGTATAGAATTAGGAGACAAGAATTTTTTGTGTCTGTTTCCCAAAGGACTTGTGGAGGGGAATAGACAGTCTCCTGGACTCTGGGATGTCCATCATCTCAATATAATCAGGCTCTTCCTGATCCTCTACTGCTTCCTCCACAGGAAGCTGGAGGGTATCAGCCACTTTCTTGTAGAACATGTAGTGTGAAGGGGACTCAGCCTAGGAGGAGAAACACCTGAAGGTCTGTCTGGGGAGATGTCCGGGTCAATAGGCACATCCAGACTTTCACCATCACCATAATTATCCTCATACTCTCCCTCTTCCTCCGGTTCATAAAATTCTTCCAAAGTATAATCCGGAACCAGGGGAACTGACCGAACCGAGCCCCTGCCAGTTCGGTCGGAACCGAACTAAGCAATTGCACAATCCTTATCGCCTTGGCTATCTCATCGACGGTCGGAGTATGAAATTCTGGGTCCGAACCGGTCGATTTGTCTTTTCTTTTTATCGGAACCGATTCCTCGGAATCGACCCTCCTTCTGCCCGAAGTATCGCACTGGTCAGAGGGCACTCCATCTGGTTCGGTCGGAACCAAACCGGGCTGGCCATCCGGGTCAGCGGACTTCTCAGCCTCCCTTTCCCTCAGTCTACCTAATCTGTTTTCCAGGGTAGATTTGGGAAAATTCTTGCAAATTTGGCAGTCTGAATCAAGGTGGTCAAACCCCAGACAATAAACACAGGTGGTGTGGGCATCAGCCTTGGCAAAGACCTTCCCACACACACACTGCAGTGTTGAAACCCAGTGGGCCCGGTTTCTTTCCTTGGGTTTCTCAGACATGGCCAATCCTAACCAAAACGACTCTTTTCGGCAATCCACCAGGCAAGACTCCTCATCGGTTCCTGACCGACACGGGTCTTGAAAAACGTAATTAACTGCCTTTTTAGAACCGATATGGACCGTTACCACACTCCAAAGTAAGCACAAGTTTTTTTACCTTAAACTGATCGGTTCAGCTGAACCGATCCACAGTTTACAAGTTCCACACAGAAACAGAACAAAAACCTATTTAGTACTCACGGTACCACAGACAGAGACTTGAACTGACTAAGCGGAAAAAGCAATTTGGTAGAAACCGACCGAAAACCGACACTTCAACAGACTTTTTGAACTGAGCAGCAGGAGAAATCTCTGGAGCGACTGTTCAGTGAGGCGGAGTAAAGAATCTGATGGTTGCAGTTTAAACAACAGCAGATAGGGGCTTCAACCGAGCTCGTGATGAACATTCTATGCTAGGCATAGAAAATTTAACTCTTTGTTCTCCGGGGCAGTTGAAAGGCAGGACCTAACTGCATATGTCAGAATACAGCAAGACTTCATGTTGTTTGAAGGAAAGATTTAGGATTAAGGAGAGGGTAAGCTACAGCAGAAGCTGAAAGGTAGAGGAGTTTAGGGTCAAGGTCATCCGGCGATGAGCCTTTGGAAGGATTAAGAGAGAGAAGGGCCGTTGGTGTTTCTTCTGGGGAGACTGCAGAAAAGGAGAAGGAAGGGTGGGTGTGGAGGGGTTGAGTGCTGGGTGTCGGAGGATGAGGAGGGGGGAGGTTAGAGGGGAATTACTTTAGAAGTGCTGTGGCACAGGCAGTATAATAGGAGTTAAACTCTTGAGCCACTGTACACGGTTCGGAGACCAATGAGTTGTTTATTTTAAGCAAAAGGGGAGGTGGATGTGAAGGGGGAGAAGAAAAAATTACTCACCTTAGTAATGTTGTTTCTTCTAATGGAGTCTTGCTATATTCTGACATATGCAGTGAGTCCCAACCTTCGAACTGCCCCGGAGATCAAAGAGTTAACTTTCCATGCCAGGCATGGAACGCTAAGCTCGAGCTCGGTTGAGACTCTGTCTGTTGTTCTTCAAACTCAAACCGTCAGATCTTTACGAGCTAAACTCACTAAGATCCTGTGTGGAAGCTGTAAACCTACACAAGCCAACTGGCTACTAAACATAAAAACACATTTTTTGGTCCCAACACAAAGACTCAAGTCAGGAGACCCAAAAATGAAAACACAACACCCACTCACACCAAAAAAGAAGGGGTGAAACAAAAAGGGTGGGCACCTACTAAGTGCCAACACTGCACTGCCCACCCACATCCCAAAAACAGAGGTTCTGAGAGGGTCAGGCGGGGGGGAGGTCAGAATAAAGACTCCATTAGAAGAAACATTACTAAGGTGAGTAATTTTTTCTTCAAACAACATGAAGTCTTGCTATATTCTGACACATGCAGACTACAAAGCAGTACCTTCATGGAGGAGGGACAGAACCTACTTAGGAAATAGGCTCTGAAGCACAGCTGTGCCAAACCGAGCATCACTCTTAGCCTGGATGTCCAGGGAGTAATGCTTGTTAAAAGTGTGAAATGTTTTCCAGGTAGCTGCTTGACATATCTCTAGAATAGGGATGCCCCTGGCAGCAGCCTGGGAAGCAGCTGTACCTCTGGTAGAGAGCCCTCAGGCCTGAGGGAGGAACCTTACCCAGTTTTTCATAGCAAAATTGGATACAGGAGAAAATCCACCTGGCAATGGATCTTTTAGTGGCAGGTTTCCCTTTACCAACCTCACCATAAGTGAGGAACAGTTGGAGGGAATCAAACCTGTGACCCTTGGTACGCTCTATGTAGTACCTAAGGGCACTTTTGACATCTAAACTGTGCAGTCTCCTCTCGCCAGAGGAGAAATGGTCAGTGAAGTACACAGGAAGAGCACAGATTGATTAAGGTGGAAATCTGAAACCACCTTAGGCAAGAACTTCCTGTTAGTCCTGAGGACCACCTTATCTCTATGAAAGGAGATAAAATCAGGCTCCACTGACAAAGCTTGTAATTCACTTATGCGTCTCGCAGAAGTGATGGCTACCAGAAACACAGTCTTCCAAGTCAAGTACTTAAGCTCTGCTGAAGATAAAGGCTCAAAAGGGGGTTGCATAACCTGAGCAATGCAAACATTGAGGTCCCAGGCAGGGGCGGGGTCCCTGAATGGAGGGTTGGTGTGAAGCAGTCCCTTGAAAAACTTGGAGAAAACAGGGTGAGCTGAGAGAGAGAACAGGGCTTACCTGCTGAAATAAAAGCAGACACAGCTGCCAGATGCACTTTCAGTGTAGCTGGTCTCAGCCCCAAGCTATTTAAGTGAACCATATAATCAAGGACTGTGGGCAGATCAGCAGATTCTGGGGAAATATGCTTCCCAGAGCACCATATGGAAAATCTTTTCCATTTAGAATTATAAGTAGCCCTGGTGGAAGGTTTTCTAGAAGCCTTCAGGATATCCATTACACCATGGGAAAGGCGTAAGTCAGCAAACTCTAACTCTTCAAGAACTAGGCCTTGAGATTGAGAGATTTGAGGTTCGGGTACCAAACCCTCCCCTGAGCACAGGTTAACAGGTTGTAATTCCTGGGAAGACACAGGGGAAGATGGACTGCTAAGGACACTAGGAGTGGATACCAGGGCTGTCTGGCCCAGTCTGGAGCAATCAGGATCATCTTGCAGGGTTGAGATCTGATTTTGACTAGCACTTTGAACAGGAGAGGGAAGGGGTAAGCATAGAGAAACTTCCCTTCCCAATTCAGAACTAAGGCATCCAGGCGGACTGAGACCAACACTGGGGGTCAGCAGCAAAACAGGGGAAGTTGGTGATTGTCTGGGGCTGCAAAAAGATCTATCTGCAGGGTGCCCCATCTGGAAAAAATCACTTCCAAGACCAGGGGATCCAGTGACCATTCGTGATGGCCCTGGGAAATCCTGCTCAGAGCATCTGCCGGGACATTGTCCTTTCCTGGTAGGTGAACTGCTGTGAGGGAGGTGTTCAGGGAGTAAGCCAGAGACCACAACTTCATTGCTTCGGTGCACAAGGCCGTAGACAGAGTGCCTCCTTGCTTGTTGATGTACCACATTGTGGTGGTGTTGTCTGTTCTGACCTGTACAACTTTGTACTGAACAGATTTGGAAAAAGCTTGAAGTGCTAGAAATACTGCTCTGAGTTCCAACAGATTCATATGCAGCAGAGATTCCTGAGGGGACCACAACCCCTGGGTGGTGAGGTCGCCCATGTGAGCCCCCCACCCCAAGAGGGAGGCATCTGTAGTAAGGATTAAAGAGTGAGACTGGGTGACAAAGGGAACCCCTTGTCTCAAACTGTTCTGATCCTGCCACCACTGTAGGGCCTGGATCAGGGTTTGAGTTACTGGGATCAGTTTGGTCAGAGGGTCCTTCCTTTGAGACCAAAAGGCTCTCAAATGGAACTGAATGTCCCTCATCTGAAATCTTGCTCCCTGCACTACTGCTGTAGAAGCAGCCATGTGCCCCAGGAGCTGTAGAAAATGTCTTGCTGGTCGAGACACCTGCAGGGTGAATGAGGAGGCCAGAGAGACCAGGGTCCTTGCCCTGTCCAGGGGAAGGAAGGCTCTGGCCTTCTCTGTGTCTAGCTCTGCACCTATGAAGGTGAGGAGCTGGACAGGCTCTAGAACTGACTTTGAAAGATTTAGGAGGAAACCCAAAGAAGTGAGCAGTTGCTGAGTTATCTGTAAGTGTAACTTGACTTGGTCTGGGGACTGGCCTACTATGAGCCAGTCGTCCAGGTAAGGGAAAATGGCAATTTTCTGCCTTCTTAGAGAAGCAACTACTACTGCCAGGCATTTTGTGAATACCCTTTGAGCAGAGGTGAGGCCAAAGGGCATTGCTCTGAACCGGTAATGGCCTGAGGGCAGCTCAAACCTGAGGTACTTTCGATGGGAGCTTCTGATGAAAATATGGAAGTAGGCATCCTTGAGGTCCAGGGACACTAGCCAGTCCCCTGGCCTTAGAGAGGACAGAATAATTCCCACAGTCACCATTTTGAATTTTGGTTTTAAACGGTGCTTGTCTAGGTATCTGAGATCCAGGATGGGCCGCCATTCTCCTGTCTTTTTTGGGGTAAGGAAGTACCTGGAATACAATCCTTTGCCCTGGTGTAGGGGTGGAACCCTTTCGACAGCTCTGAGAGCTAGGAGGGAAGAGACCTCTGCCTCTAAGGCAAGTGCCTCTGATGGATTTGCAGGTGGAAAGGATCTGGTTCTCATCTTTGGAAACTTTCTGAAGCTGAGAACCAGTCCCTGGCTTACTACTTCCAGGACCCATTTGTCTGATGTCAGAGACTCCCAGTCCTGGACAAAGTAAGCCAGCCTGCCCCCTACAGGTAGCTGAGAATCGGCCCTGGCAACCCCATCAGGGTGCCTGCTTGGCAGGGGCTTTGGGCCGAGGGGTGGAAGCAGGCCTGCTTGTACCCCGTCTGCCTCTCCCTCTAAAGAACCCCCTCTGGGCATAAGCAGAAGAGGAGGCCTGGGCTTGGTAAAAAGGCCTATGAAAAGGCCTGCACCTGCCCCGGAGAAGCTGCCTTTGAAGAGTGGCCTGCCCTTCCTTGGCCTGTGGACTCCTATAGGTGGTCCTATACTCATCCATTTTCTTCATGTAATTCTGTCTGCTCCCCAAACAGAGAATTACCCACAACAGGAAAATCCATGGCCTTAGTCTGGGTATCCTGTGACAGGCTAGTACATCTGAGCCAAGCCATTCTTCGAAGTGCCACAGATGTAGCCATGACTCTTGATGACACATCATTTGAGTCCACAGCAGCATGGAATTGCACCTTGGATGCCTCAATACCATCAGCAGCCACCTGCTACAGCTCCTTGGCAAGCTGGCCAGGGACTTGTTTTGCTACAGCCATGACAGTGTCCCATCTGGATTTCTGATATCTAGCAACATAAGCCATATAATTCGCCTGTCTGAGTCCCAAGGATGCTGCCATGTACTGTTTCTTTGCCATGGCATCAATCCTCCTGGAGTCCTTGTCTGGGGGGTATGAAGCCAAGGGAATATTTGCCTTGTCACAGGCTGCAGCCTGCACTACCCCAACATGGCCGCAGTGTTGTGTAAGGAACTCCGTATCAGAGCCTGACAATGTGTACCTCTTGTCCATTCTCTTATCCACAGGAGGTATAGTGTGAGGAGTTTTTAGAATTTTAAATGTCTGTTTCCCAAAAGATTTATGCAAGGAAATAAGTCTCCTAGACTCTGGGATATCCATCATTTCCACATAGTCAGGCTCCTCTTGATCATCCACAGCTTCTTCCATCGGGAGCTGGAGAGTTTCAGCCTTTTTTATAAAACATAAAATGAGAAGGGGACTCAGAAAACCTAGGAGGAGACACTCCTGAAGGTCTGTCTGGGGAGATGTCCGGGTCAATGGGCACATCCAGACTTTCAAATCCACATTGACTGTCCTCATACTCCTCTTCCCCCTCCTCCGGTTCATAATATTCCTCTAAATCATACTCTTCAATCAATCAATCAAAATCTTTATTTATTCAGGCGAGCATCATTGAGCATAGCTCATTTACAAGATGGACCTGATTGGTCATAACAATATAAAGGTACAATTTTACACAAACACAAGATACAGATTGAATACAAAAAACAAAGACTTTATAAATGAACAGATGCAAGAATATTCACATATATACAAAGCAATGAGACAATGAATCTGGGTTATAATAAAAAGGAAAAATAAACAGTACTGAAAGATTAAAGCGAGGGTGATGGGATTTTGGGGAAAAGTCTGGTAAGAAATAGGTGGGTGAAAGCTAGAAAACAAATTAAGGTGGAAGTGCAAAAAGGGGTAGGGGAAAAAGGGGGTATGATAGGACTAGGTCTTGTGGAAGCAGTTGCATGGCTCTGGAAAGAGACTAGTGTACAGCTTTTTGAAGGATGTTATTGGAATGAGGGTATTCAACTTCAAGGTCTTTTGAAGAGAGTTCCAGATAAGTGCTAGAGAGTAGCTGATTGCAGCCCTCCCATACCGGGTACAGGTAATAGGTATCTTCAGCATGATGAGTCTATTGTTCCTTAGGGCATATGGCCTGGATATGACCTGAGTAAAACAATCTGAAATGTAGGATGGTAGTTTGTTTGTTAGAGCTTTGTAGATCCATAAAGCAGAATTTTTGTTTCTTCTATGATGTAGGGATGTCCAACCGACTGCATTATAGAGAGAGCAATGGCGGGTGCTGAAAGGAAGGTCTGTAATGAATCTAAGAGCTCTATGATACAAGGTATCCAATTTATTTAAGTGGGAAAGGGAGCAGTGACCATATAGGAAGTCAGCATAATCAAACTCTTGAACCGGTGGAACCGGCTGAACCGAGCGCCTACCTGATGGTGCCGGTTCGGTCGGAACCGGGGAAAGCGACTGACAATTTTAATCGCTTTGGCTATTTCTTCAGCGGTTGGAGAGGAAAGTTTTGGCTCCACACCAGCTGATTTTCTAGTCCTTTTTGCTGGAACCGACTCCTCAGAGTCAGCTCTCCTTTTGCCCGAAGAAGTCTCGCCCTGGTCAGAGGGCACTCCTTCTGGTTCGCTTTGAACTGAACCGGGCTGACCATCTGGTTCAGCGGACTTTTTGGCCTCCCTTTCCCTGAGCCTACCAACTCTCTTCTCCAGGGTAGCTGCAGGAAAATTTTTACAAATCTGGCAGTCTGCATTGAGGTGGTCAAACTCCAGACAGTAAACACAGGTGGTGTGGGGATCAGCCTTGGCAAAGACTTCCCCACACACACTACAGTGTTGAAACCCAGTGGGCACGGTTTTTCTTGGGTTTCTCAGACATAGTGCCAGTCCTATCCAAACTTACCCGCTTATGGAATCATAAGGTAAGACCTCTTATCAGTTCCCAACCGTGTCACGGGTCGTGGAAAAAACCGTAATAAAATCTGTTTTTTTAGAACCGATAAGAACCGGTAACCACACTCTAAAAGTACAATTTAGAATTTTTTAAACAACTTGATCGGTTCAAACCAAACCAATGAACCGTTTACAAGTTCCACACAGAAAGATAAAATAACCTCTCTAGTACTCACAAATACCACAGACAGAGACTGAACCGACAGGTTACGGTTTAATTTCGGTCGAAAACAGAGAAAATGGCACTTCAACCGACAAAGTGAACCGAGCAGAAGGAGAAATCTCCGGAGCGACTGTTCAGTGAGGCGGAACAAAGAATCTGACGGTTTGAGTTTGAAGAACAACAGACAGAGTCTCAACCGAGTTCGAGCTCAGCGTTCCATGCCTGGCACGGAAAGTTAACTTTTTCATCTCCGGGGCAGTTCGAAGGTTGGGACTCACTGCATATGTCAGAATATAGCAAGACTTCATGTTGTTTGAAGACCACTTTCCAGAATTTGGAGGAGAATTGATATTTTTGAGAAAAGATGATTTAAAATATGCAGACTTGGTAAGTCTGGTAGCGGTTGTGCAGGCATTTCTTAACATGCGATACCTGGCATGGTCTGGGGAAGCTGGGAGGCCTTATGTTTCCTTCAAAGTTTGTCTCACTCCGAAACAGGTCAGTAACTTGGTGAGATCCAGGGATCATGGTTGCCACAAACTGTAGTGCGTTTGAATGGAGTGTAGGAGTTCCATGTAGTTAGAAATTTATCTTTAAAATAAGTGAGGGCTTGGTCAATGGAAGGAGCAAAGGCAATAGGGGACCAATCGGAGCGGAGTTGCAGAATTCTGTGAAGCAGTTTAGGTCTCTGGACTTTCCTGACTACAAAGATTGGGTGATTATCACAGAGGTCATCCGGGAGGATGCCTCATTTAATGACTCGGTGGGGGTGAGAAGTAAGAGCCCAGTCTATCAGTGAGTGGTTAAAAGTTTTATGATTTAGGCGCGTGGGTTCCAGGATGAATTGGGAGAGACTGAGAGCCATGATGTCATTTCATGTCTTGATAGTTGTTGGTGATAGCCAGTTTTGGTTAACATCACCCAGGATGTACAGCTTGCTTTTATGTGAGAGCGAGGTTATGGAGGTAACCATGGAAGATAGCTAAGGTTATCCCTATTCTTAAATCTGGTGACCCCAAATCCTCAGACAATTACCGTCCGATATCCATCTTCCCTCATCTCAGTAAACTACTTGAGAGAGCAGTCCACAATCAGCTTACTGAGTACATAGGCAAATACACCCTCCTATGCAACCAACAGCACGGCTTTCATAAGAATCATTCCACTGCCACTGCCCTCGCCCTTCTGACTGACCACATCCTAACATGGATAATGGTAAAGCCACCAGGGCTGTCTTCGTCGACCTCTCAAAGGCTTTTGACATGGTTAACCATGCTCTCCTTACCTCCAAGCGTAGCCTCCTTGCTTGTTCTCAAAGTCTAAGCTGGTACACTAACTACCTTACCGATCACTCACAATTCATGTGTATTGGTCAAACCTGCTCCCCCACCCTGCCTGTCTCTGTGGGGATCCCTCAAGGTTCAATCCTGGGTCCCCTCCTTTTCTCCTTATTCATTAATGCGCTTCTGTTTGACTGCCTCAACTGTCACTCTCTCCTGTATGCCGATGACCTTGTCCTCTTCCACAGTGGCAAATCCACGGCTGCAATCTCCTCAGTTCTCTCGCACAACTATGCTGTGGCCCACAGCTGGTTCTCAAAAAAACTCCTCTTTGTAAATGCCAAAAAAAGCTAAATCCATGCTGTTCAGATCTAAGCCCTTTCTGGCCAAAACTGAAAACCATGTCTCCTTACGCATTCTCACCCCAGACGGCCCAGCCCGGGAGGATGTCAACACCTTAAAATACTTAGGAGTAATGCTCGACCTCTCCCTCACCTTCACTGAGCATGCAAATTCACTTGTCAGAAGGTTCAATCAAAAGTTAGGTGCCATCTATAGATTCAGGCAATACCTTACCCTTGAAGCCAGACTAGCCATTGCCCAGGGTAATCTTCTCCCTATTCTCGACTACTGCTCCCCTATTTATACCAGGACCTCAGCTACTGCCATGACTAAATTCTCCGCTGCCTACAACAGCACCTGTTGCTTGGCTTTATTGGCCCCGTTCTCCACCCAACACTGTACTCTCTCTAATACCCTTGGATGGCTACCACTACAAGGTCGCTTTGACCTAGCCCTCTGCTGCATGGTAGACAATGTCACCCGCACAGCTCCAGAATCCCAACTGTCCTTCTGAAAACCAGAATGCTCCTCTGCAACTTCCGCTCTAATGGTACTCCCCCTCTAGCTGTTCCTAGGGTATCCACTAACATGGGTAGCAGAGCTTGGTCTGCAGCTGCCCCTTTGCAGTGGAACAAACTACCGGCTGAACTCCGTTACACTGACACACACTCCAGTTTCAAGTCCCGCCTTAAAGTCTGGTTTCTGGCAAACTCATCCTGCCACTGCTCCTTGGGGTCTGACACCAACCCACACTAGTCAACTCCCCAGCCCAGGGGTTACCCATCTACCCACACTAGTCAACTCCGCTGCCTACAACTGTTGCATCATATTTTTCACAGTAATATTTGACTTCCTTGCCTGTACATATTTTACATATATTTTTTACTGAGTATTCTGTGTATTACTTGCTCACTGGAGGATGCAGTCACACATTGTACACTATGCCTACGATTTGTTTGTTTTATACCAAATCTCCTCATGTCCGATATTGAAACCTTGTATTCACTGTTCTCAAATTGATCTATGCATCAAACCTGTATATTGTGCTTACTATTGTCGCTTGCATCAAATCTGTTTCATGTGTATTACTGTTACCTTGTACCCCACTGTCACCCTGCGCCATGTGTTATGGCCCGGGTTGTGCCTGAAAACTGTCCCTGGGATCAGTGCACTCACCCGGTTATCAAAGTCATAAATAAAATAAATAATGAGATCCAAAGTATCGGATGCCTTGGAGCCAGGTCAACAGTAGATGCCAGCTATGAAGATAGGCGAGGAAAAAGGCAAGGTAATGTATACTACAAGTGCTTCACAGGCGGAGGGTAATGAGGATGATAGAATGGTTGAGAACTGGAGTGAGGACAGGATACACATGGCTACTCCGTCACCCCTGCCAGTCCTATCCTGCCTGATTATGGAATGACCTGGGCTAATGGCGAGATATGAAAATTACATACCTACTGTAATTCTGATCTTTCTGTGTATCTTCACCATTCATTACCTTTGGGTATTGGCCAGAGGTCACGACCCAACGGGAGCTCTTTTTTGGGGGGGATGGGTGGAGTCGAGTACTGTGTCAGGCGCGCCGCCCTCGGTGACTTGTACTGCAAATTATGGGTTAGCCATTAGGTGTTGTCGAGTCCGCCCTCCCGCCAGTTCTGAGTCGCCGTACAGTAAGAAGGTTTGGGAGGGAGGGACAAGAAAGTCCAAAGGGACAGAGAAAGGAAAATATATATAAATAAAAGAGAAATAAACGACTGAGAGGACAGAATAAGTTGGAAAAACTAAGGGGATTGGGAGGAGCCCCAATCTCTGGAGGTAGAAAAGGAGGATGGAGGGAGGGTTAAGGAAATTAGGGATAGAGATGTGGGGGGGAGAGAAGGGAACACACCCTGGAACCTTGACCTGTCTCCAGATTGTATAGGAACTGAGAAGGAGTAGAAAGAAGGCTAAACTGCCAGAATTCAAGGCACAGAATCACTAGCAATAACTCCAACATAAGCAGAATGGGCTATTCTGGAAGAAAAGACAGGATACAGGGAATACCCCCCCCCCAAAAAAAATTAAATTTTTGGTGTAAGAAACCTAGTTTCTTAAATTAAATTGAGGTTGTGTCCAAAGGACAAGGAAATCAAAGTAAAGCTAATGGGGAGAAGGGGAGAAAGAATAGAAAGAGGGCAACTACCAACCTCCACCCCACGGGGGTGGAGCCAAGGCACTGAGGGAGGAGAGCCCCCCCCATCCAGACCACTCTCCCTTTACAGAAAAACATCCCATGTGCCCAAGGTCGCCCCACTCCTGACTAACAGAAAGGAGGGGAGCGAAAGAGGGCACCAAGAGGGAGGGGGAACCCAGAGACTGAGGCCCCAAGGGGATGGAGGGTGGGATCGTGATGAATGGTGAAGATGCACAGAAAGATCAGAATTACAGTAGGTACATCATTTTCATATCTTATCTGTGTCGATATTCACCATTCATCACCTTTGGGCGAGTGCCAAGCCCCCAAAGGAGCTTTAACCTAAAGGACTAAGTCCCTTAGCTCTCAGTGGGTGGCACACTAAGAGAGAGAACCTTCACAGGTCTGGAGAGGCCCGAGAGTGGGGAGAATGAGATGGCCCCCCCCCCAGAGGGGATAAGAAGTTGCCCCGACAGATGCCGTCTCACTCTACAGGAGAAAAGTTAGGTTCTCTGGTGAGCAGAGTAAATCACCCTATGCCAGGCCAAGGGTGACAACTGGGAGAGACCTAGCCATGCCGTCCGTCTGGTGCAGATCTCTGTCCCTATGACCCTGGTAGCTACCTCACTGCTGTCATACGATGCATTTGCTTGGTGCCTTGCTAGCTCCAGGCCATGTGCAGAGAAAGCAATAACTTGTCTGGTTTCCTCCATGACAGGCATAGAGGCTAGGAGTTGACCTAGCCTGGACCACAGGAACCTATCATAGGTAGCATAATGGGCCTGATAAGCAGATATAGAAAGCAGCAACCATGCTGAGTAAAAAGTCCTCCTACCTCAGAAGTCAAAATCCATGGAGTCTGCATCTGGGGGCCGGTCAAGGTGAAGGGCGAAAAGCCCATTGGGGGTATCCAGTTACGTTAATCTTGAGCTAAGATGAGGCAGGTTACCTGGAGACTCCGGGTGGGCACAGTACCTCTGGTGAAGACCCCTAGGGGCTGGGACTCCAGAAAAGGGTCTCTGCCAGAAGCACATCGATGCCTCCCTAAAGGGAGCAGGCCAGTGGGGCACCACAAGGGTGTCCGCACTGAAATTGCCCAAAAAGGCACTCGTCGAATGCTCTGGATTGTGTTGAGTGGGTGCGGTGACATGCAGGTCCTCCGACATCCTCATGAGAAAACACTGATACTTAGCGAGATCAGCAGCTGGGGAGATGTGGACATATGGTTCCTCACCTCCTGAAGAGGAGGATGAGGAGTCAGAGGACCTCAGAGGTTCAGAGATTGGCTGCTCAGGGAGAGGTTGAAAAACCTGTCTGTCCACGGCCCTAACATAAAGGGAAATTGAGCAGCCACAGCTCTGAACTGCTCCCAGGAGAGAGGACCGCTAGGACCAAGAATACCTGGGAGAGCAGGAGAATGTGGCAGAGGAGAGAGAAAGCAGAGCCGACAACAGGAATCAGCTGTCCTCTGCCTGGGCTAGAGAGCGCACCTGAAGCCCCAAGAGAAGAGGTAGCTCCAGAAAACTCCACAGCCGACAGCTGGTCAACCATACTGGAACTGCCTAGGCTGCGTCCTGAAGAATCCCCCTGTGAGGTGACTGGGGCCGTGAAAGTCCAGAAGGATGGTTCCCTACCTCCAAAGAATAGGGCCCCCTCGAGGAAACCGAATGAGAAGAGTGAGGGTCCACGCTACGACTTCTCCCAGAGCCCAGGTGGATTCCAGAAAAAGGTCACCGTATCGAACCCATACCCCTCGACCCCTCGGAATCCGAAAGTGCCCTCCTCCTCGAAAGAGCCAGCCTAGGCAGCTGGTAACCCTGGTCGGCCCCCGAAGGGGCTATCCAGGGAACAGTACCTACCGATCGGCCCCAAAGTTGGGCGATTCAGGCACACCACATGAGGGGGTACCATCACTGAGGGGGTCAGAAAACCCTCAGAGTCCAGGCTGCAGAGCAATGGTGGCCTGCATCACCGCCTGCTGGTCAGCACCCCGACCCTGGTCCCGGGAGCCACTGTTCTCTCCTCAGAGGGAGGCTGGTTCTGGCCTGTCGAAGACACTACCAAGGTGTCCACGTGAGCAGCCAATTCCAAAGAGCAGAGTCCAATACCTCCTCTGAGGAGGTGGAGATTGAAATTCTGTGCCAAATGGTATGTGGACGCCCGCTGCCATCCCAACTGAAAAGAGCACCAGACCCAGAGACTGCACCGACATCGTCAACCACACAGCGACCGGTACGAGAAGAAGACACGGCTCCAACGACGGCAGTAGCATCGGAGCCAGAGCCTGTCATGGCGTCGCCCTGACCCATGGAGCCGCAAGCGGCACCGAGGCCAGAGACAGCACTGACAACTGCCCCAACCACGCTCACGGCGCCAAGGTCAGAAACCCCAAGAGCACCGTGTCCTCGCTGGGTGCCGCAAGCGGCTCCAGAGCTGGACAAGGTGCCATGCTCAATCACGGCGCTGCAGACAGCGCCGGGGCGAGAAACAGTTAAGGATGGTGCTGTAGAGCCTCCCATGGCATCGTGAGCACCATCGGCACCGCGAACAGAGCCAACGGCAGCAACAGTGCTGAGTGACGGACCGGCACAGATGATGGCACCATCAGGGCCTGTGGCGCCATGAATGGTGCAGAGGTCCAAGATGGCGCTGACAGACGGCGTCGACCCAGGCCTTCTGAGCCGAGGGTACGACACCAGAGGAGCCTTCAACCCTGAAGGGGCGACTACTAAGGTGGTACCTCCCACCCATCCCCCGGGGGAACGGACTGGGCCTCCTGCACCATAGAAGGGGCTTCTGCAACGGCGAAGCTACAAGAACCCGAACACCCCTCATTCTCGGTCCATATAGAACCAGGAAGGGACCCAGAGGAAAGGCTGAGAGAACGTGGCTTGGCTAGACGAGTGCGCGCCCCGCCCTCGAAAGTCAGCGCCGGAGCTTGTCCAATCTTTCATTATCGCCGCTGTTTGATGACATGACGGTCCATGGAGAAGCAGGCATTGCACGAATCCATGTCGTGTAGTGGGCCAAGACACACAAGGCAATGGTCATGTTGGTCGGTGACAGAGTACTTGCGGCCGCAGAGGCACTGACGCATAGGGGGCCATCCCGTCTTCATAGTCTTCTTGCCCCCTCCCGACCGAGACATGACCTATGGAGAAAACAGCAGCAAACAAGACCCGACGTCACAAAATAAAGAAAGGAACAGTCTTACTTTAATACCAGGCGACGTCGAGTGGAGCGAAAGTGAACTGGCAGGAAAGAATTCAATGGACGGAGTCGACGGACTACGTAAACAGAGCAGAAGGCTTCAAGATCAACAGCAGGCCTCTCACGCAGCAGAGCTACCCACGCGGTGCAACCTCAATGGCGGGGGACGAAGAACTGGCGGGAGGGTGGAGTCGACAGCACCTAACAGCGAAACCCACAAGCACCACGCAGAGCGTCGGCCTCAAGAGCGGCGCTGATGGTGCGCCCACTCCGCCCATCCAAAAAAAAATGGGCTCGCGGGTCGTGACCTCCGGCCAATACCCAAAGGTGATGAAAGGTGAAGACTGACACAGACAAGATCAGGTATTTTAGCATTTAACCAAGTTTCCATTAAGATTAGAATATCAGGTGTGAGGGAGATTACTATAGGATGTAAAAGGTCAATTTTTGACGCAAGACTGCAGATGTTTAAGTGGAGGATTTTCAGACTCTTGTGGTGGCCAGAGGGGTGGGAGATGTTGGTACGTTAGTGGAAGGATTGCAACTGGCGGAGGTGTGTGTAGTGGGACCAAGATTGGGATGAATATTTCCTGATACAAGTAAGAGGAGTGCTATTATGAGTGAGTGGAGTTTGCGGCATTTGTGACAGGCTGAAGATTTTGGAAGTACTTGGGGGGTGGGGGCTAGGTGAGGCGAAAATAAGGCGGCAAAGGAAAGCTAGGGGCTGAGAACAGAGTAGCAAGGGGGAGGTGAGGGAAGTGAGACCAGAGGATTTGAGGGGGTGTAGGAGTTATGGCAAGGATAAAGGTAGGGGATAGGAGAGCAGAGGAGAAGGTGAGAAAGGTTTATTGGACTGTGGAGCTGCGGTAGATAAAATTGATAGAAGAATTAGAAGGAGGGGAAGTGGTGAAGGAAGGGTGGGCATATTGTATGGATCGGGGGAGCAAGAATAGATCAGGGTATACTAATCAGCAGTAGAGAGTAGATAAATGGTAGTGACAGAAGTAAACTGTGAGAAGTGGTGGACAGTGACAGTTGCCAGCAGCAGCAAGTTAATTGAGTTGTTGCCCTCTGGGTGGTTTTGCAGTTTAATTTGCAAATGGAAAAGTAGACACAAAACTTTTGCAGAAGAGCCTGGATTTAGTCCCACACTAAGGGCAGGTACACAGGAGGGTAAGCTGAGTGGACAGGAGGGGTTTTGGGAGATCACTTCAGGAACTCTATGGTGCGGCCGTGGGCTATGAGCTGGAGAACCCAACTGTCTGTGGCCACTGCTTGCTACCCAGAGAGGTGGAGAGCGAGAGAATCGACCCCCAACTGCCTCCCCTAGACTCTCAGTTGGAGGCGGGAGGGGGTCGGCCAAGGAGTCAGGGGGCAGAAGAGGGGGTAGGCAAGGGGGCAGCTGAGGGTCTAGGGGTGAGAGCTGCTGCTCCCACGGGGGCCTTAGCAGCCAGACATCTGGGCTGGCCCTTAGCAGGTTGTCCTTAGGGCTGCTGACGTGAGGACTGACAAAAGTGCTGGCGCCGATTCACTCTAGGCAAAGTGCGACAGAGTAACTGGACTACCCTAAAAGCGTTGCATGATTCCTGCAGGGAGAAGAGAAGATCCTGAACATCCAAAACCGAGGCTTGAACCTCCTGGGCAAACCCAGAGACTTGGGGCCAGGAATGGCAGTGGAAACACACCGCAGCTGCTGCCACTCGCTCAGAAGCATCAACTGCATCATACGAGGCACATAGCACATGGGAGCCCATGTTCAAGCCCAACTTGAGAAGCTGGGCCAATTGCGTCTTCGTGGTCTCCTCCGGCAAGGATTGCATCAGATCCCTAGCCTGGTCCCATATGGACTTTGAACCAAATGAGTTTGGTAATTCAGAGCCCAAATGGCCAAGGTAGAGGAAGCAAAGATACGCTTGCCCATCTGGTCCAGCTGTCTAGACTCTTTGTCTGGGAGTGGGTACTAAGATGCTTGGGCCTCTTGGTCCAGTCACAGGCAGCATTAATGACCACCGAGCCTGCTTTCAGGGTACTGCTCAAAAAAGATTTAGCCCACCAGAGCATGGTAAAGTCTGTCTGTCTTTTAAGGAAAGGGCGGAACAGAGGAAGGATGGTCCCATGCCGCCCTGGTTACATCCTTGTATGTACCAATCAACAGGGGGGACAACCACCAGTAGTGCATCCTTCTGAAGGAGGAAAGCGGTAAAGAGCCTCCATTCTGGGTCTTGTTCCTCTGTTTCCCACTCCATAAGGGAATGGATATGGTGCATAATGTCCATAAATGTGGGGTCATCCGGGGCTTGTAAATCCTTGGGCTGTGACTTGTCACCCGAGGAGTCCTGTGGAGAAGAGGAGGATTCAGATGAAGATTAGTCATCTTCAGAAGAATCCGAAGGTGGGACCAGCATTGGATCCCTACAGTTATCCTTCACCGCGCCACTGCCGACGTCTGGGCATGCCCTTGAGGACACTGACGTATGGGATTTGCTCAGTCCAGGCCTGCCGATGTCATGAGGGGGAAGATCCCTGGGAGGACATAGGGCAGTAGACGGTGGAGGTAACTGAGGGGCTGGATTTTGCTTCTGGATCAGTGTCTATCATGTAGAGAACAAGGCATTATAGTCCACCTGAGGTATAATGTTGTATGCCAACTGAAAGGGAGTGAAGGCATCCAGTTAGGGTTCGACGACCCAGGGGTCAGCAACAGGTAACCCAGCGTGATTCACTCAGGTGTAGGCACAGGACCTGGCGACAGGTTATCTGGCGTAGAAAGCGGTAAAGGTTGAGGCCTGGGAGATGCCACTGATGGATCCAATGGCAGTGGATCCGTGGGCGTTAGTTTAGTAGGACCCGAAGGGTCAAGTGACGAAAGCCCCATGGGGGTGGCTAGCGTCTGAGGAGAGGGGGGAACCCTGGTTAAGGCGGGCGCGGGGCTAATGAGATGGCGTTACTGGCAGGCGGTGCCGGTCTGAACCGGCATTAGTCCTCACAGGGAGAAACCAACGAAAGGCAGCACCATGGCTGGGGGATCACTAGGCAGAAGGCCGCTACCTGAGAGCCCCGAACTGGCAGAGCCACCTGACTGAGAGCCTGTGGTAGATAAGGGCCTGAACTTCGGAGGTTGTGAAGTAGAAGTCGAAGACCATTGCCCCAAAGTACCACAGCCTGAAATAGAGGAGGGTGGGTGAAGGAGCCACTGGGAGCCCAGAAGAAGTAAGGGTGGGTGAGGTTGGAAGCGCTGACCTCCTGCGGGAGGTAGATGCAGTCTCAGAGTCCGGTGTCCTCTGTTGAGGAGACCAAGACCGGGGAGCTTACCAAGGCCTATCCCTGTGTTTGTGCTTCCCCAACTTCTCCCTATGGGAAGAAGTAGAGGCCCCAGAGGACTGTACCAGCAAGGCGGAAGAGCTCCTGGCCTGCAGCTCTTTCTCCACTGCAAGCAGCTTCTGCTCAAGAAGATGGCTCTCCAGTGTTTTGAGGTGACATCTTTGAGTAATTTGGTTGAACTTCTGGCAATGCTGGCAGGCTTCGATGTCGTGGCTGGGGCCTAGATAGATTAGGTATGAGGAGTGACTGTCCTTTTCTGGAATCTGCTTGATGCAGGTGCACTCAGTGGAATGGTTGGAAGATGAAGCTGATACCCAAGACAAACTCGGAGTAGGGAACACCGAACATTCACAGAAACATAGACTTTGACGGCAGATAAGGACCACATGGCCCACCTAGTCTGCCCATTTCCCTACCTACAGGATAAGCTACAGATCCTAGTTAACCAACAGCCTATTCGATGTTAAAAACAAAAAGAAAGGGGGGAAAAGGCGCAAATGCATGTTAATGACAGTCAACTGAAGCCTTGTGAGGATCTGAAAGTTCGACATACACAGGTCAACGGCAGGAAAAGAACTGAGGTGGTACTGGGGACTGACCCTATATAGCACAGGCTGATGTCACGTGACTGAAGTTGGGAGGGGGCCAGTCCCCCGCTGAAGACTGCTAGCTAGAAGTTTTCTGTGTGGTCCTAGTGTCTGGTGGCACAGTCCTACTGGTGTGGCCTGTTGCAAGAGCTTCCTCAAAGTAAGATCCTGATTTACGGAAAACAAATCGAGGTGCTGATGTGCAGGTTCTGTTCACAACCGAGTTGTGATGTATATGCTTTTTTTGAGAAACGGCGGTTGGAAACAATGGCGGCTCTTGAAAATACCAACATTCGATGCACTCAGTGATATAAGGTGCTGGTGTAGGTGAGGCTACCTGGACTAGTTGCTAGCCATGTGCTAGACACTTTCAGTGCATGGCTAGCAACCAATCAGATTGCTCAAAAAATGGAGCCCATTTCATAAGGTATGTTTTCTACACCTGACATCATAATTCTTTGCTTCTGACATCAAAAGCTCATCTCCTTACGGATGTCAGTAACTGGTTGTTTTTTTCTTCTACTCGCAGAATGTATTTTCACCTTTACTTAATTTGATATTGTAATCACCAGGCATTATTGAAATATTTATATGAGTCATGCAATTTGTCTTTGTACTAATTGTTTAGCATTTGTTGTATTTTCTGTCTATTCCTGTAACGTGATTGTATGTTGTTGTACAGATGTGGAAACTTTGTAAAAGAGTATTTGCTCAAAGGTGTTTTCCGAACTATTGAAATAAAAATAAAAAATAAATAAAAAAGCTGTTATCAAAGAAATAATTATGATACCATAAACATATAAAAATATGATGTCTGGTAAAGACATTCAGCCAGAGCAGACCAAGTCTAGGATACAGTGATTCGTTGATGTGCCTTGTTATTATGAGGGAAAGTTACTGTAAATACAAAGAATATGTGAAGCAAAAAAATGTATGTTTTTTCTTAATAGTACCGGAGACATTTGGGGCCTTTAAAGTGCAAACAGTACCTCTGAACTGCCCTGCAGTAGGCTGGGATATCGATCTTTTGACCACATAAAGCCCTACTGTCTCACATGGAGTCCACATTTTAGACTATGTCCCAGATTTGGGTGATGAGGCTTAAAGATATGGCTATGAAACCTGTTCAAGGTGATGCTGTAGGTAAGTAGTGGTGATGGAGGGATACACACCTGAGCCTTTAGGTTTACAGCTCTGCAGACTAACAGTAGGCTAAACTGCCTTCCATCTGTTATGTTAATGTTTACAGTTAAGTCTTGTCAAGGAGTACATCAAAACATTTTTGTTCATGGCATAACCAACAGGAGCACAAACAAAAAAATCAACAGTTATTTAATTGCACTCAAATCTATTACACGCCGGTTTCTCTCCAATGACTGCAATTAGCATACACCCAAAAAATATTTACATCATACCTATAGTACATATATTGTATAAAACATTCTGCCTTGACTAAACAGCCTTAATAAATTACCCTCTGCACGTGGCAAGCTAAAAAAATGTTTTTTGCAATGGCACTTAAGAATCATAAAATTACCAGGTTTCTTGTACTCCTGTGATGCTGTTCCAGGAATCCACCACTCTCTCTGTGAAGAAGTACTTCCTCACATCTCTCCTGAATCTACTCCCCTCCAGCTTCATAGCATGTCCTCTTGTTCTTGAACTTTTTTCTGAAAAATACTTCCCTCCTGTACTTTATTTAGACCAGTGAGGTATTTAAAGGTCTCTGTCATACCCTACCGCTCCCTCCTATCTTCCAGAGTGTACACACTGGGGTCCTTTAGTTTAGCCTCTCATCACAGGGCTTTTTGTGCAGACCCTGCACCATTTCAGTTGCCCTCCTCTGTACCGTCTCCACTCTATGTCCTTCTGTAGATGTCGTCTCCAGAACTGGACACAATACTCAAGGTGGGGTCTTACCAGCAATCTATACAGGGGCAACACTGCCTTCCCTCTTTCTGCTAGTTATACTCTCCCCCTTTGCACCCCAGCATCCCACTAGTCCACCAAACTGCCTTGTCACACTGCCTGGCCACCTTTAGATCATCTGATATGATTATCCCCAGGTCTTGTTCCTGCTTGGTGGTCATCAATACCACTCCACACATTTTTTTACTCTGCCCCAGGGTTTCTGTGCCCTAACTGCATTATTGTACACTTTTTCGCATTGAAACCCAGCTGTCATACCCTTGACCAGTTTGAGTTTTCTCAGGTCTCTGTTCATCCTTTCCATCCCACCCAGAGTGTCCACCCTGTTACAAATGTTGGTGTTATCCACAAAGAGGAAGACTTTCCCTTCCAATTCCTCTGCAATGTCACTTATAAAGACATTAAAAGAGGACTGGTCCCAGCACTGATCTCGGACACATCCCACTGGCCAACCTCCCATCCTCAGAGTGAACTGCATTTACCACCACCCTCTGTTGCTTATCCCCTGAACAACTTCTTACCCAGTTTACCATTTTTGGACTCGCTCCTAAGCTACCCAACTTGCTTACTAGTCTCCTACATGGAATGGTGTCGAAAGCCTTACTGAAATCTAGATAGGCCAATTCCACTGCTCCGCTCTGATTTAATTCCTTAGCAAACCAAAGAAATCGATTAGATTTGTTCAACATGACCTCACCCCATGAATCCATGCTGCCTTGGGTCTTGTTACCCATTGGATTCAAGACATTCTACAGTCCCTTTTTCAACAGCATTTCCATTAACCTCCCCACCACCAATGTCAGGTTGAATGGTCTATCACTGCCAGCCTCTTCCCCATGACCACTACTGTGAAGTGGGACTACATCTGCCATCCTCCAGAACCACTGTTTCCAGCAAGCTGTTAAATAGGAACGGTCACAGGTGAAACCAATACCTCTTTGAGCTCCTTCAAAACTCTTGGATGCACTCCATCTGGCCCCATTGCCTTTTCCACTTTCAGATTAGCAAGTCTCTTCAGGACTCTCTCGTCTGAAAAAGGACTAGTGTCCACTCCCCCCACCCCCACCCCGCCGTAGTTCCCGTTACTTGTCCCTCCCCTTCGCCTTCCTCTGTGAACACCAAGCAGAAGTATTTGTTCAGGATGTCTGCCTTTTCCTGCCCCCCACACACACTCCTCTCCTTCCTTTTTAACCTTACAATCCCTCCCTGGTCTTCCTCTTTTCATTTATATACCAAAACAATGTCTTGTCTCCTTTCGTTACCACCTGGGTTATTCTCACTTCAGCATGCACTTTCACACTCCTTATTACTTTCTCTGCTTCCCTTGATACACTGACCTATCCTCCCCCCTCGGAGAGGAGAGGATTGTAGGGTTCCTGAAGGCAAATGAGTTGCAGGATCTCAGGCAACACAGTTTTACCACCTAGAGGTTGTGCCAGAAAAATCCTGACAAGACTTCTTCAATTGGGTGACAAAAGCAATGGACATGTCGCAGGCTGTAGACACCTTATACCTGGATTTTTTTGTTGACTCAGTCCCTTATGGAAGGTTGGTGAAAAAAAACTGTGACTTGGGGACTGGGAATGGAATAAAATACAGTGGGTAAAAACAGGCCAAATGGGAGGATTCAGAGGGTAGTACTGAATGGAGCCATCAGATATATCAGGGAAAAGAAAGTCACTAGTGTGATCTCCAGGGGTTTGTTTTTAGACTAGTTCTCTTCAATGTGTTTATTCGTGACACTGAGGTGGGAATCCAAGAAAAGGTACACATCTTTACAGACAATACCAATACGTGCAGTAGGGTGGATTCCAAGGAGTGGGCCAGGGCCATGAAGAGGTATATGGAAAAACTGAAGGGGTGGTCTAAAGTATAGTAGCTAAAATTTAATTCATAGAAGTGTAAAGTTATGCACATAGAAGCCAAAACAAATGGAAAACAGAATACAAGATGAGGCTGGTGGTAGACAGCACAGTGGAGGATACAATCTGGGGGGAATGAACACAGATACTTCAAAAGCAGCAGCACAATGCAATAAAGTGTGGGAAAGGTGAATAGGATGCTGGGATACATAGGTGGGGGTATCACTAGCAGAACAAATTAGATGATAATGCCCCTGAACAGGTCACTGGTCCGACCTCACTCACAGCACTGTGTACAGTTTTGAAACCCTCACTTTAAGGACAGAGACAAACTGGAAGTGGTGCAAAGGAGGGCTACCAAGATGATCCAAGGGCAGTAGGGTAGGCCACATGAGAAATGTCTGGAGGATCTGACCTTGTATACCCTGAAGGATGTGAGAAAATAAGGGGGTGTGATTGAGATGTTAAAGTTCTTCCATGGAATCAACAGACTGGACGAAAAAATTACTCACCTTAGTAATTCTGTTTCTTCTAATGGGGTCTTGCTGTATTCTGACCTATTGCAGTTAGCCCCAGCACTTGAACTGCCCCGGAGATGAAAGAGTTAACTCTATGCTGAAAGCACAGAACGTTGAGCTTGAGTTCGGTTCAAACCACTGTCTGCTGCACTTGAAGTATAACCGTCAGATTCTTACGAGCTACTACTAACTAGCTACACTCTAAAAGAGGACACTGTAAAAAGCATTAGCCCAAAGGCAACTAAGTTTTTTGGATCCCCATAAGACTCAAGTCGAGAAGCCCAAAAACAAAAACCAGATAGTGAACTTAAATAGAAGTTAAGCCAACTCAGCAGCAGCTAGTGCACCCCTGGGGTGCAGCACTGTACCTGCCAACCCACTTCCCAAAAAAACAGGTTCTGAGAGGGGAAGCAGGGGGGGAGGTCAGAATGCAGCAAGACTCCATTAGAAGAAACACTATTACAGTACTAAGGTGAGTAATTTTTTCTTCAAACAACATGAAGTCTTGCTGTATTCTGACATATTGCAGACTACCAAGCAGTACCTCCATGGAGGAGGGAATCAAACCTATTCTGGGAATAGACTCTGCATCACGGCTGCCCCAAACCTAGTATCACTCCTAGCCTGGATATCCAGAGAATAATGCTTGGTGAATGTACGGACTATTTTCCAGGTGGCTGCTTTGCATATCTCTAACAAGGGAATATCCCTGGCAGCAGCCAGAGAAGCAGCTGTACCTCTAGTCGAATGAGCCCTCATCCTGAGGGTGGTATTTTGCCTAGCTTTTCATAGCAGAATTGTATACAAGAGACAATCCACCTGGCAACAGTTCTCTTAGTGGCAGGTTTGCCCTTACCCACTTCCCCATAAGTGAGGAACAACTGAAGGGAGTCAAACCCGTGGGCCTTAGTATGATCAATGTAGTTACTAAGGGCCCTCTTAACGTCTAAGCTGTGTAATCTTCTTTCTCCTGAAGAAGAGTGATCAGTGAAGAATACAGGGACAGACAGATTGGTTCAAATGAAAATCTGAAACCACTTTAGGCAAGAACCTCCTATTGGTTCTAAGGACCAACTTATCTCTATTGAATAAAACAAAATCAGGCTCCACTGACAGAGCTTGCAACTCACTGATACGTCTGGCAGAGGTAATGGCTACCAGAAACAGTCTTCCAAGTCAAGTACTTAAGTTCTGCTGAAAGCAAAGGTTCAAAAGAGGGTTGCATAAGCTGGGCAATGCAAACATTAAGATCCCAGGCAGGGGGAGGATCCTGAAAGGGGGGATTGGTATAAAGCAATCCCTTGAAAAATTTACAGAAAACAGGATGAGATGCCAGTGAAGAAGGTTTCCCTACTGACAAGCAAGCAGAAACAGCTGACAACTGTACTTTGAGGGTAGCTGGTCAGAGGCCTAGGCCATTGAGGTGAACCATATAGTCCAGAACTGTAGACAATTCGGCAGTGTCTGGAGATATATGCTTCTGGGAACACCAAATACCGAATCTCTTCCACTTAGAATTATAAGTTTTCCTGGTGGCCGGTTTTCGAGAGGCTTTGAGAATGTCCAGAACCCCTTGAGACAGGTGTAAACATGCATACTCTAACTCTTCAAGAGCCATGCCTTGAGATTGAGAGACTGAAGATTGGGATACCAAATCCTTGCCTGAGAGGAGGTTAACAGATTGTGATTCCTGGGAAGAGGACAGGGGAAGATGTACTGCTAGGGACAGCAAGAGGAGATACCAAGGCTGCCTGGCCCAATCTGGAGCAATCAGGATCACTTTGCAAGATTGTGACCTTATCTTGACCAGGACTTTGATCATCAGAGGAAAAGGAGGGAAAGCATACAGAAATGTCCCTTCCCAATCCAGAACTAGAGCATCCAGGGGGACTGAGCCCAAGAGTGGGGGTCTGCACAAAATAGAGGAAGTTGCTGATGGTCTGGGACTGCAAAAAGATCCATCTCTGAAGTGCCCCATCTTGAAAAAATCACTTTTAACACTAGGGGGTCCAGGGACCATTCGCGATGGACCTGGGAAATCCTGCTCAATGCACCTGCTAGCACACTGTTCTTTCCTGGGAGGTGAACTGCTACCAGAGAGGCCTGAAGGGAGTAAGCCAGTGACCATATTTTCATGGGTTCCGTGCACACGGCAGTAGACAAAGTGCCTCCCTGCTTGCTGATGTACCACATGGTGGTAGTGTTGTCTGTCCTGACTTGAACCACCTTGTTCTTTACTGATTGTGAGAAAGCCTACACAGCCAGGTACACTGCCCTGAGCTCCAGAAGAGTGATATGGAGACGAGACTCCTGAAGGGACCACACTGCCTGCGCTGTGAGAGCCTCCAAGTGGGCCCCCCAACCCAGGAGAGAGGCGTCTGTGGTCAGGACCACAGAATGAGACTGTGAAATAAATAGGACCCCTTGCCAGAGATTGTCCTGACCACAGAATGAGACTGTGAAATAAATGGGACCCCTTGCCCGAGATTGTCCTGATCCTGCCACCATTGAAGAGCCTGGATCAGAGTCTGAGTCACTGGAATCAACTTGGTCAAAGGATCTTTTTTGTGGACCAAAAAGCCCTCAGATGAAATTGGATGTCTCATCTGAAATCTGGCCCCTTGGACCACTGCAGTGGAAGCTGCCATGTGACCCAGTAACTGAAGAAAGTGTCTTGCTGGTCGTGAGACCAGAGGGTGGAAAGAGGAGGCCAGCTCCATAATGGCCTTCACCCTTACCAAGGGAAGAAATGCCTTTGCTTCGACAGTGTCTAGTTCCACCCCATGAAAGTCAATAGTTGTACTGGCTCGAGAACTGACTTTGGAAGATTGAGAAGGAAACCTAGAGAAGCGAGCACTTGCTGGATCACTTTTAGATCTGACCTGACTTGGTCTGGAGACTGACCCCCTATGAGCCAGTCGTCCAGGTAAGGGAATATGAAGATATTTTTTCTCCTTAGAAAAGCCACTACTACTGCCAGGGACTTGGTGAACACCCTTGGAGCTGATGACAGACCGAAGGGCATTGCTCTGAATTGGTAAAGGCCTGAAGGCAGTTCGAACCTGAGGTACTTTCTGTGGGAGCACCTGATGGGAATGTGAAAACAGGCACCTTTTAGGTCCAGGGAGGCTAGCCAGTCCCCTGGCCTTAGAGAGGGAAGAATGATTCCCAGAGTCACCATCTTGAACTTTGGTTTTAATAGATGTTTGTTCAGGTATCTTAAGTCTAGGATAGGTCGCCACTCCCCTGATTTCTTTGGGGTAAGGAAGTACCTGGAGTACAGACCTTTGCCCCTGTGGGTTGTAGGAACTCTCTCTATGGCTCTTAAGGCCAGAAGAGAGGAACCCTCTACCTCTAGGGCAATGGTTTCGGAAATGTTTGCAGGTGGAAAAGTTCTGGCTCTCAGTTTTGGAAACTTTTTGAAGCTGAGAGCCAGTCCCTGGCTTACTACCTCCAAGAACCACTTGTCTGAGGTAACAGACTTCCAGTCCTGGAAGCAGTAAGTCAGCCTGCCTCCTACAGGAATGGGGGAGTCAACCCGGGCTGACACATCAGGGTATCTGCTTGGCAGGGGCCCTGGGCTGAGAGAAGGATGCAGCTCTGCTCATCCCCCTTCTACCCCTCCCTCTAAAGAATCCCCTCTGGGGGGAAAAGGAGAGGAGGCCTTAGCTTGGAAGAAAGGCCTTTGAAAAGGCCTGCCCCTGCCCCTAGACTGCTGCCTCTGAGGAGTGGTTTGCCTTTCTTTGGGTTGAGCACTCCTATAGGTGGTCCTGTATTCATCCATCTTTTTCATGTAATTCTCTGACTGCTCCCCAAACAGAGATTTACCTACAACAGGGAAATCCATGACCTTAGCCTGGGTATCCTGTGATAGGCTAGTACATCTGAGCCAAGCCGTTCTCCGCAGAGCAACAGATGTAGCCATAACTCTAAATGACACATCACTGGAGTCGACAGCAGCATGAAATGTGATTTTTGATGCCTCAATCCCATCAGCAGCCACCTCCTCCAGCTCCATGGCCAGCTGGGGGGAGGCCTACTTAGCCAGTTCCAAAACAGACTCCCACCTGGACTTTTGGAATCCGGCTGCATAGGTCATGTAATTAGCCTGTCAGAGTACAAAGGAAGATGCCAAATACTGCTTCTTAGCCATGGCATGTATCTTCCTGGAGTCCTTATCCGGGGGTTGTGAAGCCAAGGGAATGCCAGTCTTATCACAGGCTGCAGCCTGTACTACCTCAACATGGCTGCAATGCTGATACAGAAACTCCAAACTTCAGCCTGAGAGCATATACCTCCTGTCCATACGTTTGTCCACTGGAGGCAGAGAATTTGGGTTTTTTACAAGTTTATGTGTCTGCTTCCCAAAAGATTTATGCAAGGGAATAGACAGCCTCTTGGACTCTGGGATGTCCATCATCTCAACGAAATCAGGCTCTTCTTCCTCCTCGACAGCTTCATCCACAGGGAGCTAGAGGGTCTCAGCCACTTTCTTGTAAAACATAAAGTGGGAAGGGGACTCAGAAAGCCTGGAAGGGGAAACTCCAGGTCTGTCTGGGGAGATGTCCGGTTCAATAGGCTCATCCAGACCTTCCCCACCATAATACTCATCTTCTTCATCATCTTCAACTTTCCCCTCCCATTCCAGATCATAGCATTCCTCCAGAGAATAATCTGTAACCGGAGGAGCCGACCGAACCAAGCGCCTACCGCTAGGGGCCGGTTCAGTCGGAACCAGACGGGGCGATTCTACAATGCTAACTGCCTGGGCAATTTCACTGGCCGTCGGATGAAGAGATTTGGGATCTGAACCAGTCGATTTCTCCTTTTTCCTTGTTGAAGGAACTGACCCCTCAGAGTCGGCTTTCCTCTTGCCCGAGGAAGCAATGCCCTGGTCAGAAGGCACTTTAACCAG
The DNA here is from genome assembly GCA_016271365.2 of Neoceratodus forsteri. Lineage (NCBI taxonomy): Eukaryota > Metazoa > Chordata > Ceratodontiformes > Ceratodontidae > Neoceratodus > Neoceratodus forsteri. The sequence continues at coordinate 18,827,752 of JADMNL010000030.1, read as the reverse complement.
GGAACCGAACCGGGCTGGCCATCCGGGTCAGCGGACTTCTCGGCCTCTTTATCCCTAAGCCTGCCCAACCGTTCTTCTAGGGTGGTCTTAGGGAAATTTTTACAAATTTGGCAGTCTGAATCGAGGTGGTCAAACCCCAGACAATATGCACAGGTGGTGTGGGGATCAGTCTTAGCAAAGGCCTCCCCACACACACTACAGTGCTGAAACCCAGTGGGCCCATTTTTTTCCCTGGGTTTTTTAGACATGGCCACAAACAGATAACTTACCCTTTATACAGCCTCAGGACAGGTAAGACTAACCTATCGGTTCCTCACCGTGTCATGAGTTTCATAAAAAAAAAAAAAAAAAAATTTTTTTTTTTTTTCAAGATGATGGTACCGGAATCACCACAAGATAAACACACACACAACAAATGGTTGGTTCAGCCGAACCGACCACAAGTAAAGTTTACAATTTCCTCAGAAAAAAGCTCTCAAAACTCTACAGTCCACTACCTATAACACTTCCTGTACCACAGATAGGGATCTGAACTGAGAAAATGAAAGAAAATCTCATGGTTTAAACAGACGATTTACTTTACCGAACCAAGAAGCGAGGAGCAAACTCCGGAGCAACTGTTCAGTTAGGCGGAGTAAAGAATCTGATGGTTACACTTCAAGTGCAGCAGACAGTGGTTTGAACAGAGCTTGAGCTCAATGTTCTGTGCTTTCAGCATCGAGTTAACTGTCTCATCTCCAGGGCAGTTCAAGTGCTGGGGCTAACTGCAATATGTCAGAATACAGCAAGACTTCATGTTGTTTGAAACTAAGGACTTGTTCACTTTAAGTAGTAATACTGTCAACAGCGGTAACTCCATGATACTGTTGTGTGGGAGGGTTACAAAAAGATGTCCGAAAGTTCATTCTTCTAACAAAAAAAAAAATGGGTGGTAGAAGAATAGAACAAACTTCCAAAACAAAGTCATACATGCTGAGATGGTAGCAGCTGTTGGGGGGGAAGGTGTCGGGTGTCAAGAGGGGATGGGACAGGCATACAGAAGCTCAGGCCAGTAGAGAAACAGATAAGAGCAGACTCAATGGGCCACTGAATCTTCGGCAGCTGACATTTTCCATGCTTCAATACATCCTAAAATTTTATCAGCCTTGTTAAATTCCCTAGAAAACTGCATTTGTATTTCAGTGACAGATTTTGACTCTCTCTGAGGACAAGTGATGTTTTTCTATTTAATACCAAGGGAGCAGTTACATTTCCACTATGAATTTCAATTCACATTATTTTAAGGGGATGTATACTGCCTGCACTATAAGGTGTCATCTCTGTATTAAAGGGGAACAGTCAGCACTAAAAGCCACACACTCAAGTGTGGGTCTGGTCCCGATTTGCATTGTTTGTGCAAAAAAAAAACCAACAGGTTACTCACCGTAACGGTAGTTGGTTCTAGGAGTGATATATGTTATTCATCCACAGTTTGGCATTGTCCTTTCCCTTTAAATCTTGTCGGAAGGTCTTGAAGCTGGCTCCTCCCACCTACTCAAGTGGTATAACCCTCAGCTCTGCCCCATGACACCAGATCTTTGCCTGCTCGAAGATCAGGTTGTGCATCGAAGCCGTGGAGGTCGGGTGGGTTCGTGTGGCTGAACATACACCACTTCTAGAACTACTGTTACAGGTGAGTAAATGAAAATTACGTACCTACCGTAATTCTTGATCTTCTCTTGTATCTTCACCATTCATTACTGCTTGGGGAGGTTGGCGGGCGCACCTGCCTCTGGGTTTTTTTTTTTTAGAGTTGGCTCTATGGCGCGATCTCGAGGCGACGCGCACTCACTTGCGCGAGGGGCGGCCGTTAGGAGCTGCGGACTCCTCCTCCATCTCAGTTCTGTTAGCGGAGAGGCAAAATAAAGTGTGAGAAAAAAGAAAGCGAGGCAAGAGAGCCAAGGGATAGAAAAAGGAAAGGAAATAAACTGAAAAAGGAATAAGCCGATGGAGAATAGACAGAGGAGAGAGAATTCCTACCCTAAGGGACCGCAGGGCCTCCTTTCCAGGGCGGCTCTAGGGGAGGAACAGAGAAAGAGAGGGAAGAGAAAGAGAGGAATGAAGGAAGAAGAAAGAAAGAAAGAGTGGCATGTTGAGAAGGAGAACAGTGCCCGTCGAGCATTGTTGGTTGAGAGACATAGGCTCGAAATTAATGAGGGAGCAAGAATCCCGCTTGGTAGGACTGGAGAGGTTCCACACGAACCTACTAAACAGACCAAGAGAGGGCAGAGTCTCTGGACTCTCAACATGCCAAGTCTCTTCATCCCAGTTGAGGGCTCCTGGACTGACTGAGCAGAACCTGTTCCGGAAGAGCGCCCATCCAGAAAGAGGACTAAGTTCCTAGCACCTTGATAAGTGCTACCATAGAAGAGTATGGGAAAAACTAAGCCTTCTCGAAGGCAGTTTGTAAGAAAAATAGAGAGGGACTCAATCAGACTTGCTATGACCAGGCAGACAGAGGCTTGAAGCTGACAAGGTCAGCCAGCAGCTGCAAAAGCTTTTTGAAAAATAATGCCTGCCAAGGGGATCCTAAGTTGAAGGTGCCGAGACAGGGCATGGCCACCAGGCTATGGAACAACATGACCTGAGGAGACAAGGAATTGCACCGAGGGCAGTCAGAAAGAGTTCCCTCAGAATTAAGAAGTTTGTAACCGTACTCGTTCCTCTTTACCTTGAGGAAAAAAGGGGATCCAGGGTTTAAAATAATTGATTAGCAGTTTTGTGTTTTTTTTTTTCCTTGGGACTATATTAACTGTACAGACAGTGTTTACACAGAGTCCCTAGAAGTGCCGCACCTGCCAAACACGGCGAGGCAAGAGCCATGCATCTCCCCAACGACTCAGCACTTTTATGAGCAAAACGCCAATCAATCTTGAGTGAAGTAAACCTCGGATCCATTCACCAAGAATGGGAAAACAGAAAGTTTTTTATTTTTTTATAAAGGCCAAGGGAGTAAGAGGAACGAGGGAGGGGGAGACGCCACAGAAGGAGGCCACTGAGGGGAAGGTGGGTGGGTATCAGTAATGAATGGTGAAGATACAAGAGAAGATCAAGAATTACGGTAGGTACGTAATTTTCATATCTTCCCTTGTCAATCTTCACCATTCATTACTGCTTGGAGAGTACCAAGCCCTCCCCCTAAAAAAGGGGGAGGGGTAGAACCCTGAGGGAACAAGACCCCCAGCCTCCTGTTGGTGAGAAACAGAAGGGGAAGACCATGGCTAGTACAGAGAAAAGCCTATGTGGGAGAAGAGCTAGGAGGTGCCTCCCGAGGACGGGGAGATGGAGGAAGCCCCTGCAAAAGTCTCCTAGCTCTGGATTAAAAAAGATGGGTCCCCCGGAAAGTGGAGCGCATCACCCTACGCGGGGCTAGGGGTGACAACCTTGATAGACAAAGCCATGCCGTCCGCCTAATGCAGATCACTGTCCCCGCAAGCCTGGAAGCCACCTCATTGGCGTCGTAAGATGCCCTTGCTTGGTGTCTTGCCAGCTCCAGGCCTATAGCGGAGAGGGCAAAAGCTTGTCTGGTTTGCTCCGTATCAGGCATTGATGCTAGGAGCTGGGAGAGCATCGACCACAGATGCCGATTGTAGGCAGCGTGGTGAGCCTGATGTGATGCAATACAAGCCACCGCACGAGAAGAAAAAACACTCTTCGCCCCCACCGGTCGAACTGTAGAGAATCCGAATCTGGTGGGCGGTCGTGCGCCAGGCAGCGGCGCCCGGAAGGAGTCTCTAGGTACACCAAGCCCGAGGGCGGGTTGGGAAGAGTACCCAGGGATTCCGAGGGGGCACAATACCTACGACGGCAGTCAGCCGGGGCTGGAGAAAGGGCAGCTGGTGACTGCCAGGAACAGATAGACGCCTCCTGGAAGAAGACAGGCCAGGAAGGAACCACCAGGTGCTGGGCACTGAATTCTCCAAGGAATTCACGCGTCTCCCGTTCGGTATTGTCTCTCCTTACATAAGAGATTCAAAGGTCCCTCACCATCCTCGAGAGGAATCGCTGATATTCAGTGAAATCAGCGTCGGAAGAAAGGCGAGCAAGGGGTTCCTTTCCCTCAGAGGAGGAAGACGAGGATGATGGAGAGCTCGAATGTCCAGAGGATTCCTGCGGCGGTGGGGAGAGTCGAAAGACCCGCTCATGCATACATCTAACGTATGAGGGGAAGGCAGCCACAAAACCCCTGAACTGCTCCCAGGATAACGGACCCGTAGGACCGACATGGCCTGGAAGCTCGGGGGGTGGAAGCAGAGGTACTGGAGAAGGGCACCTACGAAGAGGCAACTGACCTCTGCCAGGACTCTGAAATCCGGAACGAGGCCGAGGCTGGCGGGATCCCAGACAACACACCAGGCCAAGACGGAACCCTGAGAAAGCGATGCCTGAAGAGCCCAGAGGAGAACCTCCCTGTGATGAACCCGGACTGCATGGTTCCAGAAAGGCAGTCCACAGCAACGCCACCGGAGGGCACCCTAGAGCCCAGGAGGGAAGGGCGGGGTTCGCGCTACGGCTCCTAGCCACCCCACCAGAGGAGGCCGACAGAGACCAGGGCCCCCGTCCCCTGCCCCTCAACCCCTCGGACTCTGAAAGAGCCCTCCTCCTCGACTGCAGCGTCCCCGCAGCCCCAGAGGAGGCAACAGCACCCGGGAGGAGCTGTCACAGGTCCCCTAGGAGGGGAGCCCTCTCAGTCCCACCCCAGCCCGAGAGCCCTCAGGGAGGACTGAGAGAGGACAGTGGAAGGGGACGCTGCGCTTCTGGCAACCCTGTGCCATCAGGACCCTGACCGAAGAGTCAGGTGCCAGGATGGGTCCACATCAGAGTCATCGCCCCGAAGAGGACGAGACCAGCAGAACCTCAATGCTGGCAACTCCGGGAATCCCCGGGGCAACGGCAACGCGAATGGTGCCGGTGCCAGGGGTGGTGCCGGAAGACCCCCGCCCACCAGCGACAGCCAGGCCCAGCCCTACCTCCCCTGCGGTACCAGCCAGGCCCACGGCGCTGCTCCCGCATTGAACCTGACCGTGCCGCTGGGAGAACAGACCGCCCACGGCGCCGCGAGCGCACCGGGCCAGGGCGCCGCCTACAGCGGCCGTTTCGATCACCGGCACCGCAGCGCGCCCGCCGAGGGCAGCGCCGATGGTCCACTGCACCCGCCCAGAAATCATGGGCCTCGACACTGGGGAGCTCTGCACCTCCGAGGAGGTGACTCGGAGGTGGTGTCACTGCCACGACTCCCCGGGGACTACGACGCCCCGACACCGCCGAGAAGCTTCCTCCGCAAGAGAGAAGAGGAGTGCTTCCCTCCCACGGATCAGAGGCCCGGAGGGACCCGGGAAGGGCCTAGAGACCTTACCTGGGAATCCCTGGAGCGACGCCATCCCCCGAAGGTCGGCGGGGCCTTGCCGAGCTTGAACGCGGGACTTCGAGGACACGACGGTCCATGGAGAAACAAGAGTCGCACGCGTCCATGTCGTGGTTGGGTCCCAGGTAACGGAGACAGACATCATGCCGGTCGAGACGGAAAATGCCGCCACAGAGCACTCGACGATAGGGCTGCCCGCCAGACTCACGCCTTGCTCAGGACCGGACATGATGCCAACTAACTGAGGAAAAAAGTAGGAAAACACTGGTGCCGAGATAGAAATAAAGAGGAATGGTCTTACGGTATACGGTGTCGGTGGATGTCTGAGACACGAGATGAGGAGTCGGACTAACCAAGAACGAACACTATACACCGCCGCTTAGCAGGTGCAGCTCGGACGGCGGGAGAAACAGAACTGAGATGGAGGAGGAGTCCGCGGCTCCTAACAGCCGCCCTCACAAGATGACGCGCGCGCCCGAGGACGGCGCCATAGAGCCAATTCAAAAAAAAAAAAAACTCTAGTAGCGGGTGCGCGCCTCCGGCTTAACCCCAAGCAGTAATGAATGGTGAAGATTGACAAGGGAAGATCCTCTTTTTCTAGGGATGTGGATATGTTGTTCTTCCACACTGTTTGCAGACTCCTAGCAGTTCTCCAGAAGGAGGGAGGCAAGGCACACCCCCCCTCTAGATGATACTTGATTGGAGAACTGAGGCCCCAAAACCAGCATCCAGGCATGACTCAAGGCTGATGTAGTAGTGGGTGATGAAGGTGTTTACTGACCACCAGGTAGCAGCCCTGCAGATTTCCTGGATAGGGACATCCTTGGAAGCAGCCACTGACGCAGCGGTATGGTGGGTGGAATGAGCTCTTATCCCTCTGGGAGGTTCCTTGTCCACCAACCCACAGCAGAGATCAATGCAGGATGTAATCCATCTGCCAATTGTTCACTTTGCTGCAGGTCTGCCAGCTGGTGAACCTCTCCCCAAACTTCAGCCATCTGCTCCTTGTAATAAGAGCACGCTCATCTCAGGTCCAAAATATGGAGCCTGTACTCTGCCTCCAAGGCGTAATTGGGGTAGTACACTGACAGAGTCAACACCTGGTTAAGGCGAAACTCCAACACCACCTTCGGAAGGAATTTCAGGTGGGGGTGCAGGACAACCTTTCCCCTGTGGAAGATCAGGTAAGGAGACTCCATCGAGAGCACCTGGAGCTCCCCAGTCCTTCTGGCTGACATAATGGCCACCAGGAAGGTGGCCTTCCATGACAAATGTGACATCTCACATGTGTGCACTGGTTTGAATGGCTTGCCCATGAGCTTTGCCAATACCAGCAGTAGATCCCACGGAGGTGGAGGTTCATGCACCAGAGGGAATATGTGATTGAGGCCTGTAAAGAAGTGCCAGACCACCTTTTCTCCTGTGCCACCGTCTGCTGACCGGCCTATGCCAGGTAAGCAGAGATGGCTGCCAGGTGCACCTTAAGGGTCGTAGACCAAAGACCCCCTTTGGACAGAGACCAAAGGTAGTCAAGGATGCTAGCCACTGGACAGGAGAGAAGGTCCAGGCCCTTACCCCAACACCAAATGGAAAATCTCTTCCATTTGAAGGCATAGCGCCTCCTAGTCGACTCCTTTCAGGATGCTTCCACTACTGTGAGTACATCCTCAGAGACCCAGAGCCTGGAACTCTAGCTGCTCAGGAACCAGGTTGTCAGGTGCAGAGATTGAAGGTACGGATGGAATACCTTCCCTTGATTGACAGATAACAGGTCCGGGCATACTGGAAGAAGCTGCGGAGGCCTGGAGCTGAGGCTGAGGAGATCTGGATACCAAAACTGGCGCGGACAGTCTGGGGCTACCAGGATCACCTGTGCCTTGTCCCTCCTGACCTTGAGGATCACCCTGTGAACCAAAGGAAGTGGAGGGAAGGCATAGAAGAGGCCTGAGGTCCACAGCCTCGAGAAGGCATCCCCCTGCAGTGAGCAGGCATGGAACAGTCTCAGCTTGGAGTTCTCCTTGGAGGCGAACAGATCCACCTGAGGTTTGCCCCAGTGGGAGAACAGACTGAGTGCAACCACTGGATGGAGTGACCACTCATGGGATGTCTCACCTACGTGGCTGAGAGCATCTGCCAGTTGATTTGAGGCTCCTGCCACATGGATGGCAAGGAGATATGCCTCCAGTCGGCTCACGAGGGTCCAGATGCAGAGTGCTTCCCTGTACAGCAGCCAGAAGTGCGTGCTGCCCTGCTTGTTGAGGCAGTACATGGTCATGGTACTGTCCATCTGGACTTGCAACACTTGACCCCGAAGGAGCCGAGCGAATGCTGACAGTGCCAGTCTGACTGCTCTGAGCTTCAGCAGGCTGATATGATATCGGGATTCCTTGGCAGTCCAGAATCCGTCAGCTCTGTGGTTCCCCATGTGGGTCCCCAGCCCATGATAGAGGCATCGGTCATGAGGACGACCATCGGCTCAGGACAGACAAATGGGATACCTTCCTGCAGATGAGCTAGGACGGTCCACCACTGGAGAGCGTCCCACATCTTCTGGGTCACAGTGACCAGCTGGTCGAATTGACCATGATGCTGAGTCCACTGGCTGGCCAGCTCCCACTGAAGGGGGCGAATATGTCACCAGGCCCATCGGACCACAGTGGTGCAGGCCGCCATGTACCCTAGATGGCGCACAAAGTCCCAGGCAGGGCGCAAGTGCCCATCCAGAAATAACTGGGCAAAGGAGGAGAGAACCTCCACCCTGTCAGTCAGGAGCAGGGCTCTGGCTCGGCAGGAGTCAAGCTCTGCCCTGATAAAGCATATCACCTGCGAAAGGCATGAGTTTTGATTTGGCCTCGTTGATGAGAAGACCAACTTTGGAGCAGGTCTGGAGGACCACGTCCCAGGAACTCTCCTCCCCTTGCTTGGTGGAACCCGCCAAGAGCCAGTCGTCGAGATATGGGTACACCCTGACCCCTTGAAGCCGAAGATGAGCCGCCACCACTGCAATGCATTTGGTGAGGACTCGTGGGGCCGATGACAGGCAGAACGGCATGGCTCGGAACCCGAATAGGGCTCCTGCTGCTCGGAAGCGAAGGAACCTCCGGGGAGACAGACGGATCGGGATGTGAAAGAACGCATCCTGGAGATCCAGAGAGCAGAACCACATGTTCTGCTCCAGAGATGGTATGATCTGGAACAGAGTTATCATCCTGAAGGTGCGGGACCTGAAGAACTGGTTCAGGTCATGCAGATCTTGAATGGGGCACCAGCTCCCCGTCCGCTTCTGAACCAGGAAGTACTTGGATAAGAACCCTGTGTTAACTGGGAGGTCCGTGACTCTGGCCACCACCTTCTTGCAGGGGAGTTGGGCAATGCTGTCTCAAAGAGCTGACTGAGTGTGTACGGACACCAAATCCTCCCACGGGGCACGGGCTCAGCTTGGAGGATACTGCTCGAATTCCAGAGGCAGTCCCTGACCTCCCACTTCTAGAACCCACCTATCCATGGTAACAACAGACCAGGCGGAAAGGAAGTGGCAGAGCTGGCCCCCCATGGGAGGACCCAGAGCTTGCGTGACTGGTATAAGGGTGGCCACCCCCATCCTGTCACTGGGCAGGCTTAGAGGAAGAGGGTCCAGAGTAAGGACCACTGGAGCCTTGAGCTCCAGGCGTATGGGCCACTGGAGGCATGGATTTGGGCCAAGGGCACCAAGGTTGTGCCTGCTGTTGCTGCCTCGCTTGGAAGTGGGGCTGCTTGGCCACAGGGGCAGGGTGCCGAAATGGCTTTTTCTTCTGCTTTTTGGAACCCTGAGATTCCTTCTGTGCAGAAGTTACGGAGTGCAAGGTGGTACTGGACTTCTCAATGCACTGGAGGTGACCGTCCACACCTGGGCCAAAGAGGTCGATGCTAAGGAACAGAACATCATTTAGTTTGTGTTGGGTATCCGCCGTGAAGGTGGAGACTCTCAAGCAGGCCCTGCGGCGCCCGGCAACCATGGCTGACACCGAACTGGCGCATGAATCCCCATGGTCCAAAGCTGTCTGGAGTTGCTGCTTGGCAACAGCCTGACCCTGGTCCCAGACCTGCTTGACCATGGTCTGGAGGTCTGTGGGTAGGCGAGGAAGAACCTCATCAAGGGAGCCCAGCAGGGCATGAGAGAAATGCACCATAATGATGACTGAGCTTGCCTGACAGAGGCCTAGAGTAGAGGCAACGTAGACTTTGCAGGCAGAATGGTCCAATTTTTTGGACTCTCTGTCCGGAGGTCTATCAGTATCTGCCGAACTGCCTGAGCGCCTGAACACAGACTCAGTCACCAAACCCTCGGCCAAGTGATGCTCTGTGAACCCCAAAAGGGACCCTATGGGCACCACAAATTTGTGAGCCATGCGGGCAGAAGGTGCAGAACAGGAGGCAGGGTGCTGCCACAGCTCCAAAGCCAGACCAACAATGGCACTGGCCACTGGGAAGGCTTCAGTAGGAGAATCCTCTCGTTTAAGGATATCCGTGAGGGGATATTCGGCCTGTTTTTGTACAGGCTCAAGAGGCATCTCCGTGGATTCGGAGATACGCCAGAGAATGCCCATAAAGGAAGAGGGGCCTTCCTCCATCGACAGGCTACCAACCGATTCATCATGCAAGGGATGTGAATGGAGGTCAGAGCCATCAGACTCCAAGGAGTCCAGATAAATTGGCCGGCCACCGGATTCTCCCTCCACCTGCCTAGGATGGTCACGAGTGAGGGTAATGGAAATCCTACGTGGGAGGCCCGGAACAGGCAGAGACTCTCTGGTAGGCACTCCCACCGGGGGCTGTTTGGGTGGCAGTTCCAACAGAATCAGTGCATAGGTCGATTTAGGATAAACAGTTTTTTTACCAGTTCTGAAGGAGGATGAACCATGTGCACTGACTCCATGGGAGTCGGTTTCGGCCTTGGAGGCGAAAGCCAAGTAATGGCCAGGGTGGAAGCCTGAGTCGGCTTTTGGCCAGACAGAATTAGCTGTTGCCTCACTAAATCTTCATAGCGTCGATGGAGTTTCCATTGAAGCCTCCCCTTGTCTGAGGAGAAAGAAGAAGAATGTCAGTGAAGACCCTTTTTAGAGCGCTTGTGCACCTTCTTTGGCCAACTGGTCAAAGGAGTCCTCGACTTCGATCATCGGGGGACCAACAGGGTTGACTGGAAGGCACCGGAGAGTCCAGTGGAACTTCTTGGTCCGGGACCGGGTCCTTGATGGGTTTCCCAGCGAGCTGGGTCTCCTCATCGGGGAGGGATAGGGCCGGGGTCTTGGTTAAGGAGTTGTCGGCCTCCTCGGGCAACAAAGGGTCGACTGGGTCAAGAACAATCTTGACTGGCTCATCATCCAGTGTCTGAGCCAGCTGGCCTGATGGGACTGTGAAGCCAGCGGCCAAGGCCACAACCTCGACTGAAGTTGAGAGAGCAGATTCCTGGGACCGAGATCTCTCATGATACCAGGAACGTCGTCGGTGAGACGAAGATTCTCCCAGTTGTTTGTCCTTTTTATGGGACCGAGAGACATGTGTGCCCGAAGCCCCTCGTCCTTAGTGGGAAGGGACTGGCACATCTCCCAGAAGGAACCGGAGAAGGTAGAGCCCAGAGTGAGCGGCACAAAAAAAAAAAGCCTTGGAAGAGTGATCCGCGGCCCGAGCTGCCTCTTCCTCAAAGGCCTGCATCTGTCCGAGCTGCTCGGTGGACCCCGCAGCCGTGGAGACTGCCCATCGGGCCTCCTTAGATTTCAAGTTCAAGCTCAAGTTTATTGCAGGAAAGCTCCGTTGAGCAAGCTCATTCACAAGGAGGTCCTGAGACATACACACATTCACATTGAAGTCCTACAGCTGACTTACAGACAAATAGTTAAGTGCTTACATCATAAGAAGCAGAATTCATAATGATAAGAGCTTACAACATAATACGTAGCGGGCAAAATGATAAAGAGCTCCCAGGATGCTCTCGGTTCATGAAGAGAAATTTGTACTGTCTGTAAAGGCAATACATTACATACATTGGAAAATAACAGTAATTCAATAACAATTCAACAAAGATTCCACCTAAGGCACTGATGGTGGTGCAAAACAGAGTTTTAAGGAAGTGTAGGAATGGAACCTGGGATATCATGGAATCAATAGTCTGTGTCCTAATGAAGGCAATTCATTAAAGACAGTTGCAGGTGTCTTTTAGTTTAGCCATAACTATCTTTTTAAAGAAGTTAACAGGGACAATACTGGCTAATTTCAAAGATGATTGCAGTCTATTCCAAATAGTTGGCAGTGAGCATGAAATAGCACGTTTCCCAAAGGAGGTGCGGGTCCTAGGTACGTCAAGTAGGAGAAACTCGGACTTCCTACGTGAATAGACACTGTGCGCTATATGTATTAAGGATGATAGGTATTGCGGTAGTTTGTTCTGAAGAAGTTTTAAAGTCCATATACTCAGATGGACTGTCCGCTCAACAGAGAGCTGACGGCCAGCCAACCAAGGCATATAGATCACAATGATGAGTTAGAGGGAGGGAGTTTGTTATGAATCGTAGGGAGCGTGGTAGAGAACATCTAGTTTCTGGAGATTAGTAGAAGTTGAGGAATTATAGATTACATCGCCATAATCAAGGAGGGGGAGGAAAGTGGCCTGTACCAATCTAGTTCTAATTTCAGCAGGAAAGAAAGATCTATTACGGAAGAAGAAACCTAACCTAATGTTGAGCCTTTTAGCCAAGTCATCAATATGCTCATTAAAAGAAAGCCTGTTATCTAACCAGAAACCGAGATATCTGAACTTTGAAACTATTTCCAGCTGCTCACCTAGGGTAGTATTTATGAAATCATTGGGCAAAGCAGGGGCACTAGCGTGCAAGGAGCATGGACGTAGGATCATAGCTTTTGTTTTTTTGGCATTAAGGGGTAACTTTGCATTGATTAAGTTTTTTCCTAATTTCGAAAAGTCGGCTTGAAGAATGTCCCTAGTTGCTTCTAGCGAAGGCCCAGAGGCATACAGGACAGTGTCATCTGCGAAGAAGTGCAACTGGGACTTAGTAATCTGATGGTCGAGGTTGTTTATATATAAGGAGAAGAGGACAGGACCTAGAATAGATCCCTGTGGGACTCCCCTAACAGTAGGCAGAGAGGAAGAGAACGAATTTCCTGATTTGACTGTCTGGGTCCTGCCCGATAGGTAGTTTTTGAACCATAGGGTAGAAGATGGAGTAAAGCCAAGATTGGTAAGGCTGATAACTAGTAAGTTATGATCTACTGTGTCAAATGCTTTACTTAGATCCAAGAAAACCATACCAGTAGTTTTCTTAGAGTCCATTGCAGATACCCAATCGTTAGTAACTTTGGCTAGAGCTGTAATGGTACTATGGTTTGGGCAAAAGCCAGATTGAGAGGGTTAAGAATATGTTGCGTTGCTATATGGTTTTCAATTGGCGAGATCAGTTTTTTAAATGCTTTTGCGAGGATAGGTAGTATTGAAATAGGTCTATAATTATTGAGATCACATGGGTCTCCTGACTTAAATAGGGGAAGAATATGGGCGGATTTCCAACACAAAGGAACTGTGTCGGTTGAGATAGAGAGATTGAATATATGAAGTATTGGGGCGGTAAGATAAGGGTATCCAAGTTTTAGAAATAATGGATCTATATTATCCTCTCCTGCACTTTTTTTGATATCCAGGTTAATAAGTGACTCTTCTACTTCTTTATAGCTAAGAGGGAGCAACTGGAATGAGCAGGCTGGTGTGTTCGGTGCTGAATACGCGCTATCAATATTCCTAATTTGGGAGGCATGTGGGGAAGTATCAAATGCTAGGCTGGCGGCTATGAAATGGGAATTAAGTTCTTCTAGTATTTGATGTGAACTTTCAATGGAAGAACCATTAATGAGGATCTTTGCTGGAGCAGATGGTGCAGTTGAGCGACCCTCAATAGACTTGAGAGTCTTCCAAATTTTATAGGAATTCCCTTTAGATTTGACTGGCAGATTCCGTTTCTCCCACCTGCCCAATTTCAGCAGTGCGGGACGATAGTCTAAGATGTTTGGGTGGAATGCTCAACACTTTTCGCATATCTAGGTGTCATGGCCAACACCCAGGCAATGCACGCACGTGGCATGCGGGTCTGTGTGAGACATCTTTTGCCCATATGGGTAGCAGTGGAAACCTGGGGAAGACTAGTCTTCCATGTCGGTCGAGATCGCAAATCGATTATCGCTAACTCTGACGAGTTTTCATTTTAACAAATCTGAAGATCTGGAAGCTAGGGCTTACTAAACAAGTGAATGGTAAGGAGGGAACTTATATCTTCCAACGGAAAGGAAGATCTGGCATCATGGGGCGGAGCCGAGGGTTATACCACCCGGGTGGGTGGGAGAAGCCAGCTTCAAGACCTTCCGGCAAGACTGAAAGGTAAAGGACAATGCCAAACAGTGTGGCTAGAACATATCCACATCCCTAGAAATGTTCCTTTTACTTACTGTTTTCTGCAGTTAGATCGTATATGTTTAATTATATTCTCAAACTGACATCTTCTGTAACAAGACCCAGAATCCCTTGCAGCTGATGTCAGAGCTGGGCTACTGCCATGGCAGAACAGATAGCCCTGATACGCACCATAAGCTTTTAAAAGAGCTGATCGGCTGTTTGCCAGTCCTCTGTTCTCCCAGAGCTAAGTATAGTCCTCTGTGACTGCACCTAACCCTGGAAGGACAGCAGAACCAGCAAATAAAAGATCAAACCTTTTACAAACTCAAACATGTACTTCAGGCTGTTGAACCTTCCACATCTGCAGCCTAGCTCTGATGTCAACTGCCGGGGATTCTGAGATTCCTGGTTACAACAAATGTCAGGAAAGGATTTAACTGGATCAGCCAGATACAATCTAATATACTGCAGTAAAGAGTAAGCAAAACAACACATTTGCGCACAAACTCCTAACTGGGACCAGCCCAACACTTGGATATGGGGTTCTTAGTGCTGTTTCCCTTTCAATTAACACAAGAATCACGGAAGCATCTCCAGAACAAAGGACCTTACATTCAGTGCAAATAAATACTAAAAATAGCTGCCAGCAAGTAATTTAGGGACCTAATACTTAATTAGTGCAACTCTTTCTAATTAATGTCATTGTTGCCTTCATTAGTGAACACAGCAGACACTAACTAGTTTTTGTTGGGTATTCTAAGGCACAGGTTCTCAAGCTCTAACTGCTGGTGGCCTCATTTACTAGTGGACTTAATCTCTATATTTTGCCCTAATCTTTTTTTTTTTTTTTTTTAAACCAGGAGAGACACACTAAGGTGAAGCTTGTTTACAGGTTCGACCTGGAAGCACAAGGAAGTTAAGTGACTTGCTCATTGTCACACAGTATGCAAGTTAGGGCTGTGGGATTCAAATCCAGGTCTGCAGCTCAGAGCCTTAAACCACTGCGCTATACTGCCTCATAGATAATAATGTAATTGTCTATTTACAAAGTATACAATAAAATTAAAGGTCGAAACACAGTACCAATGATTTCCTACCAACTTCCTACACTGGTTGCTCTCCTTCCATTGGCAAGGACAAGGGACTGGGAGAGTTGGAAAGTTAAAGAAATTAATCTGTGGGAGCTATACTCCTGTAGTGATTCTCTCCCCACTATCATTGCCAGAAAGCAGTCAGGAATCAGATTCTGCATCACTATGATCAGAACCTACAAATGCCATGCGCATGGCACATGCTAGGACTCTTATACAAAGCTCTGGGCTGCATCTAGCCTTTTCTAACTTACATCTCTGAAAGGTATATCCGGAATACAGCTCTCTTGCTCTCTCTTGCAAGACTGAATCCTTCACTCTGATTTATGGGCTAAAAGCAGAACTAGCTTTATCCAAGAGATCAAAGGCCCCTATTTTCAATCCCTCCCTATACGTCCCACTATCTCTTGCCAGACTGGGAACATATGTGGACATTTTCTACCCACTAATATTTGTCTTAGTGCAAATGTGTAATAGAACTGTCTCGGTCATAAGTCAAGCCAGTTTACAGATTTTTGTAGGACAGCTGGCACACAAGAAAACAAAAGATGGTGTAATTGGTGGAAATCTAGTTTTGCTTAGGGGAGAAAGTGCCACATTTACTGTATGTCTTGAGCAGAAATAATATTTGAAAACCAGTCCCTATGTCTCACCAATGCACGCATGAAACATGACCCATATTCTATACAACTACTGTACTTAATTCTACCAGATTTTTTTTTGTTTTAATTCCATACAGTAAAAATGGGCAATTCATCATACTTTGTTAGCCAATACCTCTAAACCAGCCCTCAGTACAGTTTCTAAGTAACATGCATGCATCTTAAGCCATGTTCATACAGGAAAGTACAGTTACGTAAGAACTTACCGTAACAGCAAATCTTCAAGAGGAGCTCTTGCAGCAGGATATAACAGTTAGGACTATGCCGCAGGCACTAGGACCCTCCGGAAAAACTTCTCAGCCAGCAGTACCAAGCAGGGACCACCCCCATCAGCCCTGGTACAAAAAGAGGTGGACCCAGCTCCACCTCAGTTCCCCCGCCAAGGCCCACTAAACAAGCCTTGACAAGAGAAGGAGATGAAGCACTAGATGAAGATCTGCACACCTCCGGGGGGAAGGCGAGTGGGAAAGAAACACCTGCTGGAAGAGCTCCTCCCGAAGATCTACTGTTACGGTAAGTTCTTACGTAACTGTACTGTCTTACTTTGAGTGGGAGCTCTTGCAGCAGGCTATAACAGTTAGGACTGAATACCAAGCAGTCCCACGCCAAAGAGGTAGTCGACCCCGGGAGGTGGAAATTACTGACTCCAGAGGCCTAGGACAAAAGTCCCTGGAAAACAGCCAGGCCAAACCCGGCACGGCATCTGGAGACTATATCCAAGCTGTAATGCTTGACAAAGGTATGCACCGAGTTCCAGGTAGCGGCCGCATATGTCCCTATGGAGACATTTCAGGGCGGCAAAAATGCAGTCACTCTAGTATGCGAATCCCCAACCGACCCGGTAGGGATTTATTGTGCTTTTCATAGCAGAAGGATATGCAGTGGACGCATCACTGAATTGCGCCTGCTTGGTCACTGGTTTGCCCAAGCACTGGGGAAAAGCCTAAGAGTTGTCTGACTGACTGCAAAGAGCAGCTCCTTTATGTAATACCTCAGTGTCCTGTGGATGTCCAATGTGTGAAGGAGAGCTTCCCCTCTATTAGAAGGGGAAGGGAAACAGACTGGAAGGTCAACCGGCTGGTTGAGGGTCAACTCCAAGACCACTTTTGGAAGAAACTTAGGATTTGTTCTAAGGGAAACCCTTTCCCTGTGGAAAACCATATACGTCTCTTTACACATCAGAACCTGAAGCTCAGAGATTCTTTGAGCTGAGGTAATAGCAAACAAAAAACACACCTTCCAGGAAAGGAAACACAGCTCACAATCTGCTGCTGGTTCAAATTGGGGGAGAGGTTAAGCTTTCCAACACAAAAAGGAGGTCCCAGGGTGGGATAGGATCCGTAATGGGAGGTTCATATGCAAAATCCCTCTCAACAAGGTGCGGGCTACATCTAACTGTGCTAGACCCCTATCTCCAATCAGAGCCTGATAGGCGGAGACAGTCCACATGTGTAGCTTAATAGAGGAGCAACTCAGGCCATGTTGGTACAAGGAGAGGAGATACTGGAATGCTGAGTTCACTGGACCGGTGACAGGGTCCAAATGCTGTGACGAGGCCCATAAACAAAACCGCTTCCATTTTATAGTGTAGGTGGAGCGGGTGGAGGGCTTCCTTGCCGACACTAGGACTTCCGCTACCTCCGGGGAGACCCTGTATCTCTGTTGGGCTACGTCTGAAAGAGCCAAGCATGCAGATGTAAGGAATGGAGGTCCGGATGGACCAGTGATCCCTGTTTCTGGGATAGCAACTGCGAGCATAAGGGCAGCAGAGTTGGAGGTTCCCTGGACAACTGCTGCGGAAGTGGGAACCAAATCTGCTGAGGCCACCGGGGGGCTACTAGAATAATTTGAGCCCCTTCTGCCTGCAACTCCAGCAAGACTCTCTGAATGAGAGGGAAGGGCGGGAAGGCATAGAGAAACCTCCCTGCCAAGCAAAGGGATAACATGTCTGGCCCGAAAACTCCAGGCGCGTGCTCTCGAGAGCAAAACATTGGCAGTATGGTGTTACGCGGTGACTCAAAGAGGTCCAGCTCTGGATGACCCCACTTGTCGAAGAGCTGATCTGCTATGGACTGTAACAGCTTCTTCTCACGTGCGCAGGAGGCGGTGGGAAAAGAACTGAGGTGGAGCTGGGTCCGCCCCCTTCTGTACCATGGCTGACGTCAAGGCGGGGCCAACGTCGGGGGTGGTCCCCGCTTGGTACTGCTGGCTGAGAAGTTTTCCGGAGGGTCCTAGTGCCTGCAGCATAGTCCTAACTCTTATAGCCTGCTGCAAGAGCTCCCACTCAAAGTAAGATCAGTGGGTTGGATGAGCCTGTCTTTCTAAGCCATTTCTATTCTTAAGCAGGATAAATTCACTCCTTAGTATCTTTAAGTATCGTAAGATTTTTTAAGGGTGAAACCGATACAGACCAAGTAATGCATGGCTTTGCTAAGAGCGGTCTCTCAGCCAGTCTTACAGTAAGCTACCCATTTTGCCTCCAAAGTTTATACCACTGTACCAGTACTCAGTGGAATACTAGTGCAAAGACAAACATGAAGCGTAAAGCAGCAGCTTTTCTTTAGTGGGGTCCATCCATATCACTGGCAAGAGTTCCATTCCTGCTTTTCCTGCTTTCGAGGGTCAGTCCTTATCACCATCTAGTGAGCCATTCTAGCTTTCAAGGGTAACAACTCCTTCTTCTGAAAGGAAACAGGAACCATGTTAAAAGCCATTAGATATGCAGTGTCTTTATCATGAATTTCTATAGGAGAGTGAAAACAGTTTCAATGTTACGGTCTGAAAGAATGCTGCAACCGCTTCCTTCCCACTACCGGCAACTACTGCCTGTATTTTTGCTTTTAAGTTTTTGTGGGAAATATGTTATCTTCATTGGTTTAAAATGCACACTGAAATGGAACATACTTGGCATAACAAATACCTCATAAATTGGGGAGGGGGCTAACTTACAAGCCTCAACAGTTCAGTCTAAATATTTATTGATCAATTTATTGACTGCACTAAAGCTTTCACCATGGCAAGCAGTACACATGCAGGTAGACATACACAGAATGATAACACCAAGTAACTCAGCAAGCAGGACAAATTAAAAACATGACTATGCCCATCACCCAGGAGGCACAAGGAGGTTACTACACACATTCAGTGTTAGACAGGGTTCACAGAGTTCATTCTGTCTTGGTTACACTGACTTACTGAGGGGATACATCAGTCTAGCAGCACAGAATAACATGCACAACCCAGCCCGGGACCTACATGTTCCACTTGCAAAGCAGACACTGCTTAGAAAAGCAGTGAGGTTTGTGACTAAGTCTGTCTCTCACGGTGTGGGTGTGTGCGTACGTACATATATGTGTGCGAAAGGAGGTGAGAACCTAATGCTTTGGGCATGGGATTGGTTGGGTGTCACGGATAGTAACAGTGTGATGTCACTACAAATACAGTATGTAATAAAGTGTTGATTACCACTCACTGTATTCATTATTTCAGCTATGGGATGTGGTAGTTGATAAATTCTAGTGTCTGTACACAAGGCTGCTAGAGATCATAGCTAAAGGGCTGCCAGTGGTCAAATGCCTCCCTTCCTTCTTGTCGACAGAAGGATGGGTGAAAACAGCCCTATCAAAGGAAACAAAAAGATTACTACACAGAAACAGACAAGCCCTGGAATAATGTTTTATGCCTTCATTTTGGGAAGACGGGCAATTGTGAAGCAAATCTATCTTCACTAGAATGTGACTGGAGTCCCTTTCAAATTCAGGCAGGAGATGAAATGTTTCTCAACCCATTGAATGTAAGTAATCAATCCTTGGTGGCTCCTCAAAAAAGGGACGTTTAGTCTCAATGAGCCTACCCATTTAACAAAATCGAAATCAATCAATCAACCAATCAATAAACAAATGGCATTCAGAAGCGATTGCTGTTTTAATCTGATTTGTACCAGCCTAAATATATGATGTCGTAACCCAGTGAACTTTAAAAGGGACTATTACAGTGTCACAAGGGCTTGTGGGACTGGGGTGTAGTCCAAGGAACAAGGAAACTATAAGGGCAGGATTTTTATTTAAATTTTCAGAAAATACAAAATTATAACACAATTCATACAGGAAATAATGCTTTATAATTTCATGTCTTTATATGACTAATTATACTGATGTATAACACCAAAGATAATAAAATAATAAAAAGAGATGAAAAATGGAGATATATTAATAATTAATTAATATTAGTAAAAAACGAATATATCATGTGGATTTACTTCAAACAAAGGAGGTTTGAAATCCAAAGTGTAGCTAATATTCACACATTTTAGGGGATTAGGAACAGAGATATCAAAATTACCTAAAGAGGGCAGAGTTTTAACGCAGATATTGAAATAAATCATACTAAATTAATGTGCTAGATTGTTTTATATTATCCGTGTAATTTCTCTTTCCCGTTAAGCAGTTTAGGGAGGGGTATATTTGTATAAAAGACAATACAAAATTAAATTTTACTGTATTAAACTTACATAGTCTCTAGTTTTATTTTTTACTTTATCCTGTTATTGGTCTACTAAATATTTCAGACAATATGCTTCTACATTAATGTTCCTTTCATAACACATCTGACTGCTCCATCTGACCTCAAAGTTGCTGTGCTTGTGACATCAGTGTATAGTACTGCAGTGGAAAACACTATGATGTCTCAGGCTCAATCGTCAATTTGATGTGCAACTTTGGAGGGGTGCCTGCATGAGCTTGTGGAGCACAGAGGTCCCCAACCACACATTCAGGGACCTCTACATCCACAGCCCCAGGATGTGTGCCTCTATCTCACCCGATCCCCTGCCATTGCCACTCCTCACATACGGCCAGGTTTAGGTGGGCACAGGTATGGGCATGTTCCCCATTCAGGGGACATATGAAAAAATTACTCACCTTAGTAATGTTGTTTCTTCTAATGGAGTCTTGCTATATTATGACATATGCAGTGAGTCCCAACCTTCGAACTGCTCCGGAGGTGAAAGACTTAACTTTCCATGCCAGGCACGGAACGGCTGAGCTCGAGCTCGGTTGAAAACTCTGTCTGTTGTTCTTCAAACTCAAACCGTCAGATCTTTACAAGCTAAACTCACTGAGGCCCTGTGTGGAAGCTGTAAACCTACACTAGCCAACTGGCTACTAAACATAAGAACACATTTTTTGGTCCCAAAACAAAGCCTCAAGTCAGGAGACCCAAAAAATGAAAACACAACACCAAGTCACCCCAAAAAAGGAGGGGTGAAAACAACAAGGTGGGCGTCTACTAAGTGCCAACACTGCAGTGGCCACCCACATCCCAAAAACAGAGGTTCTGAGAGGGGCAGGCGGGGGGGGGGAGGTCATAATATAGCAAGACTCCATTAGAAGAAACAACATTACTAAGTTGAGTAATTTTTCTTCAAACAACATGAAGTCTTGCTATATTATATTTCTCTGAACTTCTAAAGCAATACCTCCATGGAGGAGGGACAGAACCTACTTAGGAAATAGGCTCTGAAGCACAGCTGTGCTAAACCGAGCATCACTCCTAGCCTGAATGTCCAGGAGTAATGCTTGGTAAAAGTGCACTGTTTTCCAGGTAGCTGCTTGACATATCTCTAGAATAGGGATGTCCTGGCAGCAGCCAGGGAAGCAGCTGTACCTCTGGTAGAGTGAGCCCTCAGGCCTGAGGAGGAACCTTACAGCTTTTCATAACAGAATTGGATACAAGAGACAATCCACCTGGCAATGGATCTTTTAGTGGCAGGTTTCCTTTACCAGCCTCACCATAAGTGAGAACAGTTGGAGGAGTCAAACCTGCACCTTGACCTTAGTACGCTCTGTGTAACTAAGGGCTCTTCACATCTAAGCTGTGCAGCCTCCTCTGGCCAGAGGAGGAATGGTCATGAAGTACACTGGAAGAGATACAGATTGATTAAGGTGGAAATCTGAAACCACCTTAGGCAAGAACTTCCTGTTAGTCCTGAGGACCACCTTATCTCTATGAAAGGAGATAAAATCAGGCTCCACTGACAAAGCTTGGAATTCACTTATGTGTCTGGTAGAAGTGATGGCTACCAGAAACACAGTTTTCCAAGTCAAGTACTTAAGCTCTGCTGAAGACAAAGGCTCAAAGGGGGGTTGCATAAACTGAGCAATGCAAACATTAAGATCCCAGGCAGGGGCAGGGTCCCTGAATGGAGGGTTGGTGCAAAGCAATCCCTTGAAAAACTTGGAGAATACAGGATGAGCTGAAAGAGAAGAGGTCTTACCTGCTGAAATAAAAGCAGACACAGGTGCCAGATGCACTTTTAGGGTAGCTGGTCTCAACCCCAAGGTATTTAAGTGGACCATATAATCCAGGACTGTGGGTAAATCAGCAGATTCTGGGGAAATAGGCTTTCCAGAGCACCATATGGAAAACCTCTTCCATTTGGAATTATAAGTAGCCCTAGTGGAAGGTTTCCTAGAAGCCTTCAGGATATCCATTACACCTTGGGAGAGGTGTAAATCAGCAAACTCTAACTCTTCAAGAGCCAGGCCTTGAGATTGAGAGATTTGAGGTTCAGGTACCAAACCCTTCCCTGAGCACAGGTTAACAGGTTGTGATTCCTGGGAAGACACAGGGGAAGATGGACTGCTAAGGACAGTAGGAGTGGATACCAGGGTTGTCTGGCCCAATCTGGGGCAAACAGGATCATCTTGCAGGGTTGAGATCTGATTTTGACTAGCACTTTGAACAGGAGAGGGAAGGGGTGAGAAGCATAGAGAAACTTCCCTTCCCAATTGAGAACTAAGGCATCCAGAGGGACTGAGCCCAACACTGGGGGCCTGCAGCAAAAAAGGGGAAGTTGGTGACTGTCTGGGGCTGCAAAAAGATCTATCTGCGGGGTGCCCCATCTGGCAAATATCACCTCCAAGACCAGGGGTCCAGAGACCATCGTGATGGCTCTGGAAAATCCTGCTGAGAGCATCTGCCAGGACATTGTCCTGCCTGGGAGGCGAACTCGTCAGTGAAGGGAGGTGTCAGGAGTAAGCCAGAGACCACAACTTCATTGCTTCGGTGCACAAGGCCGTAGACCGAGTGCCCCCTTGCTTGTTGATGTACCACATTGTGGTGGTGTTGTCTGTTCTGACCTGTACAACTTTGTTCTGAACAGACTTGAAAAAAACTTGAAGTGCTAGAAAAACTGCTCTGAGTTCCAACAGATTGATGTGGAGCAGAGATTCCTGAGGGGACCACAATCCCTGGGTAGTGAGGTTGCCCATGTGAGCTCCCCACCCCAAGAGGGATGCATCCGTAGTAAGGATTAAGGAGTGAGACTGAGTGACAAAAGGAACCCCTTGTCTCAGATTGCTCTGATCCTGCCACTACTGAAGGGCCTGGATCAGGGTTCGAGTCACTGGGATCAATTTGGTTAGAGGGTCTTTCCTTTGAGACCAAAAGGCTCTCAAATGGAACTGGATGTCCCTCATCTGAAATCTTGCTCCCTGCACTACTGCTGTAGAAGCAGCCATGTGCCCTACGAGCTATAGAAAATGTCTTGCTGGTCGAGACACCTGCAGGGTGAATGAGGAGGCCAGAGAGACCAGGATCCTTGCCCTGTCCAGAGGAAGGAAGGCTCTGGCTTTCTCTGTGTTCAGCTGTGCGCTTATGAAGGTGAGGAGCTGGACAGGCTCTAGAACTGACTTTGAAAGATTCAGAAGGAAACCTAGAGAGGTGAGCAGTTGCTGAGTTATCTGTAGATGTAACTTGACTTGGTCTGGAGACTGGCCTACTATGAGCCAGTCGTCCAGGTAAGGGAAGATGGCAATTTTTGCCTTCTTAGGGAAGCAACTGCTACTGCCAGGCATTTTGTAAATACCTTGGAGCAGAGGTGAGGCGAAGGCATTGCTCTGAACTGGTAATGGCCTGAGGGCAGCTCGAACCTGAGGTACTTTCGATGGCAGCTTCTGATGAGAATATGGAAGTAGACATCCTTGAGGTCCAGGGACGCTAGCCAGTCCCCTGGCCTTAGAGAGGGTAGAATAATTCCCAGAGTCACCATTTTGAATTTTGGTTTTAAAAGGTGCTTGTTTAAATATCTGAGATCCAGGATGGGCCGCCATTCTCCTGTCTTTTTTGGAGTAAGGAAGTACTTGAGTACAACCCTTTGCCCTGGTGTAGGGGTGGAACCCTTTCCACAGCTCTGAGAGCCAGGAGGGAAGAGACCTCTGCCTCTAGGGCAAGTGCCTCTGGTGGATTTGCAGGTGGAAAGGATCTGGTTCTAATCTTTGGAAACTTTTTGAAGCTGAGAACCAGTCCCTGGCACTACTCCAGGACCCACTTGTCTGATGTCAGAGACTTCCAGTCCTGGACAAAGTAAGCCAGCCTGCCCCCTACAGGTAGCTGAGAATCGGCCCTGGCAACCCCATCAGGATGCCTGTTTGGCAGGGGCTTTGGGCTGAGGGGTGGAAGCAGGCCTGCTTGTACCCCGTCTGCCTCTCCCTCTAAAGAACCCCCTCTGGGCATAAGCAGAAGAGGAGGCCTGGGCTTGGTAAAAAGGCCTATGAAAAGGCCTGCCCCTGCCCCTGGAAAGCTGCCTTTGAGGAGTGGCCTGTGCACTCCTATAGGTGGTCCTATACTCATCCATTTTCTTCATGTAATTCTCTGTCTGCTCCCCAAACAGAGAATTACCCACAACAGGAAAATCCATGGCCTTAGTCTGGGTATCCTGTGACAGGCTAGTACATCTGAGCCAAGCCATTCTGCTTAAGTGCCACAGATGTTGCCATGACTCTTGATGACACATCATTAGAGTCCACTGCAGCATGGAATTGCACCTTGGATGCCTCAATACCATCAGCAGCCACCTGTTCCAGCTCCTTGGCAAGCTGGCCAGGGACCTGTTTTACTAGAGCCATAACAGTATCCCATCTGGATTTCTGATATCTAGCAACATAAGCCATATAATTTGCCTGTCTGAGTGCCAAGGATGCTGCCATGTACTGTTTCTTTGCCATAGCATCAACCCTCCTGGAGTCCTTGTCCGGGGGGTGTGAAGCCAAGGGAATATTTGCCTTGTCACAGGCTGCAGCCTGCACTACTCCAACATGGCTGCACTGTTGTGTAAGGAACTCCGTATCAGAGCCTGACAATGTGTACCTCTTGTCCATTCTCTTATCAACAGGAGGTATAGTGTGAGGAGCTTTTAAAATTTTTAAAGTCTGTTTCCCAAAAGATTTATGCAAGGGAATAGACAGTCTCCTAGACTCTGGGATAGCCATCATTTCCACATAATCAGGCTCCTCTTGATCATCCACAGCTTCCTCCATAGGGAGCTGGAGGGTTTCAGCCACTTTTTTATAAAACATAAAATGAGAAGGGGACTCAGAAAGCCTAGGAGGAGACACTCCTGAAGATCTGTCTAGGGAGATGTCCGGGTCAATGGGCACATCCAGACTTTCAAATCCACATTCACTCTCCTCATACTCCTCTTCCCCCTCCTCCGGTTCATAATACTCCTCTAAATCATACTCTTGAACCGGTGGAACCGGTGGAACCGGCCGAACCGGGCGCTTACCCGATGGTGCCGGTTCGGTCGGAACTGGGGAAAAATGACTCAATTTTTATCGCTTTGGCTATTTCTTCAGCGGTTGGAGAGGAAAGTTTTGGCTCCACACCAGCTGATTTCCTAGTCCTTTTTGCTCAGAGTCGGATCTCCTTTTGCCCGAGGAAGTCTCGCCCTGGTCAGAGGCACCTCCGTTCGAGTTGGAACCGAACCGGCTGGCCATCCGTTCAGCGGACTTTTTGGCCTCCCTTTCCCTGAGCCTACCAACTCTCTTTTCCAGGGTAGCTGCAGGAAAACTTTTACAAATCTGGCAGTCTGCACTGAGGTGGTCAAACCCCAGACAATAAACACAGGTGGTGTGGGGGTCAGCCTTGGCAAAGACTTCCCCACACACAGTGCAGTGTTGAAACCCAGTGGGCTCGGTTTTTCTTTGGGGTTTCTTAGACATAGTGCCAGTCCTAACCAAACTTACCCATTTATGGCAATCCACCAGGTAAGACCCTCTTATCGGTTCCTAACCGTGTCATGGGTCATGGAAAAAAACGTAATAAAATCTGTTTTTTTTTTTAGAACCGATAAGAACCGGTAACCACACTCTAAAAGACACATTAAGATATTTTAAACAACCTGATCAGTTCAAACCGAACCGATAAACCGTTTACAAGTTCCACACAGAAAGAAATTAATGTAAAACCTATCTAGTACTCACAAATACCACAGACAGAGTCTGAACCGACCGGCTGCGGTTTAAATTCGGTCGAAAACCAAGAAAAACAATACTTTAACCGACAAAATGAACTAAGCAGAAGGAGAAATCTCCGGAGTGACTGTTCAGTGAGGCGGAGTAAAGAATCTGACGGTTTGAGTTTGAAGAACAACAGACAGAGTTTCAACCGAGCTCGAGCTCAGCGTTCCATGCCTGGCATGGAAAGTTAACTCTTTCACCTCCGGAGCAGTTTGAAGGTTGGGACTCACTGCATATGTCATAATATAGCAAGACTTCATGTTGTTTGAATCCACATTGCAGAGGGCTGGTGGAGGCTACACTGCCCTAAGGGCTGTGGTACCAGGTATGCACCCTTTCCGCACAGCTACAGGATATGCTTCACTACTCAAATTGTGGCCAGACTACTGCCCCAGTTGTTGCAGCCTGTAGGGAAGGCTGGGTGCCATGCCAGAACTGGCCGGTGATGATTATCTGGATGCCAAAGGGGATTTTGGCCTTGAAGGACTGCTGTATCCCAGTAGCTACTGTTCAGTGTAGAGCCAGGGATTGACTACCACATCAGCCTGGGCCTTCACTTAGATGTCCAAAGTCCAGCACAGCACCTGCTCCTCCAAACATGCCCTAGCCCCTCAGCACAGCACTCCATGTGCGACTCCGGGGGGGGGCGAGAATGGTGAATGCTGGCAAGAGCGCTGGCACCCACTGGCGCAGATCATAGACTGCCAGAAATGCGTGGTTCAGGCCTGTGGTGTCCTTTTTGGACTGAGCCCTTAAAGAGGAGCTGTATAGAGAAAGTCAAAGTTTTTTTTAGACTGACTTCCTAGACAGCTACCAAGATATGTCACAAACATTTTTTTTTAATTGAGCTATTTGGCTCTCTCCCCATCGCTACCTCCCTCCTCAGCAACTGGGGAGGCACATGGTGGCTCTGACCCCTCCCTCAGAGGGGTTTGGTCTCAGGACCCAAACTTCCTGACCCCGACCTTCCAGGCAATCCCCACAAGTTACCCCTCCCCTGTGGCAGGTCCAAGGGTGAAGGTGTCGACTTTCCTCTGGCCCCCCAAGAGACCAACATCTAAACTCCAGGGGCCTGACTCAGGCACTGTATGGTGCCATCATGGAGTCTGCCAGCTCCGATATTTTGTTGGTTTCTCCCACCCCTTGCAGCAGTTGCCCTTGCGTGTGTGAAGGCCCATGCACGCAGCGGAACACCCTCCTAATTCGAGTCTCCCCTGACCGCACTACCACGGGCCTCCACCCAGGGGCAGCCCTGCAGCGGGAGCAGCTGGATCCCTACCCGAGAGTGGAAAGCTACCAGCGGCCTCTCAATCCAACTCTCAGCCTTCTCTCCCCCATCCAGGGCTCATTCCCGAACCCAGGTCGCCGGCGTAGTGCCAGGTATGGTGTCCAGCATCTCAACCCTCAGTGTCACCAGGCTGGCCTATGTCAGAAACCTATGACAGGAAAATTGAAAATTCAGAAAGAGCATTCTCTAGTAAATTTTAAGTTTATTTCTGTAAGTACACAGTGAAGTGGATACACACACTTTACAAAGTGTACAGGATAGGGAGAATCAGTCATTACATAACAGTAACTGAAACTTGAAGTTGTGGACCTCTGTTTGCACACCACACAGAGAATCTATTCAACTGTGGGCTACGGAATTTCTTCTTTGTAAATACCTTATTAATAAAAGGACCTATATTTGTAAAGACTCCTTTCTGAGAGCTCAGGTTTCTATTTGCAGAAATCCATCTGCAGCAGAAACATACTATCTAGCATTATACAACTGAGGCAATAGTGTCAAACATTGGGGGCCACACTGTTAGTCACTATGGGTGGAGAAAAGTGGTTGTTGTGACCATTTTTTACCACTTGTAAACTCACAGAACTATGCTCAGGTGCGTGGCAACCCCTTTCCTCAATGGTTCCAAATGGCACTGAGACTGTGTGGGAAAGGGAGGGAGCAGGCTATTCCCACAGGCATGGTGGCCCTTGCAAGCCCTAATGCATTTTCCTGTACTTCCCTGAGTTAACATCCATTAAAACTGTGCAACCGAGTACAGCAACTCAGAAGAACACCAGTGAATAGTGTGCTCCAGTCGGACAAAGGTGGGAGGGGGTCCACTAGATATCATGGAATGACTATGACTGGGTAAAGGAGTTGGAGGGGGGTTCTAGACCACTAGGAAACTGGCAACTGGGCCATGGGGGAATCACAGGCCACCCGGGTTGAAACAGCAAGAGGGAGTTACGCTAATCTTTCCGAATGGGACACTTTTAAACAGGCCATTGCAACCAGGTCTTAGCACGGAATTGTGCCTTGCATCTGACAAAATACTAAATACTATGCTGCAGCCCAGTTGCAGGTGTGATGCAGCCTGTTACCATGCCTCTGTGGCGGAGGTTCAGCCTGTGACCTGCCCTTAGATTAGTCTACAGCGCTACAGTGTGGTAGCACAATGCTGCAGTTTCCTGACAGTGTTTTGACTGGGTGACCAAAGAATTAGATCAGGGAGAGGTGGTGGACATAGCCTACCTGGATTTCAGTAAGGCTTTCAACATCATTCCACACAGGAGACTGGTAAGCAAGCTGGGTAGCTTGGGGGTGGGCAACAAGGTAGTGACCTGGGTGAGAAACTAGTTAGGGGATAGGAGACAGAGGGTGGTGGTAAACAGAGTTCACTCAGAGGAAGGGAGCGTGACAAGTGGGCTACCTCAGGGTTCAGTGCTGGGACCAGTCCTCTTTAATGTCTTTAAGAGCGACATGGCCTGCGGCGTTGGGCCTCATTACGCCCCTGTGCGGTCCAGTATTTCCCAATACCGCTCACCCTGTCAGGTATTATTGCTTACTTAGACAGAAAAGTGAACTTTTGTTGAAAAGGATGTATGAGCTCTCCGCACAGATTTTTTTCTGTTTTTTATGTATATCAGACACCTTCAAGACATCAGTATTTAAAAAAATTGATGCACCATTTCCCAACTGTTGTATTGCATTCTTTACACATCAGAGTCTGCAGCTCAGAAATCCTCCGAGTAGAAGTAATAGCAACTAAAATAGCACCTTCAGAGAGAAGTGTAGCTCGCTAACTGTGGCTGGCTCAAAGGGGGCGCAAGATAAGCTTTTCTAACACAAACAGGAGGTCCCAAGGCAGAATGGGATGTCTCCTGAGGGTTTAATATGTAAGATTCCTCTTAAAAAAGTCTTGCATAGGTCCAACTGTGCGAGAGTCTTCCCATCCAGAGGTGCATGATAAGCTGAAAGTGCACAGAGATGCACCTTAACAGATGAGAAGCTAAGACCCAAGTCCGAAAGGGAAAGGAGATACTCCAGCACAGATTCCACCGGACAGGATCCAGAGAACGGGGGGATGCCCACAAGCAGAAACGCTTCCACTTCATGGCATATGTTGCCCTAGTAGAGGGCTTTCTCACTGCCATGAGAACCTCTGAGACACTGTGGAATACTCCGAACCTGTCCCGAACTAAGTCTGCAGGAGCCATGCATGCAGATGCAGGGACCGGAGATCCAGATGAACCAGCATCCCCTGCTACTGGGAAGCAAGTGAGTGGACGGGGTAATGGAACAGATGGTTCCGATGCCAGCTGCTGTAACAGTGGGAATCAAATCTGTCGAGGCCAGAAGGGTACGACTAGGACCATATGGGCACCTTCTGCCTGCAACTTGTGCAGTATCCCCTGAAGAAGTGGGGGAAGGCGTACAGAAACGTCCCTGTGCAGGAGAACGACAATGCATCTCGCCAAAAAACACCAGGCCCTGGATCTAGCGAGCAGAAATTGGGCAGTTTAGCATTGCATGTGGACGCAAAGCGGTCCAGTTCTGGCTAACCCCACCTTCGAAGAGGTCGTCTACGACCTCTTGCAGTAGTTCTCATTCATGGCTCTGAGATCGAGAGTGGCTTAGGCTGTCTGTGAGGATGTTGTGGATCCCTGGAACATGGACTGCTGTGAGATCCAGGCTGTGATCTACTGCACAAACCCATACTCTGATTGCCTCTTTGCATAGGGGTTAAGAATGAGTGCTCCCTTGCTTGTTAAGATGGAAGACTACTGGGGTATTGTCTGACTGGGTCAATGGGGGTCCAGGTAAGAGTATCCCCTGAAAAGCTTGTAAGCCGTACAGGATGACATCTCTAGAATGCTTATATGGAAAGACCGTTCCATGGAGTTCCAAGAGCTCCTCGTCTGATGAGATGCCATGTGTGCCCCCCCCAGCCCAGTTCTGAGTCATCTGTTGTCAAAATTTGTTGAGGACTGGGATGTTGGAAGTGGACCCCAGCATCTAGATGAGCTGGGGTGACCCACCAAACCAGGGACTGACAAACTGCACTGGAGACTCAGATCAGCTGATCGAGATTGTCTGTCCCATTGAACTCTGAGGTTCCACTGCAGGACCCTCATGTTCAAATGAGCGAGGGGAACTGTGGCTATGGCTGCAGCCACATGGCCTAGGAGCTGCACCACTCTTGCTGGTACCTGGTTCGGGGCCATCACCCTGTAAGCAACCTCCCTCAGCCTGACTGCTCGGTCTTCAGGAAGAAAGGCTTTCCTAGGATGGTGTCCAGGACTGCTCCGATGTACTGTAGCCTTTGGGTAGGCCACACGCATGACTTGGAAAGATTGAGAGTGATGCCCAAGGTTTGAAACAGACAAAGTCTCTCCCAGCATTTGATGCAACTGGTCTTCTGATGAAGCTATGAGAAGCCAATCGCCCAGGTAGGGGTAGACATAGTGACCCCTTCTCCTGAGGGCTGCCGCCACTACTGCCAGACACTTGGTAAAGACCCTTGGTGCCAATGGAAGGCCAAATGAAAGTGCCCTGAACTGGTAGTGCTCTCTTTGGAAGGTGAAGCGAAGATAATTCCTGTGGGACAGCAGGATCTTTATATGCATGTAAGCATCCTGCATGTCCTGGGAGCAGAGCCAGTCTCCTTGATGGAGCAGGGTAGCAGGCTTGCTAATGTCGCCATTCTGAACCTCCTGTATTCGATGAAGGTATTCAGCTGGCTTAGATCCAGAATGGGACAGAGGTTCCCGGACTTCTTCAGGACTAGGAGGAAATGGGAGTAATACCCCTTGCCCCTTTGAGCTTGGGGTACCTCCTGAATAGCTCTCTTTTCGAGCAATGCCTGTATCTCTGCTCGTAGGAGAGCCGCGTGGGAGGGGAGCAGTGGGAAGGAATGGGTGGGTTGTCCGGTGGAATCTAGGTAAACTCCAGAGAGTATCCCCCTTTTGACTATCTGGAGGACCCATTGAACTGTGGTGATGCTGGACTATCCTGATCGATAAAGGGAGAACCTCCCTCCTACAGCCTCCCCTTGTGCCTCCACTGGAGGAGGGGAGGTCGGCAGGGAATCATGCTGTAGTGGAGGGGGTGGGCAAAGGGGGTCTGGTCGTCTTGGCGCATTTGGGGCCCTGGGTACCTGGAGCAAGGGGTGGGCCTCTTCTCTTGAATCTCCCTTTATGCTGCTCTTGGCGTCTACCCTGTTGTCCTGGATTCTTGCGAAAAGGGCAGCGCCGAGCTGTTGGTGGTTCTGTCCTGTACATTCGATGTATGTCAGACACCACCTTGCCTGAATCCTGAAGCCCTGTTATGAACTTTTCTTTGTCTGTGCCAAAAAGGACAGACCCTTGAAAGGGTGCATCCAGTATGGCATCCTGTAAGTCTTGACGGAAACCAGAGATCCTCAACCAGGCATGTCTCCTCATACATACCCCGGTTGTTGCTGCCCTGGCTGCTGTGTCATAAGAACTCCGCAGTACATGCCTGTCAACGTCAATGCCCGACTGGATGACAGCCATGAAGCTCTGACTTGCCATCTGAGTCTGGCTGGGCTTTCACCAAATACATAGCCTTACTCCAAAGGGATTTTTTGTATGTGACCATGTGCGCTAAGAAAGTCAGTGACCTGACTGTGCAGGTGGCTGAAGATTAGACCTTGCAGCCCATCTTGTCCAGCTTCTTCGACTCTGGATCTGGGGGCTGAGAGCTCATGTGCCTCGGCTGCTGCACTCTGCCATGTGCTGCCGTGAGCACCACAGAGTCAGCCTTCAGCTGTTCACTTAGGTGGGGCTCCCCTCTGGGTGTTTTGTAGAGCCAATCCGCTTTTCTGGGCACCGCTACGGTGGTAGCCGGATGCTTCCAGGCCAACTTTGTAACGTACTGGAAGGATTCGACAAGTTGGGGGACGACCAGGGGTTTTGGGTAATTTGCCCAGAGGAATTTAGCTACGCAGCGACGTAACGGGTCAAGCTCCTCCGTATAGCATGAGCTTTGCCAAAACCAGCAACCAGTCCCACGTTGACGGTGGTTCACGCACCATAGGGGAAATGTGGTCAAGGCCTTTGAAAAAGCATCAGACCACCTTCTCCTGTGCCACTGACTGCTGACCAGCCCACGCCCGGTAAGCAGAGATGGCTGCCAGGTGCACCTTAAGGGTCGTCGACTGAAGTCCCCCTTGGGAGACAGACCTCAGATAGTCCAAAATGCTACCCACTGGACAGGACAAAGGGTCCAACCCCTTGCCCTGACACCAAATGGAGAATCTCTTCCATGTGAAGGCATACCATTTTCTGGTAGATTCCCCTCCAGACGCTTCCACAACAGTGAGGACATCATCGGAGAGACCCAAAGCCTGGATCTCTAGCCACTCAGGAACCAGGCCGTCAGGTGCAGGGATTGAAGGTCTGGGTGGAGAACCTTCCCCTGATTGATTGGGAGTAGGTCCGAGCATATGGGAAGACACTTCGGGAGCTGTTGCTAAGGCTGAGTAGATCGGGGTACCAAAACTGGCGGGGCCGGTCCGGAGCCACCAGGATCACCTGTGCCTTGTCCCTCCTGACCATGAGTAACACTGTGTGGATCAAGGGAAGAGGAGGGAAGGCAGAGAAGAGGCCTGGGGTCCAAGGCCTTGAGAAAGCATCCCCCTGCAGCGTTCCCTGCTGGGGTGGGGGGCACAAATTAGCCTCAGCTTTGCTTTCCCCCTGGAGGTGAACAGGTCCACTTGACAGGTGCCCCACTGGGAGAACAGACTGTAAACTACCTTCAGATGGAGGAACCACTCGTGAAACGCCTTGTCCACCCAGCTGAGGGTGTCCGCCAGCTGACTGGAGGCTTCTGCCACATGGATGGCAAGGAGATCCACCTCCAGGCTACGCACAAGTGTCCAAGTGAGGAGGGCTTCCTTGCACAGGGGCAGGGAGTGCATTCCACCTTGTTTGTTGTGGTAGTACATGGTTGTTGTATTGTCCATCTGGACTTGGACCATTTGACCCTGAACAAACGGGGCAAATGTAGTCAGCGCTAGCCAGACTGCTAGGAGGTCCAGCAGGTTGATGTGGCATCGGGACTCCTGAGGGGTCCAGAGCCCATGGACTCTGTGTTCCCCCAGATGGGCACCACAGCCTGTGAGAGAGGCATTAGTCATCAGGATGACCATTGGCTCAGAGCAGACAAATGGGATCTCTTACTGCAAATGTTCTGGGACAAGCCATCACTGGAGGGTGTCCCACATCCTCTGGGTCACAGTGTCTAGCTGGTCAAAGTGACCTTTGCACCGAGACCACTGGCTGTCCAGCTCTCACTGCAGGGAGCGCATATGCCAACGGGACCATTGGGCCATGCTGGTGCAGGCCGCCATGTAACCCAGAAGACACAGGAAGCCCCGGGCAGGGCACAAGTGCCCAACCAGAAATGATCAGGCAATGGAGGAGAGAACCTCTGCCCTGTCCACCAGGAGCTGAGCTCTGGCTCGGCACTAGTCGAGCTCTGCCCTGATGAAGCAGATCACCTGTGAGGGCACAAGTTACGACTTGGCCTAGTTGACCAGCAGTCCAAGGTTGATGCAGGTCTGGAGGCCCAGGTCCCTGGACTGCTCCACCTCCTGCCTGGATGAACCTGCTATCAGCCAGTCATCCAGGCAGTGGTACACCTAGACCCCTCGACGCCTCAGGTAAGCTGCCACCACTGCGATGTATTTGGTGAAGACCCTGGGGCCAAGGAGAGGCCGAAAGGCATGGCTTGGAACTCATAAAGGGATCCCTCTGCTCTAAAGCGGAGGGGATGGACAGATCAGGATGTAAAAGAATGCATCCTGAAGATCCAGAGCGCAAAACCACATGTTTTGCTCCAGTGATGGTATGATCTGGGACAGAGTTACCATTCTGAAGGTGCGGGACCTGAGAAATTTGTTCAGGTTGTGCAGATCTAGAATGGGATGCCAGACCCCCATTTGCTTTGGCACCAGGAAGTACCTGGAGACAAACCCTGGGTGTTCAGGAGGATCTGCAACTCTGACCATGACCTCCTTGTGGAAGAGCTGGGCTATGTCGTCTCGAGGAGCCAACCGAGTGTCTGTGGATACCAAGTCCTCCCATGGGGTGTGGGTTCGGCTTGGAGGGTACTGCTCGAATTCTAGAGGCAGCCCCTGACCAACCACTTCCAGAATCCACCTGTCCATGGTAACAGTGGACTAGGCAGAAAGGAAGTGGCGGAGCTGGCCCCCCCACAGGAGGTGTGGCAGGCATGAGGGTGGCAACCCCCATCCCGTCACTGAGTAGGCTTGGAGGAGGAGGATCCAGCTGAGGTGCCACCAGGTGTCCCTTCCCTACGGGCTTTCAGACCACCGAGGCCACAAACTTTTCCCGAGGTCGCCAGGTCTAAGTCTGCTTTCCAGACTGATGCTGGGTGGTTTTGCCGCAGGCGTAGAGGACCAAAAGGGTTTCTGCTTCTGCTGCTTGAAGCCCCTGGGGTCCTTCTGGGCGGATGTCACAGAGTCCAGGGTGGCATTGGATTTCTCAATGCACTGGTGGTGACCCTCCACACCAGACCCAAATAGGTTGGTGCCTAAAAACAGTACATCTGCCAGCTTGTGCTGGGTGTCTGCCGTGAAGGTCGAGATCTGCAGCCAAACCCTAAGGTGCATGGCAACCATAGCCACCACCGAGCGGGCACAGGAACCTCCAATGTCCC
Source organism: Neoceratodus forsteri (assembly GCA_016271365.2). NCBI lineage: Eukaryota > Metazoa > Chordata > Ceratodontiformes > Ceratodontidae > Neoceratodus > Neoceratodus forsteri. The sequence continues at coordinate 18,792,889 of JADMNL010000030.1, read as the reverse complement.
GGCCATCTGAAACTGCTGTTTAGCCACAGCAAGACCCTGATCCCGGACCTGCTTGACCATAATCTGGAGGGCCACAGGAAGATTTATTTATTATTTCGTTTTTGTTGACCAGGTAGGTGCACTAGTCAAATTCTGCCTATTTTCTTTTTTTTTTAAACTTTATTCTTGTTTTACACCGCATCAACTTGTCCAATATTCAGTTTCATTCACTTACGTATTACAATAGTTGTACCTTCACAGCTGTTGTTCTTCACTAACATTTCAATTGATTTGCTAGTCTATTAATATTATTATTAAGTTTTAACATTATTTCCAGGTTGTTTAAGATGTTGTTTAGTTTAATTTAATATGTATCTAAAAATATTAACTTAATTCGTATTTCTGTTATCTTAGAAAATACCTGTAACTTAAAAACTATTAACCTTAAAACTTAAAATAAAAAACCTGCTTTCCACTGCTCTGCCCCATCCTTCTTATTTTATTTTTATCAATACAGTATTTCTTTCATTGACTTTCCACTTCTCCTCCTCCCATTACCGTAACGTCCCAGGAACAAATCCAGCTGAGGGAAAAATAAATATTCTTTTATCCTATATTTGCTACATACAGCTCCATCTAGTCCATCTGTTCAAGAACTGGGCCTGCCTATGTTGAATGCAAAGAAAGATCCTTCCATCTCATGTATTAAGTGACTAGATTTACCCATTCTTTTATAGTGGGGCTATTTCTCTGCCACCAACATCTAGTTAGGGCCTTGTTTGCCGCCACACACAGAATATGCCAAAGGTACTTGGCCTCACGTCCTTTCAATGTTTTAGGGTCAATTCCCAGTATTATTTGCTTTGGGCCTATGTCCATGGCTTCTGTAAAGATCGCTTTCAAATGTTTTGTAAGGTCCATGCAGTAGTTTCTTATGCCTGGGCATTGCCAGAATATGTGTCCGTGTCCCACATGGGTTTCTCCGCACTCTCTCCAGCAAGCAGGGTTACCTCCAGATGAAAATCTGGCCTGAACCTTAGGTACAATAAAGTATCTTATTCTGGTTTTCCACCTAAACTCCCGCCAAGTGGCGAGCTGGTGGTACCCCACACCCCCACTCCAGCTCCTTTCCCATTCAGTATCCTCTATCTTCTCTCCTAGTTCTTCTTCCCATTTACTTTCAGTTCCTTTAGTACTATATCCTTGGTCTGTGAGGTAGTTAGAATATAGTAGTGTGATGGCACCTCTTCCCGTCTGTGAGGCCCATATTTTTTTTAAAGCGAAGAGGAGGAATATCCATGGCTCCTATTGTTGCTGGTTTATTTAACTCAGCGTACACCCAATTTCTCACTTGGTAGTATTTAAATCTGTCTCTTGGGATCAAGTCGAATGGAGCCTGAGTGGCTTCGAATGGAATTAGTGAGCCTCCCTTCAAGATCTGCCATGGGGAGTTGAGTCCCCTGGTCACCTGGGTCTTAAACCAAAAGTCATGAGTTGCTGGGATGAAGTGCGTATCCCAGGCCCACCACTTATACTTCCACATGTGTTGCACTGTGCCCCCTCTGTTGGTTCCTCTCCTCCAACCCTCTAGGGCAGCTTCCATCCCCCCCATCTTTTGATCACCTAGCTGAGCCTGCAATTGTTTATTAAAAACAGCAGCTTGCAGAGGGGGGTCTTTCACTTGACCCACTTCTATATTTTTCCAGTGGGATATGAATTTCGGGTGCTGCCACATTAACACTATTTTCATCTGTGAGGCGATCTAGTACCTCGGTAAGTACAGAACCGCCAGGCCCCCTTTTTCCTTGGGTAGATATAGAGTATTTTTAGATATCCTCGCCTTTCATGTTTCCCGATAAAGAAAAGCAGTTGCTTCTGCAAGTTTCCAACATTTGATGGGGATATTACATGGGACTCCTGGAATAAGTATAGGAAATGAGGGAGGATGTTCATTTTTGTAGATTGTACCCATGAGTGCAAAGACAAGGGTAGAAGGGCCCATCTCTTGTAATCTTGGGTTATATCACTCATCAATTTGGGATAATTATCCTCAGATAGGCTTAGTGGGTTCAATCCTAAATAAATCCCTAGGTATTTTAATTTATCCATTCCCCATCGCATTGGGAACTTTTTCCGAAATTCTGGGGGGACCTGAAAGACATGCTAAGACTTCCGTCTTATCTGTATTTAGATATAGCCTGTAAATCTCTGAGTATTTTTAATTTGACTAAATATCTCAGGAGGGGGTTTCTGGTTTGCTCAAAAGAGCAAGATGTGGTCTGCATATAACCCTAATTTATGTTCAACCCCCAATTTCCACTCCCTTAGTCTCTGAGTTCTGGTGAATCGCCTGGGCCAATGGTCTCTACGAAAATGGCAAACAGGGGAGAGAGGGGACACCCCTGTCTTGTACCTTTTTCCAAGGGGAAAGCCTTCCCCAGATGTCCATTTACATGCACGAATGCTCTAGGGGTAACGCAGAATTTGGCTATCAGTGTGGAGAATGCCTCTGTAAAACCAAAGCCTGCCAGGGACGCCTGCAAGAAATGCCATAACACCTTATCAAAGGCTTTTTCGGCATCTAGGCTCATGACCAGGGCTATTTGCTTTGTTTTATTTACATGATCCAGGACAGCCACGGCTCTGCGGATACTGTCTTGAGCCTAGCGCCCCAGTACAAAGTCTGTCTGATCTAAGTGCACGATCTGCGGGATAATGCTTTCAAGTCGCCTGGTCATGATACCTGCCATGATTTTATAGTCCATGTTTAATACTGATATCGGCCTATAAGAGACACATAGTAGGGAGTCCTGCGGACTTGAGTAACACGGAACACCATGCGTATTTCCAAGTTTGAGGAATTTCGCCATCTTTGCCAATATAGAATTATATACTCTTCCAAGGACTGGTATCTGCTGAGCCCTAAAGAGCTTAAAGAACTCCACTGGGTAGCCGTCCATTCTTGGGCACTTCTCTGTCTTACGCCTGGCTATTTCAGCCGTTATTTCACAGTCTTTTATAGGTGAAACCAACCTGCCAATCTCCCCTTCCCCAACCTGTGGTAACCGCAACTTCTCAAAGTATTTGGCTATCTGTTCTGCCCCAGGCAGATTACCCATTTTGTACAATTCCTGATAAAAGTCAGCAAAGGTGTCTGCTATATCCACTGTCTTGGTCTTATATTGGCCTGTATATGGGTGCTTAATTTTAGTTATAGTAGCTTTAGCTTTTCTTGTCTTAATCTACTAGCAAACAGTCTGGATGCCTGAGCCCCCCAATAATACTTCTCTTTGAGGTATATCATATGTTGCTCTATTTATATTCTAAAATCGAATTTAGGGTTCTCTTAATTTCCTGTACCTCTTTTCTTGTTTGAGTCATATTTCTCTTTGAGAACTCTCCAATTCCTTTATTTGGGTTTGCAAAGCAGCACTGTGGCTTCTCTCTCTCTTTTGTGCTGCCTTTGAAATAAGGTGCCCCTGAGGACCGCCCCTTAATGTATCCCATAAGGTGGAGGAGGTTGACCTCGGGGGCGTCATTGTGCAATAGGATGTCCTTGATTATTTCTGTCACTGATTCCTGCTCTTCCTTTTTCTGTATTAAGGCTAGGTTAAGACACTATAATGTCCTTTTCCTGCTTTGACCTAGCTGTACTTGCATTAGCAGGGGTGCATGGTCCGAGAGATACACCTCCCCTATTTCAATTTTCTTTAACAGATCTATATTTTCGTTCGGTATTAGACAATAATCTATTCTGGTATATGTTTTATACACAGCAGAGAAGAAAGTGTAATCTCTACGCTGATCATGCATGTCCCTCCAAGCGTCTAAGTATCCTAACTCCAGCAGGAGCTTACTAACCTTAGAGGCCATTCTCCTATTAGATCTAGGGACTCCCGAGGATGTATCCAAATGCTCATTTAAAGCAAGGTTCATATCTCCACCTATGATTACAAGTCTCTCTGCCACTCTGTCAATTTCATATAGAGTCTCCTGTGGAAACTGTAATCTGAGCCGGGGTGGGGGAGATATACTGAGGCCAAGCGTAATTATTGGCCATTGTAAGCCCTTTCAGAGCTGCCAGGCAGCCTTCAGTGTCCACCATATGGACCTTAGTTTCAAAGGCACCCTTCCCTCATTAAGACAACAGATCTCACGGCAACCCCTGAAATGTGGAGGCCACTACCTGGGAAAAATCCAAATTTGTGCAGTTTGTCATGTTCAAGTGAGGAGAGGTGTGTCTCCTGGAGTATACAAAATTGTGCTCTGGTTTTCTTAATATAGCCAATAATTTTACTTAGCTTGACTGGGTTTGTTAGCCAATTAACATTAAAGGAAAGAATGGTAGTGCTTGTCTTATTTATCTGTATTTGTATTGGATTTCTATCGAGTTTTCCAAGGCAAAGTGGAGAGTGACCTCTGAGGGATGGAAGCAGAGCAGCAGATTGGACAGTAGATCCTGAAAATTTTAACTTTGTGATAAATAGGACAGCAACAACTATAACTATAACATCCTTAACATAGCCGGTTGAAACCATCTTATACCAGCATGACATTTTATACAAACCAACAGGGAACTTCTAACAGTAATTAAACTAACAGGGAACTTCCAAGGAAGAAGGCCTAGCACTGCGAAGCCTTTTTGCCCTTCCTGATAGTTGGGGAAGTGGCGGAAAGGGGGTATTGTTTTTCCCCTATTGAAAGGGACCCCTTTCCTGAGTCAAATCTAAGATGGTAGGGCTCAAAATACAGTAACATACCAGCGAACCAGGTTGCGCTAGTGTTTGCTAAGGGCAGTTTCTTTTGCCACCCTCCCAGCCGACCCACTCTCTTTTTTAACAATCCTTTAGTCTCACAGAGAACATTATATGCTATGAGATTTCCACATTCATCCCTTAAAACAACATTCAATATATGGAAATTACGTACTTACCGTAATTATTGATCTTCTTGGGCAGTCTCCATCACTCATTCACACTAGTGGGATAGCGCTGGAGGCGCTAGGATCAAGCGGGAGCCTAAAGTTTTCAGAAGGGTTGGCGCCGAGAGAGGACCACGCATGCACGGCACGTGAGTCTAGCCTCGGCCTGTGTGGCTATCTCGGCGTGACCTCAACTGCCTCAGTACCTTTCGACTGAGGTGCAGCGTAACTAATGAGAATAACTCATCCTGGGTTTCTGGGCCTGAGAGGGCCCAGATGGCCTTGCAAGAAAGCCAAGAGAATGTCTCACAGTCTGAATCATAGGACCGTGTGACCAGGAAAGAAAGCGAATGAACCCAGGGCATGGTGGGTGGGCGTGCAGAATGAGTGATGGAGACTGTCCAGAAGATCAATAATTACGGTAGTAAGTAATTTCCATATCTTCCTGGACTAAGTCTCCATCACTCATTCACACTGATGTGGAGAGTACCAAGCTAAAACCAACAACCCTGAGTAGGGTGGTAGGAGATAGGGTTCACTCAGAAAGGACAGCCAAGGACTGTCCTGTTAACAAAAAGAGCTGTCTTGTAAGAGCATCTAGAACATAGTGCCTACAAGATAAGTACTCGAGTTGTAACTCGTCGCCTTGCTGACGACTGCAATGGGCACAAAATGAAAGTCTGCCAGGCAGCCGCAACCACTCTAGGAAAGCGGCAAGAACCTGGCCTCACAATTTGATCTAGGACCAAAATCAATAGTGTCAAAGACATGTACTAATGTAACGTAAAGGGACCTCAGGAACTGAAAGAGTCTGAGGTAAGATCTACTGGTTCAGGGTAGACCGGAAAGTACAGATGGAAACCCAACTATCCAGAATGGTTGACCTGTAAACAATAGGTCCTGAAGCACTTGAACCCCTTACTTGGTGAGCAAGGGGGTCCAGGTGGGGTTAGCCCATCAAGGAGAATGGTCTCCATTTAGTCACAGGATCTTCCTGATGGAAGGCCAAGCACGACTTAGAAGCCTCTCATGTGGTCTAGTAAAAACAGATCCTACCCACTGCATATTCCAAGAGGAATAATCCTGCCCATGTGTACAACTGTAGCAGCAGTCTCTGAACTCAGGGAAGAAAGGAAAAAGGTGTACAGGAGGACATGTCCACTGCGGAAAAAACATTCAGACAGAAAAAAAACGGGCTGGATTTCTAAGGTCAGTAGAGACAGATGTGCATCGAGGAGGGACACAGCAGGACCAAGTTAGGGCTATCCCATTTGTTGAAGTGACTGAAAGAGGCAGTGACTCAATGCGGTGAGGCACTACCTACTCTGGCTTTCCTGAAAGGAGTAGGAAAGGATTCTAGTTTGTTTGCTGAAAAAGAAACATCACCACTCCCTCTCGCACTTGAAGAGGATAGCTTCATGAGCGACTGGCATGGACCAGAGCACAGGAACCGAAGGTGTGAATATTTGAGAAGCTTCCTCAGAAAGGGACCTACTTGACCATCCATCAAGGAGGAGAAAATTGCCTGTTAAATTAAGCAAGCAAGGAAGCAGAAACCTCAGTGGAGAGTCGGCTGCTGCTGCTGTAAGCTCTGTTCAAGAGAGAAAGCCTGATAAAAGAAAAGAATTAACAGATTGGGCAGTCGCCTAGGTCTAGGAAATGTCTCTGAATGACGGATATCTCTCAGAGAAAGAGATGACCCATATAGTAAGCCAGATCGGACTCCCGTCAGGAAAAGAAATCAGATGCAGCTTACCAGTATTCTGGAGAGAGCACCTCAGAGGCTGAGGAGGAATCTGATCAGATCCCCTTCCCCCCAAAAAAGGGGGGTACTAGGTAATTTCACCTAGGCACTGTGCTGTGATAAAAACTATATTGATATATATTTTTATTTTTTTTTAGTCCGAGCCTAACAAGGCCTTCAGGCTGCTATTTTGAGGATTGTCTTGATACAAAAAGACGAAGATGTTTTCCATCTGAGTGTGGAAAGAGCCTAAGTGTCCATACTGAAATCATGACCCGACTAACAATCACAGCTGGAGAGAAGTTAACCACCTGTGCCGAAGAAGCCACTGAAGAGGAAATATCACAAGGGGCTATATACCTATTAAAGGAGCGGAAGAGTCAGAGCTGCCCACTCATTAAATTAAAATGTTCCACAGAGTGTAACTGTCTTGACAAGTGAAAAGTCTAGATGCAGAAGAGTATGGTCCACGGACGCTATGTGAAATACTATAGTGAACCCCATTACTGAGGAACCACTGAAAGGATTTTCCATCACGGACTCTGATGATAGACAGAGCGTGCCCTCCAGTATATAAAATGAGCCATCCGCTGTGTTACTGACCAGAAGGACAGGAAAACCCATCTAGATGCACTTCTACCCCAGAGGGACCTCCAAGAGAGGTCTAGGTAAGAGCCAAAAGAGACTCTGCCATCAGGAAAGATGTCGAGGAGCTTGGTACCACGTACAGAGCAGAGAAAGTGCTGAGCAGAATGAGATTCCGCTGGCAGAACGGTACAGCAGAGTTCCATAGCAAAAAACCGCTGGCTGACACAAGAGCCCACATAGACCACCACTCACTAAAATGTGTGGAAAAAATAATCTGCAGAACAGTAGTTCATTCTGTGGTCAACATCTCGTCACAAGTTCTGTGGAAAGGAGTTCGAAAGGAAAAATGTGTCACTAATTCTGCCATACAGCACCCACTAGCACCCGTGTGGCATCAGCACCACTCGTGGCACAAGAGGGCACCAAGCAGTGCCTATGCCAACCTGGGCGATACCCAGGGACAGCCACGGCAGTATCTACAGGTACTCCCGGCACCCATGTAGCAATGGCACACGAGGGCACCTCCAACGCCCATGGCACCGATAGCACACTAGAACCCATGACACCCATGGCAAGAATGGCACCCAAGGGCACCAGTGGCATCCATGGACACCTGCAGTGCCACCGCAGCACCCACAGGTGTCACCCCGTACCAAGGCACCAGTGGCACCCATGGAACCATGGGCGCCCACAGCGTCAGCCAGCGGGTGCTGCGGCAACACCTGCCATCCCTGGCACCGCGGGTGCCACCGCAGCACCTGCGGGTGCCGGTGCGCCAGCGGGAGCCTGGTGCCGCCCGAGTGCATGGCACCACTGCCGGCGGCCGACAACCAGTGGCAGCAAAGAGAGCACCCACGGTGCCGCAAACAGATGATGGAGCCGACCCACAGCGGCGACTAAGGAATGGCGGCACCAAGTCCCCGAGGCTCGGCGCCAGCAAGGCACCCGGACCCGCGACCGCGAACTCCACGGTGCCGACCAAGGGACCTGGCGCCACCCAGCTACGGCTCCGAGGCACGGCGCCAAGGCACCAAAACACGGCGTCTAAGCACAGCGCAGAAGGAAAATGCCAACAGAAATCCTGAGAAGGGGAGAAGGAAAAAGGTGGTGCCCGTGGCGGCCCCTGCATGGAAAAAAGCGCGAGGGGGGGTAGGCACGAGGAGTCAACACAATGGCAAAGGCACCAATAGGGCACCTCACCATAAGTGATCCAATCGACCCGGCTCCGGTCCAACAGCTCCGAGGCCCAGAGGTCCCAAAATCAGGAACAGCGCCAGGAAAACTGGAAAGTCAAACCCCCTGCTCCATAAGGCGACCCAGAGTGAAACTGCCCACCGGAGCTCCAGCGAGGACAGAGATGGAGCTTGGAGTCGAGAAAGTAGCTGTTAGGAGCGGGGCCAAGAGGAACCCACCAAAGTCGGTTCGGGCCCATCACCCCTCCCGACAAACATTCCTCGTGCAGACATACCAACGGGCAACCTCGAGGCACCGATTCTTTTCCCCGCAACGAGGAAGAGGAGCTCGAGGTCAAGCGGAGACGGATCACCAAACCGTTAGACTTGTGCTCAGAGGACTGTCCTCCTCCCTAGCACAGGACTGTCCATAGTCAGACCCCTCCCCCACCGTTAATTAAGGGCAGCGGACGGACACAGCCCCTCTGCCATAAAAACTTTCAAACAAAGTCCTCCTACCGTCACCGCTACCGCCTAAGGCGACTCCGTTGATGGCAGGAAAGAATTTCCTTCTTTCTTCTACATAATCTTTTCTTGTTCATAAAATAACTAAATTACTACTTTAAAATATTACAACATTAAGAGCTCTTGTCGTATAGCCGAAAACTTTGACTCCAGCAGATGAAGCGTGCGACATCCAAGTGCACTCGGACGGGCGGGAGAAAAGGAACTGAGGCTGCTGGAGGGTCGACGAGATAGTTTGACACAGGCGCGAAGTTTCTCAAGGAAGCTGCGCATGATGGTCCTCTCTGCACCGACCCTTCTGAAAACTTTAGGCTCCTGCTTGGTCCTAGTGCCTCTGGCACTATCTCACTAGTGTGAATGAGTGATGGAGACTTAGTCCAGGAAGATTGGCAGTGCCCCTTATCTAAGTGTCTAATCTAATTGTAATCATCCACTACATACAGTTCTCGATCTTAAATGGGTTACTAATTTTAAAATGTGTAGTATTCTTTCTGGGCCCTCCTTGAGAGCGTCACATTGCTTTCCCATCTCTCTCCCTCCCTCCCTCCCTCTCTCTCTCTCTCTCAAACACCCCCACCCCCGGGCAACATTGTTTTAGTCTCTTCAATCAGGTTTCTCACTTATTAAGTAGTCACCATGTAGAGGCTCAGTGTGTCCTTTAACAGCCTTGATTAACTGCGACGAGAGAGGGGGGCAAAGGAGGAACCTCAGTCGACACAGTTCAAGACCCTATTGCCTATATGTGTCTAGTCTGCTTAGTCAGTGATGTTTTTAGGTTGTATATTTGGGTGAGAACTTCTGTGTATCCTCCGTTTAGTCTAAAGAGAAATCGCACAGCGTCATATGGCCTATTTGAGACAAGCATACTGGAGCACATTACAGACTTCTCCCTTCAGCAGTCATCTTCCTCGCTATCTTCGCTGTCCATATTTCCTGGCAGTTTTTTCATTAGGTCGAGTAGCAGTGAGTTAGTTTGCATGGCAAACTGGCTAGGAACTTGTTTCCGCCTCCTTGATGAAACCTTCTCCCAGAGCCCCTCCAATTCTCTCCGTTTCTGCAATGGCAGTCTTAAAGACGCAGGAGGATCCAGACCATGTTTCGGGAGGGCTGCACTTGCTTCTTGCACTGTGTCATACACCTCAGGACCTTCCTTCCAATGAATTCTGAGGCGAGCCGGGTAGGGCGTTTGAAATTTTATTTGATTTTCCCTCAGAGATTTCAATATTGGGCTGTACTCCAAGTGCTGCTTTTGGATAATAGTAGAGTAGTCCTGGTCAAAAATAATCTCAATTCCAGATATTTGACTTATTTTTTTGCCAAGCAACCTAAGTATGTCTTCCTTTGTTATAAACTACTAAATTTGATGATGATTGATCTAGGATGTGCAGTATTATCTTCGGTCTAGGCATTAACTCTGTGAGCACGCTCAATTCTTAGCTCATAGTTAGCTGGTAGATCCAGTACGTCCTTCAGTAGGTCCGTGATAAATTCAGACATTAGGTCTGTCTCCGCTCCTTCTTTCAGACCATGTAGCCTCAGACTGTCCCTTCGAGAATGGCTTTCCAGGTCGGTACATTTATTTTCAAGCTCTATGATATGGTGAAATAAGGTGCAAACTGTTTGACCGATGTGAATAATATTGTCTTCGGTCTGGGATATATGATCTTCCGACTGTTGGACCCTACGTTCCACCTGTTGCATGTTCTGGTTTAACTGATGAAACTCCGCCTTGTTTTCCACCCGCATCTCCTTGATCTCTTGAGGAGGACATCAAATCTCCACTGGGTGAGCCTGTCCGTCTCCTCATCCGTATCATAGGTTACAGTTTGGTCCGCCATGCGGTTTGAACTTATCGCATTGCTCAAGCGCAGGATTTTGAGCACCCCGCATCATTTCTCCCTTTGCTTGCTGCGGGACAGGGTCTGGCTCCTCTCTTTAGCAGTAGTTCCGCTTGCCATTTGACTTCTTTTTAGACACCATCCGTTTTTTTGTGAGTTTTATCGAGGATTTCTAGTAGGTCGGCTATGGAGCTAGGTTTCAGCTGCGTGCCTGATCCGTGGGCCGAACCGAACAAATTCTGCCTATTTTCAGGCATGACCCAGAGGAGGGGGATACAGATGAATGCCAACTGACTTTGAGCAGACATATCATTGGACATCAAGCGCAAGATCAGTCCTTTTGCTGACGACACCAAGATGGGAGCAGTGGTGGACGATACAGGGGGATGGCAGGGGTTACAGGATGATCTGGCAAAGCTGAAAACCTGGTCAGACACCTGGCAACTGGGGTTTAATGCCAAAAAGTGCAAAATGTTGCATTTGGAGAGAAGAACCCAAGAAGGAGTTACCAGCTGGGGAGTGCAGCTAGCCAAGACAGAGGAGGAGAAGGATCTGAGGTGCTCATAACAGGGTCAATAAGTAACTTGGCACAATGTAGAAAAGCAGCTGCAAGGCCAACAAAATGCTTGGTTGCATTGCAAGGGGTATATCCTCGGCCGGGGGGAGGGTGATTCTGCCACTGTATAGGTCATTAGTTAGACTGCACCAGGAGTACTGCATGCAGTACTGGCGCCAGTATCTGAAGAAGGACATTAAGTTACTGGAGGCGGTACAGTGCAGGGCGACAAAGATGATGAAGGGGCTGGGGGACTTGCCATATGAGAGGAGGCTGAGGGAGCTGAACATGTACTCGCTGGCGGAGAGGAGGGACAGGGGAACATGACTGAAACCTTTAAGTACATGAAAGGAATAAACAAGAAAGGTACAGAGGGGCTGTTCAAAGTAAGGAAGGGGAGGGACACCAGGGGCCATGACATGAGACTGGAGGGAGGACGGTTAAAGGAGGGAGATGAGGAGACACTTTTTTTTTTCCCCCACAGAGAGGGTGGTAGCTGGGTGAACACATTACCGCGAAATGTTATCCAGTAGAACAGTGGACTGCTTCAAAGGGCTGGAACAGGAGCAAGGGGAGGGTCAATGGAGGAAGTATAGGAGGAGGGGCAGCTGCAGATAAGGTGCTAGCTGCATTCGAGAGACGATCGAGCTTCTAGGCCTTTATCTGCTGGCAATTTTGTATGTTCGTAGATTAAGCTGTTGGTGGTATTTTCAGTGAATGGGGGAAATTTGGCCAGGACACTGGGGAAACTTCACCTACTCTTTTTGAGAAGTCCCGTGGGATCTTTAACATCCACCTGAATTACCACCAGAACAGGCAGATGGGACCTCAGTTTAACGTCTCATCCAAAAGATGGCACCTCAGGAATACAGCACCCCCCTCATGCTGCACTACAGTGTCAGTATTGGGATTTAACCTAAGTACCTGGTGTGAGGATAGAACCCACAGTCTTCTGATCTCCCAGCCTCAGAGGTGAGTGTGCTATCTGCTGAGCCACTGACACTAAAGAATCACCTCATCCAAAGAGCTCAGTAGGGCACGGGAGAAGTGTGCCATCACGACGGCTGAGCTCGCCTGGTGGAGGCTGAGCGTGGAGGCAGCATAGACCTTTTTTGCCGACAGGTCCAGTTGCTTGGACTCCTTGTCCCGTGGTCTATCAATGTCTCCCGTATTGCCAGAGTGCCGAAACATGGAGTCAGCCAGTAACTCATCAGGCAAGGGATGCTCCATGAACCTTAAAAGGGAACAGGTCGGTACCACATATTTGCGGGCCATCAGGGCAGAGGGGTGCAGGGCAAGAGGTGGGCGCTGCCAAAGCTCAGGGTAGGGCCAACGACAGCCTTGGCCACTGGAAACACCTCCGGAGAGTCCCTTTGTCCAGAATTTCTGTGAAGGAGTAGCGAGCCCATTTTGAATGGGCTCCAGTTTCCATCCCTGTGGACTCAGAGATGAGGACGGAGAATGCCCATGAATGAAATGGGGCCTTTATCCGTCGAAAGATCCCCCATCGACTCCGTATCCAATGGACGGGAGTGTAAAGAGGAATCCTCGGACTCTGAGGAATCCACATAAAGCAGACGACCAACCGTGTCACCCTCAACCCGCCACTGGCAGTCAGGCGTGAGGGTGACAAACCGTCGATGAGGAAGACCCATAGCCGGCCAAGACTCCTTGGTCGGAGCCCCGGTCTTCAGTTGCTTCAGTGGTGGCTCCACCACAATCAGTGGAGAGCCTGCTTAGGTGTAGCCGACATGGTCTGAATCGGTTCGCTGGGGGAGGAACAGTGTCAACTGGCCCCACCAGGGGCACTGGCCTCGGGCGACAGCCAGGTAATGGCTGGGGAGGTAGCCGAGTAGTCTTTGACCCAGTCAGAACTGTTGCCACATAAGGTCTTCGTAGAGTCGACACATTTATGCGCGCAAAGCCTCCTCACCCAAGAGGATTTAAGATGAGTTGCAGTGGCACTACTTCCCATGGTGCAAGACTGCTAGTGTTGGTGGGATCTGCTCGTCCCAGAGGATGAAACTGACCTCAATCATTGGTGGTGCCAATGGGTTGCCTCAGAGGGAGAGCGGAACCTCGCAGCTCCTCTTGGTCTGGGTCGATGACCAGAGGGTCCGGCTCAGCTGGCTGGGCCGATCCGCCGGTGGTTACCAGCGGACCGGGTCCTAAAAAAAAGAGTTTTGGCCTCATCAGACGACAACTGGTTGATAGGGTCAAGAAAAATCTCAGCCACGTCCATCGGTCAGTATCTCAGCTGACTGGCCTGATGGGGTCTTTATGAAGCCAGCGGCCACGGCCGTGGTTTAGACCATAGTCAAAACCAGAGATTCCAGAGAGCAGGAACATTCCCAGTCCCTGGATCAACGAAGATGAGTCTTCTTTTTCCTTCCTGGACTCCTTCTCGCGACAGCAGGAGTTGTGCGACTCGGTGGGACCCTGTCCTTTGGTCAGAAGGGACTGGCACAGCTCCTTGAAGGAGGCCAAATAAGTGGAGCCCAACTGGAGTGGAACGAATGCCAAGCCAGAGGAGGACTGCAAGTCTACCAGGGCTGCCTCCTGCTTGAAGGTCTTTAGTTGATCCAACTGCTCGGCGGATCCCGAGGCCACGGAGACCACTCAGCGAGCATCCTTAGATTTGACTGGCGAATAATGTCTCTCCGGGTGGCCCAATTTCAGGCAGGCAGCGCTGTCATTGAGGACCGATGGATGAATTTACCAACAAAAGTCGCAGACCTGCGGATAGTGATTGTGGCCCAGACAGTAGATGCATGTGGTGTGGGGGGTCAGTATGCAACATATTCTGCCTGCATAGGCACTGGCAAAATCCGGGAGAGGATTTATCCTCCATCGCAAGTCGCGATCAAACATCGAGGTGCAGATGAAACTCGAATGAGTTTTAGCTTAAGTTTGGAAGTAAATCCGAAGACTTAAGTGGCAGAGCCAACTCAACGTGGGAGTGGTAGGAGGAAACCTTCTTCTTCCAGTGGAAAGGAAGATCTGGCGTCATGGGGCAGAGCTCAGGGTTACCACCCAGGTGGGTGGGTGGGAGGAGCCAGCTTGAAGACGTTTCTGACCAATCTAAAAGGGAAAGGCAACTACCAGAAAGTGTGGACAGAACATCATACCCACCACCCTAGAAGAGAAGTCTGCCCTTTTTTTTTTTTTTTTAAATTTGTTTTTCACCCTAGCCATAGCTTCACCCCTGGACCAACCCCAACACCTAGGCACGCTCCGAACGCAGGATATCAACCCCACAAGTTCACCCCCTTGCAGTGGAGCCATCCCAAGGGACAGTTCTGTACTATGTCGTTCCCACGGCAGAGACATGCTAGGGTCAGGGGACCACCGATCCAGGAGGTCCTAATGCTTGTCTCCCCGGACTTCCCAGTATGTTCCAGACTCCAGCCAATGTCCTCCCGTCCCTAGTCATGGTGCTCTAACTATACTGCCATCCAACATCACTGGGTGGCAGTAGTACAGCAGGTACAGCAACCCTCCCTCCCAGAGAAGGAAAGCAGACTTAGGTGCTCAATCCTCCTCCTCGGCCGCGCTCTCCAGCTATCCAGGCCTGTTCCTGAACCCCGATCACTGGTTTCGCGAAGAGGCAGCTCTACTGCTGCAAGGGCAGGCCAGCAGAAGGTCTGCTCTTTGTGGAAGACACCAAGATTTGCAACAGGGTGGACACTCCAGAGACGTGTGTGGAAAGGATAGATAGAGATCTGAAAAAACTGATGGAGTGGTCAAGAGCATGGCAGCTGGGTTTTAATGCCAAAAAGTTTAAAAAAAAAAGCACTTGGAGCACAGAAACTCTAAGTACAAAATGGATGGAGTGGTACTGACAACAACCCAGCAGGAAAGAGATCGGGGTAGTCATATCACATTACCTAAAGGTGGCCAGACAGCGTGACAAGGCACTCAGGAGAGCCAGTGGGATGCTGGGGTGCATAGGAAGAGGTATCACCAGCAGAAAGTGGGAGGTGATGTTGCCCCTATATAGATCACTAATAAGATCCCACCTTGAGTACTGTGTCCAGTTCTGGAGGCCACATCTCAGAAAGCACATAGACAGAGTGGAGGCGGTCCAAAGGAGGGCAACCAAAATTGTGCAAGGTCTGCATCAACAACCCTATGAGAAGGGGCTAAAGGAGCTCCATATGCACACCCTGGAGGGGGGGGGGGTGGAATATGATCGAGACAGTACAGTTACGTAAGAACTTACAGTAAATACAGGTTACTAACTTGTAACAGGAGTTCTAGGAGTGGTATATGTTGTTCATCCACACTGTCTGGCAGGTTCCTTGCCGCTTTAAGATGGGCCGGAAAGTCTTCAAGCTGGCTCCTCCAACCCACCCAGGTGGTAAAACCCTCAACTCCGCCCCATGACACCAGATCTAGCCCACTAGAAGCCAGGTTGCGCATCGAAGCCGGGGAGGTTGGGTGGGTCATGTGGATGAACAACATATACCACTCCTAGAACTCCTGTTCCAGGTGAGTAACCTGTATTTCTAGGGACGTGGATATGTTGTTCAATCCATACTGTCTGGCAGACTCCTAGCAGTTCTCCGGAAGAAGGGACAAGGCGGCACCCCTACTTGGGAAATAAGGACTGGAGAACTGAGGTCCCAAAACCAGCATCCTGGTGTGACTCTAGCTCAATGTGGTAATGGGAAATAAAGGTGTGTGCTGACTTCCAGGTAGCAGTCCTGCAGATTTCCTGGATAAGGACATCCCTAGAAGCAGCCTCCGAAGCAGCGGTATGGTGGGTAGAATGAGCTCTTATCCCTTTGGCTGGCTCCATGACTGCCAACCTATGCAGAGATCTATGCAGGAGGTGACCCATCTGTTTATCGTCTGCTTGGCTGCAGGTCTGCCAGGTGCAGCTTCAGTGTAGGTGACAAACAGCTGGCGAACCTCTCCCCGAACTTCAGCCGTCCGCTCTTCTAGAGTCCAAAGTATGGAGCTTATATTCGGCCTCTGAAGTGTGACTGGGGTAGAGTCAACACCTGGTTCAGGTGAAACTCAGACACCACTTTCGGAAAGACTTTCGGGTGGAGGCGAAGGATAACCTTGTCCCAGTGGAAGACCAGATAAGGAGACTTGATGGAAAGCACCTGGAGCTCTCCCATCCTTCTGGCTGACATAATAGCCACCAGAAGGCGGTCTCCCATGACAGGTGGGAGATATCACACCTGTGCATCAGTTAATGGTTGCCCATAGCTTACCACTACCAGCAGAAGATCCACAGGTGGAGGTTCCTCGCACGGAAGGGATATGTAGTCTAGGCCTTTGAAAGAGCATCAACCAGCTTCTCTGTGCCACCGCTTGCCGCCCACGCCCGGTAAGCAGAGATGGCTGCCAGGCGAACCTTAAGGGTCGTCGACCGAAGCCCTAGCTGAGAAAGGGACCACAGGTAGTCCAAAATGCTAGCCAATGGACAGGAAGAGGGATCCAACTCCTTGTCCTGACACCAAATGGAGAATCTCTTCCAATTGAAGGCATAGCATTTTCTGGTCGACTCCTTATGGGACGCCTCAACGAAATTGAGGACCTCGTCGTAAAGACCCAAGGCCTGGAACTCTAGCCGCTCAGGAACCAGGCCGTCAGGTGCAGGGATTGAAGGTCCAGATGGAGAACCTTCCCCTTGTTGACTGAGATCAGGTCCGGACGGGCTGGAAGCCGTCTCGGGAGCCTGGAGCTGAGGCCGAGGAGATGTGGGTACCAGAACTGGCAAGGCCAGTCTGGGGCTACCAGAATCACCTGTGCCTTGTCGATCAAGGGAAACAGAGGGAAGGCACAGAAGAGGCACAGGGTCCACGGCCTTGAGAAGGCATCCCCCTGCAGCAAGCCCTGCTGAGGGGGTGGGCATAAACAGCCTCAGCTTTATGTTCTCCCTGGAGGCGTACAGGTCCACCTGAGGGGTGCCCCAATGGGAGAACAGGTCTTGAACTATCTCCGGCAAGACAGACCACTCGTGAGATGTAGCGCCTATCTGGCTGAAATCATCGGCCAGACTGTTTGAGGCTCCTGCCACATGGATGGCTAGGAGATCTGCCTCCAGACTGATCATGAGACCAAATGTGGAGGGCTTCCTTACACAAAGGCAAGGAACGCATCCCACCCCGTTGGTTGAGATAGTACATGGTTGTGGTGTTGTCCATCTGGACCTGAACCACCTGACCCCGTACTAACGGATTGAAGGCGGTGAGGGCTAGTCGAACCGCTCAAAGCTCTAGCAGGCTGATGTGGCATCAAGACACCTGAGGGGTCCAGAGGCCGTGGGCCCGGAGCTCCCACAGATGGGCACCCCAACCCATCAAAGAGGCGTCGGTCGTGAGGATGACCGTCAGCTCGGGGCGGACAAACGGGATATCCTCCTGCAGATGAGTTGGGACAAGCCACCACTGCAGGCTGTCCCACATCTTCTGGGTCCCGGTTACTGGCTGGTCCAAAGGACCGGAGTGCTGTGACCATTGGCAGGCCAGCCCCTATTGCAGGGGACGCATATGCCAGCAGGCCCAATGGAACACGCTGGTGCGAGCTGCCATGAGCCCCAGAAGGCGCAGGAAGTCCTGGGCAGGGTGCAATTGCCCAACCAGAAATGACTGGGCAAAGGAGGAAAGGACCTCAGCCCTGTCCGCTGGAAGCCGGGCTCTGGCTCTAAGAGAGTCGAGCTCTGCCCCGATGAACTGAATCACCTGCGATGGCACGAGTTCCGATTTGGCCTCGTTGATCAGGAGGCCAATTTGAGAGCAGACCTGGAGGGCCAGATCTCTGGACCGCTACACCTCCAACCTGGAGGGGGCTGCTATCAGCCAGTCATCCAAGCAAGAGTACACATGGACTCCTCGGCGCCACAGGAATGCTGTCACCACTGCCATGCATTTGGTGAAGACCCTGGGAGCTGGAGAAGGCCGAAGGGCATAGCCCGGAACTCGTAAAGTGATCCCTCTGCTCTGAAGCAGAGGAATCGCTGATGAGATAGACGGATTGGGACGCGAAAGAACACGTCCTGGAGATCCAGAGAGCAGAACCACACACCTAGTTCCAAGGATAGTATGACCTGAGCCAGAGTGACCATCCTGAAGGTGCGCGGCCTTAGGAACTTGTTCAGGTCGTGTAGATCGAGAAAGGGGCACCAGCCCCCCGTCCGCTTTGGGACCAGGAAGTAACTGGACACAAACCCTGGGTTTGGAGGAGGATACGCCACCTCACTGATCACCTCCTTTTGGAGGAGCAGCGCTAGGTCGGCTTGATGAGCCAACAAAGAGGCTGCAGAACCGGTAGCCCCCTGAGGGACGATGGCTCGATAGGGAGGGGTCCGCTCGAATTCCAGAGGCAGACCCCTTCCCACCACTTCTAGCACCCAACGGTCCGTGGTGATAGCGGACCAGGCAGAAAGGAAGTGGTGGAGCCGTCCCCCCAAGAGGTGACCATGGGGAGGAGTGACGAGGTTGGGAGCGGCACCCCTCAACCCGTCACTGGGCAGGCTTTAAGGAAGGGCCGACCAAGGGGCCGCCTGGACCTTTCCCTCCAGGCTTCCTGCTGGAAGAAGCAGCAGACTTGGCCTTGGGGCACCAAGCATGAGCCCGCTGGCCCTTTAGCTGGTGCTGCTGGGCCGGACATGCCGCAGGGGCGAAAGGGCTTATGCTGCTTCTGGCGGCCTTTGTCCTTCTGGGCAGACATGACACAGAGTCCAAGGTGGCGCTGGACTTCTTGATCCTCTGGAGATGACCCTTCACCCCGGCATGAACAAGTCGGTGCCCAGGAAGGGAACGTCTGCCAGCTTGTGCTGGGTATCCGCCGTGAAGGTGGAGATCCGCAGCCAAGCTCTGCGGCGCATGGATACTGCAGCCGCTACTGACTGGGCACAAGAGTCTCCAATGTCCAAGGCAGTTTGGAGCTGCTTGGACACCGCCCATCCCCGATCCTGCTTGACCATCGTTTGAAGGTCAGCTGGGAGAGGAGGAAGCACCTCATTCAGGGAACCCATAAGGGTGTGTGAAAAATATGCCATCAGCAAGGCCGAGCTAGCCTGTCGAAGACCTAGGGAGGAGGCAGTGTAACTTTGCGCCAGTGTAGTCCAGCTTTTGGACTCCTTGTCAGGGCTTTTCAACATCCCTAGCATTTCTGGAGCGCGGAAGACGCCATTGGTTACCAACCCTTCAGCCGAGGGTGCTCGAAAAACTGGAGAGGAAGCGGTGGGGACTGCGTGTTGCGAGCCATCCTGGCCAAGGCGCAGGACAGGATGCAGACTGCTGCCACAACTCCAAGGCCGGGCCAACAATGGACTCACCAGGAGAGGCCTCTTAGGGGAATCCCCTTGGTCCAGAATCTCGGTAAGGAGATATCTGGCCCATTTCTGTACAGGTTCGAGCTGCATCCCAGTGAACTCTGAGATGAGCCAAAGAATTCCCAGGAACGAGGATGGGCTCTCGTCCACAGACAGACCCCGGAAGATTCCAGGTCGAGGGGCCTGGAATGCAAGGAGGAGTTGTCGGACTCAGAGGAGTCTGCGAATAGCTGCCAAGTGCCTGAGCCACCCTCCACTTGCCGAGGCCGATCGGGGGTGAGGGTGACCAAAACCTGTGGGGCAAGCCCTGACCCAACCCAGAATCCTTTGTCGGGGCCCCAGTCTTTGGTTGTGGGGGTGGTGGTTCCACCACAATGGGTGGAGCAGCCGGTTTTGGATGAGCAATCGGTACTGCAGTTGGCTCCTCGACTAAGGAGCCGATGACGAGAGGTTGCCTCGGTCGTTTGGGTGACAGCCACTTAATGGCCAGTGAAGGCGACAGAATCGGCTTATTGCCAGCCAGTAAGAGCTGCTGCCACATCATGTCCTCATAGTGCCGGCACAACTTGCGCCGGAGTCCATCCTCCGAAGAGGACGATGAGGATGAGCAGTGATGCCGCTTTCTGTGATGCTGGGACTGCTGATGTCGGTGGGACCTACCTGACACAAAGGAGGACCGAGACAGTCGGGTCACCCATGGTGGGTCAAAGAGAGGGCGGGGGAAACCTGCTCACCCCCTGGTGGACTTCGGCAGGAGGCATGGGCAAGTCCTCGGTAACCACCGGGGTACCAATGAAGAAGGGTTGTTGGTTTTCCAGTTGACAACCCATCCAACAGGTCGAGAAAAATCTCGATCGCGATCGACGGGTGTCTCGCCGCTAACCTGACGGGACACCGTGACGCCAGCGCCTTTGCCACAACTCGATCAAGTCGAAGCCAACGCCCGAACGGTAGATCTCCCACTCTACGAACGCTGATGGTGGGACTACCTTCGGTTCCTTTTCCTTCCGACTCCACCACATGAGTACCTGAGGCCCTTCTCCTTGGTGGAGAGGGACTGACAAAGCTCCTTAAAAGAAGCAGTGTAGGAGGCCCAAGGAGAGCAGGATAAACACCAACACTGAGGAAGCGAGAAGACGGCCTGGCGCCGCCTCCTCTGAGGGCGATTGACTGCTCCAGCTGCTCCGCGGAGCCTGCAGCAGCAGGTACCGCGTAATGGGCCTCCTTCGACTTTACTGGCAGAAACCATTTCTCGGGGCGCCCCAGCTGAAGTCGGGCAGCGCAGTCTTCTAGAACTGAAAGCACAAAAGACCTGCAGAGATCGCAGGCCTGCGGATCATGGGCAAGCCCCAGGCAGTAATCGTACATGGCGTATGGGTCGGTCCAAGATATCTTCTGCCTGCAAGGGTACCGACAGAAGCTGGGAGTAGATTTTGAATCCATCGCAGCCGCGTGGGAAGTAAAAGACTTAAGTCTTGTAAACTTTAAAACAATTTTCAGAAAAAACGAAGGATTAGGATCCAGGCCTACAAACACAGAGTGCTACTGGAGAAAACCTGAGCTTCCAAGCAGTAAGGAAGATCTGCGTCATGGGGCGGAGCCGAGGGTTTTACCACCTGGGTGGGTGGGAGGAGCCAGCTTGAAGACTTTCCAGCCCATCTTAAAGCGGCAAGGAACCTGATAGGACAGTGTGGACTGAACAACATATCCACGTCCCTAGAACAGTAGATCTTCGAGAGAGCCTCTTGCAATAGGTATTCACATACAGGACTAACCCGCCAGGTGTCAGGACCCCACAGAAAAATTTCTAGCTAGCAGTCTCTGGTGGGGGACCACCCCCAAGTCAGGTGACCGGCGTCATAAGACATCGGTATAAAGGGGCAGTCCCTCACACCCGCCGTCCAGTTCTTTCTCACCAAAGGCCAAAAGAGGCAAGACGAGAGAGAGGGGAGGATATTTCCTCCCATGGAAATGGAGCAAAAATGATTAAGGGGACGGAGGGCAGGAAGGCAAGAAAAAATTACTCACCTTAGTAATGATGTTTCTTCTAATGGAGTCTTGCTGTATTCTGACTATTGCAGTTAGTTCCAGCACTTGAACTGCCCCAGAGAATGGACGGTTAAATTTCTATGCAAGGCACAGAACGCTGAGTTCGAGTTCGGTTGAAAGACTCTGTCTGTAGTACTCTGAAACCAAACCATCAGATTCTTACGAGCTATAACTCACTGACCTATCTATGTGGAAATTGTAAAGTTTCTACAAGCCAATGAGCAACAGCCAAGTTTTTAGATTCCCAAAAAAAGACTCAAGTCAGAAAACCCAAAACCCAGGTATTAAAGAATAAAAATTATTAATTAATAACACAAAGCAAACAAATCAAAGAAAGTGCGCTGAAGACACCCCTGAGGTGCAACACTGCACTGGCCCACCCACTTCCCAAAAACCAGGTTCTGAGAGGGGAGGAAGGGAGGGAGGTCAGAATACAGCAAGACTCCATTAGAAGAAACATAATTACTAAGGTGAGTATTTTTTTCAAACAACATGAAGTCTTGTTGTACTCTGACTATTGCAGAGATCATCAGCAGTACCTCCATGGAGGAGGGACAGAACCTACTTTGGGAATAGGCTCTGAAGTACTGCTGTGCCAAACCGAGCATCATTCCTAGCCTGGATATCCAGAGAGTAATGCTTGGTAAAGGTATGGACTGTTTTCCAGGTGGCTGCTTGACAGATTTCTAACAAAGGAATATCCCTGGGAGCAGCCAGGGAAGCAACTGTACCTCTAGTGGAATGAGCCCTCAGGCCTGAGGGTGGAATCTTCCCTAGTTTCTCATAGCAGAATTGTATACAGGATACAATCCACCTGGCAATGGTTCTCTTGGTGGCAGGTTTGCCCTTACCTGCTTCCCCATAAGTGAGGAACAACTGGAGGAAGTCAAACTTGTGACCCTTTTGCGCTCTATGTAGTAACTAAGGGCTCTTTTAACATCCAAACTGTGTAACCTCCTCTCTCCTGAGGAAGAGTGATCAGTGAAGCACACAGGAAGAGGCAGACTGGTTTAGATGGAACCAAACCACTTTGGGTAAGAACTCCCATTGATTCTGAGAACCACCTTTATCTCTATGGAATGTAATAAAGTCAGGCTCTACTGACAGAGCTTGCAATTCACTGATACGTCCTGGCAGAGGTAGCAGCTACCAAAAGAAAAATTACTCACCTTAGTAATGTTGTTTCTTCTAATGGAGTCTTGCTATATCATGACAATTGCAGTTTGTCCCACCATTAGAACTGTTCGGAGGTGAAAGAGTTAACTCCCATTCTAAGAATGGAACTTAGAGCACGAGCTCAGTTAGAGAAGCTCTGTCTGCTATTTCAAACCCAAACTGTCAGATCTTTATGAGCAAAAACTCACTAAGGTCTGTGTGGAAGCTGTAACCTACACTCAGCCAACTGGCTACCTAAATATTAACATCTATTGCTGGTCCCAACACAAAGACTCAAGTCAGGGACCAGAAGTAATAATATAATATAAAATAAAAACACCACACCCAAAAAACACCAAGAAGGGGTGGAAAACATATAATGGGCATAACTAGTGCCCACACTAGGCTGCCCACCCCATACCCAAGTAGAAGTTCTGAGAGGGGCAGGCTGGGGGGGAGGTCATAATATAGCAAGACTCCATTAGAAGAAACAACATTACTAAGGTGAGTAATTTTTTCTTCAAACAACATGAAGTCTGGCTATATTATGACAATTGTAGACTACACAGCAGTACCTCCATGGAGGAGGGACAGAACCTACTTAGGGAATAGGCTCTGAAGCACAGCTGTGCCAAACCGAGCATCTCTCCTGGCCTGGACATCCAGGGAGTAATGCTTGGTGAAAGCGTGTACCGTTTTCCAGGTAGCAGCTTGACATATCTCTAAGATAGGGATGTCTCTGGCAGCAGCTAGAGACGTGGCTGTACCTCTGGTAGAATGAGCCCTCAGGCCAGAGGGGAACCTCCCAGTTTCTGATAACAAATTGGATACAAGAGACAATCCACCTGGCAATTGATCTCTTAGTGGCAGGTCTCCTTTTCGACCTCACCGTAAGTGAGAAAAAGTTGGAGGGATTCAACCTGTGACCCTTAGTGCGCTCTATATAGTAAATTAGGGCCCTTAACATCTAAACTGTGCAATCTCCTCTCACCAGAGGAAGAATGTTCAGTGAAAAACACTGGAAGGGAGATAGATTGGTTAAGATGGAAATCTGAAACCACCTTAGGCAAAACTTCCTGTTAGTCCTGAGGACTACCTTATCCCTGTGGAAAGAAATAAAGTCAGTTTCTACTGACAAGGCTTGCAACTCACTTATGCGCCTGGCAGAAGTGATAGCCACTAGGAAAACAGTTTTCCAAGTTATACTTAAGCCTGCAGAAGACAGAGGTTCAGAAAGTGGGCTGCATTAACTGGGCAATGCAAACATTAAGGTCCCAGGCAGGGGCAGGATCCCTAAAAGGTGGATTAGTATGAAGTAATCCCTTAAAAAACTTGGAAAATACAGGGTGAGCGGAAAGAGAGGAGGGCTTTCCTGCTGAAACAAAAGCAGAGACAGCTGCCAAATGTGCTTTCAGGGTAGCTGGTCTCAGGCCCAAAGAATTAAGATGGACCATATAGTCCAAAACAATGGGCAAATCAGCAGATTCCGGGGAAATATGTTTCCCAGCACACCAAATGGAAAACCTTTTCCACTTAGAATTATAAGTAGCCCTAGTGGAAGGCTTCCTAGAAGCCTTTAGGATTGCAAGAACACCCTGAGAAAGGTGTAGGTCAGCAAATTCTAACTCCTCAAGAGCCAGGCCTTGAGGTTGAGGGATTTGAGGTTCGGATACCAAACTCTCTCCTGGGTACAGGTTAACAGGTTGTGATTCCTGGGGAGACACAGGGGAAGATGGACTGTTAGGGACAGAAAGAGTGGGTACCAGGGCTGCCTGGCCCAATCTGGGGCAATCAGAATCACCCTGCAAGGCTGGGATCTGATTTTGACTAGCACCTTGAATAGGAGGAAGGGGAAGGCATAAAGAAACTTCCCTTCCCAATCTAGGAGAAAGGCATCCAGGGGACTGAGCCCAACACTGGGGCCTGCAACAGAAAAGCGGAAGTTGGTGATTGTCTGGGGCTGCAAAAAGATCTATCTGAGGGGTGCCCCATCTGGCAAAAACTATCCCCAGTACTTGAGGATCCAGAGACCATTCGTGATAGCCCTGGGAAATCCTGCTGAGAGTATCTGCTAGGACATTGTCCTTTCCTGGAAGATGAACTGCTATGAGGGAAGTGTTCAGGGAATAGGCCAGAGACCACAACTTCATTGCCTCGGTGCACAAGGTCAAGACCGAGTGCCCCCCTGCTTGTTGATGTACCATTGTTGTGGTGTTGTCTGTTCTGACTTGTACCACTTTGTTCTGAATAGACGAGAAAAACACTTGAAGTGCTAAAAAGACAGCTCTGAGTTCCAGCAAATTGATGTGGAGCAGAGATTCCTGGGGGACCACACTCCCTGAGGGAGAGGTTCGATGTGGGCTCCCCCACCCAGGAGGGAAGCATCTGTAGTGAGGTCAAAGAGTGAGACAGAGGAATGAAGGGGACCTCAGTCTTAAATTGCTCTGATCCTGCCACCACTGGAGGGCCTGGATCAGGATTGGCCACTGGGACCAACTTGGAAAGGGGGTCTCTTTTCTGAGACCAAAAGGCTCTCAAGTGAAACTGAATGTCCCTCATCTGAAATCTTGCTCCTGCACTACAGCTGTGGACGAGCCATGTGCCCCAGGAGCTAAAAGTGTCTTGCTGGTCGAGAGACCTGCAGAGTGAGAGGAGGCCAGAGCCACCAAGTTCTCTTACCTCTCTAAGGGTAGGAAGGCTCTGGCCTGCTTTGTGTCCAATTCTGCACCTATGAAGGTGAGCACCTGAACTGGTTCCAGAACTGACTTTGGAAGATTTAGCAAGAAGCCCAGGGAGGTGAGCAGCTGCTGGGTAACTTGCAGGTGAGATTTTACCTGTTCTGGGGACTGGCCTACAATGAGCCAGTCATTCAGATAGGGAAAAACAACAATCCTTTGCCTCCTTAAATGAGCAACTGCTACTGCCAGACATTTTGTGAATACCCTTGGGGCAGAGGTGAGGCCGAAGGGCATTGCTCTGAACTGGTAGTGACCTGAGGGCAGTTCGAATCTGAGGTACTTTCGGTGGGAGCTTCTGATTAGGACGTGAAAATAGGCATCCTTGAGGTCCAGGGAGGCTAGCCAGTCCCCTGGCCTTAGAGAGGGTAAAATCATTGCCAGAGTTACCATTCTGAACTTTGGTTTCAAAAGGTGTTTGTTCAGATATCTGAGGTCTAAAATGGGCCGCCATTCTCCTGTCTTTTTTGGGGTAAGGAAATATCTGGAGTACAGACCCTTGCCCTGGTGTAGGGGAGAAACCCTTTCTACAGCTCTGAGAGCCAGGAGGGTTGAGACTTCTGTTTCTAGAGCAAAGGTCTCTAAAGAGTTTGCAGGTGGGAAAGATCTGATTCTCATCTTTGGGAACTTTGAAGCTGAGAACCAGACCCTGGCTTACTACTTCCAGGACCCACTTGTCTGAAGTTAGAGACACCCAGTTCTGAATGAAATAAGCTAACCTGCTCCCTACGGGTAAAGGAGAATCGCCCTGGGCACCCCATCAGGGTGTCTGTTTGGCAGGTGCTTTAGGCTGAGAGGTGGGAGCAGGCCTGCCACACCCGCCTGCCTCTGCCTCCTGAAGGCCCCTCTGAGCATAAGCAGAGGAGGCCTGGGTTTGGTAAAAGGCCTGTGAAAAGGCTCTACCCTACCCCTGGGGTCTGCCTCTGAGGTGGCTTGCCGCTCCTTGGCTTGGGCACTCTTATAGGTAGTCCTATATTCATCCATTTTCTTCATATAATTCTCTGTCTGCTCCCCAAACAGAGAATTTCCCACAGGAAAATCCATAGCCTTAGTCTGGGTATCCTGTGACAAGCTAGTACACCTGAGCCAGGCCAACCTACGAAAAGCTACAGATGTAGCCATGACTCTAGAGGATACATCATTAAAATCCACAGCAGCATGAAACTGCACCTGGATGCCTCAATGCCATCAGCAGCCACCTGTTCCAGCTCATTAGCAAGCTGCCAGAGGCCTGTTTGGCCAAAGCCATGACAGTGTCCCATCTAGATTTTTGATACCTTGCCATAAGCCAAGTAATTTGCTTGCCTGAGTCCCAAGGACGCTGCCATGTATTGTTTTTTAGCCATGGCATCAATCTTCCTGGAATCCTTTGTCAGGAGGATGTGAAGCCAGGGAATATTAGCTTTATCACAGGCTGCAGCCTGAACCACCTCAACATGACTGCATTGCTGTGAAAGGAATTCTGTGTCAGGGACCTGACAGTGTGTACCTCCTGTCCATCTTTTTATCCACAGGAGGCACAGAATTAGGAGTTTTAAAATTTTTATTGTTTGTTTCTAAATGATTTATGCAAAGGAATAGACAATCTCCTAGACTCTGGTATATCCATCATTTCTACAAAATCAGGTTCCTCTTGCTCATCCACAGCTTCCTCCAATGGGAGCTGGAGGGTTTCAGCAACTTTTGTAAAACATAAAGTGAGAGGGGACTCAGAAAGCATAGGGAGATTCTAAAGGTCTGTCTGAGGAGATGTCCGGTTCAATGGGCACACCCAGACCCTCCAAGTCACATTCATACTGTTCATAATCATCCTCCCCCTCCTCTGGTTCATAAAACTCTCAACATCATATTCCTGAACCGGTGGAACCGACAGAGCCGACCTTTTACCAGACAGTGGCAGTTCGACGGAACCGGAGAAAGTGACTGGACAATCTGAATACTCTTGCTATCTCTGCAGCAGTTGGAGAAGGAATTTTGGGCTCCACACCTGCTGATTTTCTTGTTTTCTTTACTGGAACTGGCTCATCCGGAGCCAGCTTTGCGTTGCTCGAGGAAGTCTCGCCCTGGTCAGAGGGTATTTCCTCCGGTTCGGTTGGCACCGAACCGGCTGGCCATCCGGTCAGCGGACTTTTGGCCTCGCTCCTGCGAGCCTGCCAACTCTCTTATCCAGGTGGCTGCAGGGAAATTTTACAAATCTGGCAGTCTGAATTGAGGTGGTCAAACCCAGACAATATACACATTGGTGTGTGGGTCAGCCTTGGCAAAGACTTCCCCACAAGCATCACAGTGTTGAAACCCAGTGGGCCCGGTTTTTCTTTTGGGTTTCTCAGACATAATGCCAGCCTAACCAAAAACTTGCCCTTTTTACGGCAGTGCCAGGCAAGACACCCTTATCGGTTCCTAACCGTGTCACGGGTCTTGGAAAAAACCGTAATAATTCCGTTTTTTTTAGAACCGATAAGAACCGGGAACCGCACTCTAAAACCTCTAATTTTGTAACTTCAAGTTTTAAAGCAAGCTGATCGGTTCAAAACCGAACCGATAACATTTACAAGTTCCACACAGAAATTAAACTGAAATTACTTACGATACCACAGACAGAGCTTGAACCGATCGGTTTTGCGGTTAAAATAATAATATTCTCGGTTGATTTGAACCGAGAAAACACTGTTTAAACAGAAATGAACTGAGCAGTAGGAGAAATCTCCGGAGCGACTGTTCAGTGAGGCGGAGTAAAGAATCTGACAGTTTGGGTTTGAAATAACCCAGACAGAGCTTCTCTAACCGAGCTCGTGCTCTAAGTTCCATTCTTAGAATGGGAGTTAACTCTTTCACCTCCAGAGCAGTTCTAATGGTGGGACAAACTGCAATTGTCATAATATAGCAAGACTTCATGTTGTTTGAAACACAGTTTTCCAAGTCAAGTACTTAAGCTATGCTGAGGACATAAGCTCAAAAGGGGGTTGCATAAGCTGGGCAATGCAAACATTCAAATCCCAGGCAGGAGCAGGATCCTTAAAGGTGGGATTGGTAAGAAGCAATCCTCTAAAAATTTATAGAATACATGGTAAGATGACAGTGAAGAAGGCTTTCCCACTGACAGAAAAGCAGAAACAGCTGACAAATGCACTCAGAGTGGCTAGTCTGAGGCCTAGACCATTAAGATGAACCATATAATCCAGGACTGTAGACAAACCAGTAGTGTCTGGGGATATGCTTCTCCTGGAACACCAAATGCTGAACCTCTTTCATTTGGAGTTATAAGTTTTCCTGGCAGCAGGTTTATAAGAAGCTTTGAGAATATCCAGTACCCTTTGGGACAGGAGCAAGTCTGCATACTCTAACTCTTCAAGAGCCATGCCTTGAGATTGAGTGACCGAAGATTGTGGTACCAAATCCTCCCCTGAGAGGAGGTTAACAGGTTGTAATTCCTGGGAAGAGACAGGGGACGGTGGACTGCTAGGGACAGCAACAGGGGGTACCAAGGCTGCCTGCCCAGTCCGGAGCAATAAGAATCACTTTGCAAGGCTGTGACCTTATCTTGACCAGAACTTTGAAGAGTAGAGGAAAAGGAGGGAGGGCATAAAAATTTTCCCTTCCCAGTTCAGAATCAGAGCATCTAAAGGGACTGAGCCCAAGACTGTGGGGTCTGCAACAAAACGGGAAGTTGGTGACTGTCTGGGGCTGCAAAAAGATCTATCTCTGGAAGTCTGGGGCTGCAAAAAGATCCATCTCTGGAGTGCCCCACCTTGAAAAAATCACCTTCAACACCAGAGGGTCCAGGGACCATTCGTGATGGCCCTGGGAGATCCTGCTCAGTGCATCTGCTAGGACATTGTCCTTCCCTGGAAGGTGAACTGCTATCAGAGTGGTCTTCAGGAATAAGCTAGAGACCACAAGTTCATGGCCTCCGTGCACAAGGCCGTGGACCGAGTACCTCCCTGCTTGTTGATGTACCACATGGTGGTGGTGTCGTCCGTCCTGACCTGAACCACCTTGTTCTGCACTGAGAGAGAGAGAAAGCTTGTAGGGCCAGAAAGACTGCCCTGAGCTCCAGGAGATTGATATGAAGTAGGGATTCCTGGGGGACCACAGTCCCTGGGTTGTGAGAGCCCCCAGATGGGCACCCCACCCCAATAGGGAAGCAGCAGTGGTAAGGACCACAGAGTGAAACTGAGTGACAAATGGAACTCCTTGTCTTAAGTTGTCCAGGTCCTGCCACCATTGGAGGGCCTGGATCAGAGTCTGAGTAACTGGGACTAGTTCGGTAAGAGGATCTTTCCTTCGGGACCAAAAGGCTCTCAGATGGAACTGAATGTCCCTCATCTGAAACCTGGCCCCGTGCACCACAGCTGTGGAAGCTGCCATGTGGCCCAAAAGCTGAAGGAAGTGCCTTGCTGGACGAGAAACCAGAAGGCGGAAGGAGGAAGCCAGCTTTGTAATGGCTTTTGCCCTTTCCCGAGGAAGGAAAGCTCTTGCTTTGACTGTATCCAGATCTGCTCCTCTGAAAGTAAGAAGCTGCACAGGCTCGAGAACTGACTTGGGAAGGTTGAGAAGAAATCCCAGGGAAATGAGCACTTGTTGGGTCACGTGTAGGTCTGACTTGACTTGGTCTGAGGACTGACCCACAATGAGCCAGTCATCCAGATATGGAAAGATGGAAATCCTTTTTCTTCTTAGAAAAGCCACTACTACTGCAAGGCACTTTGTGAACACCCTTGGAGCCGATGTTAGACCAAAGGGCATTGCTTTGAACTGATAATGGCCTGAGGGCAATTTGAACCCGAGATACTTTCTGTGGGAGCACCTAATGGGAATGTGAAAGTAGGCATCGCTGAGGTCCAGGAAGGTTAGCCAGTCCCCTGGCCTTAGAGAGGGAAGAATTGTTCCCAGAGTCACCATTCTGAATTTTGGTTTTAAAAGACGTTTGTTCAGGTATCTTAAGTCTAGGATGGGTCGCCACTCCTCTGTCTTTTTTGGGGTAAGGAAGTACCTGGAGTACAGGCCTTTGCCCCTGTGCAGGGTAGGAACTCTCTCTATAGCCTTTAAGGCCAGCAGAGACGAAATTTCTGCCTCCAGGGCAAGGGTTTCTGAGGTTTTTGCAGGTGGAAAGGATCTGGCTCTCATTTTTGGAAATATTTTGAAACTGAGAACCAGTCCCTGGCTTACTACTTCCAGGACCCACTTGCCTGTTGTAACAGATGTCCAGTCCTGGAGAAAGTAAGCCAGCCTGCCCCCTACTGGAATAGGAAAGTCGACCCGGGCAGACCCATCAGGGTGTCTGCTTGGCAGGGGCTTTAGGCTGAGGGGTGGATGCAAGCCTGCTCATCCCCCTTCTGCCTCTCCCTCTGAAGAACCCATCTGTGAAAAGGAAGAAAAGGCCTGTGCTTGGTAGAAAGGCCTGTGAAAAGGCCTGCCCCTGACCCTAGCCTGCTGCCTTTGAGGAGTTGCCTGCCTCTCCTTGGCCTATGCACTCCTATAAGTGGTCCTGCAGTCATCCATTTTCTTCATGTAATTCTCTGTCTGCTCCCCAAACAGAGAATTACCTTCCACAGGGAAATCCATGGCCTCAGCCTGGGTGTCCTGTGAGAGGCTAGTACATCTGAGCCAAGCTATCCTCCGAAGAGCCACAGATGTAGCCATGACTCTTGATGTAACATCACTGCAGTCCACAGCAGCATGAAATTGTATCTTTGATGCCTCAGTCCCATCAGCAGCCACCTCCTCCAGCTCTTTGGCCAGCTGGGGGGAAGACTGCTTAGCCAGTGTCAGTACAGTGTCCCACCTGGACTTCTGGTACCTGGCTGCATAGGCCATATAGTTAGCCTGCCCGAGTCCCAAGGAAGATGCCATGTACTGTTTCTTTGCCATGGCATCCATCTTCCTAGAGTCTTTGTCTGGGGGGTGTGAAGCCAAAGGAATGTTTGCCTTTTCACAGGCTGCAGCCTGCATGACCCCAACATGGGTGCATTGCTGGTATAACAACTCTGTATCTGAGCCTGACAAGGTATACCTCTTGTCCATCCTTCTGTCAACAGGAGGTACAGAATTAGGAGACTTAAGAATTTTTTGTGTCCGTTTCCCAAAGGATTTATGAAGGGGAATAGACAGTTTCCCGGACTCTGGGATGTCCATCATTTCGACAAAGTCCGGCTCCTCTTGATCCTCCACCACCTCCTCCATAGGAAGCTGGAGGGTTTCAGACACCTTTCTGTAAAACAGATAGTGGGAAGGGGACTCGGAGAGCCTAGGAGGGGAAATACCAGAAGGTCTGTCTTGGGAGATGTCCGGTTCCACAGGCACATCCAGACTTTCCTCATCACCATCATCCTCAAACTCCCCCTCCTCATCACATTCCGGTTCATAAAAATCTTCCAGGGTATAATCTTGAACCGGAGGAACCGACCGAACCGAGCCCCTGTCAGAAGGCGCTGGATCGGTCGGAACCGGACAAAGCGATTCAACAATCCGAATCGCTCTGGCTATTTCTTCGGCGGTCAGAACATGAACCTCTGGATTCAAACTGGTCGTTTTTTCTTTGCGTTTTCTTTTTGTAGAAACCGAGCCCTCAGGATCAGCTCTCTGCCCGGTTAGCATCGCCTGGTCAGGTGGCACTCCTTCGGTTCAGTGGGACCGAACTGGCCTTGCCTGCCGGCAGTTTCTCGGTTCTTATCCCAAGTCTACCCAACCTCTTTCCCAGGGTAGACTTAGGAAATGTCACAAATGTGGCAGTCTGAATTGAGGTGGTCAACCCCAGACAGTAAACACAGGTGGTGTGTGGGGATCAGCCTGCAAGAGACTTCCCCACACTCGCTACAGTGTTGAAACAGTGGGCCCGTTTTTTTTCTTGGGTTTCTCAGACATAGCGAACCTAACCAAACTTATCCTTTATATGGCAACTGCCAAGCAAGACTCCCTTATCGGTTTCTAACCGTGTTTCGGGTATTGGAAAAAAAAAAAAACACCAAAACTACATTTTTTTTTTTTAAACCGATAAGGACCGCTCACAAAAAGATAGTGCACAAAAATAAAGCAGAGGATCGGTTCAGCCGAAACAATCGAAAAAACAACTGTTTACAATTTCCACAAGAGACAGAAGCACTACGCAAGTACTTACAGTACAGCAGACAGAGCAAACCAACAATGTGGAAAATAATTCGGATTTTTAACAGACAACTTTACCGACTTTTGAACCAAGCAGAGGAGAAATCTCCGGAGTGACTGTTCAGTGAGGTGGAGTAAAGAATCTAATGGTTAGGTTTCAAAGTACTGCAGACAAAGTCTTTCAACCGAGCTCGAGCTCAACATTCTATGCCTTGCATAGAAATTTAACCCTCTACTCTCCGGGGCAGTTCAAATGCTGGAGCTAACTGCAATAGTCAGAATACAGCAAGACTTCATGTTGTTTGAATACCTACTGCAAGAGCCTCTCCTGAAGATCTACTGTTACGGTAAGTTCTTACGTAACTGTGCTACCTTACTTCGAGAGGGCTCTTGCAGTAGGTATTCACATATAGTACTGAGTCCCAAGCAGTCTGGAACAAGGAAGAGTACTCAGGAAGAGGATTGTAATCCATAGCATGGAACCTCAGGCTGAACGGGTCTCATGAAAGGAGACCTTGTAGAACAGCCAACCCGAAGCTTGCTCGATGGTGAGAGGCAATGTCCAAACTGTAGTGTTTCGTAAAGGTATGGACTGAAGTCCAAGTTGCAGCTGCACAGATGTCTGCCGCCAACACATTCTTAAAATAAACTGCAGAGGAAGCTACTCCTCTGGTGGAATGACCTCTGACTTGACCAGGCAGGGTCTTGTTGTACGTGTCGTAACAGAAAGTGTTACAATGAGCCAACCATTTTGATATGCATTGCTTAGAGACAGCACTGCCTTCTCTTTTGTAAGCAAAAGAGACAAAAAGCTGATCAGTTTTCCTGAGATCCTTAGTCCGAGTGGTCTCAGTATTCTGTGAACATCCAAAGTATGCAAGAGGTACTCCCCTTGATTGGAGCGTTGCAAAAAAGCGGGTAACTCAATGGATTGATTCAGCGTAGATTCAGCCACCACCTTAGGGACAAACTTAGGGTTGGTGCGTAAAGCCACATGTTCCTTGTGAAAAATCAGGTACAGGACTTTGCACATCAAGGCCTGAAGCTCGGAAATGTGCCGAGCAGAAGTAATGGCCACTAGGAGGAGTGTCTTCCAGGAAAGGAACTTTAAATCAGCTGTAGCTGCCGGCTCGAAGGGAGGCAAGGTAAGCTTCTCCAGAATAAAATCCAAGTCCCAAGGAGGGGCAGGAATGCGGATGGGGGGCTCAAATGGAAAACCCTCTGAGGAAGGTCTTGGAGACTTCCAACTGAGCAAGAGTCTTGTCTCCAAAGGGAATATGGTAGGCTGAAATAGCAGTCATGTGGACTTTTAACAAGAGAATGGCTGAGACAAAGATCGAAGAGGTGACACATAGTCCAGGACTTTACTGGCTGGGCACGAAAGGTTCAAAGTTCTTCGAATTGGCCCAAACAAAAAAGCGTTTCCACTTCATGGACCTGGTGGAAGGCTTTCTGGCCTCTACCAAGATGTCCGCTATGAGAGGAGAAACTCCGAAGTGGGCTTCAGCTACATCTGCAGGAGCCACACATGTAAATGAAGGGATTTGAGACCTGGATGAACAAGGGTCCCCTGATCCTGGGTGAACATTGTTGCGACAGAGGAAGAGGTTCCACTGAAAAATGTTGCAGAAGAGGGAACCAAACTTGCCTGGGCCAGAAGGGAGCAATGAGAATCATTCAAGCTCCCTTCGATCTGAGTTTGTTCAGGACCTTTGGAATTAAAAGAATGGGAGAGAAGGCATAAACGAATCTGTCCCCTCCAAATGAGAGGCAGAGCGTCCCAATTAAAATGTCTTTCCTGAGCGAAGCGAGCAGAAGGCAGGAAGTTTTGCATTTTGGGGACAAATGAAGAGGTCTATCGGAGGTGTCCCCCATCGCTGAAAGATGTCGTTTACGACTTGTTTGCAGGTAGCGGAGTTAAAACTTCTGCCAGTGCTAGCACTTCTCCACGGGGTGGTCTGGGCCCAGACAGAAGTGGCACAAGGAGTGGCCGTCCTCGTGTGGAAGTTGGGAACCACACAAGTCGCACTTGTTCTTATGCAATTTGGAGGGCGTCAAGGACGACATACACAGCGAATCGTTGAAAAAAAAATCGAAAGATAGTGGAAATAGGTCGAAAAGTTCAAAAACTTAGGGACCGATGAAAGACTGATGAGCGCTGTTCTACCGCAAGGAACTTTCACGAGCAGATGGAACAGGGCAGGAAAGAACTGAAAGGTGGGCGTGGGGGACCGCCCCTTTATACCGATGTCGTATGACGCCAGTCACCTAATGTGGGGGCAGTCCCCCGCCAGAGACTGCTAGCTAGAAATTTTTCCGTGGGTCCTGACGCCTGGCTGGTCAGTCCCATATGTGAATACCACTGCAAGAGCCTCTAAGTAAGATCCTTAATTACCTCATGGAGTAAATAAGGTACAGGTGGGGAATATTTTTCAGAATAAGTTTAAACTTGAACTGGACAAACCCCTGTTGGGATAGTTAATTACTAGGTGTCAGCGTGGCTCAGTTGGTAATACTCTGGATGGGTTCTCATCCCATACCAGGACTGGACTTGCATCGAAAATGCTGGAATCCGAGTGCAGTATTAAGGGGATGCTGTACTGCTGGGGTGTGCCGTCCTTTGGATGAGATGTTAAACTGAGGCCCCTTCTACCCATCCTGGTGTTGTCCTGGTGGGTGTCCAGGTGGAAGTAAAAGAACCCAGGGCACTCTTCGCAAAGAGTAGGGGCTATTCCCGGTGTCCTGGCCAACATTCCCCTTCCCATAAACCAGTTCATGCAATTGTCCAGGCTGTATCGGGGTGTTGATGTGCGATATGGCCGCCAATACACATTCAGTCACTTCACTACCAGTCTAGCATTGCTTGTAAAAGACTTTGGGATACACTGTGCATGAAAAGCTCTATATAAATGCTGATTCTTCTTAATTACAATAACCCCCACAATTCGTAGGGAAAGGTGGACTTGATGGGCCTAGTGCCTTCTTCTACCTTTACATAACTGAGTAATGCAGAGTAAAAGGTGCTCTAGAACAAGGGGACATGCTATGAAGCTGGAGGGGACAGATTCAGGAGAGATGTAATGAAGTACTTCTTCACAGAAAGAGTAGTGGATTCCTGGAACAGCCTTCCAGCAGAGGTAGTGGGGGGCAAAAACAGTAGTGGGTTTCAAAAATGGCTGGGCTAGGCACAAGGGTATTGTGGGGGTAAGGGGGGGGATAGGAGAAAGTACCCTAGATCAAGTAGGGTCTGCAGTAAAAATGAAGGTTAAAAAAAAAAATTGTGCAGACTAGGTGGGCCAAGTGACCCTTATCTGTCATCAGATTCCAGGTTTCTATGTTTCTGTGTTTCCTTCCATTCTGCTCTACTACCCAGAGTGACTGAGAATGGAGCCCTAGATGTTCTATTGTTTGAGGCACAGTGAGAAGTGAAAAAGAAGCCTTACTAAAGTGATATAAACAGAGCTGCAGTAGAGGGCTTATGAATATGGTAAACATCTACCTCAGGTTAGGAATTGTACAGTGAAATTAAAAAAATAAGGTAACTTTAGACTGTAAATAAAAAGTCAAGTTTGAAGCAATTCCTCTTTGTTGTTGCAATTGAGCAGGAAGGGTGGGGAGGGTGGAGAGTTTTGTTTAGTGCTGTCCCTTTGGCTGATTGTATCCATCTTCTCTTAAAACTAAGTATATTCATTCACAATAAAAAAAAAAAAACACTGCTCCTTGACAATATTATCTCTGCTCTTTAACTAGTGAATTGCACTGATCCTTGTAGCGATCTAGGTCTTTGGTTAACTGTCACAGAACCATCTTGGGGTGCCTTTCTTTTGCATCAATTGCAGTGATCTTTCCTGGGTGCTGCATGAGTTTCAGTACAAGATAATACAAGCCATGTGGCTCAGTGTGGCTATGCTTTTGTTTTTTTGTGCCTTTTGCTGTTAGCCGCAGTGGTGATCAAAGGGAGCGGACATCTGCCAACAAAACCCTGTTTCTACCTCTGGTAGTGGATCCAGGGTTGAGATGTGTTGAGAAATGGTCAGGACTTCACCAGAAAATCATCCCCAAAATAATAAATTGTTCAGAAAAGGTCCCTGCTGGCCAGGGAGTGCGTCTCAGCTGTAGGCAGAATAAACAGACTGAGGGATCATGGGAGTGGGTGATACACTGAAGATTCCTGAGTCTACTCACCCAGTTTCAGCTCAAAGGAGAATAGTCAGCAATAAGTTACCCACACCAAAGTGTGAGGCAGGAGTCAACAAATCCCATAGCCAGACGTCCCTGGCCACTAACTGACTGGCAGGGACAAGCATGCGTCAGGCAGCCGGTTGTCCCACAGACAACCAGTAAAAGTAAACGCATTATTATTTTTTTCAATTGCCTGCCTTTTCCTGGGTCTGCCACTAGGGTGATGCATGTCACATAAGCAGTGAAGTGAGTGGTACATGAGGCTGGAGCTAGAGTAAGAGTCGCGTCCATTGAAAGACAGAGCATGACCAGCAGTGCAATCCAGCCGGGTTTAAACTGTAATCGATGTACAATTACAGTAACTTATTTAAAAAACTGATGTTCCCTCTGTGCTACTCCGATTCCTACTGCTAGCTCCTCTCACCTGCTTTCACAACCGCTTCTGCACACTTCTACAAATGGAGGTTTTGCCAGTGTAATATTGCCTCAAATTTTTGTTGTTGTACAAGTGACTGTCAAGGTAAGAGAGAGGGACTAATTTCGGAGTACAGCGCACTTAATATATAAGACCATAAGTACACCGCATCTCCTCCCGCCTGCTTCTCTACCCGTTTCTGTAACAAGAGTAGCTTCCCTAAGTGAGCCGACACAGTAGTTTTGAAACTAGCTTTTGAAAATTGTTTAACTGTTTACCTTGTGAGCCAGAGGACTCATCATGAGCTAACTGCTACGAGCACTCATCCACACAGCAGCAGTCAGAGGGAGGATGCGGTGTCAATGATCGGTAATCGTTATGCAGGTACACTGAGAGCTGAGGGATTGGGGGGGGGGTCAGAATGGAAAGAGGTCTGAAGGAATTGGCAGTAGCAATCAGCAGGATTAATCAGGTCTCTGTCATGCAGCTGTCAATAAGGTTTCAACTGAGTAAGTTTGTATGGGGAGATTACAGCTGCCTGCAGCAAGGGAAATCTTATGAGCAGTGACTCCATGGAGATCAGAGGTGGGTGGGTGAACTGGGGTGAGCCAGTGAGGACAGGACAGACAGGGAAAATCACTGCACTAACGTGAAGACTGTGTGGTAATTAGGATCAGCATGTTACAGTCTCACAGTGGACATAAGGATTGGTCCTCAACTGCAGGACTACCAGTTCCAGCACTGGGACTACTAGTTTTAGTCTAGCCACTTGTCCATGGACAAGCACTTAATTAAGATATATGACCCCTGGTGTGAGGCTGGTCCATATTTGAGCTTTGTGTACACATTTTTTAATTACTGTTTACTGCACTGTGGTAGACTGTATCAGACTAATTCTGCTAATGTGAAGGCTAACATTTTCTGTAACTGCAAGTCCCAGAATCCCCAGCAGATAAGATCAGAGGATGGCTGCAGCTGTGGGAGATTCAACAGCCAGCAGTGCATGTCACAGGTTTTACAAACTCTGATCCGTTTGCTGGTACTGCTGTCCTCCCTGGGATAAGTACAGTCACAAAAGACTATACATAGTCCTGGAAGAACAGCTCATGAGTGCACAGAAGTAAACTGTGTGATTAGATGTGCTGTAACTTCAAACACTTTAGTGAAGATCACCAAATCTGGCAGCTGCTCAGCTCTAAAATACGGTGTACATGTTAATTTTCATCTCTCATGCAAATATGATAACCAAGTTTTAAGTTACCTAACCCCACAATTTAACCAGCAGAATTCTGCAAATTTTTATGAAAAATCTTAGAGTTTTGCAGTAGTATTTGAAAATGTGCACAGCTCCAGTGACAGGCAGTGTGTTGGTTCAAGCACACTTTAACCCTTCAATGCTGGTTTCTTCTTGTGCTTGCTCCCATCACTTCTAATGGTTGTGGGCATCAAAGGGAAGGGTTGAAGGGCACTGGGGGCAGGGTTAACTGCTCACCCTCATATTTCAATCATACAAAAAGTTCAAAAGTTATATATCTTAAAGTACTTAATCAAACTGTATTATAATCACAAAACATAATCTGAAAAGAAGTCTTAATTTAAGGGAAAAAAAAAAAGAATCTTGGTCATACAGCTCATTCAAACTGGACCTCAAAGTGGTATGTCAGGGTTTCACAGAGCCCCTTTAAACACTAGTTAAGCTGCATAAAGTTTACATATTGCTTTCCAACTGTTAGACCAGAATTCCAAACCAAACAGAATGGTTAAATTACAGCAGAAGCACAGAAATCCACTTTCATACATACAGTAAAATTCAACATTATGCAAGTTATATATGCAAAAGGACAAGGATTTATGTATCAATAGGAACTGTACCTGCTGTGCGAGTTTTTACTTATTGTCTTCTAGTATGGCTTTTTCTGAAATGGCACAGAATAAAAACATGAGCAATCAGCAAAACGTACTCAGGTTTTACTATAAAGAAGTACTTATTTATTTAAAAATATACTTGGCACTTACTTTGTTGTTGCTTTTCACTAGAAGAAAAACATGAAAAGAAAATTAGTAAGTTATCAAACTGCGTAAACTGTAAAGGCATATCTGCAAAACTGCTTAATTGATGGCACTGGTTAAACATCAGGAACCCGATATTCAAAAGGTTCCCTGGGTGCAAATCCAATTTTTCCCACGCAAACTGGGTTTTTATGCAGATGTGCAATTTTGAGAAGCCCGGTTAGCACGAGCAAACAGGGTTTGCGCCTGGGTAAGATTCAGAGGGCGGAGCACTGTAAATTAAGGGCAGAGACCTGAATATTGGGCGCAATCCAATATTCAGAGTATGTGCACCAAGAAGGTCATTTTGACAGGTTCCCGCGTGGCTTATTACACCTATTGGAAATCCTGACTTACTCTTGCACAACCCTAGCAGTTGGTGGAAGCTGTGCGGTGCTCCCCTGACCCCCAACACAGCAGTCCTGGTGTGCAGTGCCCCCCATGACTAGTGGTCCCTCTCCCCACCAATCGCCATCCCCATGCACTCTGTTAATGTTCCCTGGTGGCTAGTGGTCCCTCCCCTTGCTAATTACCATCCCTATGTACTCTGCTAAAGTTCCCTGGTGGCTAATGGTATCTCCCCAACCGATCACCCTCCCCATGTACTCTGTTAAAATTTTTCTGGTGGCTAGTGCCCCCCCCCCGCCGATTGCTGGCCCAATGCTTAATATAAAGCATTCCCTGGCATCCAGTGGTCCCTCCCACTACCCGATGTCAGCCCGATTCTACAAATAACTTTCCTACTTTCCCTGGTGTCCAGTGGTCCCTTCCCCCACTTGATGTATCACTACAATGTTCCCTGGGGTCCAGTGGTTCCCCCACCCCAATCCCCTGTCAATATCAGATACACCATTCCTTGGTGGTCTAGTGGTCCCACCTCCCTATCCTTGATCTGCCCATAAACAACAGAATCTCTCTCTCTCTCTCTGGTGTCTAGTGGACTCCCCTACCCGAGCAGATAGTGCCCCACCACCCCATTCTCCACATCATAAAACCAAGCCAGCAACAGGCCCAGCTCCATTCACCACACAGCCGGCTGTTAACCGAGTTGTCAATAGCCACATACTGTATCAGTATGTACTCATTGACAGCTGTCAGCAGCCGCCGTGGTGGTGAGTGTAGGCTGTGTCAGTCATCGGCTCAGGTTCAGGATGCGGACAGCGGGTGGTGGGGCACTACCTGCTGGGGTGCATGGGTGGGGGGTCCACTAGACACCAGGGAGAGATATTCTATTGTAGTTTAAGGGCAGATAGGGGAGGGATGGGGAACCACTAGACCAACAGAGAATGGTGTATATGTTATTGACAGGGGATCGGGATGAGGAGGAACCACTGGATCCCAGGGAACATTACAGTGATACATCAAGTGGGGGAAGGGACCACTGGACACCAGGGAAAGTTGTTTATAAGATTGTGCGGACATCGGGTGAGGGAACTAGTTCTA
Source organism: Neoceratodus forsteri (assembly GCA_016271365.2). Taxonomy (NCBI): domain Eukaryota; kingdom Metazoa; phylum Chordata; order Ceratodontiformes; family Ceratodontidae; genus Neoceratodus; species Neoceratodus forsteri. Next base: position 18,752,141 of record JADMNL010000030.1, on the reverse strand, counting down.
GACTGCTGAGGACCTAGGTAGAACTCAGGCAGACTGGACAGACCACTAGTCTTTTTTGTCTGTAAATGTCTGTGTCACTACCCTTCATACCACTATGGGCCTGGATGGGGCCCAGTCAAAATAAGATGCAGAGGTATACTTTAGTCATGAAAATGGATAACTGAGCGGGAGAAAACAATAGTTAGGCTTTTATTTTTCTTCCATCTAGCATCGTCTCAGTTAATCTCTATAAAGTGCTAGCTGCATCAAAAATAAAAGATATTTGTAGCTGTTATTAAGCCTCTCCTCTACCCCTATGTCTGTTCCAGGCTCTTCGACTCCTCTGGTACTAGTTCTAGTCAGGACTGAAACTTCTTAACTTGCAAAATGTATACTACAGCTAAACTATATGATTTCTCTACCTGCATTTACTACCCTCTTCCACCTTAGACTTCCTACCTATATCTTACTCCCCCTTACTCTTTCGAACCCTCTTCCATCCCTACCTCTATTAATTCTCAACCTGGCCCTCCTAATCATTCTCTCTTGCCTATCATTGTTCACTAACCATATTTATTGCTTCATACCAGTGTTATGTTTATAAACCCTACCTTGTATTGCTTGAACACTATGAATCAAATGTTCCTTAACTGTACACTACTTTACAATGATGTATCTTTCTATGTAATGCCTTTCGTAAACTATGTTTGCACTTTCTTAGTTTTAATCAATGATGCCTTATTATGGAATGTCTCCTTGACTGTGTACACGCTTCAGGTCCTCCTTGTGAATGAGCCTGCTCAATGGAGTCTTTCTGCAGTAAACCTGAAATGAAAATTACGCATCTACCGTAATTCTTGATCTTCTGTTGTATCTTCACCATTCATTACTGCTTGGGGTAGTGCGGGAGATGCACACCCGCCACGGAGATTTTTTTTTTTTTTTTTGAGTCGGCTCCAACGGGCGAACTCCCCGAGACACGTGACCAGGTTGGCGCGGAGGGGCGGTCACGTTAGGTGCCGAGACTCTCCTCCATTTCAGTTCTGCTAGCCAGAGAGGCAAAAACAAAGGGTCAAGAAAAAGGAGAGCGAGGCAAGAGAGCCGAGGGACAGAAAAGGAAAGGATATAAACTGAAAAGGAATAAGCTGGTGGAGGACAGAAAGAAGAGAGAGGATGCTTCACCTTAAGGACCAGAGGGCCTCTCTTTCAAGGGGCGCCTCCAAGGGAGGAACAGATAAAGAGAAAGAGAAAAGGAAGAAGAAGAAAGGGAAGAAAACAAGGGATGTAGAGAGGGGAGAACACTGCCCATAGATATATTGGTTGAGAGGCTTATAAGCTCAGAACCAAAATCAAGGGAGCAAGAATCCCTCCTAATAGACTGAGAGAAGGTTCAACTGAACCGCTTGTACAGATTGGACATAAAGGGCGGATTCTCTAAGCTCCCACTATCCCAACACCCTACACTCTAGCTGAGAGCTCAAAGACTGCCCAGGCAGAAAGTCTGTTCCGGAAAGAGAGCGCCCAACTAGGAGGGGGAATAAGCCCCTTAGCACCTTGTTAAGTGCTAACACAGAAGTGTGTGGGAAGGGGTTAAGCCCTACAGAAGGCAGCTTTGTATGAAAGGATAGAGTAGGAACTCAATCAGACTCCCTGAAGGCAAGGCAAGAACAGCAGCTCAAGGTTAATGAAGTGCCAGAAGCACCAACCAGAAGAAGCCGCTGACAATATTAATTAATACCTGCCAGAGGGAACCTGAAAATTGGGGCCGAGCACAGAGGATGGCCTCTTCAGCTGTGAAGTGAACAACATGGCTAGGAGGCCAAGAGGTCACCCCTAGGGCAATCAGAAAGAGTTCCTCAGGATAGAATAAATTCTACTGTTCCCCTTACCTTGAGGAAAAGGATCCATCCAGAGAAGAACGGAAATCAAGATAGGTTTTTTTTTTGGCTTAAAGGCCAACGAGGAAGGGAGAGGAATGAGTAGGGAGGGAGGCGCCGCAGTAGGAGGCCCGTGAGGGAAGGTGGGCGGGTATCAGTAATGAATGGTGAAGATACAAGAGAAGATCAAGAATTACGCAGGGTCACGTAATTTTCTATCTTCCTGGTTAATCTTCACCATTCATTACTACAGGGTGAGTACCAAGCCCTCCCCAAGGGGGATAATAGAAACCCTGAGGAACAAGACCCTCAGCCTCCTGCTGGTGGGAACAGGAGGGGAAGACCCTGGGCTAATCAGACGAGAAGCCTATGGCGAAGGAGAGCTAGGAGGTGTCCCCCGGGGACAGGGAGACGGAGGAAGCCCCAGCAGAAGCCTCCTAGCCCTGGAGGAAAAAGACAGGCTCCCCTGAAAGCGGAGCGAATCACCCTAGCCGGGCCAGGGGTGATAACCTTGATAGACGAAGCCATGCCATCCGTCTAATACAGAGCGCTGTCCCTGCAAGCCTGGAAGCCACCTCACTGGCGTTGTAAGATGCCCTTGCTTGCTGTCTTGCCAGCTCCGGGCCTACAGCAGAGAGGGCAATAGCTTGTCTGGATTGCTCCATATCAGGCATTGATGCTAGGACTTGGGAAAGCATCGACCATAAATGCCTACTGTAGGCAGCATGGTGAGCCTGATGTGATGCAATGCATAACATCACACGAGAGGAAGAGAACACTCTTCACCCCCACCGGTCAAATTGTAGGGAATCTGAGTCCGGTGGGCGGCCAGCGCCAGGCGGGTTCCTGAGGGAGTTTCTAGGGAATGCCAACCCGGTTACGGCTGGGAAGAGAACCTAGAGACCTAATGGGGCACATACCTTCTTCTGCCTGCAGGGCTGGAACAAGGGTGGCTGGCAACTGCCAGGAACGGATAGGCGCTTCCTGGAAGGGACTAGGCCAGGACAGTACCACCAAATGCTGGGCACTGAATTCATGGAAGATTTCACGCGTATTGTCTCGCCAAACACAGGAGATACGAAGATTCCTCACCATCCTCGAAAGGAATCGCTGATATTCAGTGAAATCAGCATCGGAGGAAAGATGAGCACTGGGTTCCTCTCCCTCCGAGAAGGGAGACGAGGATGATGGAGAGCTCGAATGTCCAGAGGACTCCTGTGGCGTGGGGGATAGGCAAAACACCCGCTCATGCATATATCTAATGTATGAGGGTAAAGCCGCCGCAGAGCCTCTGAACGTCTCCCAGGATAACGGGCCCGTAGGACCGACATGGCCTGGGAGAGAGAGAGAGGGGTGACTGCAGAGGAATGGGAGAGGGACACCTACAAAGGGGCAACTGTCCTCTGCTGAGGCTCTGAAATCCGGAAAACGGAGCCTGCGCTGGCGGGTTTCCAGACAACAAACCAAGTCGCATAACGGAACCCTGGGGATGCGAAGCCTGGAACAGCCTAGTAGGAGATCCTCCCCTGTAACGAACCTGGGGCTGCATGTGTCCAGAAGGGCAGCCCACAGCAACGCCACCAGAGGGGTCCGTGGAGCCCGAGATGGAAAGACAGGGCCCAGCGCTATGGCTCCTACCCGCACCCAGAGGGGTGGAAGGTGAGGACCGAGGCACCTCAACCCGGTCTCTCAACCCCCCGGACTCTGAGAACGCCCTCCTCCTCGACCCCAGCGACACCCCACCCCGAGCAGGTGCAGCAGCACCGGGATCCGCAGCTACTGCAATCCCCTCAGGAGGATAAGCCCCTTCGCCCACCTCCACACCATCCCCCTCCAGGGACCCCAGACCACCCCCAGCCTGGGAGGCCCCAGGAGAGGACAGCAGGGAGACAGAGGAATAGGCGCGCTGGGCCGCCTAGCACCTCGTCTCACTGGAGACCCCGATTCCAAAGAGTCAGGGTGCCAGGACGGATCCACATCTGAATCATCCTCCTTCGAGGAGGAAGAGACCAGCTAGACCTCAATACTGGCCACCCCAGGTGTCTCCAGAGAACGGCACCGTGAATGCGCGGTGCCAGCGGCGCCCGGACAACATCAGACCACCTGTAACGCCCAAACCCGCCCTGACTCCAATGGCACCGGTCAGACCCGCAGTACGCCCTTGGCGCCGGGACCCGACTCTGCGCCACTAGGAGAGCCGACCAGGCCCACTGCGCAGGTGGCACAGACAGCAAACACGGGCGCCCGATCACTGGCACTGCGAATGGCACTGGATCCAAAGCGCACCGAAGGCGCGGCCGAGGGTCCACCATCGCCGGGCCCAGCAGACCTGGGCCCCACACTGGGTGAGCCTGCACCTCCGAAGAGGTGACTGCCGAGGCGGTGTTTCTACTGCAGCCCCGGGAGGGACCATGGCGCTCCTCTGACACTGCGAAAGAGGCTTCCTCCTCGGCAAGAGTAGAAGATGAAGAGGCCTCCTCCTTTTCAGACCGTATAGGCCTGGGAGGGGACCCGGAGGAAGGGTCTAGAGATCTTACCTGGGAATCCCTGGAGCAACGCCATCCCCCGAAAGTCGGCAGAGCCTTGCCAATCTTGAACACGCGTACTTCTAGGACGCGACGGTCCATCGGGAAACAGGCGTCGCACGTATCCATATCATGGTTGGGTCCCAGGCAGCGAAGGCAAACATAATGCCGGTCCGTGACGGAAAAATGCCAGCCACAGGAGCACCGACGCATAGGGGCATGGCCCGCCTTCGATTTACGTTTGGTTCCCGAACCTGGCATGATGAGAAATAAACACAAAAACACAGCAAAAAGATCCCAGCGCCATAAGAAAAAACAGAACAGACTTACCGGCTAACCACTTCCAATGGCGTCGGGATGACCAGAAAGCGGAGAAGGAGGAGTTGCAAGTAGACCTCTGAAGCAGCTGTAAATCTCACACGTGGAACAGGTGCAGCCTCGACGGCGGGAGAAACAGAACTGAGATGGAGGAGGAGTCTGCAGCACCTAACGGCCGCCCCTCACCCATGATACAGCTCGTCGCTCTTGGGGGCGGCGCCGCTGGAGGAAACCAAAAAAAAATAAAAATCTCCCATAGCGGGTGCATGCCTCCGGCACTACCCCAAGCAGTAATGAATGGTGAAGATTGACAAGGGAAGATCTTGAACTTCCATTTATCCTTTTTCCCCCAGTACAAATGTATACTGACATGCTAGAGCATTTTGGGAACCTCCATGCCCGGCTGTTTTTAGAAAACTGGGAGGAAGGAGGGCTTATGATACTAAAGCAATTTTACATTGTGTAATCCTGGCATTAAAACAGTCTGCGAGGAGTGCTTGAGACTGTTTGCCTATTAGGGCTATGTTTTGTTTCTGCTGCCAAGGGAATGATCCTCACTTGTTCAAGAACTGATGCAATAGTGACAACTAGTGGCTATGAGCAGTGAGAACTGTACAATCCTCGACAGACAATATCATTTCCTAACTAAGGCTTCTCAACTGAAATTTAAAGAGATTGTGTAACATAACATTTTGCGCTTCATAGCCTGCTACCGAGGGCAGTAATAGCCCCTCTGTATAAAAATTATAAATTGTTACTCACTTTGTAAAAAGTTTGGGAAGGAATCGTAATTCTGGTTGAACTGCAGGCCAGGCGATCCCTTCCCTTCCCAATCCATATACTCCACTTCGCGTTTTGTGGTGTGGAGTTGGGAGGCGAGGCGCCTTTCATGCAAGTCTACAGGGATATTTTGAACGTATTTTTGAAATTTTAATACTTATTTTTGATAAAATGAAAGCCACTGCTAAACCACAGGAACCCTATTAGTTGAGCATATTAGATGGGCAGTGACCTTCATTTTTATCAAAAGGTAGTTTAAAGCTTCAAAAAATCGTTCTGAAAATTAGCCCTATAGACTTGTATGGGGCACGTCCCCGCGCTCTCCCTGGTTCCATGTCACAAAACAGGGGAGTGTGGGCGCGAAGCAGGCAGATCAAGAAGTGGGAAGGGATCTGCTGGCTCGGTATTCAGCCAGAATTACAATCCCTTCCCAAACTTTACAGAGTGAGTAATGATTTTTACACAGAGGGGCTATCACCGTCCCCAAGGTAGCAGGCTATGACGCTAAAATGTTTAAAAAAAAAATACAAAATTTACTCTAAGATCCACAAACAGATGATACGATTTTTATTGATCTCAACAGAGTTAGTCAAAGAAAATAGAGACGGAGTTGCGAGGCACAGAACTTTTCATCCCAAAAGTTTTCTGATGAAGGATTCTGTAGTCCGAAGCTCAAAGCACCTATTTTCTTTTTGACAACTCTGTTGGTCCAATAAAAGGTATCGTATCATCTATTTGTGTGGTTCTTGTGTGACAAATGACCAATACCAACAAGAATTTCTGTGTCAACTGAAATTTAGGAAGAATGTCACTGCCATCTGCCACTGCTTTCTGTGGAGCCCATCTTTATAATAACAATGTGGAATCAGGACAATCTGATGTCACATATCTGTGTCCTCTCCGCCTGCTGGGGAGGGCCTCTGTTTTTTTTTTTTCTTTTTCCCAGGGCAAGGTTGAAGACCTTGGGAGACCCAGCTTTTGAATTAGCAAGTCCAGTCCTATGAAATTTGTTGCCCAGAACTTTGAGGGAGGCCCCCTTGGTGGAGGCCTTTAAGCAGGGCTGGAAAACATCTTATTTGCTCATCCTTTTGGGGCTACATCCCCCCCCACACACACACTGTCATCCAAAGTGGTATAATACTGTGTGTTATTTATAAATTTATTTATTGAAGAATCTTGCCATTTTAAATCATTTTATGTTGGGTCGTATAGAGTTGGTTAAGATGTTTTACTATTGATACTATAAGATTTTGTAATGGCTCCCTGACCTCCAGGGAAGGGTGCAATATATAAATGAGGACTACTACTTAGTGGTGAGCGATTTGCTCAACATATTGGGGATCCACATTCCTGTCAGGTCCAACATTCTAGTCAGGCTGGTAGGAGGTTACAAGGTTACAGTGTAGTCGCAAGTGGATGTGTGAGCACCTCTGTAAAGAATACAGCACCTTCCACTGTGTAAATGGCCCACAGGGAGGTGAGTCATGAAGCAAGAGCCCCCAAACTATGAATAGCTGTGCACTGGTACAAAGATGTGCTGCAAGTCCCACCCTGAAGGCTACACTCTTATGCTGATGTTGGAGGAAGGAGGCCTCACTCCTGTCACCTGGATGAATGAGATTGTTTCCTCCTGGAATTGCATGGAAGGTCTCACCATGGGGGGTTGAGGAAAGGGAGACCACAGTGTGATGGACTGCGGTAGGGGAGTAACCCTCCACCAAGAAACAAACCTACAAGGAACTTGTGGAGGTTCCAGGTACAGCAGGATGTAGGAGAATGCTGCAAGGAAGAAGGGTGACACACGGAAAGCTGATAAATAAATGTAAAAACTGCAACAAGTTTTAGCTATTTATTTCATACACCACATCATACATATTCATCAGTTTTATAGCTTGTTAGATCAAGACAGCAATGGCAGAACTAGGCCTTTAAATACGATACACAGCCACTAAACTGATGACACGTGAGAAGGGAGACATAATGCTACAGGCTATAGAACTGAACAGGGGACTATCTGGAGCAAGCAGAATGTTATAAACAAAGGAAGGCTGACCCAGTGGTGGGAGACTAAGGTTTGCATGCAAATTCTGAAATCCCACACTAAAGCCGGCTGGGATCAGAGTGCACTGCCCAGTTGATGCTCAGCTCCACTCACCTGCACTTCAAAAATCCACACAGCTCACCCCTAGCACGTCAGGGAGGTTTCTGTCCCAACCAGGATACAATTATTAGCATGGAAGCGTGAGGTGAAGAGATGAAGGAGGACAAGCTGGTGCCACAGGGCTAGTACTGGGACCTGTTCTCTTTAATGTCATCATAAGTGACATTGCTGAGGAACTGGAAGGAAAGGTATGCAGTTTTGTAAATGATATAAAATCTGAAATATGGAGAACACTCAGGAAAGGGTAGAAAGAATAAGCAGGGATCTGGGGAAACTGATGAAGTGGTCTAATGCATGGCAGTTGGGGTTCTATGTCAAAAAGTGAAAAGCCATGTACCTAGGGCACAGGAACCTAGGAGCTGAATACAGGATGGGGATGAGGGGAAGTACTGATAGTCACTGAACAGGAAAGGGACCTTGGTGTTTTCACATTGGATGACTTCAAGGTAGCAGGGCAGTGTGACAAAGCAGTGGGTAGGGTTAGTGGTATGCTCAGGATTCACAGAGAGGGATGCATCCAGCAGGATGTGGCGTTTCCACTGTATCGCTCATTGGTGAGACCCCCATTTGGAGCACTGTGTCCAGTTTTGCAGGCTGCACCTCAGAAAGGACACAGACAGAACAGAAGCAATCCAGAGAAGGGCAACTAAAATTATGCTGGGGCATCATAAGAAGCCCTACGAGGAAAGACTGAGGGATCTCAACATGTATACCCTGGAAGATAGGTGAGCAGGAGGTGACATGACAGACAGCTACAAGTACAGTACCTCACAGAGTTAAACAGGGTGCAGGAGGTAAGTCTCAAATGAGAAGGAGCAGGAGGACATGGGGCATGCAATGAAGCTGGGGGAAAGGGAGTTTAAGAGAGGTGTGAGGAAATATTTCTTCACTGAAGGGGTGGTAGATACTTGGAACAGACTGCCAGCGTAAGTGTGTGGAGACAAAACAGTGGGGGCTTCAAGCACGTGTGGGATAGACACAGGGGCATCAGAAAGCAGGCAGCGAGGAGAGAGGGTTGCCGGGGACTAGTTCGGGTCTGTGGAGACATACTAGACAGGTAACATCTGGGCAGACTGGGTGTGCAGAGTTGTCCTTTTCTGCTGACAGATTCTCTGTTTCTGTGAACTGGGACACAGGTGAGCTGGAGCCAACATTCTGGCAGCTGCTACATTTCCCCCAAACTGCTGTTCAATCATTACAACCCCATCAATCATGGTGCCTGCTTATGCCCCCAATATGGACTTGAATGCATGAGGATGGGGGAGCATGCTGGCAGAGCACTGCACCTTCCCTCCCTGGCCATGGGCAGCACTTCTCCAGTCTTTCTGCTCTGGCCCAAGTAACATGTGTCCCATGTTGTCTGTTTGGCAGCATATTGCAAACCTTGAAGCACAGGACAACATCCCCTCCTCCACACACACACACACACACACACACACACACACATATATACTTTAATCCATTCCTGACCAAAGTTTTGGTGATGTACCCATGGTTGCTTGTTGACAGCATGTGTTTTGAACTTTCCCTATGAGACACTCCCAAAATTTGAAAGTCATTTAGGGGAGATCTGTGAACAGAGTAAGAAAGTGCGATAATTCTTCAATAAACATGGAGGGTGAGTGACGTCAGTGCACAGCTCTGTCTCCCAATGCCTGTTGTATCCCTACACTAGTGTACCCTGGTTATCCGTTAGCACATACATTGCAATGTATAGTCAAATGATTACCTTTGTGAAGATGATACAGCAAAAAGATCAGGAGCACGATGAAAACCAAAATTAATATGATCGACAGTGCCATGAAAAAATGTTGTGGCTGTCCTGTGGAAACAAAATCAAATACATTATATGGTTAAATGTTGCTGTGTATGGATTTCCATACACTCAAAATCCTTGTTGTACATGGCCAGAAGTAGTTGTGCACAGTTTAAAGGTCATTAAAGGCTGTTGTGCACTGTTCAAAAGGTCATGACGAGTTGTTGTGCACAGTTCAAAGATCACAAAAGTTGTGTATGGTTAGCTCCTGTTAAGCCCTCCCCGTCAACATAATAATTTATCTTTAATATAGTTACTATGAGTGATGAAAGGTAGGTGGATGGGAGCAGATGGGTTATATGTACTACTGTATACCAATTATAATTTTCACTTTGACATACAGTAATTAATACACTATAATTAATAAAACATGGGCAACCATGCCCAACTGGGACCATGTTTCCATCTCAGAGCTGAGATGACAGGGACCTTCTCGAGCTTTTGCTCGAGGTCCATATGAAATCACCTCAACCTCAAAATAGAAACACAGCTTTGTTATGTATGGCTGCCCATATATTATTCTCTTTTGTAAAAATAGAAACAATAAAAATATTGTAACTTGGTATTACAATTCTTAATCAAAACTGCAACGTTCTCCATTTATATCATTATAGGATTTTAATTATTGTCAATCACATGTAAAAATAAGCAGTTAAAGGCCTTACAGCCCTAAAACTGCTGAACAGCAAAACCCTTCTTCACAGTACACAGGATCTGTTTTTAATTCGAATTTGAAAAGCCCCACAATGTTAAAGTGATTTGTGCTGATTGCAGGAATAATGCCTGACAGGGTGGGTGTTATGCTGAGATAAAATCCCGCCTCGGTGGTTGGCCCGAGGCCACCAACCGAGGGCGTCCAACACCAGAGAAGGGATGTTATCACAGCATAACAACCACCCTGGAGGGCATTATTCCAATTATACAATGGCTTATTGTTTTATACAGAAAAAAAATATTTAAAATAATGTTTTTTAGTGTTTAAAAATATTTTTTTAAGAGAAGATGCAAACAACCATCAATCTCAATCCCATCATCAGCAGGGATGTTATGCCAGGATAACATCCCCTGCCTCTGGTGTTATCCCTGACATCTGGAAGGTGGCCAGGATTGTCCCTGTTCTCAAACAGGGCAACCCTAAGATCCTTGTCAATTACCGACTGATTGCAATCTTATCGGCTATTAGCAAACTTCTAGAGAAAGTTGTGCCTGGGCAAGTCACGGAGTACATTCAGGACCATGAGTTACTGTCCCTGCGCAGCACAGCTTTCGAAAAGGGTATGGTACGTCCTTGGATCTTGTCACTGTCTCCTCTGGAATCAGAGCTGCCATGGACCAGGACAAACTCTCAGATGCCATATTCATTGACCTATCCAAGGCCTTCGACTTAGTTGACCATGTCTTACTTTTCTCCCAAATTCAGTCCCTTGGTCTGCCCCCTCCTGTCCCGAGTTTGTTCAGTAATTACCTTCAGGGCAGATGCAACTTACCAAATTCAGCAAGGTCCTCTCGGACACCACTCCTGTTACCTCCGGTGTCCCTCAGGGATCAGTCCTAGGGCCCCTTCTCTTCTCCATCTTGGCCAACAATCTCCCTGTTACTGCTACTAACGATAGTACTATCCTATATGCGGATGACCTGGTCATCCTCACCCATTCCCAGGACACTGAGGTCATCAACTGAGTGAGGATTTGAAATATCCAGTCCTGGGTAACGATCTCACAAGCTGGTCCTCAACCTAAATAAAAAGACTCAGGCCATGCTTTTCGGTCCCTGACCAAGACTATGGCCTCCTGCTCCCTCTGAGTGTTACTGGTGTTGATGGTACTCCTCTTCAAAGCACTGTCTCCATCAAATACCTTGGGGTGACACTAGACCCCCAACTCGACCTTGGGTGCTGTATGCAGAGCTGTTCACTGCAAACTGGGTCTGGCCTACAAAGCGAAGAAAAATCTTACGTCTGCTGCTCGCCTTGCTTTGGCCAGAGGTGTGCTTCTTCCCTCTCTCTGCTGACTTCTCCTGTTTGCACGCACCTCCAAAGTTCACCTCTCTAGGTGGAACACAACCTATAACAACATTTGCCACTTTGCACTTGCTGCCCTTGCCTCACCCACCACTGTGACCTATATGACAAACTCGACTGGCTCTCCCCACCCAACCACATGAACTTTGTATTGGGATGCTTCATGAGCAAGATGCTCAGAACTGACACTCCCCCAGGGCTGGCCGAGCTCCTCAAACTGGCCATCTCTTCCTCTTACTCCCTCAGGTCTCTGGGCCCCAGTGTGCTTAAAGTCCCTATCACCCGGACACAAATGGGGGACAAGGAGTTTGCTTCATGTGCTCTAGGCTATGGAACTCCTTTCCCGCCCAAGTCCACTCCCTGCCCTCCCACTCGTGCCCCGAGCTCCTGTGTATTGCTACCTGAAGCTCTCCTTTGCATGTGGGTGCCCTAAACTGCCATAGCTAGTTCTGGTCCCTGCACCGGCTCACACACAACCTCTTGTACCCCTGTTGCAGCTCTTGCTGATGCAGCCTGCCTGACTGGTTTCTGAGAGGCATATAATGGGTTTATTCTCTCTTACAGAAGATACTTGGACTGCTGCTCTGGTTGTTGACTCAGAGCCGTTTCTACTTTGTAAAATGTACTGCTCTTAGCCTTGTTGCCTCTATGTGTGTGTGTGTGTGTGTATATATATATATATATATATATATATATATATATATATATATATAACTTTTTGTACATATCTTCACTGTGCTTACAGTCTACTGGTTATGTTCACCTGGTTCCATTTGACTCTGTATACTGCCTAACTTGTGTCATGTTGTCCTCTGTATGAACCTGTATCACACTGTACTCTCCCCGGTCGTACCTGAAAATAGGCATATAACTTGTCTAGTGTACTTACCTGGTCAAAAAAAGCTAAATGAATAAATAAACATCCATGCTGTGATGGCCAATTGACCAATCAGAAGCCAGGATTCTTTCTTGCCATAGTATAATATTCATTATGTAGGATCAGTAATGTTAGGAGAAAAAAGACCCTGCAACCCACTGAGGCTGCCCAGCCCTATCAGTCTAATGTTGATTTTGTGAGGGCCCCAGTGGCCCATCACTGTCCCATTCCTCCTTTCCATTTTGCCATCATCTTGCCCCTCCCACCCATGCTTGAATCCCCCCACCAATTTCACAAACACTACATCCCTTGGCAGCCAATTACATCCGTCAACAACCCTTTCCATGAAGAAATGTTTTCTGACAAATCTGTTAAATCTCACCCACCACCACCACCACTAGTGTCACTGAGTTCAGCCTGGTGTTTGTGTTCCCACTTAGCATAAACAACTTTACACTGTCTACTCAATTAATTCCAAGCTGGTATTTGTATGTCTGTATTATGTACCTCCTCTGTCTTCATGCCTCCAGCATGTACATGTTGAGATTCGATAAACTCACCATGTAAGTCATCTCCTGCTGGCTCCGGATCATTCTGGTTACCTTCCTTTGCACCACTTCCACCATGTCTCTATCCTTCTTCAAGTGTGGATTCTAGAACTGCACACAGTACTCCAGGTGAGGAGAACCAGGGACTTGTGCAGTGGTAGAATCACTTCGCTCCTTGGGCTGCTAATATCCCTTCTTAAACATCCCAGCATCCTATTTGCTCTCCCCACTGCCCTGTTGCCTTCTGAGCATATATTATTACTCCCATGTCTCTTTCCTCTGTCATATCCCCCCCCCAAAAAAAAACACACACCTCTTGATTTAATCCTTGGGTTCTTAACACTGTGTGCATTACACCTTGCAATTCTTGGTGTTGAATTTCAACTGCCAAACCCTTGCCAATTTCAGCAGTCTTCCTAGAACCACTTTCATACTCATTACCATCTCAATGTCCACTCTTCTGCTGATGTTTGTATAATCTATGAAGAGGCAGGCTGAGATCTTCCTTTAGATCCCCACTTCGATATCACAACTAAAAATGCTGAAATGGATCGGTACCAAGTCCAATCCCTGCAGCATCCCACTGGTGACCTCCTGACTTTGGAGTTTTCTCTGTTTAAGACTACCCTCAGGTTTCTGCCCATCAGTCAATTTTTCACCCACCTTGTGATTTTACTACCGGCCCCCAGGTCCTCTAGCTCCCTAACAAAACAACAAAAGTCTGTTCACCGCCAACATGCTCAGTCTGACACGCAGCACTAAAACCACAAAAAACTATACTGTCAGTCAGTGTCTATAGTTGATAGTGTAAAATTTACTGCACAACATCAATACTCCGTATTAAGAAGTGTAGCTTACAGGTACTGTACATCCATAGTGCAAGCGACGCACAGAGATGCTCAAAAACTGCCCTGACCAGTTTCAAGCATCTGCACATCCTCAAGGAAGCTGGTCTATGTGTCACCAATGTTTAAATACATTTTGCACTATTTGCAAGTACAGACACTGACTGACAGTGCTGTTTTGTGGTTTTAGTACCGCTAGCTTCTTAACCAGCCACCTATGCGGAAGAGTGTCAAAGGCTTTAATGAAATCAAGGTGGTATATGTCCACCAGCTGCCCAGTGTTCACAACCTTCATCACCCAATTAACTATGTAAATGGGGGAATATTTATTAGTTACTGAATCTAAGTATTCAGTTACACCTGTATTGATTTCTATCTTGCTTCAGGTTAAGTATGACCATAACTGATTTTTTATTAGAACCATTTCATTGAGGCATATGACATCTGTCACTAAACTAACTGAATTATCAAAGACAGACAAAAATTGATAGGTTACAAATGAATAACGTATAGTTAAAAACAGGGCATTTAAAATGTAAATGTAAATGTTTTTCAGTTATGGTTAAAATATGGTTGACTGTTTACTTTGACCATATCAGTTAATTTGCCAAGATTGTTTTATTTAAATAATTTAATAAAATTGAATAAAAAAATGTATGTATGTATGTAAAGTATGCATGTATGTATGTATTATCTTGTGTATGTTGTTTTTGTTTTTTTCTGCATTGGAGGAAACTTGTACCTATAACATACTAGAAAACTACAGGATATGTGGGACATAAGCTCCCTGAAGTTCATTACTTGTTAGGTTAAGTAAGCTTGTTTGTCCCTTTTGAGATAACTCTGAAAAACATAATAGTTGGCCACAACTCGGCACATAACTTGTGTATTGACTGCATTCCCTTTCCATTTGTTCTTTGTTACTAGGTTAATTTGCATAGAAACAGGATCCTTGTCCCGTAGAGCTCATCCTTTTTTGAAATTGTAGTTGTCTATGACATTACAATGTAAACACTGCCTTAGAAAGATTCTGTCAGAGGCTTGGCAGAGGACACCAGAAGGAAGGAGTGCTGTGTGACTGGACTTCTCTACTGGGACTAAAGAAGTAGAACTCTTAAAAAAAAAAAAAAAAAAAAAAAAAAAACTATATTGCCCATCCTTCCACTGAAAGCTAGTTCTACTTTTATAGGCACAGGATTTGACAACAGGAACTTCCTGTTTGGGAGCAGGAAGTGAGTGATCACACAGCCACCAAAGACGCACCATCCTAGAAGGGCAAGAGTAGCCTCCCGCCCCTCTACTGCTGGAGGTCTGCATCTAAGCAAGTAAGGGGTCTACTGAGAAATACAAGATGTTCTTGTCTCAGAACAGGACAATCAGGAGCTTAAAGGCACAGAGGCAGTAAGTAGAGAGAGAGAAGGGGGGAAAAAAAAAACAGAGGAAAGAGTAAAGATTCCAAACAACAGTGAAGGGGCCAGAAATAAAACATGATGGGAATGGTGCAGTGCAGTGGCTGTTGAATAGCAGTCTTCCGGGAGACGTTCTGAAGGATGCGGTGTCCCATCTGCAGGCACCTCTCCGGGCTGAGGGGGGAGAGGTTGCTCATCTCCAGGCTGAGTTGGCCAGGATTTGTGGGACCTCCTCTTCCATCCAGGGACCACCAGGGTCACTGCCGTTGCCTCAGAGGTTGCCAAGAAAGAGGAGAGGTTGGACCACAGTGGGCTCAGGGAGGGTGAGGGTGGTGGAACAGAGGCGCATCCCTCCAGTTGTACCTCTCCACAATTCCTATGCCATTCTGGCAAGTGTGGTTCCTCTGGAGGCACCCACAGTGGAGACCAAGAAGGATGCTGGGAACCTCCACAAAGGGAGAGACCACAGGAGGGTGGCATGGGACCCCGCAGGGGAAGGAAACAACTCCTGGTGGGGGACTCCATTGTTAGGAAGGTAGAACTGGGAGAGGAAGGGGAGAGGGAGGTAAGGTGCCTGCCTGGCGCCATGGCTTGGAGGGACAGGGAGCGAATCCTCAGGATTGCCGGAGCAGCTGCACAGGGGAGGGAGCTGCATGTCACTGTCCACCTAAGGACAAATGACCTGGCTAAGAAAGGGATCAGAGCAGTGCAGAAAGAGTTTGAGGGATTGGGGAGGGGCCTTAGACAAGTAGCACGCACGGTAACCTTCTCGGAGGTGCTGCCTGTCTATGGTGTACGAGAGGCTAGGGTGCTCCACACCATGGGATTCAATCAGTGGTTGAAAAACTGGTGCAGAGCTCAGAGAATTTTCTTCATTGGGGACTGGGGGTCTACCTGGAGTGATGCAAGCCTACACTGGCATGATGGGCTGCATCTGTCCAGGAGGGGAACCAGGATCCTAGGTGATATGTTTAAATGCCTCATTGGCAAGTATTTAAACTAGCCAAGGGGAGGCACTGGAAAGGAGCAGGGAAATCCTAGCCCCCCCAAAAAATCACGGTAGTAAGTGCAGTAAACACCAACATAGAGATGTTGATAGGGAGAAGGGCAGCAGTAAATGGAGAAAGTGACAAAGGCAAAAGGACAGGGATGGGGCAAAAGGAGTAAGGCCATCAGGAAATGGAGGATAATGAGTACCAATGCCCATAGCCTGGGCAACAAGCTCCCTGAACTGGTGGCCTTGATGGAAGAGGGATGCCTGGATGTCGTAGCAGTCACAGAAACATGGTACACAGAGAACCATGACTGGGATGTTAATATGCCAGGGTACGTAACCTACAGGAGAGACAGGGAGGGGAAGGGAGAAGAGGGGGAGGAGTAGCTCTCTATGTAAAGGAAGGGATAAAAGCAACTGAACAAGAGAGTAAACAGGGAGGAGAGGAGGCACTGTGGGTCACCTTGAGACTGAAAGTGGCACCACAACCTGCAGAGGGTTGTATACAGACCCCCAGGTCAGGGAGAGGAAATGGACAAGGATATGATAGAAGGCATTCTTAGGATGGCAGAGAAGAAAAAATTATTCACCTTAGTAATGTTGTTTCTTCTAATGGAGTCTTGCTGTATTCTGACAGTAGCAGGGAGTCCCAACCTTCGAACTGCCCCGGAGATGAAAGAGTTAATTTTCCATGCCAGGCATGGAACGCTGAGCTCGAGCTCGGTTGAGACTCTGTCTGTTGCTGTTTAAACTCAAACCGTCAGATCTTTACGAGCTAAACTCACCGAGGTCCTGTGTGAAAGCTGTAAACCTACCCTAGCCAACTGGCTACTGACATAAAGACAGATTTTTTTGTCCCAAAAACAAAGACTCAAGTCAGGAGACCCAAAAAATGAAATAAACACAACACCCACTCACCCAAAGAAAGGGTGATAACAAAAAAGTGAGTGCCAACACTGCCACTGCCCACCCACATCCCAAAAATAGAGGTTCTGAGAGGGGAAGGCAGGGGGGAGGTCAGAATACAGCAAGACTCCATTAGAAGAAACAACATTAGTAAGATAAGTATTTTTTTCTTCAAACAACATGAAGTCTTGCTGTATTCTGACAGTAGCAGACTACCAAGCAGTACCTCCATGGAGGAGGGACAGAACCTACTAAGGGAATAGGCTCTGAAGCACAGCTGTGCCAAACCGAGCATCATTCCTAGCCTGGATATCCAGGTAGTAATGCTTGGTAAAAGTATGAACTGTTTTCCAGGTAGTTGCTTGACATATCGCTAAGATAGGAATATCCCTGGCAGCAGCCAGGGAAGCAGCTATACCTCTGGTAGAGTGAGCCCTCAGGCCTGAGGGTGGAACCTTACCTAGTTTTCATAGCAAAATTGATGCAAGAGACAATCCACCTAGCAATGGATCTTTAGTGGCAGGTCTTCCTTACCAACCTCACCATAAGTGAGGAACAGTTGGAGGAGTCAAACCTATGACCCTTGGTACGCTCTATATAGTAGCTAAAGGCTCTTTTCACATCTAGACTGTGCAGCCTCCTCTCACCAGAGGAAGAATGGTCAGTGAAGTACACAGGAAGAGACATAGATTGATTAAGGTGGAAGTCTGAAACAGCCTTAGGCAAAACATCCTGTTAGTCCTGAGGACCACCTTATCCCTATGGAAGGAAGGAAATAAAGTCAGGCTCCACTGACAGGGCTTGTAGGTCACTTACCCTGTCAGAAGTGATGGCCACCAAAACACAGTTTTCCAAGTCAAGTACTTAAGCTCTGCTGAGGACAAAGGCTCAAAAGGTTGCATAAGCTGAGCAATGCAAAGTTAAGATCCCAAGCAGGGCAGGGTCCCTGAATGGAGGATTGGTATGAAGCAATCCCTTAAAAACTTGGAGAAAACAGGGTGAGCTGAAAGAGAAGAGGGCTTACCTGCTGAAATGAAAGCAGAAACAGCTGCCAGATGCACCCTTGGTGTAGCTGGTCTGAGTCCCAAGCTATTCAGATGGACCATATAGTCAAGGACTGTGGGCAGATCAGCAGACTCTGGGGGGATATGCTTCCCAGAGCACCATATGGAAAATCTTTTCCACTTGGAATTATAAGTAGTTCTGGTGGAAGGATTCCTAGAAGTCTTTAGAATATCCATAACACCTTGGGAGAGGTGTAAATCAGCAAACTCTACTTCTTCAAGAGCCAGGCCTTGAGATTGAGAGATGAGAGATCTGGTACCAAACCCTCCCTGAGCACAAGTTAACAGGTTGTAATTCCTGGGAACAGCCAGGGAAGATGGACTGTTAAGGGCAATAGGAGAGGATACCAGGCTGTCTGGCCCAGGCTGGAGCAATCAGGATCACTTTGCAGGGTTGAGACCTGATTTTGACTATAACTTTGAACTGGGAGCATACAGGAACTTCCCTTCCCAACTGAGAACTAAGGCATCCAGGGGGACTGAGCCCAACACTGGGAGCCTGCAGCAAAAAAGAGGAAGTTGGTGATTGTCTGGGGCTGCAAAAAGGTCTATCTGTGGGGTGCCCCATCTGGAGAATATCACCTCCAAGACCGGGGGATCCAGTGACCATTCGTGATGGGCCTGAGATATCCTGCTGAGAGCATCTGCCAGGACATAGTCCTTGCCTGGGAGGTGTACTGCTGTGAGGGAGGTGTTCAGGGAATAAGCCAGAGACCACAACTTCATTGCTTCTGTGCACAAGGCCGTAGACCGAGTGCCTCCTTGCTTGTTGATGTACCACATTGTAGTGGTATTGTCTGTTCTGATCTGAATGACTTTGTTCTGAATACACTTGGAAAAAGCTTGAAGTGCTAGAAATACTGCTCTGAGTTCCAACAGATTGATGTGAAGCAGAGATTCCTGGGGAGACCACAACCTCTGGGTGGTCAGGTCGCCCAAGTGAGCCCCCCACCCCAAGAGGGAGGCATCTGTAGTAAGGATTAAAGAGTGAGACTGAGTGGCAAAGGGAACTCCTTGTCTTAGATTGTTCTGATCCTGCCACCACTGCAAGGCCTGGATCAGAGTTTGAGTCACTGGGATCAGTTTGGTTAGGGGATCCTTTTTCTGAGACCAAAAGGCTCTCAAATGGAACTGAATGTCCCTCATCTGAAATCTTGCTCCCTGCACCACTGCTGTAGAAGCAGCCATGTGCCCCAGGAGCTGCAGAAAATGCCTTGCTGGTCGAGACACCTGTAGGGTGAAAGAGGAGGCCAGTGTGATAAGGGTCCTTGCCCTGTCTAGGCGAAGGAAGGCTCTGTCCTTTTCTGTATCTAGCTCTGCGTCTATGAAGGTGAGGAGCTGAACAGGCTCTAGAACTGACTTTGAAAGATTCAGAAGGAAACCCAGAGAGGTAAGCAGTTGCTGAGTTATCTGTAGGTGTAACTTGACTTGGTCTGGGGACTGGCCTACTATGAGCCAGTCGTCCAGGTATGGGAAGATGGCAATCCTTTGCTTTCTTAGAGAAGCAACTACTACTGCCAGGCATTCTGTGAACACCCTTGGAGCAGAGGTTAGACCGAAGGGCATTGCTCTGAACTGGTAATGGCCTGAGGGCAACTCGAACCTGAGGTACTTTCGATGGGAGCTTCTGATGAGAATATGGAAATAGGCATCCTTGAGGTCCAGGGAAACTAGCCAGTCCCCTGGCCTTAGACAGGGTAGAATTATTCCCAGAGTCATCATTTTGAATTTTGGCTTTAAAAGGTGCTTGTTTAAGTATCTGAGATCCAGGATGGGCCGCCATTCTCCTGTCTTTTTTGTGGTAAGGAAGTACTTGGAGTACAATCCTTTGCCCTGGTGTAGGGGTGGAACCCTTTCTACAGCTCTGAGAGCCAGGAGGGAAGAGACCTCTGCCTCTAGGGCAAGTGCCTCTGAGGGATTTGCAGGTGGAAAGGATCTGGTTCTCAGCTTTGGAAATTTTTGGAAGCTGAGAACCAGTCCCTGGCTTACTACTTCCAGGACCCACTTGTCTGGTGTTAGAGACTTCCAGTCCTGGACAAAGTAAGCCAACCTGCCCCCTACAGATAGTGGAGAATCGGCCCTGGCAAACCCATCAGGGTGCCTGTTTGGCAGGGGGTTTTGGCTGAGGGGTGGAAGCAGGTCTGCTTGTACCCCTTCTGCCTCTCCCTCTAAAGAACCCCCTCTGAGCATAGGCAGAAGAGGAGGCCTGGGCTTGGTAGAAAGGCCTACGAAAAGGCCTGCCCCTGCCCCTGGGATGCTGCCTCTGAGGAGTGGCCTGCCTTTCCTTGGCCTGGGCACTCCTATAGGTGGTCCTATATTTGTCCATTTCCTTCATGTAATTCTCTGTTTGCTCCCCAAACAGAGAATTACCCACAACAGGAAAAATCCATGGCCTTAGTCTGGGTATCCCAGACAGGCTAGTACATCTGAGCCAAGCCATTCTTACTTAGTGCCACAGATGTAGCCATGACTCTAGATGACACATCATTGGAGTCCACTGCAGCATGGAATTGCACCTTGATGCCTCAGTACCATCAGCAGCCACCTGCTCCAGCTCCTTGGCAGCTGGCCAGGGACCTGTTTTGCTAAAGCCATGACAGTGTCCCATCTGGATTTCTGATACCTAGCAGTATAGGCCATATAGTTGGCCTGTCTGAGTCCCAAGGATGCTGCCATGTACTGTTTCTTTGCCATGGCATCAATCCTCCTGGAGTCCTTGTTTGGGGGATGTGAAGCCAAGGGAATATTTGCCTTATCACAGGCTGCAGCCTGCACTACCCCAACATGGCTGCATTGTTGTGTAAGGAACTCCGTATCTGAGCCTGACAATGTATACCTCTTGTCCATTCTTTTATCCACAGGAGGTATGGTATTAGGGGTCTTTAAAATCTTAAATGTCTGTTTCCCAAAAGATTTGTGTAAGGGAACAGACAGCCTCCTAGACTCTGGGATATCCATCATTTCCACATAGTCAGGCTCCTCCTGGTCATCCACAGCTTCTTCCATAGGAAGCTGGAGGGTTTCAGCCACTTTTTTATAAAACATGAAATGGGAGGGAGACTCAGAAAGCCTAGGAGGAGACACTCCTGAAGGTCTGTCTGGGGAGATGTCCGGGTCAATGGACACATCCAGACTTTCAAAACCACATTCACTTTCCTCATACTCCTCTTCCTTCTCCTCCGGTTCATAATATTCCTCTAAATCATAATCTTGAACCAGTGGAACCAGCCGAACCAAGCGCCTCCCTGATGGTGCCGGTTCGATCGGAACCGGGAAGGCGACTGCACAATTTTTATCGCTATGGCTATTTCTTCAGCGTGTTGAGAAGAAAGTTTTGGATCCACACCAGCTGATTTTTCTTTTCTTGTTCTCTTAGCTGGAACCGACTCTCAGAATCGGATCTCCTTGTGCCCGAAGAAGTCTCGCCCTGGTCAGAGGGCACTCCTTCTGGTTCGGTTTGAACTGAACCGGGCTGGCCATCCGGTTCAGTGGACTTTTTGGCCTCCCTTTCCCTGAGCCTACCAACTCTTTTTTCTAGGATAGCTGCAGGAAAGTTTTTACAAATCTGGCAGTCTGCATTGAGGTGGTCAAACCCCAGACAATAAACACAGGTGATGTGGGGGTCAGCCTTAGCAAAGACTTCCCCACACACACTGCAGTGTTGAAACCCAGTGGGCCTGGTTTTTCTTTTGGGTTTCTCAGACATTGTGGCAGTCCTAACCAAACTTACCCTTTTAATGGCAATCTGCCAGGCAAGACCCTCTTATTGGTTCCTGACCATGTCACGGGTTGTGGAAAAAAACGTAATAAAACTGTTTTTTTAGAACCGATAAGAACCGGTAACCACACTCTAATAGTTCAGATAAAGATTTTTTTAACAACTTGATAGGTTCAAATCGAACCGATGAACCGTTTACAAGTTCCACACAGAATAGAAAATAATATAAACCTATCTAGTACTCACAAAATACCACAGACAGAGACTGAACCGACAGGTTACGGTTTAAATTCGGTCGAAAACCGAGAAAAGCGGTACTTTAACCGACAAATTGAACCGAGCAGAAGGAGAAATCTCCGGAGCGACTGTTCAGTGAGGCGGAGTAGAGAATCTGCCGGTTCGAGTTTAAACAGCAAAAGACAGAGTCTCAACCGAGCTCGAGCTCAGTGTTCCATGCCTGGCATGGAAAGTTAACTCTTTCATCTCAGGGGCAGTTCGAAGGTTGGGACTCACTGCTACTGTCAGAATACAGCAAGACTTCATGTTGTTTGAAAGGGAAGATACTGTTGATGGGAGACCTGAATATGCCAAATGTTAACTGGAGCACACTTGCTGCAGCCACATCCAAGAGCAGGGCCATTCTCGATGCCCTACAGGTGGCATGCCTCAGACAGCTAGTTTCGGAACCCACTCGTGAGGGATCAATCTTAGACCTCGAACTCTCAAATGGGGACAGTGAGAGGATCTCAGATCTAGAAGTGGGTTGCTATCTGGAAACAAGTGACCAAACAGTGTGGTTCACGTTAAACTCAGCAACAGAGTCAAGCCATACAAAAGTGAGGGTGCTGGACTTCAGGAGGGCTGACTTTGGCAAGATGGGAGAGTGCCTCAGAAGAAAAAATGACTCACCTTAGTAATTATATTTCCTCTAATGGAGTCCTGCTGTATTCTGACAATTGCAGTGATTCCCAACCTTTGAACTGCCCCAGAGAACTAAGGGTTAAGTTTCCATGAAGGGCCTGGAACGCTGAGCTCGAGCTCGGTTGAAGTCTCTGTCTGGAGTGTTTTGAACCTAAACCATCGGATTCTTACGAGCCCAACTAAACTAAAAATTCTATGTGGAAATTGTAAAAATTCTACTAGCTAACTGACTGAAAAGTTTCGGATTCCCAAGAAAGACTCAAGTCAGGAAACCCAAAAACTAAACCCAATGTACTTAAAGAATAACAATAACAAATAAGCACCCAAAGAAAAAGGGAGGAGGGTGTCAGCAACTACACCCCTGGGGTGCAACACTGCACTTGACCACCCACTTCCCAAAAACAGGTTCTGAGAGGGAAGGCAGGGAGGGAGGTCAGAATACAGCAAGACTCCATTAGAAGAAATTTAATTACTAAGGTAAGGTTACTGAAGAGGGACATTAAGTTACTGGAGGGGGTGCAGCGCAGAGCGACAAAGATGATCAAGGGGCTGGGGGACTTATCATATGAGAGGAGGTTGAAGGAGTTGAACATGTACTCACTGGAGGAGAGGAGAGGAGAGATGGGAGTGACATGATTGAAACCTTTAAATACATGAAAGGAATAAACAAGACGGGTACAGAGGGGCTGTTCAAAGTAAGGGAGGGTATGAGACTGGAGCGAGGAAGGTTCAGGAGGGAGATGAGGAGACACTTTTTTACAGAGAGGGTGGTGGCTGGGTGGAATGCATTACTGCTGAAGTGGTATGCAGTAGAACAGTTGACTACTTCAAACGAGGATGGAACAGGACAAGGGGGAGGGTTAATGAAGGGGAAGGGGGGAAGGGAGGGGCAGCTGCAGAATAAGGGGTGCTAGCTGCACATTCGAGCAGACTTGATAGACCTCTAGGCCTTTATCTGCTGGCAAATTTCGTATGTTCGTATTTTTTCTTCAAACAACATGAAGTCTTGCTGTATTCTGACAATTGCAGACTACCAAGCAGTACCTCCAAGGAGGAGGGACAGAACCTACTTTGGGAATAGGCTCTGAAGTACTGCTGTGCCAAACCGAGCATCACTTCTAGCCTGGATATCCAGAGAGTAATGCTTGGTGAAGGTATGGACTATTTTCCAGATGGCTGCTTGATAAATTTCTGGAAGAGGAATATCCCTGGCCGCAGCCAGGGAAGCAGCTGTACCTCTTGTGGCATGAGCCCTCAGGCCTGAGGGTGGAGTTTTTCATAGCAGAATTGTATACAAGACACAATCCACCTAGCAATAGATCTTTTGGTGGCAGGTTTTCCCTTTTCCACTTCTCCATAAGTGAGGAACAACTGGAGAGTCAAACCTGTGACCCTTGGTACGCTCTACGTAGTAACTAAGGGCTCTTTTGACATCTAAACTGTGTAGCCTCCTCTCTCCTGAGGAAGAATGCTCAGTGAAGAAAACGGAGAGACATGGACTGGTTTAAATGAAAGTCTGAAACCACTTTGGGCAAGAACCTTCTATTTGTTCTAAGGACCACTTTATCCCTATGAAAGGAGATAAAATCAGGTTCCACTGACAGGGCTTGCAATTCACTGATACGCCTGGCAGAGGTAATGGCTACCAAGAACACAGTTTTCCATGTCAAGTACTTAAGCTCTGCTGAAGACATAGGCTCAAAGAGGGGTTGCATGAGCTGAGCAATGCAAACATTCAAATCCCAGGCAGGGGCAGGGTCTCTAAAGGGGGGATTGGTGTGAAACAATCCTTTAAAAAATGTACAGAACACAGGATGGGAAGATAGTGAGGAAGGCTTCCTCACAGACAAAAATGCAGAAACAGCTGACAAATGTACCTTGACAGTAGCTGGTCTGCGGCCTAGGTCATTAAGATGGACCATATAGTCCAGAACTGTAGGCAATTTAGCACTGTCTAGAGAAATATCCTTCTGAGAACACCAAATGCTGAATCTTTTCCATTGGGAGTTGTAAGTCTTTCTGGTGGAGGGCTTTCGAGAAGCCTTGAGGATGTCCAGAACCCCTTGGGAAAGATGCAGGTCTGCAAACTCTAACTCTTCAAGAGCCATGCCTTGAGATTGAGGGACTGAAGATTGAGGTACCAAATCCTCCCGAGAGGATGTTAACAGGTTGTAATTCCTGGGAAGAGACAGGGGGAGATGGACTGCCAGGGACAGCAACAGAGGGTACCAGGGTTGTCTGGCCCAATCTGGAGCAACCAGAATCACCTTGCAAGGCTGAGACCTTATTTTGACTAAAACTTTGAACAGGAGTGGGAAGGGGGGAAAGGCATACAGAAACTTCCCTTCCCAATTCAGAATCAGGGCATCCAGGGAGACTGAGCCCAAGACTGGAGGTCTGCAACAAAAGAGAGGAAGTTGGTGATTGTCTAGAGCTGCAAAGAGATCCATCTCTGGAGTGCCCCACCTTGAAAAAATCACTTTCAAACACCTGAGGGTCCAGGGACCATTCGTGATGGCCCTGAGAAATCCTGCTCAGTGCATCTGCTAACACATTGTCCTTGCTTGGAAGGTGAACTGCTACAAGAGAGGCTTGCAGGGAATAAGCCAGGGACCACATCTTCATGGCTTCTGTGCACAAGGCCGTGGACCGAGTACCTCCCTGCTTTTTGATGTACCACATGGTGGTATTGTTTGTTCTGACTTGAACCACCTTGTTCTGAACTGACTGAGAGAATGCTTTTGCAGCTAGAAAAACTGCCCTGAGCTCTAGAAGATTGATGTGGAGAAGGGATTCTTGGGGGGACCACAGGCCCTGGGCAGTGAGGGACCCCAGGTGGGCTCCCCAGCCCAGAAGAGAAGCATCCATGGTAAGGACCACTGAACAAGGCTGAGCAACAAAAGGAACACCTTGCCTTAAATTGTCCTGATCCTGCCACCGCTGGAGGGCCTGGATCAAGGTCGGAGTCACTGGAATCAGTTTGGTAAGGGAGTCCTTTCTCTGAGACCAGTAAGCTCTCAGGTGGAACTGAATATCCCTCATCTGGAATCCTGTCCCTTGGACCACTGCTGTTGAAGCTGCCATGTGGCCCAAGAGCTGGAGGAAATGCCTTGCTGGTCGAGATACCTGATGGCTGAAGGAAGAAGCTAGTTCCATAAGAGCCCTTACCCTTTCTAGAGGAAGAAAGGCTCTTGCTCTGAGTGTGTCCAGTTCTGCCCCTATAAATGTAAGGAGCTGGACTGGTTTGAGAACTGACTTGGGAAGGTTGAGAAGAAATCCTAGGGAAGTGAGCACTTGCTGGGTCACTTGCAGGTGAGACTTGACTTGGTCTGGCGACTGACCCACTAATAGCCAATTGTCCAGATAAGGAAAAATGGAAATCTTTTGCCTTCTTAGAAAGGCAACTACTACTGCAAGGCACTTTGTGAAAACCCTTGGAGCTGAGGTTAGGCCAAAGGGCATTGCTCTGAACTGATAATGGCCTGAGGGCAACCCGAACCTGAGATACTTTCTGTGGGAGCACCTGATAGGAATGTGAAAGTATGCATCTTTTAGGTTCAGGGAGGCTAACCAACCCGCTGGCCTTAGAGAGGGAAGGATTATTCCCAGAGTTACCATTTTGAACTTTGGTTTTAAAAGATGTTTGTTCAGATATCTGAAGTCTAGGATGGGTTGCCACTCCAATGTCTTTTTGGGGGTCAGGAAGTACCTAGAGTACAGTCCTTTGCCCCAGTGTAGGGTAGGTACTCGCTCTCTCTCTAAAGCTCTTAAAGCTAGGAGAGAAGAAACCTCTGCCTCTAGGGCAAGGGTCTCCAAAAGATTTGCAAGTGGAAAAGATCCGGCTCTCATCTTTGGAAATTTTTTTAAGCCGAGAACCAGTCCCTGGCTTACTTCTTCCAGGACTCACTTGTCTGTTGTAACAGACGTCCAGTCCTGGAGAAAGTAAGCCAGCCTGCCCCCTACTGGAATAGGAGAGTCGACCCGGGCAGACCCATCAGGGTGTCTGCTTGGCAGGGGCTTTAGGCTGAGGGGTGGATGCAAGCCTGCTCATCCCCTTTCTACCTCTCCCTCTGAAGAACCCATCTGTGAAAAGGAAGAAAAGGCCTGTGCTTGGTAAAAAGGCCTGCCCCTGCCCCTAGACTGCTGCCTTTGAGGAGTTGCCTGCCTTTCCTTGGCCTGAGCACTCCTGTAAGTAGTCCTGTACTCATCCATTTTCTTCATGTAATTCTCTGTCTGCTCCCCAAACAGAGAATTACCCACTACAGGAAAATCCATAGCCTTAGCCTGGATGTCCTGCTAGAGGCTAGTACATCTAAGCCAAGCCATCCTTCGAAGAGCCACAGATGTAGCCATGACGCTTGACATGTCATTAGAGTCCACAGCAGCATGAAACTGAACCTTAAATGCCTCAATCCCATCTGCAGCCACCGCCTCCAGCTCCTTTGGGGGGGAGGCCTGTTTAGCCAGTGCCAGTACAGTGTCCCACCTGGACTTCTGGTACCTGGCTGTATAGGCCATGTAATTCGCCTGCCTTAGTCCCAAAGAAGATGCCATGTACTGCTTCTTTGCCATGGCATCAATCTTCCTGGAGTCCTTGTCAGGGGGGTGTGAAGCCAAGGGAATATTTGCCTTGTCACAGGCAGCAGCCTGCACTACCCCCAACATGGCTGCATTGCTGATATAAGAACTCCGTGTCTGAGCCCAAAAGTGTATACCTCTTGTCCATTCTTTTATCCACAGGAGGTAAAGTGTTAGGAGACTTTAAGATTTTTTGTGTCTGTTTCCCAAAAGATTTATGGAGGAGAAAGAGACAGTCTACTGGACTCTGGGAT
Organism: Neoceratodus forsteri; assembly: GCA_016271365.2. Taxonomy (NCBI): domain Eukaryota; kingdom Metazoa; phylum Chordata; order Ceratodontiformes; family Ceratodontidae; genus Neoceratodus; species Neoceratodus forsteri. The sequence continues at coordinate 18,724,551 of JADMNL010000030.1, read as the reverse complement.
ATCCATCATTTCTACATAATCAGGCTCTTCTTGATCTTCCACAGCCTCTTCCATAGGAAGCTGGAGGGTTTCAGCCACTTTCCTGTAAAACATAAAATGGGAAGGGGACTCAGAAAGCCCAGATGGGGAAACACCTGATGGTCTATCTGGGGAGATGTCCGGTTCCACAGGCACATCCAGACCTTCACTTGCATCAAAATCCGGTTCATAAAATTCTTCCAGGGTATACTCTTGAACCGGGGGAACCAACCGAACCGAACCCCTGCCAGAAGGAGCCGGGTCAGTCGGATCCAGACTGAGCGATTCCACAATTTGAATTGCCCTGGCTATCTCTTCAGCAGTCGGAACATGAACCTCTGGATCCGAACCGGTCGATTTATCTTTGCGCTTTCTTTTTGTCGGAATCGATCCCTCGGAATCGGCTCTCCTTTTGCCCGAAGAAGTATTGCCCTGGTCAGAGGGCACTCCTTCTGGTTCGGTCGAAACCGAACCGGACTGGCCATCCGGGTCAGTGGACTTCTCGGCCTCCTTTTCCCTCAGTCTACCTAATCTCTTCTTGAGGGTAGATTTTGGAAAATTTTTACATATTTGGCAGTCTGAATCGAGGTGGTCAAACCCCAGACAATAAACACAGGTGGTGTGGGTATCGGTCTTGGCAGAGACCTCCCCACACTCACTGTAGTGTTGAAACGCAGTGGGCCTGGTTTTTTTTCTTGGGTTTCCTCAGACATGGCCAACCTAACTAAACTTACCCTTTTTTCAGCAACTGCCAGGCAAGACTCCCTTATCGGTTCCTAACCGTGCTACGGGTATTGGAAAAAAACAGTTAAAACACGTTTTTTTTAGAACCGATAAGAACCAGTAACCACATACTAAATATAGCAAAAATCAGAATCAAATGGTCGGTTCAGCCGAACCGACCGCACTTTTACAAGTTCCACACAGAAAAGTATAACAATTCCTATCTAGTACTCACAGCACCACAGACAGAGACTGAACAGACTATGTGGATACTTTTTTTCGGTTTAAACCGACGAAAAACTGAAAACTTTAACAGACTTCGAACCGAGCCGAAGGAGAAATCTCTGGAGCGACCGTTCAGTGAGGCGGAGTAAAGAATCTGACGGTTTAGGTTCAAAACACTCCAGACACAGACTTCAACCGAGCTCAGCGTTCCATGCCCTGCATGGAAACCTAACCCTGAGTTCTCTGGGGCAGTTCAAAGGCTGGGAATCACTGCAATTGTCAGAATACAGCAAGACTTCATGTTGTTTGAAAAGTACTAACAAACAGGCTAGAAGGAAGGGTGAAGCAACAATGGGTAATCATCAAAACTGCCATCACAAAGGCAACAAGCCTTTTTGTGACGCAAATAAATCAAAACGAAAGAAAAAGCCACTATGGTTCTCAAAAGAGGTGGCGGGTAAAGTCAGGGAGAAAAAGACAGTATTCAGGAAGTATAAGGAAACACAGAAGGAGCAGGACAGAGAGCTGTACCAGTTAAGGCAGAAGGAAGCAGGGAGGGAAGTCAGAATAGCAAAGGCCCAAACTGAGGAAAGGATAGCCAACTCGGTTAAGAAGGTGGATAAAACCTTTTATAGGTACATCAGGGAGCGTAGAAAGACAAAGGGAGGGATAGTGAGGCTGAATAGAATGAACAGTGGGTGGGCAGAGGGGGATAGTGAAAAAGCAGGGACACTGAAAGAATATTTCTGCTCAGTATTCACAAAAGATGAGGGGGAGCTGCCTAATCCAATTAACAGAAGCACTCTGGATAGGGGGGTCAATCCCAATCCTTTCACAGAAGAAAGGGTTCTTCTGAAAGAACTCCTAAAACTGAAGGTGGACAAAGCAATGGGGCCTGATGGAATTCACCTCAGAATTCTAAAAGAATTAAGGGGAGAACTAGTGAAACCACTGACTATCCTTTTTAACAAATCATGGGAGGATGGTGTGGTACCAGAGGACTGGAGAAAGGCGGATGTGATTCCCTTTCACAAAAGTGGGACCAAGACAGAGGCAGGAAACTACAGACTGTCAGTTTGACCTCTGTGGTAGGTAAAGCGATGGAATCACTTCTGAAGGAAAGAACTGTTAAGTACCAAGAGGCCAGTAGGGCACCAGACCCAAGGCAGCATGGGTTCACAGTGGGAAGGTCATGTCAGATGAATCTAATGGATTTCTTTGACTGGGTGACCAAAGTAGTAGACCAGAGAGGGGCTGTGGACATGGCCTACCTAGACTTTAGCAAGGCATTTGACACAGTCCTACACAAAAGATTAATAGTCAAATTAACCAGCCTGGGAGTGGGTCCCAGGGTGGTAGCCTAGGTAAACATTGGCTGGACAACAGGACACAGAAGGTAATTGTAAATGGAGTCCACTCTGAAGAAAGAGGGGTTACTAGTGGGGTACCGCAGGGTTCAGTACTGGGTCCAGTCCTTTTTAATGTTTTTATAATTGACAGTGCAGAGGGACCGGAAAGAAAAGTATGCCTCTTTGCAGATGACACAAAGATCTGCAACAGGGTTGATACACAAGGAGGCATTGAAAGGATGAGAAGGGACTTGGCAAGGTTGGAGGAATGGTTGGAAGTATGGCAGCTAGGATTCAATGCAAAGAAGTGCAAAATAATTCACCTGGGAAACAAAAAGCCAGGGGAAGATTACACAATTTGGGGTAGTAACAAAAACAAAAAAGGAAAGGGACCTGGGGGTAATCATATCAGATGACCTTAAGGTTAGCAAGCATTGTGAGAAGGCAGTAGGGAGAGCTGGGGGTATACTGGGATGCATAGGGAGAGGCATCACCAGCAGAAAACAGGAAGTTGTTATCCCTCTGTACAGACAGTTAGTGAGACCCCATCTGGAGTACTGCATCCAGTTCTGGAGACCCCATCTCCGCAAGGACATACACAGGATAGAGGCAGTCCAGAGGAGGGCAACTAGAATGGTGCAGGGTTTGCAAGAGAAGCCATACGAGGAGAGACTAAAAGAGCTTAATATGGATACCCTTGAGGAAAGGAGGGAGAGGGAGGACATGATAGAAACGTTTAAGTACCTCAGTGGAATCAACAAAGTCCAGGAGGGTAGCATCTTTCAGAAAAAGAGACAGGCAAGAACAAGGGGACACAATTTAAAGATGGGGGGCAGTTCAGGGGCGATGTGAGGAAGTATTTTTTCACAGAGAGGGTAGTGGATGCATGGAATAGCCTTCCTGAGGAGGTTGTGGGGTCTAAAACTGTGGGAGAATTCAAGAATACATGGGACAGACATAAGGCAATTCTTGTGGGGATAGGAAAAAATAGGATGTTGGTTAACTAGGATCTGCAGCTTATCCTGCAGGTAGGGAAGTGGGCAGACTAGGTGGGCCAAGCGGTCCGTATCTGCTGTCAAAGTCTATGTTTCTATGTTGGTGCTCAAATGACTAAATTGTCTAGACTTGGATTTTTTTTTTTTTATACTTACTTTATTGAATAATTAACAAGTACAGAAAAAGAGAAAGAACAAAGCAAGTATTGCCAAGTACAGATACAATAACTTTAAAGAAAACATTATCAGTATATCTCTGCTAAGCAACTCAAGTGAAAGAGATCCTTAAACACATAAGAGAAAATAATTTAAACATATTCACTAGCAAAAAATATAACAATAAATAAAATGAAACATATGTAAGTGGAGCACAGAATACCTCAAACAGGAGACAAAATGTTTAGGCTCATATAACGAGGGGTGCTAAGAAAGTAAAAAAACTGCCAGTCAACAGGAGTATAATCCCAATACACAGAAATAACCAATTTTAAGGTCTTGGTCTGACAAAACCTACCTACCAATATCCCTACATCTATGACTCCTGCAACACAGTCCATCTAGCCCATCTTTGAATATACTTCTCTCGCCTATTTTGTACTTAATAAGTAATAGCCTCCATATCCTGAATATTCTGAATAATCTGTATCCATTCCTGCACTGTAGGTGAAGGCTGCTTTAACCAGTTACATGTTATAGCCTTATATCCTTTTCCACTTAACTACCGTCTCCCACCCCCATGCCCTCACCAACCCTTTGTTTTGTGGCTACCAAGCTACTTGTGCCCGTTATGCCTACTCCTTGGTCATTTCCCCTACTTTTCTCCTGCTCCTCCCTGCACCTACACACCGTCCCAACATGCCTCCCTTTCCCCCACCCCCTCACAATCCTCCCCCCTTATCCCCATTTCACTCCTCACCTGCCATACCTGCTCTCCTGCTTACTCCACTTCCCTACTTTACTCCCAGCTCCCTCCCTGCCCATCCCCTTTCCAGTACGCCTCCCATTCCCCACCCTCTTCTATCCGCCCTCGAACCCTCCTAAACAGCCACCTCTATCCTCACTCACTTTCTACCTCCCCTCTGCTATCTCTTAACCCCAGCTACCCTCTCATTCTACTCCTTCCACCCTCCCAGCTCTAGATCAACCCGCTGGTGGTGTTCCCTTCCCGTATTCCACTCCCGCCACCGCTGTGAACCAGTGCATTACACTCTGGTTCCCGACACAGCATCCTGCTTGACAAAGCCTCTGGCTGCGCTATGGCATAATCTTGTGCAACTCGCAAGTTAAAAAAAAAAAAATTTATACTTACATGCTTTTGTATATACAATTTTGATTTCATGTATGATTTTGCTACTTGTACTTTTGTTTAATCAATACCTTTCTGTACTGTACTGTACCCTAGCCCCCCCTTATCTGTTTCGGGCATGGAACCTATGTAAATTTGGCTCAAAGGTGTTAATCCGAAACGAATAAATAAATAAAAATATGCCACTACACAGATATATCACATATAAAAGGAACCACTACCTTTAACTACTTTGGGGGTAACCCTAACACTAAATTATAGAAAGAGAGAGACATCTATTTGAAATAGATTAACAATAATGCATGTAACCCTCCCTTCGAAAAGGTTCCAAATTACAGCAAAAGTAGAAAATATGTGCATGGGAGGCATTTACTTCTCCACAATTACACCAACAGCTGGGAGAGGGAAACAAACCCCAACTAGCCAATCGGCTAGGAGTTAAAAAAAAATAATTAAATAAATAAATAAATAATGACTCAAACCTTCCACATAAACTCACGCCAACGTGGAGAAGAAGTGACTCTACTAGAACTCTCCCAAATCTTCCTCCACTCTAGCGGAATCAAATGAAAGTCAGCTTCTCGCTCCGTTTTAACAACAAGATATTGAGCCACGTCTCCTTTATGAGAATTCAGAAAAACATATATACGTGAAATGGCATGTTTTGGTTTTGAAAGATTAAAGTAAATCTGAAAGAGTAGGAGTACCAGGGGAGTCTGACAGGCTGCAAGAATGTTGGTACCTGAACGTAGCTTGTATATAAGCTTCGATCTGTACAAATTGTAATTTATCGCCGGGAGACCAATCCCATTTCTCCTCACATTCTTTGAGGGGGATAAGAATCTCCCCACATCATCTGCGCAGGACAACACAGTCCAGCAGAAGCCTGACATTTATACAAGATATCTATATGTCCTGGGCAAAAATCTGGGGCTTTAGGAAACCAACAATGTCTCCATATATCTTGTTTAACCTTATGGTATTTCCTACACTGTTCCCAGGCCCTAAGAGTTACCTGAATAGCTGTATAACTAAAATTAACATCAGGTCTAGTTTGGAATGAATCAAACAAAAAAGACTGAGTGAGGGAGGTCAACAACAAATCACGTTCCATATCTTGCCAATGGGCCCATGCTGGAGAGTGAAATCAAAATGGTGCCCAACGGACTTGAGCCGCCAACCAATACTCCTGAAGATCCAGAACCGATCTACCAACCATCTGCTTCCGAACCAGAAGATGAGACCGCCTAATCCTCGGTTTCCTGTCATTCCAAATAAATCTAAAAATGTTAGCTTGGTAGTCCCAGAACCAGTTTTGAGATAAATATACAGGTACACATTGAAACACATACAACAATCTAGGAAGGAGATTCATTTTAACATCCTGAATTCTTGCATACATTGGGAGGAGTAATAATGACCAACGCTTCATATCTTCGCCCATTTGTCCAAGTATAGGAGTGGGTAGTGGTTGCTCTTAAAATGACTCCCAAGAATTTAAGAGTAGTTAAATCCCATCTCATTGGGTAAATCCAGCGGAGAAAAGTTGGGGAATCATAATTAAACTTCAAAATCTCTGTCTTTGCATAATTTCGGGTGTAGCCAGACAGAATAGAAAAATCAGAAATCATATTCATAAGCCTAGGTACAGAGGTGGTCAGAGAGATCAAATATACCAAAACATCGTCGGCATACAATGAAACTCAATGCTCTAGTCCACCTACCATTGCCCCCTGCAACTCCTGATCAGACCAAATCCAGTGTGCAAGGGGCTCAATATATAAAGCAAATAAAAGCAGGGGATAAGGACAACCCTGCCGGGTGCTCCTTCCCAAAGTAAAGTTCTGAGACAGAGTTCCATTACTACGGACATATGCCTTGGGAATCCATATATAAACGTTGAATAGCATCTATAAAAGAAGCAGGAAACCCAAACCCGGCAAGGACTTCAGAAAGAAAACAATCAACTTGATCAGAAGCTTTTTCAGCATCTAAACTCATAATCACTGCAGAAGTAGGAGAGATCGTAAAATGATCTATGATATGTAAAGTGCGACGAACATTATCTGATGCTTGGCTATTGAAAACAAATCCTGTCTTGTCTCTACGAACCACCAGTGGGATAAGATGTTGCAACCATCTAGCTAAAATGGGAATAAAAAACTTATAATCAACATTAACAACTGAAATAGACCTATATGAATAGCAGAAACTACGGTCCTTGCCGGGTTCGGGTATTACAGAAATAACCTCCTGCTTCCAAGAAGAGGGCAAAACAGAACCATCTTCGAAAATCTCCTGGTATGTAGACCACGGTATAGGCACAAGAGTATCTCTGAACTTCTTGTCAAATTCAATCAGGAGGCCATCAGTACCAGGAGACTTCCCCATTTTACCAGCCCCAATAACTGACCCGATTTTTTCCTCAGAAATAGGCATCATCAAACGAGTCCCCTGTTCCTCCGTCAACCGAGGTAAGTTTAAACCCTTCAAATAACTCTCTGTTCTCTCTATAATTCAGGCCTTTGTTGCTGAGTATATCATTTCTTATAATAAACCAAAAAAGCATCAGAAATGTGCTCTATTGTATGGGCTCAAACATCAAACTTGGGGTAAATAACCTGGGAAATATGTGCTCATGCTGTTCGAGCTCTCAATCGAAGAGCTAAACATTTCAAAGCTCGGGAACCCCCTTCATAATATTTCTGTTTAACAAATTGTAGATTTCTTTCCACCTTAAGATCTAAAATACAATTTAATTCCCTTCTACGAGCGTTTAACTCTTTCTCTCTCTGTCTATTTAGGCCCTTCTGTTGCAATTTTTCTAAGGCCTGAATCTGAAGCTCTAAATGTTTTTATTTTTCATACCTCTTCCTTTTCCTAGCCAAGGGAATCGCTATAAGTTTGCCCCAAATTACAGCTTTAAAAACATAGAAACATAGAATTTGACGGCAGATAAGGACCGCTTGGCCCACCTAGTCTGCCCATTTTCCTACCTAACAGATAAGCTGCAGATCCTAGTTAACCAACAGCTTACTTCCTCCTACCCCCCACTAGGACTGCCTTATGTCTGTCCCATGCATTCTTGAATTCCCCACTGTTCTTGACTCCACGACCTCCTCAGGGAGGCTGTTCCATGCATCCACAACCCTCCTCAGTGAAAAATACTTCCTCACATTACCTCTGGGCAGTCCCCCTCTATCTTCAAATTGTGCCTTGTTCTTGCACATCTCTTTTCTGAAAGATGCTACCCTCTTGGACTTTGTTGATTCCCTTGAGGTACTTGAAAGTTTCTATCATGTCCCCTCTCTCCTTCTTTCCACAAGGGTATACATATTAAGCTCCTTTAGTCTTTTCAGATAGTCTTCTGGTGCAGACCCTGCACCATTTTGTTGCCCTCCTCTGACAGCCTCCACTCTGTCTATGTCTTTGCGGAGATGGGGTCTCCAGAACTGCACACAGTACTCCAGATGGGGTCTCACCAACTGTCTGTACAAAGGGATAACAACTTCCTGTTTTCTACTACTGATGCCTTTTCCTATGCATCCCAGTATCCCCCCAGCCTTCCTTACTGCCTTCTCACATTGCTTGCCCACCTTTAGGTGATCTGATATAATTACCCCAGGGTCCTTTCCATTTTTACTGTTGTCAGTATCTCACCCCCCATTGTGTACTCTTTCCCTGGGTTTTTGTTTCCCATGTGCATTACCTTGCACTTTTTTGCACTGAATCTGAGCTGCCATACATTTGACCATTCCTCCAACCTTGCCAAGTCCCTTCTCATCCTTTCCACTCCACCTTGTGTATCAACCCTGTTGCAGATCTTTGTGTCGCCTGCAAAGAGACATATTTTTCCTTCAGTTCCTCTGCAATGTCACTTATAAAGACATTAAAAGGACCGTCCCAGTACTGAACCCTCACGTTACCCCACTAGTAACCCTCCTTTCTTCACTGTGTACTCCATTTACTACTACCCTTGTGCCCTGTTGTCTAGCCAATTTTTTATCCAGGCTACCACCTTGGGGCTCCACCTGGCTGGCTGACTTGTGTATTAATCTTTATGTGACTGTATCAAATGCCTTGCTAAACTCTAGGTAGGCCATGTCCACAGCCTCTCCCTGGTCTACTACTATGGTCACCCAGCCAAAGAAATCTATTAGATTCATCTGACATGACCTTCCCATTGTGAATCCATGCTGCCTTGGGTCCTGTGCCCCACTGGCCTCTAGGTACTCAACAATTCCTTCCTTCAGAAGTGATTCCATCATTTTCCCTACCACTGAGGTCAAACTAACTGGTCTGTAGTTTCCTGCCTCTGTCCTGCTCCCACTTTTGTGAAGAGGAATCACATCTGCCCTCCTCCAGTTATCAGATACCACCCCATCCTCCATTGATTTGTTAAAGAGAGTAGTCAGCGGTGTCACTAGTTCTACCCTTAGTTCTTTTAGAATTCTTGGGTGAATCCCATCAGGCCCCATTGCTTTGTCCACCTTCAATTTTATTAGTTCTTTCGAACCCTTTCTTCTGTAAATGGACTGGTATCGACCCCCGTCTTCAGAGTGTTTCTCTTGTTTGGTTTAGGTACCTCCCCCATCTCTTCCTTTGTGAATACTGAGCAGAAATATTCGTTCAGTATCCCTGCTTTTCACTGTCCCCTCTACCCACATTCCCTCCCCTTTATTAAGCCTCAGTATCCTCTTTTGGTCTTTTTCGCTCCTAATGTACCTATAAAGGTCTTATCCCCTCTTAACAGAATTGGCTATCCTTTCTCAGTTTGGGCCTTTGCTATTCTGACTGCCTTCCCAGCCTCTTTTGCTTTAATTGATAAAGTTCTCTGTCCTGCTCCTTCTGTGTTTCCTTATATTTCCTGAATGCTATCCTTTTCTCCTTAACCTTCCCTGCCACCTCTTTGAGAACCATGCGTTTTTTCCTTCGTTGTGTTTTAGTGATTTGCTTTACACAAAGGTTTGTTGCCTCTGTGATGGCTGTTTTGATTACCCCATTGTTCCTCCACCCTCCTTCTTGCCTGTTTGCTAGTGCTTTTCTAAGGCACTCTCTCATTTTCCAAAGTCAGCCCTCCTAAAGTCCAATACTCTTGCTTTTTGTATGGCTTGATTGTATGGTTGTGTTTATAGTGAACCACACTGTTTGGTGGTAACCTTGTTCCCCAGATGGCTACCCACCTCTAAATCTGGATTCTTTCTCCGTCCCCATTTGAGAGTACCAGGTCTAAGACTGCTCCCTCCAGAGTGGGTTCCAATACTAGCTGTCTGAGGCATGCCCCCTGTAGGGCATCAAGAATGACCCTGCTCTTGGATGTGCCTGCAGCAAAGGTGCTCCAGTTAACATCTGGCATATTCAGGTCCCCCATCAACAATATCTCCCCTTTTTCTGCCATTCTAAGGAAGCCTTTTATCATTTCCTTGTCCATTTCCTCCCCTTGAGATGGGGGTCTGTATACAACCCCCATGCGGATTGTGGTGCCATTTCCTGTCTCCAGGGTGACCTAGAGTGCCTCTTCTGCTCCCTGTTTACTCTTTAGTTCTGTTGCTTTGACCCCTTCCTTTACACGGAGAGCTACTCCTCCTCATCCTCTTTTACCCTCCCTGTCCCTCCTGTAGATTGTATATCCTGGTATGTTGACATCCCAGTCATGGTTCTCTGTGTACCATGTTTCTGTGACTGCCACAATATCCAGGCAACCCTCTTCCATCAAGGCCACTAGTTCAGGGAGCTTGTTACACAGACTACGGGCATTGGTACTCATCACCCTCCACTTTTTGACAGCCTTACCCTTTAGCCCCATTCCTGTCCTTACTGCCTTTGCCTTTTTTTACATTTACCTCTGTCCTGCTCCCTAATAACTTCTCTACCTTGGTGTTTACCTCACTAATTACTATGTTTTGTGGGGGGAGGCTGGGATTCCCCTGCTCCTTTTCAGTGCCTCCCCCTTGGCTAGTTTAAATGCTTGCCAATGAAGCTTTAATTGTATCCCAAATTAATCCACGATTCACACTACTGAGAACATTATCCTGAAACGTCTGTTTTATAAGCTGAGGGATTTGTTCCAAGACCTCTGGATCATTCAGCAACGACAGATTTAATCTCCAAAAAAGGTTCTCTTCTTTGGTAAAGGAAGCAAAATGGTCAAAATTAAAGGAGAATGATGCGATAAACAGAGTGGGCCAATCTTAAACTTGTTACCTTTGAAAGAAAATCCCCTGACAGAACAAAATAGTCTAATCTGGAATACATATGATAGGTGGCAGAGTAATGAGTGTATCCCTTACTGGAATCCTCCAGAAATTTCCAGGCATCAGACAAGCCCAACCTTTACAATAACAGTCTAACCAATGTTATAGTTTTATATGACTTCCTAGGGATTTTGGAAGTAGTATCCATAGCATGATCTAAGGTGATGTTCCAGTCTCCACCCACTATTAAAGCTCCCTCCATCTTCGCTGAAATAAGCAGTAACACTCTCATATACTTCATAGGGCGAATTCGGGGGAACATGAACAGAAACCAAGGTGATCAGCTGACCATTTAAAGTGCCCTTAACTAGGGCACATCTACCCTCCTTATCTATCACCTGCTCCACCACCTCAAATGGAACATAGTTAGGAACCAACACAGCAACCCCCCTCCTTCTCCCCCTCCCATAAGAAGACAAAAAAACAAGCTGTACACAAAACCTATTAACTTCTGACATTCCGATTCGGAAAGGTGGGTCTCCCGTAATAACATAAAGTCAGTCTTTCTTTGCTTAATATAATTTAAAACCTTTTTTCCACTTTATAGGGCTTGTAAGACCATTAACATTAAAACGAGAGTATTTTAGAATCCATAGCATAAAACAAAATACCTTCCCGGTGAACTACAAAAAATACTCCCAAGTATAGTAGGAACAGATCAGTTACCCGTAGCAGAGTTGAAGCAACCCCCATAGCCTAAAGAGAGACTGTGCCCCATTCAAAACTCTCATAATAATAAGCAAATACCTATTACAATAAAAAAATTAAACTGCAAAAATAACACATGCTTACTAAAGACCAAGCAATAAGTTAAACTAATTATCTGTACAACAATAACTATATACAAGCAAAAACTAATCTCAATGGACTTCCAAGGTTGGGGGTCCTACGCTCTAGAGCCCTTAAACCCCATCCTGCAAACTAGCTGGCCAAAGTTAGCAGAATGGGGAGGAGAGTAAAAAAAAACTCCCTATAGAAGGAACACTCTCCAAGAGACACCTCTACAAGGTATCTCAAACACTAAGGGGGAGCAGGGATAAGAAAAAAATAAATAAATCCAAAGCTCCTTCCAAGAGTAAAGCATCCCTTCCGGTATTGGGCTAATAAAATGAGATGAGATATCCAAGCCCAACAGAGAAGAAAGAGGAAAACAATAAGAACATTAAGGAGAGAGGGAACCTCTCTTTTCCCCTTCCTTTCCTTTCTCTGTTCCCCTCCTTTCCCCGTTACTGTTCTCTTGTTTCTCCAGAGTTCATTAAAACACATTAAATATAATACCCCTCAATCCAGTATATAACGAAAAACTATACATCCTTGAAATATGCCCACAGTTTGCAAAACCAGATGAGGTAATAAAAGCACAAAAAAGAAAAGGCAAAGCAAAATAGAAAAAGGCAAAATTCAAATACAAAAATATGTATGTATCTGACTGGACCAACCCCATATGCTAATAACAAATCTGCAATTATAACAGAAAGCAACATACCAAAGTCATCCAAAAGAAACAGATTTTTTCCCCTTTTTTCCTCCTTTTTGTTTTTAAAACAAAATAAAACAACACTAACCCCCTTCCCCTTTTTCTTCTCCTTTTCCCCTTTATTTTCTTCATTTTACTTTTTCTCTTTTCCCTTCTTGTCCTTTTACACAAACATATTAGGTCCTCTTTTAAAGCACATATATATCACGACACCAAGGAAAGTCTTAAAATGTGCACGTGAGGTCTGAAAACATTACAAAGATCTGCCCATTCATGTTTCTGAATGTTTATAATTCAGTCATTTTAAAGGAGCTGATGTAAGAAAAGTCTCTCAATAAGTAGGCAAACACCTAGCAAATAAATCTTCCAAATGCAGAGTGAGAGCAAGAAAGTGAAATTGAAGGAAGAACATTAGGTCTGATAAAAGAAGTTGGGCAGAGTAATGCACTATTGAACCACAAAGTGTACAAGGGTTCCACAGAGGGGAGGCAGTTAAGAGAGGGAAATCCCCCTCATCTTGTCTCCCCAATTCCATCCACACAAAGCAGTACTCATAAAGACAGCTAAAATGAACCTTCATAGCAACCCAGCAAGAAATAAAACACAAAATAGACCTGATCATTCAGAAGGCTCCCTTCGGAATGTCTGAAGCAGTGACTCAATTTCCTTCAATGTTTGCTCCTTCCTCTGTTTTTTACGCGCAGGGGAGACTTTTGACCACTGTTCTTTTTACAGTGCTCTCTTACCTCTAAGCTCCTGAACCTCCATCTCTGTGGGTTGAACAATCCCTTGATCCTGGAGAGCTTGAAATGCAGTTGTTTAATCATCAAATATTTTGGGACCATCGGGGAAAAATGTTTTTAGACAGGCAGGATGGGGGTATGAAATTTCAGCTTATGCTCCCTCAAAATGGAAAAAAAACGGGGGACAAAAGCTCGTCGACGTCGTTGTACAGCTGATGAATAATCACTGTCTAATGAAATTCATTGACCCTGGTAAGTATTGGTCTTCATACGCCAGGCTCTAATCAGTACCACCTGCTTGTAGAAGCGGACAATTTTGGATTGTGGTCTCGCTCCCAGGCCCAGTGCTGCAAGTGAATGATGGGCGTGCTCAATCGGGAGTGGAGAAACGTCATCCAGGTCTAGCAGTGAGGCTAACAAATCCTGAACAAAGAGTAAAAAGTCAGTTTTTGTTTCAGACCCTTCAGGAACTCCACATATCCTGATGTTATTGCGACGAGACCTGTCCTCCGGGTCGTCGCATTTGTCTGCCAAAGAATGAGCACTCTGCAGTAACCTGGAAAACAGTCGTTCCAGATGATCGATCCTGGAATCAGATTCAGAGGCATGGCGTTCCAGTTCCACTGTTTTGGACTCCAGGTGAGAAATAGATTGTTGTAGCCCTGATATAGAGTTTGTGTTTCATCTCTAAAGGCCTGAATGTTGGCTAATAAGGTTGCATTTGTTGTTGTTTAAAATTTTATTCAATTTCATGAAATTTGATAGTTGTTACATACTCCATTGAGCAGATGCTCATTTCAAAGGAGGTCCATTATTATCAAAGATCATAAATAATTACATATACAACATTATCTAACAAAGTAAACACAATATATAAAGACACAGCATAAAGACTATACACAATTAACATACGTAACAACTATCACCCTAATAAAAAAGAATAATCTACCATGCATACAAACTTTAACCACCCTGGGATCAACACTAAACATTAAATACAGTTTACTCACCTGTAAAAGGAGTTCTAGGAATGGTATATGTTGTTCATCCACACTCATTGGCAGGTATCCTTGCCTCTTTAAATCTTGCCGGAAGGTCTTCAAGCTTGCTCCTCCCACCCACCCGGGTGGTATAACTCTCGGCTCCGCCCCATGACGCCAGATCTGGCCCGCTGGAAGCTCAGGTTGTGCGTCGAAGCCGGGGAGGTCGGGTGGGACGTCTAGATGAACAACATATACCATTCCTAGAACTCCTGTTACAGGTGAGTAACCTGTATTTCTAGGGACATGGATATGTTGTTCATCCACACTCATTGGCAGACTCCAGCAGTTCTCCGGAGGAGGGAGGCAAGACGACACCCCAATACTTACTTGGGAAAGAGAGACGAACCGAGGCCCCAAAACCAGCATCCCGCGTGACTCAAGGTCGATGTGGTAATGGGTAATGAAGGTGTTTGCTGACTTCCAGGTAGCAGCCCTGCAGATTTCCTGGATAGGGACGTCCCTGGAAGCAGCCACCGTTGCAGCAGTATGGCGGGTAGAATGAGCTCTTATCCCTCTGGGAGGCTCCATGCCCGCCAACTTATAGCAGAGATCTATGCAGGAAGTGACCCACCTGCTTATCGTCCGCTTGGCTGCAGGTCTGCCAGATGCGGCTTCAGCGTAGGTGACAAACAGCTGGCGAACCTCTCCCCGAATTTCAGCCGTGCGCTCTTTGTAATAGGCGAGCGCCCTTCTAGGGTCCAAAGTATGGAGCCTATATTCGGCCTCCGAGGTGTGATTGGGGTAGAACACCGGCAGAGTCAACACCTGGTTAAGGTGAAACTCCGACACCACCTTCGGAAGGAATTTGGTTGGGCGCAGGACAACCTTGTCCCTGTGGAAGACCAGGTAAGGAGACTTCGATGGAAAGCGCCTGGAGCTCTCCCATCCTTCTGGCTGATGATAGCCACCAAGAAGGCAGTCTTCCACGACAGGTGAGAGAGCACACCTGTGCATAGGTTCGAATGGCTTGCCCATGAGCTTTGCCAGTACCAGCAGTAGATCCCACGGAGGTGGGGTTCCCGCACTGGAGGGGAAATGTGATCAAGGCCTTTGAAAAAGCGCCAGACCACCTTCTCCTGCGCCACCGACTGCTTCCCGGCCCGCACCCGGTAAGCAGAGATGGCTGCCAGGTGCACCCTTAGGGTCGTCGACCTAAGCCCTTGATTAGAAAGGGACCATAAATAGTCCAAGATGCTTGCCAAGGAACAGGAGGAAGGGTCAAGCCCTTGCTCCTGACACCAAATGGAAAACCTTTCCATTTGAAGGCATAGCATTTTCTGGTCGACTCTTACGGGACGCCTCAACTACATTGAGGACCTCGCCGGAAAGACCCAAGGCCTGGAACCTAGCCGCCAGGAATCAGGCCGTCAGGTGCAGGGATTGAAGGTCCGGATGGAACACCTTCCCTGATTGACTGAGAGCAGGTCCGGGCGAGCTGGAAGCTGCCGGAGTCCTGGAGCTGAGACTGAGGAGATCTGGGTACCAGAACTGGCGAGGCCAGTCTGGGGCTATCAGAATCACCTGCGCCTTGTCCCTCCTCGCCTTGAGAAGCACCTTGTGGATCAAGGGAAATGGGGGAAAGGCGTAAAAGAGGCCCGGGGTCCACTGCCTCGAGAAGGCATCCCCCTGCAGCGAGCCCTGCTGAGGGGGGCGGGCATGGAACAGTCTCAGCTCGCGTTCTCCTGGAGGCGAACAGGTCCACCTGAGGTGTGCCCCAATGGGAGAACAGATGCTGTACTACCTCCGGCAGGAGAGACCACTGTGGGATGCAGCCCCTATCCGCTCAGGCATCGGCCAGGGTGTTGGAGGCTCCTGCCACATGAATGGCTAGGAGATCCGCCTCCAGGCTGCGCACGAGTGACCAAATGCGGAGAGCTTCTTGCATAGAAGCATGGAGCGCCCGCCCGGCGGTTTAGATAGAACATGGTCGGGTATTGTCCGCCTGACTCGGACCACTTGACCCCGGAGGAACGGAGCAAAGGCGGTGAGAGCTAGGTGGACCGCCGGAGCTCCAGCAGTTTGATGTGGCATCGCTCCCCTGGGACCAGAGGCCATGAGCCCGTGTTCCCCAGATGGGCACCCTAACCTCATCAGAGAGGCATCGGTCGATAGAGAGACCGTCGGCTCGGGGACGAACGGGATGCCCTCCTGCAAATGATCTGGAACGGTCCACCACTGGAGAGCGCTCCACATCCCCTGAGTCACCGACACAAGTTGGTCCAAAGGATCGCGAAGGCCAGGACCACTGGCTGGCCAGTCCCCATTGAAGGGGACGATGTTCCAGCGGGCCCAACGGACCACGCTGGTGCAGGCCGCCATGAGACCCAGGAGGCGTGAGGAAGTCCCGGTAGGATGAATTGCCCAACCAGAAATGATCGGGCAAAGGGAGGAAAGAACCCCCGGCCCTGTCCGGGGCTGGAGCCGCGCCTGCTCAAGAGAGAGTCGAGCTGCGCCTGGATGAATAGAATCACCTGCTTTGGCTCGAGTTCCGACTTGGCCTCGCTTGATAAGGAGGCCCAGTTGAGAGCAGACCTGAGGGCCAGATCTCTGGACCACTCCGCCTCCTTCCTGAGGGAGCTGCTATCAGCCAGTCGTCCAGGTAAGGGTACACCCGACCCGGCCAAGAGAATGCTGTCACCACTGCCATGCATTTGGTGAAGACCCTGGGAGCTGGAGACAACGTCAGGGCATGGCTTGAATCGAAAGGGATCCTTCCGCTGAAGCGAAGGAATCTCTGTGAGACGGACGGATAGGGACGTGAAAAACGCAGACTGCAAGTCCAGAGAGCAGAACCACACGCCGCGGCTCCAAGGATGGTATATCTGAGCCAGAGTGACCATCCTGAAGGTTCGAGACCTTGGGTACTTGTTTAGGTCGGTAGGTCGAGAATGGGGCGCCAGCCCCCGTCTGCTTTCGAACCAGGAAGTACCTGGACACAAACCCTGGGTCTGAAGGAGGGTCCGCACACCTCTCTATCACCTTCTTCTGGAGGAGGAGGAGCGATGTCGGCTCGATGAGCCGCCAGTGAGGCTGGGGAGTCCCGAAGCCCCCGAGGCGGCATGGCTCTGAAGGGTGGTGCCTGCTCGAATTCCAGAGGCAGGCCTCTTCCCACCACCTCCAAGACCCACCTGTCCGTGGTACAGCGGACCAGGCGGAACGGAAGTGCTGGAGCCGGCCTCCACGGGGGACCTAGGTGGGTGACGGAATGGGGCGACACCCCAGCCCGCCACTGGGCAGGCTTGGAGGAGGGACCCGCCGAGGGACCTCCTGGGCCTTTTCCTCCTGCCTCCTGTTAGAGGAAGCCGCGCTTGGTTTGGGATGCCAAGTCGAGCCTGCTGGCCCTGACGCTGCTGGGCCGCGAGGCCAGAAGGAATGACGTAAAGGGCTTAGGCTGCGTTTGCGGCCTTTGTCCTTCTGAGCGGAAGAGACCGAGTCCAAGGTAGCATTGGACTTCTCGATCCTCTGCAGGTGACCTTCCACCCCAGGGCCGAAGAGGTCAGTCCCCAAAAAGGGAACATCCGCCAACTTGTGCTGGGTATCCGAAGTAAAGGTGGATATCCTCAGCCAAGCCCGCCGACGCATAGCCACTGAGGCCGCCACCGATCTGGCACATGAGTCCCCTATATCCAAAGCAGTCTGGAGCTGCTGTTTGGCCACTGCCCTGCCCTGGTCCCGCACCTGCTTAACCGTAGTCTGCAGATCGGCGGGAAGATGAGGATGACCTCATCCAGGGGCCCAACAGGGCATGAGAAAATGTGCCATGAGGACGGCCGAACTGGCCTGTCGAAGGTCGAGAGGACGAGCGTAGACTTTTCACCCGGCTATAGTCCAATTTCTTGGACCCTTGTCAGGAGGTTTGTCCACATCCCTGCTATGCGGCGCGCCGAAAACGCTGCCGGTAACCAACCCCTCAGCAGAGGGTGTTCCAAAACCGGACAAGGAACCGTGGGACCGTGATACTTCCTGGCCATCCTGGCTGAATGGCGAGGGCAGGAAGCAGGGCGCTGCCAAAGCTCCAGTGCCGGACCCACTATGGCCTCGGCCACCGAAAGGCCTCGTGCCGGAGAATCCCCCGGTCCAGAATCTCCGTGAGGGGATACCTGGCCTGCTTGGAACGGGTTCGAGCTCCATCCCGTGGACCCGAGATGACGAAGCAGTCCTAGGAAGGACGACGGGCTATCGCCCATTGACTGACCTCCTGAAGACTCCCAAGTCCAGTCGCTGGAGAAAGGAGGAATCATCTTCGGACTCGGAAGAGTCCTCAAGAGCTGCCTCTGGCCTGAGCCACCTTCACCTGCCGAGGTCGGTCGGGAGTGAGGGTAACTGACAGCCGGGGGAGACCCTTAGCCGACCGAGAATCCTGGTCGGAGCCCCAATTGGTGGCTGTGGAGGCGGAGGTTCCACCGAATCGTGAGCAGCTGGTTTTGCCGAACAACCGCCTGGGTATAGGCTCCTCGGATAAGTCCGAGGTTGGCCGCGGCCCGTGACAGCCTACTTAATGGCCGGGAAGGCGACGGGTCGGCTTACTCCCGGCCAGGAGGAGCTGTTGCAACATAAGGTCCTCGTACCGTCGACGTAATTTACGCCGAAGCCTCCCCTCGTCCGAGGAGGAGGACGAGGACGAGCCGCGACGCCGCTTACCGCGGTGCCGAGACCGAGACCGCCTATGACGGTAGGATCGGCTGGACTGCGAAGAGGTCCGAGACCGAGACCGAGAGTCCCGGAATTTCCGAGGTCGGTGCGGGGAGGTGTCGGCCGGAACCGGCACTCCCTTCGGCTCGGATGGTCCATCCGAGGGCTCCAGAACCGGAGGCACAGGCGAGCCACGGGATCCTCAACTCTCCGGGGAACGGGGAGGAATCGGCTGCTAAAGGCGACAGCCCGTCAGCAGGTCAGAAAATCTCGACTTAGGTCGGTGGGAGTCTCGGTCAACTGACCTGACGGGGATACCGTGAGGCCAGTGGCCGAAGCCGAGCGGTCGACCGAAGCCGACGGTCGACGACTCGGGGAGAGGGACCTTTCCCGCTCCCAAGAGCGTCGACAGAGGGACTTACCCCTGTCCTTCTTTTTGGACCGAGAATAAGGTCCAGCAGACGTAGGCCCTTCTCCCTTAGTGGAGAGGGACAGACAAAGCTCCTTAAAAGAAGCCGTGTAGGAAGAACCCAGAGAGAGCGGGATAAATGCCGCGGCCGAGGAAGATACGGCCAGCGCCGCCTCCTCTTCGAGGGCGATCATCCGCTCGAGCTGATCCGCCGAGCCCGCCGCCGCGGACACCGCCAACCGGGCCTCCTTGGACTTCACGGAGGCGCTTCACCGGGGCAGCCCAGTTGCACATTCGGGCAGCACGGTCGCCGGGGTGGCAGGCGAGAAAAGATGAGCACAGGTCGAAGCCCGCGGGTCGCTCAAGGCCTAAGCAGTAGACACACGGAGTGTGGATCCGTCGAGACATCTTCAGTTCGCATGGGCATCTCAAACTGGAGTCGATTGTCCATCGGAGCCGCGAGGGATCAAGACTAAAGTCTTTTTTCGCAAAATTTATTTTTAAATCCGTAAGCGGAGAAATAGGAACCAGTCTCAAACGCAGAGCGTTAAGGAGGGAACCTGAGCTTCCAAGCGATAAGGAAGATCTGGCGTCATGGGGCGGAGCCGAGAGTTATACCACCCGGGTGGGTGGGAGGAGCAAGCTTGAAGACCTTCCGGCAAGATTTAAAGCGGCAAGGATACCTGCCAATGAGTGTGGATGAACAACATATCCATGTCCCTAGAAACAATAAATAACAAAAAAAAAAAACCATTAAGCAAGTATAACAGTACCGCAAATTGAGGGGGCGTCTGGCCTAGTTTTATACCACTGCTTTATGCAACCTAAGTTAATTAGCTGATTATTTGGACGTAGGGAGATAGGTAATGAATTCCATACTAAAGGTCCCCTAAGCCAGATAGCAAATCTCCCCATATTTGAGTTGCATCTAGTACATTTGTGGGCTGCGCTATTTCTAAGGAGCCATCTGCCGCCATACCAGTCTGCAGTAACACCACAGCTTCCCTTTAGAGAAACGGGAAAAAACCACGAAGGGAAATCAAAAAGGAAAACGCCCTCTTCTCCCTGAAAATTATGTTTCTCCTCCACAGTATTAAAATAGCCATTTGATGAAGTCTCGGTACGTCGGGAGAACTAAAATGCCCTAAACCTCAGAGCACAGAGAAACTACGTTGACATCGCCCCGCTGCCGGAACCAGAAGGCTCGCCTAGACTTGGATTGTGATTTTAACAAAGGATTACCGGGATGGATTATATCAACTGTAGGGGACAAAGGTACCATTCCCATCTCAATAAACCTAGTAATAAAAAATAAAAATAAAGAACATCTATAAAACACAAGCAGGGCTGTGTCTGAAGACTATGTTTTTGAAAGTTTTCCCAAGTAACAAACACTTTAAACACTAATTTAAAAGAAAGAGTTGTAGCACTTAACAGTCAATTTATTGCACAGTAGGGCACATGACATTTAATCAATCAATGTTTATTTCTTGATGCCTTTAAAAGAAAGAACTTATGTCATCTCACAAAGAGAGAACAGTAAAACAGGAATACAAGGCTACTTCAACTCTACACATACTGTATAACAGCTTTTTTTTCCTCCACTCTTTTTCCCCCTACCAGTGCAAGGCCTATGTCACCTGTAACCTTCTTCCAATGTCTGCCACCTCTCTGAAATATCTCAGTTTTCCCCCCAGTGAAGCCTGACAGGGTGGACCAGTCCTTGCTACGAAGCCTGATGCCTGCACACTTCATCTCCCCTCCCTTGTGGTGTCAAGATTGGGAAGCGCATGATGTCAACAGGGATGCACAGGACTCCTCAGCCGCTTCCCATACCAAGAAGGACCTTGTCAAGTCAGACGACCTTTCTACCTGGGCTACCACCTTAGGGACTATAAGCAGCAAGGCACTATAAGCCTCCTTCCTTGCAAAATGACAGTGCCTCTTGAAACCATCTACCTCCTCTGTTGGTGTAACCAGTGTAAAGGACTAGGGATGAAAAAGTGCAGCTACATAAGAACTTACCATAACAGTAGATTTGAGAGAATCTCTTGTAGCAAGTCACATCTTTGGAACCATAGCCATTAGGCACTAGGACCACACGGAAGCTTTTTAGCTAGCAGTCTCTGGTGCTACCCATGATGACGTCAGCTGATGTCACCACTCATACATATATCTATATCTATATATGTGTGGCCCCATGCCCTCCTCTGTTCCCTCGCCAGAGACCAGACATAAAGGATGTCTGCTGAAGGAACCAAAGCAGGGCAGAGTTTCCCACCACATAAAAATGAGAGACAGCAAGCAAAGCACTCTGGAGAAAGAGACAGACACAGAGGCGCAAGGGGGATGTAGAGAGGGATGGCATGGTTTGCTGTAAGGGAGTCTCTTGAAGATCTACTTTTATGGTAAGTTCTTACATAACTGCACTATCTTCCTTGAGGATATCTCTTGCAAGCAAGCCACACTTTTGGAATGAGTCCCAAGCAGTTCTGACACTGGAACAGTCAGGGTGGCTGGATGCAACAGGCTCAAGAAAGGAGGCCTTGCAGCGCAGCTACGCTGAAACCTACCCTTCTCCAGGAAGCAATGTCCAGACTGTAATGTCTAGTGAAAGTCTGGACTGTACTCCAGCTAGCAGCTGCATAAATCTCAGCAGTTGAAACATTCCTGAAACAAGCAGTAGAAGTAGCCGCACCTCAGGTGGAATAGCCATGTTCAGTGCAAGGAAGTTCATTACCGTACTTCCTATAACAAACAGTATTGCAGTTGGCCAAACATTTGGACAAGCACTGCTCCGAAACTGGAGCACCCTCTTTCCCAGGGGCAAAAGAAACAAAACAGCTGCAAGGACCTCCTAACATCCTTCATACAGTGAAGATAATACCTGTGTACTTTGTGAACATCAAAGGTATGGAGCAATGCTTCACCTGGATTCTCATGCTCCGCCTTATAGACTGGCAGGTGAATGGATTGCATTTGGTACAACCTACCACAAGAGACAGGGCTATCCTAGATCTAGTACTGACCAACAGGGAAAGGATCACAGATCTCCAGGTGGAAGGTCACTTGGGGTCCAGTGACCATCACATGGTATGGTTCAATTTGGTCACCAGAACTAAACCATCCCATTCCAAGGCAAAAATGTAGGACTTCAGAGGAACAGAATTTGATAAGTTGGCCAACAGAGTTAAGCTAACCCTGGCAAGAAGAAATACAGGTGAGGGGGTACAGGCAAAGTGGACAAGCATTAAGAATACAATACTTGAAGCAACATCCCATTGTGTTAGAGAGAAAGGCAAGAGCAAAAGAAAGAGGAAACCACTTTGGTTCTCAAAAACAGTAGCAAAAAAGGTCAGAGCCAAAAAGCTGGTCTTCAAGAAATATAAGGGGACAAAGATGGGGAGGCATACCAAACTTCCCTAAGGGAAGCAGGGAAAGCAGTAAGGCAGGCAAAGGCCCAAACCGAGGAAACACTAGCACGAACAGTAAAACAAGAGGACAAGACTTTCTATATACATTAATGAAAGAAGAAAGTCCAGAGGGGAGTATTGCTAAGATCAGAGGGGATAAGGGGAAGTGTGTGGAGGAGGACCAAGGAAAAGCATTGATCCTAAATACATACTTCTGCTCAGTATTTACTGAGGAGAAGGTAGGGCAGGGTCCACAGCTCAGCACCATGGGCACAGGGAGGGGGGAGGTGTGCACTAGTCCCTTCACAAAAGAAAGGGTCCTACAAAAGCTCACTAAGCTCAGGGTGGACAAGGCAATGGGACCCGATGGCATACATCCCAGGGTACTAAAGGAGCTAAGGGTGGAACTAGCAGAGCCATCAGCAGAACTGTTTAGTGAGTCTCTAAGCACAGGAGAGGTCCCAGAAGACTGGTGAAGGGCTCATGTGATCCTGCTCCACAATAGTGGGAGCAGGGAGGAAGCAGGGACCCGCAGACCAGTTTTACCTCAGTAGTGGGCAAGATGATGGAGGCACTCCTTAGGGAAAGGATAGTGCAACACCTGGAATCCATAGGTGCACAGGATCCAAGACAGCATGGGTTTACAACAGGAAGGTCCTGTCAAACTAATCTCATAGATTTCTTTGACTGGGTAACCAGAGTGGTGGATCAAGGGGGTGCAGCTGATGTTGCTTACCTTGATTTCAGCAAAGCTTTCGATACTGTTCCACGTAGAAGATTGATTAATAAGCTGGGTAGGCTCGAGGTGGCTCAGAAGTTGGTCAACTGGGTGGCAAACTGGTTGGCGAGCAGAAAACAGAGTGGTGGTAAACTGTATACAGTCAGAAGAGATGCAAGTCACAAGTGGGGTACCTCAGGGATCAGTCCTAGGGCTAGTCCTCTTTAATATCTTCATCAGTGACATTGCAGATGGACTGGAGGGTAAGGTCTGTCTGTTTGTAGATGACATCAAGATCTGCAACAGAGCAGATGATGCAGATGGGGTGGGCAGAATGAGAAGAGATCTGGATAAACTGGCAAAATGGTCGGAAGAGTGGCAACTGGGGTTTAACACAAAGAAGAACAAGATCATGTACATAGGGAAGAGACACCCTGATGCCACCTATAGGCTTGGAGAGGAGCTGCTGGCAGTGACAAGGGAAGAAAGAGATTTGGGCATCATCATCACAGATGACCTGAAATCATCCAAGCAGACCACTAAAGCATTAGGTAAGGCTAGGGGGATGTTGCGGTGTATTAGTAGGGGTATCGCAAGTCGTAAGAGGGAGGTAATAATCCTTCTTTTTTCAAGACACTGGTAAGACCCCATTTGGAATATTGCGTGCAATACTGGAGGCCACACCTCCACAAGGACATTAACCAAATTGAGGCAGTCCAGAGAAAGGCAACCAAAATGGTGCAAGGACTGCATCAGAAAAAATAGGAGGACAGATAAACGGAGCTCAATATGTATACTCTAGAGCAAAAGGAGGCAGAGAGGTGATATGATCAAAACATTCAAACATCTTAAGGGCATTAACAAAGTGAAAGAGTCTAACTTGTTTCAATAAAAGAAAAATAGCAGGAAAAGAGGACACAGCATGAGATTAGAGGGAGGCCGATTAAGGGGTAATGTGAGGAAGTATTTTCACAGAAAGAGTGGTAGATGCATGGAACGGCCTACCTCGGGAAGTGGTGGATATGAGCACAGTGCAGGGCTTCAAACAGGCATGGGATAGGCATAAGGGAGCAATACGTATGAGTATGACGAGATAGGCCATTGACAGAGCAAAGGCCTATGGCACATTCACAAGGTAGAAAAAATGGGCAGACTGGATGGGCCTTGCGGTCCTTATCTGCCGTCAACTTCCATGTTTCTATGTTTTTGTAACAAGGTCTGAATTTCCCCCAGCAGCACAGGAATGTGAGCTGGAGGGTGATGAGAGAGCTGGTGGGTGATGAGACTGAACTGGAGAACAATCTGGAGGCCAGTCTAGTAGTTTTAGAGTGTGGCTGTGTTCTGTGATTTTTAACACCCAGGCATCTGTTATCTACCACCACTTGTCGAAGTGGAGAGAGAAGCAACCCCCGACCATGGCCTCTTGAAGATCTGGAGGGCGGGGGTCTGCTAATGAGTCAGGCTGAGGCGGTACCTGCAGCCAAGGTTGCACCACCTTCTCTGGCAGCTGGGGTAGAAGGAGTGGGAAAGGGTAGAGGCTGCTCGATGCTTGGCAGTGGTTCTGATGCCCAGCTTAGGCACGATGAAGGGGCACTTTCTGGGGACCCTTTGACTGGGTATGATAAACGGAGTGAAGTGACCGCACAGTCCTACGCAAGGCCTGCAGGTTGAAATGATGTCTTGCACATCCGCCCCAAAGAGTTTATTGACTCAGAAGGGAGCATTCAAAATGGACTATTGAATGTCTGTGGCAATGCCAGCCACCCTTAGCCAAAAATGCCTTCTGAGACTAATGCCCACTGCTTCTGCTCTTAAGGAAGCATCGAAAGCATCATAAGCTGACCTTAAGAGATGCTTACCCATATCTGTCCCGGCTTGAAGGGCCTGGAGCCTCTGCGGTGGCTTTGGCCATTCTCCAGAGTGAATTTTGGTATTTCACCAGATAGCCAACATAGTTAATAACCCTCATTGCCAGGGTGGCAGAGGCAAATGTCTGTTTGTGCATCAGGTCCAGCTTTCTGGATTCCTTGTCCTGAGGTGAAGAACTAAGATGCTTGGGCTGCATTAAATGACTACACAGACTGCCTGAGGTTGCTCCCCAAAGAAGGGTTTCCCTGAAGGAGCCTGGTATAATTTATGAGCCTTCCTGGACATGTATGGGATCATATTCAGCCTGTGCCAGGCAGCCATAGTGGCATCCTCATAGGTGTCTATCAGAGGTGGAATAATGATAGAAGGGGAGTCTGGTAACTCCAGGTACACCAACAGGTTCCTCCCGACAATGTCTTGCCCCTCTGCCTCCAAGTCCATGGCAGTTTGGAGTTGCCTCATGATAGCAATAAAGGAGGGATCATCGGGAGGAGACCACTATGCATAATTCAGAGTCCTTCCCCACAGAGGAAGAGTGAGAAGGGCTAGCAGTGTCTGTCCTCAGCATTATTATCATCATCACCCTCATACTCTGGCAGGGGATCCAGGTGGCACTCATCCTCACCACCATGATCAGGAGTGGGCACTGACTGTGTGAGAGCAGATGAGCTGGATGCGGCGCTGTAGGTGACAGCATGAGAAGAGGTACAGTAGGCCCCAGCATTGTATGCCCCAATGTTGTCGGTCCTGATGGAGGGGAAAGACAATGCATGAATTCCCTAAAATACTTCAACATGGTCTGAACATCGAGGACAGGAAGCACTGTAGTGTGTGGGGTGTCAGGAGGGGAAACTGAGGGCCCAGCATCAGCAAGTCAGGCTGAGGCATTGGTGGCAGGAGTGGGGAGCCTGGTATTGCCAGATTTGCCTCAGATGTCAACGGACTGGGCTGTATTCCCGAAGAAGAGGGCTGGGTGGCAACAGGGGAAGACTGTATTCCCAACAGACTTCTGCCCCAAAGGCAACAGGCTGGGGTTGGCCAAGAGGCCTAGTCGTGGGACCTGAGAAAAAGCCAAGGGCAATGCCGTAGGAGGTAAGACCCCAGCAGATGACAGATCCACGCCCAACGGGGCAAAACTGGAAGAGTTTCCCGACTGTAGACCCGCTGAGAAAAGTGTCTGAAACAGCAGGGGCTGGGTGAGCGTTGGAGGCAAAAAGTGGGCCGACATACACTGAGGATCCCTCACCCAAAAGGGAGAGACAGGGATGGGAAGCTGCAAATACTGACCCTGCAGAAGAAGGGGTGTGAGTTGCAGCATAGGTCGACACCATGGACAACAATGACAAAGCTGCAGCCGGTGCCTTACGCAGTGACTGTGAGAGAGCTGGGGAAGACCAGTCTTGATGTTTGTCTTTCTCCCTGTGTTTATGCTTCCAGGCTGACTTGTCCCAAGCCTTGGGATGACTGAGAGCCCGAGGACAGGGCCGGGGATGCAGAGGAGCTTCTAGCCTGGAGCTCCTTCTCTATTGTTTTAACTTGCTGCTCCAGCAGGAATTTCTCAAGATCCTTCTGACAATATCTCCATGTGGCCCTGTTGAACCCAAGGCAGATCTCATATGCTTTCACATCATTGTCCTGGCCTAGGCAGCGGATGCAGGAGATGTGGCTGTCCTCCTCACAGATCTCCCTTCCATAGGCGCAGAGACAGAAAAGTTTAGAAGAACTGGTCAGCATACACCACTAAACAAAAGAAGCATTTTGAAATAAAGTGATTAGATGAACTAGGGTGAGAAAATAACAAAAACAGAAAAAGTAAAGAAGTTTTGGCAGTTGACTGAAACGCTGCATCTCCGAGGAATCAGATGTGCACTAGTTGA